>CM076465.1:17372981-18572981 GCA_038419695.1 Scomberomorus guttatus | reverse complement strand
CAGCAAGAAAGCAAACAAGTGTATTTCAGAAATTTTGAACTATTCCTTTAACTATTGTGTCACATTGTACTTCCTTAATGACTAATGTTGACTAATGGCGACTTTGTTTATCTATAGTATCTGTACAGAACATTGCGGCATTCCTGTTAAATGTGAGTATTCAGAAATATGACTGCAGTATGATTTATGGACGTGTCTTTTGGGGCTAATGCTGTGTTTGTATCAGACTCAGGAAAATCCACTCACGTCAGAAGTAATTATTGGACATTGGACATGTGGGAATTGCTTGCAAGTGTGAAATTGACTGATGCTGGCAATCCAAAGTAATAAAAATCTAATTTACTGGTTACATTCCCACTAACACAGTTGACTGGACTTGTAAATTTAATATGAAAATCATTGCAGCTCACTTCAACATATCACAACAAATGATGTTACAGTCTTGAATGTGGAGAATTTATATGTGACTGCCTCCAAGTTGCAGCAGAGAACCAGCAAGTGAAATAAAATGAAATGATCATAAGTTATTTTAATACACTGTCCATCAGCAAGCATTATTTAATATAACTGAGGTGTCTAAAATACTGTTAGAGACCTTTACAGTTGAGTATCACCAGCAGCTTTCCATTTCTCCATCCACCACTCTCACATTTCCCCCCTCTCTCCATTCTTCTCCCCAGCGTCATTTGTCAGTGTGACAAATATAACTTTTAGCTAAATTTGTCCTGTTGTCCCCAGACTGCACCAGTCATGAAAAAGTCATTGCTAACAGCCAGACATACTGATCCAGCTCCTCAGGAGTTGTGGTAGATGCATTAATCTCCCCTGGCCGCCTCCTCCTCTTCCTCACCCCTGTGGAGAGGGAGTAGGAGGGAGATGGGGGGGAGGGGGGGGGGGGGGGAGGGGGGCGTGAACATGAGGAGGGATAAGAGAGGCGGATGGATAGCACTAAAAGGTTGGTGGGACCAAGGGAGATTGAAGGAGGGCAAAGTTCGCCAAACAGGGGACGGACGCTGGAAAGAAGTTGTAGAAGAAAAACTGGCAAAGGAGGAGGAAGACTGATAGTTATTGAGTGAGAAATAAGGCTGAGAGAGGAGGAGAGTGAAGCAGACATGTGGGTTTGGATGTAAACTAAAGCGGGCTGGCGCACTGGGGGGTGTACTTGAGGGTACCTGAGGGACAACCTAGCAAAGCAGCCTTACAAGCATCCACAACCCCTGATGCTTCCAGCAGCTGCTCCAGCGGAGCACTCTGCACGTCTCGCTTCTGGGAAACACATTTTCTTTCCTCCAATTGTGGGGTCTGTCTCTTTCCCTGTGTCTCTCTCCCATCATGGGTAAAACATATCAAAGCAGCGTGCTGGTAGATCAGGAAAACATTGGCCCACTGGGGTCACTTTAAGAAGTGTTTTTACTTTTTTTCACCCCTCTCCTAATTTTCCTATACTGTCTCGAGCACTCACTTTGTCATCCAAAGCTGCTGTTCATGTTGACCATGAGGCTTATTAAAAGAAAGTGTTAACGGAGGAGGAGTTGTCACGGTACAAGAGCAGCAGATGATGTTCTCATTGTGACGAAATGTGTGAGTAATCATCTGTATTCATCTTGAGTCTCTCAAATGGGAGCTGCAGTGTTCCTCTGCAATTTGTCTGGTTTTCCTATCACACACCTGCCATCAGCTGGTCAGCTGAGTTATGTCTCTTTAAAAGCAGGTGCTAATATGTGTGATACAGCTTGACTGATATGGCTTGCCATAGCATTTTCCCTGGAGGATTTTCTTTTTTCTCATAATCATATTTTAGACCAGAGCTTCCCAACCTTTTTGATCTTTTAGAGGCTGAAAGGTGGAAGCATTGAGTGTTTCACAAGAAAAAAAGCACAGCAGCCCAATCTACATGTTTCTCTTGTCATTCACCTTCACAAGTTCAAGGGCAAGGCATTAGAATTTATAGTCCCCCTCCACTCAAAAATATGTTTTTCTTCTTGTTCCTACAGTTGGATGTTTGAGCTTCACTGTGCAGAATGATGTATGGCTGTTCTCACATTTATCTGCTGAAAGGGGAAAGTTTGTCTGTGCTCACTGAAAATCTGATTTTAAGGGGCGGGCCTGCGAGCATTATTTGTGACATCACAACTAGTTTGGAAGCTAGTCGTGGTCCAATATTCATTTTAGAAAAGTGTGTGGAAACTTGAAGCCTCCAGTGTACAAACACTGACAATGGACTTTACAGTGAAGTAGGAGACATCTTGTGTCCAGCAGTTAAACTTATGAAATGAAATATATTTGCATATTCATAGATTCTGGGATTTTTTAATGAGGAAGAAGAAGAAGGAGATGTTATTTTAAGGATTAGGATAATTTTAGTTAGTTTTTTTTTGTAGAAAAAACATTAGACACACATTATTAATAACAAAATACAGTGTTTTATGTAAATCTTATAACATGTCTGGAGGGGACCTTTAAAAAAGCAATAAAGAAAAATAAATAATAAAAAAGTCAAATAAAAATAAAAAGGATACTATAAGGCATGTTGTTTTAGTTTGAAAACAGAAATTAACCATTAAATTTGTATTTAATGTGACAATATAATATTAACGATGATGACGCAAATTGTACAGACCGTTGATAAAGGCACTCATGGACAATATATGTTGTAGATATCACAAAGATCTATTCCCAGAATAATAAAAGCCAAGAGTGTATGAAGGCTCAATGAGATCCTGTTAAGAAAGAACAATGAATGTGAAAGTGCCTGGGATAATAAGGGAAATACTAAACTTAACCAAACAAAGCTGCAAAAACATCACTACCAGTAAGTCCTACCTCAAGAGAAAAAGAAAGAAAAAACAGAAAAAGTCATTCTTAAAGGAACAATCATTAATCGGTCTGCAGCACCTTTTCCACCCCTAGTGTCAGTCCACACTGTCCGCAACCTAAATTGTGGCATATTTAATGTAGTAGAGTTCACATGGAGACTCTACTACACTACATGCACAACTGGAATACAGTGCATGTGGATCACAAATTGACAGCTGTTGCCAAAAGGTGCCATAAAACAGCCATGCAGAAGATTAAGCCAGGATTCCTTGAACATTAATATTACCAAGTACGAGGGTCTGAGCCATGGTGCCTTGACTGCAGATGGAAGAATGTACTGTTTCTGTGACTCAACAAGACTGGAAAGGAGCTAAGGAAAAACATATTGCACAAGTAGACCAGAACTACCAAAGGGGTCATAATTATATACATATAATAGGCTATTTATTAATTCATAAATTTAGAAATTAAATCATTTTTATAATATGTTTTTTTTTTTTGGTCTGCAAAGGCCTCTTTTATTTATTTCAGGTCGACACTGGATCAACAATTATGATTGGTTGCTCTGTCACTCTGCAGAGATTCAGACAAAACTTACTGACACGCCCTGCTGGTTAAGACGCATTGCCAAATAATCACATCATCTGTGGTTCAACTCCCCTCATTTCCCATCATCTCATAACTGTTGCATATCTAATAAAGGCTTGAAATGGATTTAAAAAGGTGTTGAGTCAGTACCATAGACTGTATGTCATCACTGGTCTTGTCTGATCAATCAAGAACTGTTAATGGAAGAACAGCAAGTCTTGAGCAGAAACGAGCGCATGTGTATTGCACATCTCCTAAGATTGAGATTAAGTACCAAGACCAAAAGTAATTACACAGTACAAATTTAGTTAGTTAGGATGAAATTGAGTTAATTAGGATGCACTTCAATTTCCTCTTGCTTTGTACCACAGTTCAGCCTGTCTCTGGCATCCCCAACTCAACCAACGTTTGACTTTGGGAAGTGCAAGTTATTAATGCTATTGTTTATGAATAGTTGTTAGCTTCCTAGCTAAGCTACGATTGTTGTAACTAAGCTGCTAAAGTGCTCAAAGATCGAAGATTGTAGATCTGCTTTCTGATTTCTAGCTTTTACCAAACACCTTCAGGTAAAGTAGGTATACCACCCTCTAGGATGAGTGGGGGTTTTATGTAGATATGAGACACTTGAAGTGTAAATGGGGCCACAGTTTTTCAGACTTCCTGATGCATGTTTGGAAGGAGACGAGGTACACGAAGACAATGCAACATTAGAATTGGGACGCAATGAAAATGCATCATATATGAGAACAAAGTGATGGTGTTGTAACCGTGGGTGGAGAATGGGGAAGCAGCACAGAGAGTGAATGAAACTGTTGACATGCCAAACACAGAACACAATAATTGGGGAGTTGCTTATTGGACACATCCAATTTTCCGTCAAAGGGGGAAATAGGTTTTGAAGAGTGGTGAGTAATAGAGGTGCACCACTGTGGGGAAAGTGGATCAGTAAAAATATGAGAATCTTTCCTCCAAAGCTTATGCCATGAACTTCAATTAAGCCACACTGGCACTGCTAACAACAACATGTCATTAAACTGCTACCTCAGAGATTATTGTTCTTTCCAAAGTCTCCAAATATTACAACATAAAGAGCTAACTCTTGAAAATGTTAGGGTAAGTAACTAACAAGCATTTTCTTAACAAAGCCATGGATACTGTCATACCTTTGGCTCATCAACAGGAGATATGACTCATAATTCATCCAGAGGACTAGTGGCTAATGACTGGTCATGCCATAATTCAATAGATACATTGAATTAAAGTTCTCCCTGAATTGTAGCCTCATAGTTGAGCACTGAGACCAATTTAGAGTTAGGATTACATGTCAGAAGCCATGACTTTGCAACCTTCATGGCCAGCAGTGCTGCCAGACAACCTGACAACAGCAGCGGTCAAGCTGCTTCATGATTTCCCTGTCAGCAAGGTGAGTCAGGCCGTGACTAACCAGCGAGACTAAACCACTATCGAGCGTCTACATCTATGGCATGAGGGCCAGCGGGCACAATGTGTAGCACAGGAGTAATTCTATCTATTCCCCTCTATTCTCAGCTCTCCAAGAAGTATAAGCCACTCTTTTCTGTCTGAGAGATGGAGGGTGGGGTAGTTCTGTTCCTTTGCTGAATCTTGACACGAACCTGGAAACCTTGGAGCCACAGGGGCCAAATGTCTACGAGCTACCCAGTCCTCAAGGCACCCAGACTCGGAAGTAAGTGCCAAGAGGCTGCCTCGTCTGGGCCGGGTGTCTCCCTGGGGCTTGGACTGGCAATCTTAAACATGAAGGGTGGAGGGGCTAAATATGGATATTTAGCAGGAGCATATACTGTAATTTCATGTAAATTGTGTCCCAAAACCTGCCATGTGAAGACAGATATGATGTACTTACAATTTTCAACCAAAATCATCAAAACATTGCGGATATTGATCCACTGGCATCAAGTTTGATGTTGAATGACAAAACCTCATGTAGAAATGTGGAAAAAGCTCCTTGTGGTGCTAACATCAGCCTGTCGTCGGGCAGACTGGAGAGTCGGCCACTGACTTTTCGTTCTTTTTTCATGAGGAGACAACAGTTTCGACTCCGCAATTTAGCTGAAAGGTGAAAAAATACACTTGTAGCCATTGTACTGCAAAATGCAAAGCATACCATTCTTAGAGGACATTTAAAAATAGCAAGAATGAAAACTTTCAAGCAGATATTTTGTCTATGTTAGGGTTTACTGGTTCACTCTAAGGACTGACCACAAAAACAGCAGAGAAGACTGTTTCAGTCCCCTAATGAGTCATGTCACTGATGTACATGCTCACAGAGTTTCACACTGTGTTCACCCTGGCTTTAAAACTGCACTAATCAATATTTTTATATTGACAATGGATCAAATGACTATAGTGTCTGTAATGTGAGAGAGAGAGAGATGTCGCTCATAGTGATAAATCCACAGAGACCTATTACTAACTTTATAGTTTCCCTTAACTCTACAGAGTATTATTTTGGTTCTTCAGCCCGCAACTTTACTGTTTTGGTTAAGTTTTGCTGCTCTCATCACCCTTGTTCCCAGCTTCTGCTGTTTTCAGCTTAGAAAAAACCCAATAAACCCACTGTACATTACTTAACCAGCATAATGAAAGACAGACAGCATCTTTAGAGGAAGATATTTCCCTCTGGAGTTGGTGGAGACCAAAACAGAGCTAAAAGGAGAGTGAATACTGCGCTTACTGTACCTTCATCAGGTAAACAAAAATCCAAAATGAATACTTAAGTTGTTTTGTGTCTGCTGGATGTGTAAATAGGCAAATGTTTGCTAATACATTTACCATGTCAATTTTATAATGCTATAATATGTCAATTGTCTGTTTTTTCTGTAGTCTTGGGTGCAAAAACATCAATTTCATCCCCTTTTCATGCTAATGTGACTGTTTCACAGGACAATGGGTAACATATTCTACATTCAATAGTCCTCATGTATTGTTTTGGGAGCTCATGGATCTTGTACCACTGTTATCAACAGCTGTCAGTGATGTAACTTTAATTCCTAGGTCTGATCTGTTGTTTGATGATGTTTTCTTATTACTATGGGTGACTTGACTACAATGAAAGAAAAAACAAGGAGAAATCGATTGTAGAAATCGCAGAATCTCTACACCCATGATAGAGCAATCAGTTTTGTTTATTTGGAAATAAACCTGCACTCTTGCGATCGTGATGACATGGTACCTACAGATACTCTGTACCCCATTGGGTGGTGGAAAGGCGTTCTGGGAATGTTTGGAACATTAAATGTTCATGAAATCGGTTTGGGAACATGGGTACAGGAAAAGGGTAATTGCAACTCTTTATTTCAAAGTAATTACTAAAATGAATTACAGTAAATATTACAAATTGCTTAAGAGCTTAAGATGTTTTTTCTTTTAAGAATAAAACTTGACAGTCCCTGTACAGGAAATTGGGCACTTTTCAATTAAAGCGTAGGAGTTTGTACTTTAATCCTGTGTTGGTGTGTTTGTTTGTTGTGTCTAATGCCAACACTGCCAACCACATGACAGCGAGCTGCGAGAGCTAGGCCAACCACCCAGACATGATGCGGAATTAAGCAGCTTAACCACACTCAGCCAGCCAATCAGAAAGAGACTAATGGGAATACATGGACCTGGGTATTTAGCTGTCACAGGGCCGTCAGCAGGAGATGGAGAGGCGACCACGCTGTGGTGCTGCAGTCTGTGATTATGCTCCGCCGCCAGAGGAAAATCAAAGCACTGATTACACTCTGCAGCTCGCTGTGGGCCTGGCCTCACAGACTCAGTGGTCAGAGTTGACTGACACTCAAATGGCAATGGATAGAATTTACAGTTTCTGCCTCTTTATGTAAAGCAGCCCTCAGAAATTTATGATCAGGGATTCTGTTTCGCTGTGGGAATCCCTCGAAGGTTTGATGCTGCAGTGCGGCGAGCTCCCATTGTTTGTTTATAATCTACTGTATACAGTATGTATATATACAAATCTACTGTCAACCATACAAGACTTTAAGAGATACTTAAAGCTCTTCACACTCATGTCTGTTTCTGCACTGATGGAAACACTCATTACAGTGTTGCTCAGTGTGGGATTAGTCTTACAACCACATGTTGGTCAGAAGTGGCAGACGCTCAAACAGTAATGGAGAGAGAGGGAGACGCTCTCTTTTCCAGGGTGGTTTTGTTGTCACTTATTTTCTTCTTTTCTCATCTTTATCCGCTTGAATTGTTCTTCTGTGTCTAAATCCTTCTGGTAAAACTTTAAACATTCAGCAAACATGGTATCTATAATCACTTTTAAACATTTAAGGGCTGTGAAATGTAAAGCATTTCATACAATCAAAATTATAGCAAGACTAAAACCACTGTTTGTCGCCATCGAAACTCTGGATGTTTACTGCATTCAGTACTTGTTGAAGTGCAAAGAGGTAGAGGTTAGGTACATGTCCAAACACATTTTTGACAGAATCTTTAAACTGAACTGGCTGTACTGAATCAGCATTGTCTCTGACTGTATCAGTAGCGTTTAGCAGCACACAGTGCATTACTTCCCTGTTAAAAGCTTATTAAAAAAAGACAAAACCTACATACAAAGCAATAATAATGTGATTACTGTCCCAAATAAGTATCTGCTGAGCTTTTAACCTCATGAACTCTGTAGGCCTGGTGTTGCACTCTGGACATACTACTGAATTAAAGGCAGTCAGAATCAGGGCTGAACAACAAGGAAGTAATGGTAATGCAATCACTTACTGTTGTACGTACTGAAGTGAACTGAACTGTGACGCGATTGCTCAGCTTAGAATAAAATGAATAAACTACATGACTTGGAATCTTTGAACTGTACTTTGAATGAAACGATTCGGTTTGTAGTTTACACTTCTAGTAAATGATTGAATCAGCAAATGAACGTTTGTCTGTGGTAACAACATGTTTTAGTGACAGAAGAGTTTAGCTTTACAACATTGTTATTTGGTTCTACTGCTAGGAGGTTTTTTTATGGTATTCCAATGCTTGAATATTCTCTGACTGAGGTTTAGATGGTAATTTGATTAGACCATTTATTTTATACAGCAAATATGCAAGTGTAAAACTAAAATAATGAGGGTGTTTAAACTAGAATCTGACATGGAACCTTTTAAGAGGATGGTGGACCCTCAACAATAAGGGTTTAGTTTGTATCTCAGTTTATATTGAGCTTTCATGGTGCATATTGCCAAATACATTTTTAATTAAATTGACACAAACTAGTTGATACACAGTAAAGCTGGAGTTTTAGGGCCCATGGAGATCTGAGGTACTTTATTTTATTGTTTTCTTTCTTTTTTTCCTTTCTAATTTCTTTCCTAAACTAAAGATAAAAAACCCACAGTGGTTTTTCCCATACTGGCATAGGTTCATATCATTCCTGTTTTAAACAACTCCGTCCCAACTCACTTTACTTTTACTGACCGTCCCTCAAACTTAATCCCTCTTGACCCATCCACAGCTGGCAAACAGCCTGTCGCCAACGACCTTTAACCCCTCACCCAACATGGCTGCCATCTCTAACAATTATCGGCAATTGGTCAGTTATTTTCTTAGGCCACTGAAATTACCATGCCGTCAAAGTAAGCAGGCGATAAAATGTAAACGCTTCCATTTGCAGATCAGAGCGCAGAGAGGTGTGCACCCTCCCACATATGGGTAAACAGCCTCGCACGTGCACTCACACACACACACTCACACACACACACACACAAATGAAATGGTCCTAACAAATCCTCCACATTGCAACTCAAGTTTTTTATGATTATTGTCATATCAAAGAAGCTTTAGCAAATATGAATATTTATGGAAATGCATTTCACTGCACGTGATAGTTCAATACAGTAAAAGTAGCAGAGGTTTTGAATATGTGAACTTCCCCTGTACTGAACTTCTGCAGCTGACTGCAGCCCAATTAAATCCCTATACACACTTTCCATCATCAGTTCCAGATTTATGACCCTTTCCAAACAATACAGATCCCCCAATACATGAATGATTTAGTACTGCTATGAAACTATGATTCCTGTGAATGAGGGAAAAAGTGAGATGGACAGAATGGAAGAAACTATAATAGAGACGTTAATGGTGGGTATTCGGTGACTTACGTTTGACAGCGGTGATTATGTGTAGTGGTAAAACAACAGCACTTACAGGAAGCTGCTGACTCACATCCAGGGCTGGATCGCAGGATCAACTGAGATTGATGTCAGGCATCAGTGGTGAGTAAGGGCTCTGCCACGACACTAACACTGCCAGGATTAGGAGTTTGATGCAGCATGAGGTTCACTGGGTATAGCAAGGCGCTAACACACTCTAGGTTTATCTAACATTCTTAATGTCGTCTGACTTTAGTCATTACGCTGTTGAGGCGTATTCGTATTAAAGTGGAAAAACAAGGCTCTTGCACTGCACGTTTTGCATTGGTTAACACATTCATTTACTGCTCTGGAACTCCTGGTGGTGCTGTAAAAGCAGTGTTTCTCAATGTTTTTTGGGTATTGGACCCCCTGCATATTTTGACCCCCATCCCCCCCCCTAAAAAACCCTAAAACAATTTGACGGAAACAGAAATTGCATTAGGTTAATTGTAGGGAAAACCTACATTGCTTTATTGTAGTACAACTGCATAAAACAGCATATGTATCCTTCCATCCTTCAAGGACAATACCACAACAAACATCATAGCTTGCAGAGAAATGTAACAAAACAGCATATTTATGCAGCCCCCAAGAACAAAAACAAACATGAATATGAGATTTCAATGAATATCATATAATTAAGTCTGTTTTGTCTGTCTGTAGAGGCAGAGGAGAAGGTGTTTGTGTGTGTTCCAAGCAAAGCATCCTCATCTCTGTCATGTGGGTGTGGAGTGGTGAAGGGTTCTTAATCCAAGCATCCGCACTTTTGGTGTGTGTGTGTGTGTGTGTGTGTGTGTGTGTGTGTGGTGAGGGGTGCTGTATAGCCATCAATGAGACACTTACACTTGTCTGCCACTCATGAGCTTCTGTAACCTGGGTTGAATAGTGGCAACAGCTGTAATGATACATCCCTCCAGTTGAAGTCAGTTTCTTTGTTTGGTCTTTATGTGTGTCATAGTTGAGAAAGTGACCTCACATAAGTAGGTAGAACCAAATGGCTGCAAGTGCTAGAGAGCCTTTGTTGCAAGTTCCGGGTACTCCTTCTCCACACAGCATCAGAGCTGTGTCAGTGACGTCTCTCATGGAGTTGCTCTGGTGCTGTATCAGTGCTGTTGGGCATGAAAGGCCTGCGTATCCAGTCATGTCTAGCACACATGGAAGCAGGATTGGAACTCGGTTGACAGTTTTGCCAGGTGCATTTTTACAGTTTTCAAATTGTTCTGCTTCATGTTGCTGTCAGTTATTCAAGTGTTAAACTGAGGGACATTTTTGACATCCCCCGATTCACACCGTCTCAACCAGAGGTAAAGTTTCCTCATGAATGCTGAAACTCTGTCATACATCTGAAGAACAGTTTTGTCATCACCTTGCAAGCTTGTGTTCAACTCATTCAGATGGCCAAAAACATTGGTGAGGTAAGCCAGGTGTGCCAACCAGGTGTGGTCCTGAAGTTTAGCAGCCAGAGGATGCGCATGCTCTGAGAGAAAATCACGCACCTGCTCCCCCCTCGAGAGCCAAAGCACATCCATCGTGGTTTCAGCTAGCACAGCTGCTGCTGGTGCAATTAGCTCCTCTGCTATAGAATATGAATTTTTAGCTCTAGCAACTAGCAACGCTACCTGGTATGATGCATGCAGGGAAGTTGTTGACATCTGGCTTTCAGCTCGCATTTGACTTTGACCTACCCTGAACTTGGACAGTTTTCTTCTAAAGAAATCAACAGTCTTTCTCACAGACGACTGGTCTGGTGCTTAGATGCCACTGTAGGTGTGCAGGTTTCATTCTGTGATTTGACAGTACCTCTCCACACAGGGGTTGGTGCCACTAGCCAGAGCTTGGACACCACAGCAGCAATGACAAAAGAAACTCTTTGGCAGAGTTGCTGTTTGCCACTTCGGTGCCTGTGGATGCTTTATAGATATCAGTTATCTGTATCATCAGGCAGGATGTTGTGTTAGGGCAGACACTTCAACTAAATAAGGGATAGGTGTTGTAGGAACATGACCATTTGAGGTGAAGGAGGGGCGGATTAACAATGCACTTCCTGTCTGATAACAAAATATTATGTATTGCAGTTGTAACTTCAATATAACAGCATCGGTTCTCTCTGAAACAACTTTGTACTTTAAAAATTTTGACATAATGATTCAGCAGAATTCTGGAAACACACACACAACAGTAGCAATCCCAGTGGTTTATTTACTTATTTTCTTGTGTGCGTGTGTATGTGTGAGAGAAAGTGTCGTCTCAGACTGGTCTGTGTTTATGTTGGGATGGAACTCCTCGTGGCGCCATTTTGCTATTTACGCAACAACCTGCATTCCGTCATGTTTGTGTTTTTTGCTGACAAGGCACGGTGACTGACGCACAGGAAAAACAGGTCTATGTGCCTCCGCTCCACTTATTTTCCTCCGTGTCTTCTTTAAGCACCAAACATGTTCGACGGACTCTTAAAAGCAGAGCCAGGGAGTCGTTTTTCCGTGAAGGACCAGTGGATCCAGTTGGAGTGACGTCACCATCACAGTTCTTACCCTCTTCACTGTCAGCCTCTGCAAATACAGTTGTTTTCTGAGTGACTGATAGATCCATGATGTAAGCAGCACCTCTTACATTTGCTTGGATGGAGTTGAGGATTATCTGCCAAGATGGTGTCATTTGCTCACAAAGCTCATTCCTAATACATACTGGATGCTCTAAGCCTGCATAAAACCCCCCGATTTACATTTTCCATCAAGCTGCTCTCACAACATAAAGATCAGGTGAGCAGAATGACTGAATTTTAGTGATAATTTGAGGCCACATTAGTGCTTATTTGCCCTGTTTTTCTTCCATCTCCTCAGTAAGAGTTAATCTGTAGGTTTCCAAAACTTTCAATGTCAGTCCAAGCAAGTATAAGTCAGGAAAGAAAACACATAGTCCACCATTCATTTAGCCTCCGTTGCCATGGCGATGTTACAGTCCAGTGAATGCGCGTGCATGTCTGTGCCCGGTGTCGCTGACTCACGCCGGGGCCGCGGTCCATGAGCCAGGCGCCAATCAAATGTAACTTGTGTGCCACTGAAACCGCTGAGTCCATGCCACCCTGGCCTTTCTCTATTGCTGTCACTGCTTGGCAAGGGGAAAAAAAAAAGAAAAAGAAAAGGAGAAAAAAAAAGAAAAGAAAGAAATTGCTTGCTCTCCCAGGCAAGTGACAGGTCTCAGACATTTGGCAAAGAAAGCCAAAAGGGTGAAAAAGAAAAAAAAGAAATCCCCCCCAAAAAAGCAAAAAAGGACAGATTTTTCATTGCTGTTCTTGTCAATAAATCAGCACTCTGACAAGAGGTTTGGAGATTTTTTGTTGTTGACTGTGCTTGCCTCCCTCTCTTGCCTGAGAACAAATGAGAGGCAATGAAAAGAAAAAAAAGAATGAGTCTAAATAAGGTCTGAAGGCAGAGGAAATCAGAACGAGGGAATAACACAGCAGTCGGCTTTCTCCGGCCCTTACAAATCAAACCACATAAAATTGTCCCCGAGCTTACAGGAGGAGATGTTTGACATGAGGGCTCTCCACCCAAACACACACACACACACACACACACACACACACACACACACTCATGCACATATGCTTGCATGCAGGCACACACACAGATGCAGAGATTGCAAGCATGTCTCGCCTCAATAGCAGTAGAGTCAAACAAATTGCTAAGGTCTGTGCAAACAAGAACAATGTGTGGTAGGATTTGTTCAGCCACTCGCTCTCTCTCTCTCTCTCTGTCTGTCTCATACACACACAGACACACACACACACACACACAGTCCCTCCCTCTCCTTCTTGAGTTACCTTTATTTATCCAAAACAGAGTAAACCAGCCAACATAACATACAAGGTTTGTATTAATGCTAAACATGGAATATTACGTGTCATGTCATTTCTTTTTTTTTGACATTTCCAAATCAAGTAAATCTTGTGACCAGTCACGGAGCAAAGTGTTTCATCAAGCTGTATTTAGATGTGTCACATTTAAACCTGCAGAGAAGTGCCGGTCTACCCTGATTACCAAAAATAAACAGTGGGGAAGAAAAAGTCTGACTCATTCATCATTGCATCATATCGACTGGCGTTTGATGTGCTGAGGTTTGCGGATGTAAGTGAGAATGTCAAGGATTTTCCTCTGCATTACTCAGCTTTGTAGATCTACACTTGTGATTTTCTATTAAGATGAACAGCTTACATGTTAATAAAATGGAAGAATGCATGTCTGATGCATAATTGATAACTAGGTAGCATGTATTATAACTTACATTACATATCTTGAGAAAGAACCTGCTTAGCGGCGCAGAATCCTTATAATAACAAGCTTGTAGTCAAAGTATTAAGATTTTATGTCTGTTCTCTGCATTTTTGTATTTTACATTCAGTTTGTAGGATTAGAGAATGTATATGTTTCACCTATGTTAGCTTATTACTGCGCTGCCCCTGAAAGCTTTACTACATGTGTGGACGGCTGTTGATCTGAGGCTGATTAGAACAGGTCATATACTAGAATCTGAGTGGTCAAGCACAGACAAAGAAAATGGTGACGTTGTCAGTGTGTTTGGAGAACACTGAAACCATTTACACATAAAGAGATAAACACATAAAACAACACCTTTGCGTTGTAGTTGTCAGACAACGGTAGGTTGCAGCTGTAATGACAGTTTGAGAAAATATAATGTGGTTTGCACTGTTCTTCATTTGTGCGTGCTTTCTTTTCAGAGAGCGTCCACAGACTGACATGACCCCTCTGACCCTGTGACCCTTTAAAAGAAAGCAATACCAACTTGTGACCCTTAGCCACGTCTACCAGTTGTGAGCAGTTCAGTGAGTGATTTTTTTCCCCTTCTCTGATGAAAAGCAAAGATCCCCTCCAGATATGTTTTAAGAAAAGGAAAAATACTCTGCTTTGAATATTTTGTGTCTGACGTGTTTTTTCCATTGAAAAGTTCAGTTACCTATTATTATACAAATTCTTAAAATGGCATCTACTCTACTCCCTCATTGAAAAACACAGAATATATGAATGTGAATATATTTTTCTTTTCAAACGTTAAACTTCTGGACAGAAGATGTCTTGTACTTCACTAAAAACGTCACTCTATATGTACGTGTATGTGCACTGGAGGTTTCCAGTTTCCACATCACACTTGTGTAAGTTACTGGATCACAACTGACTCCAAATTAGTTGTGATGTCACAAATTCTGCTCATTCATATACATGTGTTGAACTGTTGAGCACAGAAAAACTTTCAGCAGAATGAAAACAGCGTTCTAGTGTCAAACTCTGCACAGTGAAGCTCAAGCATCCAAGTGAAGTAGCAATCAGCAAAGCACATTTATTAGTGGAGAGGGACTTTAAATCATTTTTAGAGGTGCAATTAACAGTAATTCACAATAGAAAAGCAAAGGTTAAAACAAATTCTGACAAAACATAATTTTATGTAGCATAAAAATTACTTTCCTATTCTGTTGATCATCTTGCCACCCCTCTGGGGGGCCCTGACCACAGGTTGGGAACCACTGATATACAGAATACTATAGTACGAGTCTCCAGTGTAACCTGTGGATGGATGGATGGAAATAACACACTACACCAGTCACAGATTGGGACTAACACCTGACATGTGAGATGTTTCTGCTGCATTTTTTAAGACTTCTCATGACCTAAAGCATCTTTTAATGCTTCAAATCATGATTTTCTTTCTTCTTATATGCATAGAGATTGTGTTTTTGTGTCTGACTGCTAGCAAAACGCTTGCTTACGTCTTGCTCTTTTTAGCTGTGGGAGACTTTATTGTATTTTGAATATATTTCAGTTCTGGCGCTTCTCAATAATTAGATTGAGTTTTGATTTTGCGCTGATTGTTATGTTATTATTTCCAACTTTTTTGCCTATAATATTACAGTACATCAGAAAGTTCTGTATTTTAATACACAACAGAATCAGATTATCCACCATCCTCACTTTAAGTAGCTCTGTTTAGCAGATAAAAGTTTCAGCTAAATGCTCCAAATGTAAATGTTAAACACCATGCAGCCACATGCGATGTAAAGCCCGGATGTATATAAAAAACACTCCTTTCAAACGATGTTATTTGTTTTCTCAACCATAACAGATACTGTATATATTATCTTTAAGGCAGGATCTGGTTGACAGACTTTTCTTTAACACGGGTGGGCGGATTAATTAATTAGCATCATTAGACTCCTGACAGTGAAATGAGCCTCATTAAAGAGAATTACATGAAACACACACCAGGCAGTGCAGGGAAAGAGGGGTGGGGGGTGGGGGGGTGGCGCACAGGGGTGTGAGGAGGGGTCTGGGGAGATGAAAGGCAGAAAGAGAAAAAGAAATTTAATGATAACTGCAAAGTATAATAGAATTATTGGCACGTGATCCCGGGAGGTCTGAACTGGATTATTGTTCTGATTTAAACAATAGCAGCAACTGGACTGATTTAGTAAGCCTGTATCATTATGGCTGCTGGCCCACTGATGTGACTCCCCATGGGGGTTTTGCCCCCTCTTGTGGAGCTTAGTTAAACTGTTTCATACAATAAGTTGGAGTTTGTCCAGGAGTGTTTCCAATGTGAAAATTCACTGAAGTCTTGAGCAGAGTTTGAATTTTGAAGTAGACTCTAAGAGCTAATAGAATCAGTTTATTCTCTTATATTAAACCACAAACCTCCACTTATTTCTAGCAGTATGTTATGCAATGTCCCATTCAGTGTTTCAGTGTTGAGCTTTACTCTATACAGAAATGGATGAGTGAAAGTCCCTCCTCAAGCAGTGAGCAATCATTAGACTCCCATAATTACTTACTCACCAAAGAGTAGCAGTTGCGTTTGTCTTTCCATCCTCAGCAAGGAGGACCAAAATAAATGTTAAATCAAAGTTCAAACTGAGAGAGCATGACACATCTGTTTGCTTCATCTCTGTATTTACCTGAGGTCCTAATTTAAACTAGGCTCGCTAGTGCCAGCACATTGCCGGAGGCTGCCCATCCCTGTACCAAGGCCACACCAGACCAGGGAGTAAAGGCTTAGCAATGAAGAAGAAAGTGGAAAAGTGGTGAAGAGAGAGGACAGATGGGCAGTGAGTTGAATTAGAGACAGAGAAGTGGGCACTGGCACTTTATGGGATTGAGAGAGAAAGAGTCCAAATGATACTATACTGGGATTTGATACAGCAAGGACATTAATATCCGTTGTAACCTTGCATCTCCGGCTTGAATCAACAAGCATAGGAAAGTCTGTCAGCTACTTCTTTGCAAAAGAAGAAGCAAAGGTTGGCAAAGCAGTAAGGTAAAAAAATAAAATAAAAACTTGCCTTAGTCAAGATTCCCAACAGAGGTTACCGCAGAGAGAGTTCACTCACAAACAGATGTCTTAGGCTTTAAAATGGTTTGACTAAGCGGAGAAACTACAAAACAGACCCATTACGAGGAGATAAATGTGCACTTGCTACACGCCAAAACCCTACCCCTAGTTCACACTGAGTTATGCAATCAGTGAGTGAATGTGAAGCCATTTATGTTATATACAGCTGTGTGATTAGTCGATGTATGGACAGTCGATAAGCTAGTCGACCATAGAAACCTTAAAATCCATTGAAACCTGTTGAAATTGACTCTCATGACAGTTGCTCTCCCTGAGAAGTACAAAAATAAATGAGCAATCATGTACTGTTTTCCAGTTTATATACAGCTGTAATGAGAAACACTACAGAAACCTTTATGGATCAGTGGTAAACTGATAAATTTGATGCAGTTGTCTCCTGTCATTTTAAATTATTGCTGCCTAACAAGAGTTTGCCAGCAAGTTATGTAACACTGTTAAAAAGAAAAAAACTATCTGGCAAAAAAGCAGCAGAAATTCTTAATTCGGTCAAATCAGCTCCTTGCAGTATGAATGTAGGGTGAGGGTAAAGTACATTTTCCGTCCAGTGCAATGTAGCATCTGTTGTTTTGGTTTGCATGAACCCTGGTGAAGCCAAAAAACAGTTTTTTTTATATTAAATATTAAACTCAAAGTCGCTGAGCTGTTTCAAACCCTAATCCTTAAATAGAGCCTACCCCACCTTACTTTATTATGAATAAAGTCAACATCAAGGATCACACATCCTTCATCATCCTACCATTCTACAAGTCATTTGGCCCGGGCAACAGTGGAACACACTCCGTCACACATACATACTCAGTCGGGCGGGCGTTGTAATTGTGCAGGGGGCCTTAATTGCATCTGATAATTGGTGGCTGTTTTAAGAAAATCTGCCCAGCTATCAGTCACCTAAATGGGGAGATGGAGGGGCCTCGTCTCACGCTCTCATGTCAGAGCGGAGGGTAGGGAGAACAGGGCCGTGTGTTTTTCAGGTTCACAGGAGTGTTGTCAGGGTCTCGTAGCTTTAACCTAGCCAGCTTCCCTGGTGGTCGGCTAAGAGCAATGGCACAGCCCCACGGGGAAGCAGATGACTCAGAACGTGTGTGTGTTTCTGTGCGCCGACTACATTCATTTTGCTCTAAACACACTCGAACCTCAATTCGGTTAGAGCTGCACGTGAGGAGGCACTTCATTTCTGAGTGCTTTTGTAGAAGTGGAAAGTCAAGGCCGCCACTGCACAGCACTACTGCTACTCACAACAGGGACTGACTGACAAATCATGTGAACATGATTTTCTACATCGCAGCCATTTTTCACCTTACTATTCATACATTTTGTCATTTTATTTAAAGTGAGCAATGTAACAACAGCCACTGTGTTGCATTTAAGACTGTAACAGCAAAACCTTTGTGTGTATCAGATTGAGGTTGGCTGTGTTGTATTTCTTAGTTTATTTGTACAAGAATGTGCTAATTCTTCATTAAAATGTGACATACAGTAGGCTTGCTATAGCTGTGAATATCTACACTGTTGAGCCATGATGTTTTGTGACATCTTGATTTCTTTGGTTAAGCCAAAATTAACAGGATAACTAGTAAAATGAGGTCCAGGGACCACCAAAGGCCCTCGAATGGTGTAACAGAGATCCCGTAGTAAGCTTTATTTTCAGTTCTCTGTCTGGCATTAAAGGGTGTACAAAGATGAGTGTGTTGATAATAATTTTTAGTGTCTTGCCACCCACAGTTATGTAACTGTCTGACATCATCCTCTCGGATGGGACTAATTGGGACAAACTCCCGTCACGTAGGGGATCGTAGTCAAAGCTGTTCTGTGGGTCGAAAAGTTAAAAGTGCTTGGAAACACATCCTTATTCTTGAACCCTGCCAATAAAATGCAATCTCACCTCACAATAGTAAAGCCCAAATGGAAAACTATCATTTTGGTTGTCAGCACCTTCATGGTTGCTTCTCTTGGCTGCGAGTATGTCCCTGTATGTGTTGTCAGTGTGGCTCTTACTGACCGACAGTGGCAGTGGTGGCTGGTAGACAAGGTCTGCCGCCACATGTGGAACATCACAGTCACCGTACGGTAGTCAGCCGTGGAGCCGGAGAGTCGCTGTCTTCTGCTCCCACAGGAATCAAACCTAGAGCAGAGAACTGGGATCTCACTGTGAGGGCCATGACTTCATGTTTTGCTCACCTCCTCCTCCTCTTCCACCCTCTCCTCACGCTGCTTCTTATTGACTCCATGTTCTATGACAACATTTCTCTTTTTCTCTCTGTGTCTTTAGCTTACGTGCGCAGAGTAGGCCAGCTTTTGGCCACACTCTGCTTAAGATCTTATTTGGATTAGGTTATTTACATGCACTGTTCATACCCTGAGGATTGAATCTAACCCTGTTGCCATAAATAAATAAATCACAGATAGAACAGCCTGCGAGCAAAATAGTTTGAAACAGCAGCAGCCGTCACCTCCCACCTTTAACTAAGCTGGAGGTTAGCACAGGGGAAGGACACAATGATCCTGAAAGTACTGCTCGCCATGTTGTTTGTTAAAAGGGAACTGATGCTGTTGGACTTAGTTTGCACACATGATGAATCCCAGAAGTTGGTAAGGGTGAGACATTTTGGTGCCACAGTAACACATTTAATACGTTTTTAATTAAGTTTAATATGGGAGTATCAGGTTTAACCCAAAGCCAGGCTAGGTGAGTACATAAATTAAAACTGAGCTGAAATTAGAATTTGCTAAGAAATATATTTCCTTGGCATTCGTTTTTGATTTGTATACTTATTTGGTCAAAGTGGAATTTAAAGTTGTCAAAAGTATCAATACTACTCGATACCACGTGTTTAAAATGATATGATCTACATCGATTATACATTCGATAGTATTGAAAGTGCTGAAGCTATAAAAACACAGATCTACATTTAGTTATCTACATTAAGTTACCCCCGATGTAAACCCAACATTTCCTGCTTTACTGCTTTATATTAAAAGCTTTCAAATGACTAAATAAGGGGAGGCTTTTATTGTGAAAAATTTACAGGAAATGAAACGTGTTCCTCACCAAATTAGCAGAGCTTCATTAGCAGCACTAAAAACCAGTCAACACAACAACATATGTTGATATTTGGAGCTCGTTGTTCAGTAGATCAGTTAGAAATAATGCAGGGAGGAATAGTACAAGCAGAAACAGCCACAGTGATGATGATGTTTGATGAAGAGCTGCAGACAACCAGCACACCTACAGCTCGGCTTCAGTCATGGCTCAGCGTGACTACCAGATGACCATATAAAGAAAACCGTCACGAGCCAGCGTCGGCTCGGGCTGAAAGTAGAAAAAACTGTTGGAAAGCGTTCAGAGCAGTCTGAAGCCACTGCTTTTTGCTCACATAAATTACTTCTACATACGTTTACCTCAATATTTGACACTTTGGCGACGTTTAATATGAACATCCGACATTGTAACATTATATATATATGACTGAAAGTAAGGAAAAGCATAATAGGTCCCCTTTAACAAGCTGGGGACAAATGTTGTTAGTCACTGCTTTATACCATATATGGCTTGAACACTCCCTACCTTAAACCGTGACTCTGCACATTCGTTGCTTCATGTTGTGATTTGAATCATGGGGTAATGTATGAAGTGCTGAGGATACAGGACTACCAGTTGCACATCTGGACCCATGAACTTTACCACGACGTTCCGCAATCGATTAGGCAGAGGACCTCTGTTGCACATCAAACCCCTCCTTGTCTCTATCAACACTTCTGACTGTCAAATAAAGGCAAAAAATACGAAAAAACGAATCTTAAAAAAGAGCGAGACAACTAGCACTAGTTAGTTAAAATACTTTGCATGAAGTGGTGAGAACACAGCACTGAGTGTGCAGGAGCTGTCAATGACTCAGCAGGTGTCAAAATAAGGTGATGAAAAATAATGTTGAGTGTGACAGCGCTTCTCCCAGCCATGTCAGCTCTCAGATGTCAGTCAACTGCTTCAAAGGGAAATGCCCACTCAGAGGCTTGAAGCTCAGAGACTGATACCACAAATATGTTTAAAAAGGTTTTATCCTCTTGTGAAAAAGCTGGAGATTCATTACACTTTTTATTTCCTTACACAAAAAGTGAGGAGAATTCCTATTTTTGACTTTAAGAACAATATCTTTTCTGTTTTCTCCATTTTCATGTCTGTACCTTCCTCTCTCATTCACCATCTCCATCTTCTTTTCTGCCTTAGTCCATCTTTCTCTTTCACTCTGCTTCTCTTTCTCGTTTTTCTCACCCCCCCAATCCCTTCTCATTTCCCATCTTCCCTCTCTCTCCCTCTGTGGAGCAGGTGACAGCGTGTAAGGCAAGTTATCCAGCAGCCTGGGTCCAAAGTGACAGCATTAGTCACCTGAAAGCAAACAAACTGCAACTAATCTTGGGACTGTTTACCAGTAAATGTCACCACAGCAGAAACGTAAATGTGTGTGTGTGTCGTAGCCATGGTGAGAACACCTCCACCTACCCTCCCTCCCTCCCTCCCTCCTTACAGCTCCCAGCAGTTCCACTCATTTGGCAAATTTCAAAATGAATCGCAGCACCTTGGGAATTATTAATGACCTAAACAAATAATCGGCGTGGCGACTGAAATGGCGTCTCATTTCCTCGCCAACCCTCCCGCCCTGACTCCACCCCGCCCCCCCAAACCCATCTGGTAGCTGTAGCCAGGAATATGTAAATGGCAATTAATTGGAGAGGCCCGTTTCTGCTTTTTTTGATATATTTAGAGTGAAAACACAGGCGCAGTGATGTGTGCAAGGCTAGCAAAGGTTGAGCGTCTCTCAGGCATCCTGCCAGATCCCCAACGCTGACTGACTAAATGATGCCGTCGTCAGTCAGGTCGGAGGATAATTTCATCTCATTACACCGCAGGCGAGGCAGGTAGATGCTGGAATTCTTTCCAGCGAACAACTTATGAAAATAAAACAAAAAAATAACAGTCACTCCCTCTGGAATTCATAGTCTGCTGTCTGGTTTGGTCAGGTACCGGCAAAACCGCTTTGCCCAAACAGCTTCCACCTGCTCATTGCAAGATAATTTAAGAATATGATACACCTCTGCATAAAACCAATGCGACACATAATAACGCACATACACCCTCACTCCAGCTCCAGTCCACCCTACTTTGCCGTTCTTATTTACCTTCTCTGCCTCTCGCCCCAAAGATTTATAATGTGGCAGGTACAGTTTAGTATGTGAGCAGTGAGCTGTGCAAACCACGTCATGACAACTCACGCACTGCCACACGCTACAGCAGCACTTTGTCTCATACACACACACACACACACACGTGTTGCTGACCAGAGTTCAGAGGGGGTGGCATAGAAAGGTCCTGGGTGCCACACAGGGCTGGGGGAAGTGCTTGAGTGCGTGTGCGCGCTGGTGTACCTTCTGTTTGCCATGTGTGTCTCAGTGTGAGCGTGTGCATGACCTTTGTGTCTGTGCATTTGCATGCACTCGTGTTTGTTAGTAAAGCTGAGGTGACACTCAGGGTTCCTGCCCAGTATGGAAAGATAATTACGGAAAAAAGAAAAGAGGGTTTGGAAAAATATTTGTGTTTCCAGACTATTGCCCCTATTCTGTGTTCTAAAATATAAATTGATCATACAAACATAACTTTTTTCAACTCATTTTCGGTGCTTATATATAAAAGAGACTAAAAAAATATGGGGAGAACAATAAAATAATATTATTTATTCAATATGTTAAAGGAAAATAATACAAGTGTAGGTAGCACCAGTTAGTTGCTTCCTCTTTGGGCAGAGATGTTTGACAGTGGAACATCGTCCAACTCTCTGTGTAAGTGTGTGGACTGAACAGCCACAATTTATAAATGCAAGTATTTCAAGGGCTGGCTTGACAATCCCATATGTAAACCCTGGTTGGCTAAGGATTCCAAATGGGAAAAGAACACTAGATGCAAATCGTTTGACATTTTAAACATGGGGGAGGCGGCAATGGTAAACCATATGCAAGGGCAAAAGTACTGTCATCTTGTCACAGCATCCTGTGCACCCAGAGTCACAACGTTTTTGGCTCAAGCCAACATGAGACCAAAAGCCGA
Source organism: Scomberomorus guttatus (assembly GCA_038419695.1). Lineage (NCBI taxonomy): Eukaryota > Metazoa > Chordata > Actinopteri > Scombriformes > Scombridae > Scomberomorus > Scomberomorus guttatus. Next base: position 18,549,884 of record CM076465.1, on the reverse strand, counting down.
ACCACAAGTAATGAACCCACCATGTTATATTTACATAATAAACATCTAGCTATTTGTACACAGATGTCAAATATGGTCTGAAAAATCTACCATGAAGTCTGAAATTTTGAGTCTGGAATTTTGAAATGGAAAATGTGTAGGAAGCCTGGACACCACAACAGAGGGTGGCGTGTGTGGCAAGGTTTAACGTCTCTTCTTCTCAGTCTCACAACAGGGGGATTTATGACAGATTTTCTAGATTTTTTTCCCATTGCAGGTTTTTCAGTTTCACAGAAATACAAAGAGAAACTACTTACTGTAAAATTCATCATCACGGTTGTGATTTTGTTAGTTCAAACCACAATAATCCGTGGATTCCACTGTGAAGTTATAAGGCTATAAATAAGTGTAACTTAATGTTTTTAATAGTAATATTGTTGGCTTCAACTACCTTTTTAAGTGATGTTTTTTTTGTCATTCAGACACAAACATCTGTAACATGCTTTATTCAGACATTACAGGACCATTATGGAAAGAGCCACAATGGTAAAACTATATTTGGCATCTGGTGTGTGAGAGGGAGCAGCGTCACTGTACAAGAACAGCAATGACTTAAAAAGCAATGATATGAGAAACAACAGTGTCCTCAGTTCTCTCACAGGCTGCAACAGTGATGATTTTAACCCATTGAAACCTTAATACCATTGTGAGTGTGAAGGATGCCTGCCCCCTCTTCTCATGGTGAATTCACAAATAAATGTTCTCATTAATTTAATCATTTATCAGATAGAGTAGAGAATTCTGCTGCCTGCCTACAGTGTGTTGGTGGTCATTTTGGAAATTATTGCTCCTTTAATAAGATTTGAACATGTATAGTAGCTTTGATGTGTGCCGTGTGGGCGTTGATTGACAGCTGTGATTGACAGTTTGCTCACCTGCTGCTCTCTCCGGCTCTCGGACACGCACACATCAGACTATTTTCACAATGTTTCAGTAAGTTCAATGTTAGCTGATTATGATACCTGCCCTGTTAGCACAATCTAGCTAAAGTAGCTAACGTTAGCCCAAGTGTGCACCAGTAAGCTAGTAAAGATAACGCTGACTATAAGCAGCAACTCTGGGCTTCAAACCGGCTCCAGTGCAAATCAATTGGTGACATGACACATCGCTACATTGTCTTTATATACAGTCTATGGTCAGAATACACTAGAAGACGCCTAAAAGGTTTCTTGTACTTGAAGACTGTACAAGTTTACACTTAGTAAGTGTTTGTGCTAGAAAAACAGAATTACAGAAATCCCAAAATAATGAACTACAATATAACACACAATTCACAATCAATTAGTTACACTGAAGGGTCCTATGAACTTTGTCCACAGGGTATCAATACAATATACTGATATACTTAGTCTCAAAAGTTAATTAGGTGGACAACCAACAGATAACTTAGAAAGATTATATTTGCTTGTAGGAACGTATTAACTTATAAATTCCACAACTATACCAGATTCTTACACTAAGAAATAAACAATAAGACTGAAATACATGTTAATGCACAATGAAAACTAATATGATCTGGCTGGAATGACAGAATGCCTGGAATAGCAATTAAATTAACCAACTACTGTCATATTGCCATCTAGTCTAACATGTCAAGTTACACTTATTAAAACACTAAACACTCTTATACTGACAGTGAAGACACAAAATATATAACGCATACTTACTATACATATTCAATTATGCACACAACTTTCTATACAGCCAGACACTTTTATCCCAAACATATCCATTGAACTCTCTGGAGTGAACTAGCAGACAAAGTAAAAAAGCCAATATACCAATTAATGCACCCACTCAAAAGAGCTAATTGGCTCCTGCCATGCTTGTATACAGTACATTTAGTTCAGACTTGTGCTGTGTTGGATGTGTTACCTAAATGCTTCTAGGTACAACCAAGTAAAATTGCCATTGTGCCTTTTACATAAAAATGAATTGAATGAAGTGCAAATCTAAACTAGTGAAAAACAAGCGTCAGTTAATTAAAAGCATCCTTTATTACAATGTCTTCAATATATGATAAACTATTGCAACAAAAAACATCTCTAGAAGCTTCAAACTGATCCATGACATCATACAAGACCTGCTGGTATCATGATGTCATGCCTAAACTGACACATATAACACAACATAAATCTGTGTGTGGTCTCAACTAGTTGAAGGTAAATACATATGTGAGAAGAAGGTGCTGAGCATGGAAAAATGTTCTATTTTTAGGACTTGTCCTCAAAATGATGTATCTCTGTCCTGATGATTGTATCTTTGGGTTAGGGTTAGAAGATGATGGGACATGCTTAAACATTTTAAACAACTTCTTGCAAAATCACAAAAAAGCGTGAGATGTTCTAATATGATAAAAGTTGAGGTTGTCTGAATCTGACTGACTCTCTCCCATGTCCAAAAAAACAACTGAAAAATCCATATGGAAGTACTATACTGCAGCAAAACTTGCCATAAACATTCCTATTTTTCATATTTTTCCATCATCTCACACCCGCACACATAACCCCCACCGCATCCCGAGTATCCCCTCTGAGATGAAATCAATAGCTGTCTGGATTGATAAAAGACACCTAATTCAATTTATAAATTTGATCAGGCAATGTAATAAAATAGTAGCCTTCGCTCATAGCACGTTGAAACCTAATCGTGTTTCATGCTCTTGTGCCTTCTCTCAAATCATCTGTGTTTGGGTTTCAACCTCCGAGCACTCCGCTGAACCCGAGATAAATGGAGAGCGGGTTTTTGCTTGAAGAAACTCGACCCGGTCCACTACTGGTCTCCAACACACACACATTTAATTCAGGGAAGGCTGCTCTTATAGCTTTGACCGGGCTTTTAATAGCCTGATTAAAAGGTGATTAATCACTGATTTCTGGACAAAATATATACAGTTGATATTAATCACCCTACGGTTGACATGTTTGGTGCAACAGCCACGGTCACACCGGGGTAAGCGATAAATATGTGGCTTAGTCAGTCAAGCAGGCAGTCTGAGGATCAAGCTCTGCCCCAGTGGACTTATGTTCTGCGGGGTGTGTGTTACATAGACCCCTCGGTGTCTGTATAGGCTACTGACCCGTTACTGGACCCCTCCTCTGCCGCCTGCTAGCATATAGCACCAGGGTGCTCCAGGGTTGACACACACCCGGACTCACTAACATGCATATGTGTGGCCCCTCACTCGCACAGAACATCTTGTTAAAGTTTATGGTAAATTTTAGATGGAAAGAGATATCAGCATGGATTTTATTTGGTCTGCTGTTGATTGGGAGCCCCCTGCTTCTACCAATCCTGCATATACTGTATCCTCCAGTGGCACTGTAGAATATTCATGTATTCATTGTAAACGAATAGCTGGCAAAATGTTCATTCACTTTTTTGCAGAGAGTTAGATTAGAAGATTGATACCAGTTTCATGTCTGTACGCTAAATATAAAGTTACACCCAGCAGCAGATTAGCTTAGCTTGGGAAAAAGATACAAGAGGACACTACAAGCCTGGCTCTGTCCAAAAGTACTAAATGTACAACATAGAGCCCTCTAAAGGTTCATTTGTGAGCTTTAGAGGGCTGGAACAAAGCCTTGCTAGCTGTTTCCCAGTCTTAATGCTAAGCTGTGCTCAGCTAAGCTAACCGTCTCCTGACTGTAAATTAATATTTAACAGACAGATATGAGAATGGTATCGATTTTTAAGCCTTTCTTCAGCAATAGAGCGAATATGCGTATTTTCTCAAAAAATCCTGTAAATCCAATATTGACATATCGCAGACCGGTTTGCCACATTGCCCTTAAAAGCCTATTTCAAACAAAGATATTAAAGGAAAAGCTTCCTCGGTACAAATAGTGTGGAAAATCTCTACCAGTTGACCGATCTCTGTGGTCTCACAGTATAAGTCGCCATATCCCTCAATCCTACAAACAGAATACGTTGATTGATGGGTAATGTAGTCTGACAATATGACTAATGTGTGTTTGGGGACCTGAGTCCGGGTTGGGGAAGAAACTCATTCATCAGCATCCTAGAATGTCCCCCCAACCATCCACTTTTCTTTGTTCCTACTGCACAGTATCAATTTCTGTGATATGTCACCCACATAGGCCTTTTTCACAGATGACATTTTGACTTTTCATGGTAGGAAGAGCACAGATGTTACTTTTAAATTTAATGATGGCCCTGTTGTATTCAAGTGTCCCAGTAAGCCATGACAGTGAGTCTGCATGTGCAATACCAGGACCCTGGAACTGAAGCAGCCAAATGGAATTCAGCCATCATTCACTTTATTCTTTACACCTGTGCTTTTCCTACTGTGACATGTTTAAATTTCGTCAGTGAAAATGGTCTATCTGGCAGGTATGGCACCATGTTGGAAAATTGGCTTCAGATAATGAAAAACTGTAGAACCCCCATAGAAATGCATTTACCTCAGGGTGTCTGTTTATTAAAAATTTACTATAGTGCATCAGGTGTTGTAGCAGCATCCGTTGCAACACTGAAAATGTGTCAGCATTACAGTGCGTATAATTTGAAAGAAGTATAAATTTGGATTAAATTACGGGAGTAAATCACGTGACCTAAGACCTAAAAATACACTCATATACTACACAGTACATGTTTAAGGATACAATTTGTGATTGAGAGAAGGAAAGGAGAAAATAACAGAGAAGCAGAAAGAGAGAGACGGGTGGCGTCGGAAAGAAGCGAGGCCTCAACAGTCCAGTGGAAGATTTCAATTAGTCATGGAAACGGGAGTGGCCCACCCTGCTGCAGTAGTGACAGACTTCACTTGTCCTCCTGACATACATTTGCAATCCTCCTCTGCGCTACAGCTACAAGCTCTATATCTCTGACCATCCTTATTCCCTCTTCCCTCTCCTTCTCTATCCATCTATTGCATAAGCATCTCCATTCCCTTATCATTTGGTTTTATGTCTTTATTCCTCTTTCCTTACACTCTAGTTTAATCCTCTTTTCTGCCTTCCCCCTTTGTACTGTTTCTTCATAGCCTGTTTCACTCTTTCCTTTTTCTCTGCGACCATTTTCTCTCAATGACAGCTGAGCTTTGACAGCTTTTTACATTTCATTTTTCTCCGCCACAGCGAGAGAACAGCCGGGCATCAGGGGCCTTGTTCAAACAAACAGGAGGCCGTGTGGTTCGCCGAGGGTGGCGACACGCCATAACAAACCACTGGCTCCTGGCCGTCGCAGGCACATGGTGCACAGGGCCCCGCTACGGCGAACGGGGGCCAAACAGGACCTTCCATGTTGGTTTCCGTGACGACCAGACAGCAACATTGCAGCGGTGAGGTGTGGAGTGACGGCAGGAGCTGATGTATTGAACCACCTGGTCAGACGGTTTGACGTGTACTAGATGGAATCACAACAGCGAAAACGGAAAGGGGAATGTCTATTTTGATCTGAAAAATAACATTGAGGGCAAATATTGAAGGGAGGAGGAATGAAATAAAGAAAGAAACAAAAGATGAAGCAACTGTGTTATGATAGGCTGCAAGGAGAGGTGTGTGCGGTTTTAAGCAGCCTCTAGTACATGAGTCAGGATGTGTCAAGGCTGAGTCAAGTCAAATACATCTGCTGTATGAAGGGCTTACAAAACTTGTAAGGCTGGTTACAAAGTACTTAATCAGAAAGAACAGACACAGAATCAGGGTTCTCTGATGCAGGGGTCTTGGGGAAATTATTTGGAGGACAAGAAGCTGTACAAAGGCCTCTGGAACATAGATTACAACAAGAATTATTGTGTTAGAGCTCTTATTTAGCTCCTTTTCAGGGGCCCAAACTTTTGAGCATTGCCACTGCCATTGAATTTATTTACAGTGGTGGAATTTCTGACTTTCTCTGTTAATGTCGGGTCATATCAGACCATCAAATAGAAACTTAACAGGAATAAATAAGAATGTATTTTGCAATTCACATTACATTTATTGTATTACAAGGTTGTTTTCAGCACTGGAGTAGAAACCAAATCGTTGAGGAAATAGTTCAACATTTTGTGGAATTCCCAAGAATTACATGAGAAGATCAATACCACTCTCATGTCTGTGGGTAAACGTTTGAAACTTGAGCTGGTAGGCGATTAGCCTAGCTTAGGGTGAAATGGCTAGCTTGGCTCCTCCAAATTTCTAAAATATGCCTACCAAAGCTTTTAAGGCTTACTATTCATTGTTTCTCATTTGTTTAATCTGTAACACAAACTAAAAAGTAAAAATATCAATTTGTCATTTTTGGGCAAGTTAGTGATTTTTTTTTTTTTGGCCAACCACATCCCACCTAGCTATAATACCACTATAATACCATTAATGCCTGGAAAGCAAACAAACATGGATGCCTCATGTCAGTCCATTAAATGTAGGTCAGCCTACATTTAATGGACTGAAAAAAGTGCTATATTGCCAATGCACAGTATTTTTAATCCTCACACATCCAAGTCATACAACTGTAACAAGTTGTCCAACAACATGAGCACTCTTAAGTTGTAGGACTCATTAGGGCTAAAAAAAAATAACAAAAAAACATAGTAAGGAGAGAGAACAATATAGGACATGGACATGGAAACAGACACAAAATTATGGTCATGGAAAAGTGTTTGAATTTTATATGGCTTCAAGAACTTGGAGAATTGGGAGAGAAAAACGGAAAGACTGGACTTCAGGTATGGGGAGAGAGATTTCTAAACAGTCCAAACAGTTTATGCCATGCATCTTGATAAGATCTCCCCGCCACAAATAAAAAACACATTAGCAGTTTGTTTCCACAAACCTCCCTCGAAACTGCTACTCCCAACTTGCACTTAGCATAGACTTTCCAAGTAAGTGGCCAGATCTGCAGAAAGATTACCCAAATGACCAAACCCATTCTCTCCATCTCTACAACCAGCTCTACCCCCATCCAACATTAATCCACCTCTGGACTCATAGCACTGACTGAACAGCACCTAATGACCTCCCAAGTGATGTTTTTCTTCTCGTTCTTTCTTTCATTCTTCTCTCATCCATCCAAATTGTAATGGCCTGAGAGTTTATTTTTGTCGGCTTCAGAAATGATTTCTTTCTCTTTCCACTTTTTTTCTGCCCGTCGCTCTCTGTCCCTCTTCGTGGAATCAGTGGAATTTTGTCTTCCATTTAGACAAGTTAGGACAATTTATGCATCTACATTTCTGGGAGTTTTTTAAAAAATTTTTGGTAAATTAGCTTTTTTTTTCATTCTTTTTCTGTTGATAGTTTTCACTCTCTAGCTCTCTTCTTTCTTTACTTTATTCTTCACTGACACATTTGGTCTGCAGCCTCAGTCACAATAGCAAACATTACTTTAAACCTTACCACAAACCTCAAACTTTAACCCGCATCATCAAGCCTATAACCTACTTTTGCCTTATTTTTGTGGTGAATGGAGGGACAGGAATCCATTGAGAATCAGCCAATTTTGAGATGGAGAAGTTAGATTACGCACATTTCTAAACTGATTACTCTCAAATCAAATCAAGCGGTCACTGGAGACCACAAACCTCAGACCTTCAAAATGGAACGGGCTGTACTTGTTAGCTCTTCATCAATGAAGAATTCATGTTTATTTACATATTTACTTTGGCCATAAACTTTTGGAGATTCCTGCATACTTCTAATAAAATTTTTCTTAGCCAACCAATGGTGGGATAAATATTCACACAGGTAAACACATTCGTCCATGGAAACTGACCAGTGTCCACAATGCCCTACTGTAGCTGCGGTCCAACTGTCTGGTTGTTTGCTGGCCTGTCAGGCATAGAGTTGCAAAGCTGGTTCTGGAAGTGTTTTTGGCCGTTCTGTATTCCCATTTCAATTTCTTTTAACACAATGTCAACAATTCTCAATTTTACTGAAGATTGAAACATCAGAGTCTCTAGGATAATGTAACAACCCTATAGGTTTATGGTGTGGAAACCAGTTTAAGTTATTTCAACTTTTGTTCAGAAAAATCACATTGCCATCATTTCTGCATGACGAATGGCTCTGACTACTACAAGACCCATGAGTCTCTGCTGCTGTTGCAATGGAGGAGAAGCCATTCAGAGGGACAAATCTGTGCAGCAGCGAATCTGAAACTCGGCGTTGTTGTGTTTGGGAACAAACCTACACCATAGTTGCTGAATTCATGTCAAATCCATGTATCAACAGCTTCTGCCCACTGAAAACAGTGCTCAAGGACAACTTGACAGCAGTTGTTTAGGGAGAATGACGAGTTTCTCACCCACTTCATCCAACAAACTAACTAGCTGTTACAGTGCTGCCCCTCTAGGCTTTTTAGCCTTGACTTTTCCCAGCCTGCCCAGTCACAATTCAACCTCTAACCCTCTCACCCTTTATTGTCCTCTTCCCTTTTTCTCATCTTTCCCTGAGCACACTGATGCCTTCTGCGGTGGCTTTGGTGTTTGGAGTTGGCTTGTTTAGCTGAAAAAATCAGCAAGAGATCATGCGGTGCGTGTGTTTTTTTAAATTCCCACCCTTACAGTGAGCAGTGCTTGGTTCGACACCACTGATTGCACCCCAAGGCCTTGGGAACATTGGCGGCGTTGTATGGTGAGGGAGCCTCCAAGTCTGATAGATTAACATTAATATGGACTGGGGGAGAAGGCTGGGCATATTAAAGGTCATTTCCCCACTTCACGGCTATCGAGGGAAAATGCAACGGGCCATTGACTGCAGGGCCACACACGCATGAACGAATGCACTCGCTCGCACAGACACAAGAAAAGACACGCAATCGGGCACAGATATATAAAGACGTACATGGAGGCATGAAGAGCGCAGACGGGGATGTAATGGTGGGCACACATGCATAAAAAAGACATAGACATAGACATAAAGACAAACACTCACTCTCATACACAAAATGTGGGGCTCCAGATGAGATGGCATTATATACATGTACTGCACTGGTAAACTGCTGTGCCGACAGCCTATTAAAAACCCAGTGAATTTATAACTCCCAATTTGGTGATGAAGGATTGTGAATTTGCTTGCTCTTAGCTTCAGGTTCTTGTCACACAGGGCCTGTTTTCTGTCTATAAATCTAACGGCCAGGAGTTTTCTTCTTTCCCCCACCCTTTTTATGGAGGTGATTGCTCCAGCCAATATAGGATTAAGACCGTTTCATGTACATTTTTCACTACCTCTGGTTAAATATGTGAAAGCTGTGTCTCCCAGGTGCCGGCTGTACATTTCCATTTGTCTTTGGTTCACTTGTAGAACCATCCATCACAACAGCTTTCCTAAAACCATGTAACAATAGAATCAGTCAAAAAGTAATTTTCCCCTAAAGACATAGCAATGGGAGATGTCCAGAACAAGTTTTAGGGTTGCAAGAACAGTACCATAGTGCCAGATGCTTTTTCTCCTGTACCAGCTTTATTTACTTTTAAATATAACTAATGTCACTGTCTGTGTCTGTTTGGTTTTCTTAATATTCTCAGCCCTGTGGCCCCTCTGTACCTGAGGAGTTTGGTTTGGTAAAAACCATTTTGAACAAATCAACTCTGTCTATAAACCTGAACATTCTGCCTACCAAGGGTACATCTCCCTCTTCATAGCTGCAAACTCGTCCTCTTTCTGCCAAAGTAGCCGTTATAAATGAAAAATGGCACCTGTGTGATTCACATAGATCCAAAGAGTTTTTCCAGTTTGTTAAAGTGGTGCATCACAAAGCGAAGTTCGTCCCTATTTTTTTCTCAGGAATGCAAATGATTTGCTTCTGAAAACTTAGTAGCTGACAGGGTATGGTGTATGTCAAAACACCTGCACCTATACACTGGGCCATGTCATGACGCATGTTAACTCTCTAGAAAAGCATTTATTTAATTTAAGATTAATTAATTAATTTAAAATTAAATGAATTAATTACATTTATCAGTTTAAGATCAACACATCTTGGCTACTGTACCCTGACTACTTCGGTCTGTGCAGTGCATCTGAAGCAGCAAAAACAAGCACTTGAAATCTTGGTACAAGCTAAAACGCAGAGAAAATTATCTCAGCTGCAACTATCTTATTTTTCATTTCATTAATGTGTTGATAATATTTTTTTAATAATCATTGAGTCTAGATAATGTCAGATAATAGTGAAAAATGCCCTCCATAATTTCCTAGAGCCGAAGGTGATGCTTTAAATTATTTGTTTTGTCAGACCAAAACCAAAACATATATAAGATATAAAATAGAGAAAAGCAGTATACTCTCATATTTGAGATGCGCTAACCAGGCAATATTTGGCATTTTTGCTTAATTATTAAGAAAAAGATCATTTGATTATAACACTTTTGGCAATTAATGAATTGAGTTTTGGTGTCTGAATTTAAATTTATTTTTTGACTTGACTTGAATTTATTGAGCTCATTAAATTTGAGCAACCTGAAAAAATACCAGGCTTCTATGTTTAGTATCTCCCTGTAAACACATAAAAACACCTGAATAAAAACACGGTTAAATGCACAGGATTTGATTAGGAATTTTCCCTTACAGCCCAAGTAGCTTATTGACATAACAGCTGTTGTATGCAGAACAATATTTGTAGCTTTACCAAGCAAGTAGCCAGAGAGGTGATGTTACAGTTCAATAAAATGATTAATCAGGTCTATGTTTCATGACCATGCATGTGCTGTGGTTAAAGCACAGAATCAGATGTTTCCTCTAACTTGTTGTATCTTGAAATGTTTAAGATCCCAAAATGAATCTCATTTGTTTTCTCTTTCCCCATCACTTCTCTTGTTTTCCTCTCTTTCATTCACCCTCTGCTGTATTCCTGTTGAATTTGTGGTTTTGGCGAAATTGGACCCTGAGAGGGGTTTCTATTTCCATGGAGACTGCTAACTTCTTATCTGCCTCTCGAACTCACACTGGAAAGTAAACAAGCAGCTCATTCACCTCTGTTTTGCTTTCCACTCGCCCCTCACTTCAAGAGCAGAAGCAATAAATACATGGACATATAAAATGTATAACTTTAGAATAATGTAAATACATACAGCAACTGTAAACGCTGCATTGCCTACACATATGTTCCATGCGTGTGTTTATCTGGACCATTGCTTTCCTGTGTGGTTTTTGTCATGTAATGTTTAGGTGGGCAAAACATGTCACATAAAGCACCGTTGGATTGAGAAATCATGGAAGCCACGGAGGTAGTGGTGGGTAACATGTAAAACATAGTTTATGTGTCTTTTTATTAACAGAAATAGCGCGCCCACATTTTAGCATACATAAATATTTTCATCATAAATAGTCTCAAACTAATGGAAATTACACAGATAATATATATGGTAAAATGTAATGCAGAAAACATTACCCAAGTTGGGCAGAGGTCAAACATATTTCATTCAGCGAATAACCATTTCAATCTGACAATACCACAATTAAAATACTTTATTACAAGTAAAAGTCCTGCATTGAAAATGTTACATAAATACAGAAACGTGAACAGAGGCATCAAAAGTAAAAATACTAATTATTTTTACTGATTAACTGATTAAAGTGTTGTTGCTGATGGCTGCTTGTCCATCACTGGTGAAGTAGAAGTGGAAGGCCTCCATAAACTTTCTGACAAAGCGCCTTAACCAGCCATCCTTCTTAGCATTGATCTCAGGCTGAACATCAGCCTCTTTTGAGTCCTTCTCCTCCAATTTAGCTGCAACAGTTTGTGACCATGAGCTGCTCAAGTTCATCAAAAGATTTGAGCCTGAGGTATCTAGTTTCTCGAGTGTAGTACCCTGTCTCATAGGCAAACTCCTCTGGGATCCTGAATTTCCAGAGCTGTGATCTGTTGCTTTGTTTGTGGAAGTAACAGTCAGTTCCATGATCCAGCACATAATCAGCTGACTGACGCTGAGTTTCTAGATAAATCTCAGCATGTCATAGTCTCCCCAGGATACAGCAGGTAACAAATGGGCAGCTCTGCAGCTTGAGGCCCAAAGACCATATATGGATGGCCTTGTTGAAAGGGATGTGCAGCATGACCTCTGGTGCTCTGTACCACATGGTCCGCACACAGACACCAGCCTCAGCAGAAGGCACATGACGGGCCAAGCCAAAGTCAAACAGTTTCACTTTAAGTGTCTGCTGCTGGCGATCCACAACCATTATTTTGTCTGGTCTGAGGTCTGCATGCACAGTTCCTATTGACCTCAAGTGAGATAGTGCTGTGGCCAACTGACAGACAATCACCTCTTTCATGGGAAGACCCTGGTGTCTTCTGCCCTACATGACACTCAACAGATTTTGATCCAGTCCAGACAAATGTGATCTCGCCAAAAAACATTCCACCTCACCGTGTTGCACTGATCCAGATGCCTAAGAATGGCAATTTCTTCTCGTGCCTGGCGAGGTGGTTCCTATTAACGTTAATGGTGACCTCCTTGTCAGTCTTAGTTTTGGTCAACAACATAACCCTCTAACCACAACCCCTCTAATCATGCTAGTGTTGGTTAGATGTTAGCATTAGCATCAGGAGCTGGTAGCAGCATGCTACTGGTGCAGCTGAATTATATTGAAAACGAGGATGGGGATGAGTGTGGCAGCTTCAGCCTTGCCTGATTGGATGTCTAGGAAAGTTGCCTCAGGTTTTAAATTAATACGAGAAAAGCAACCCAAAAGTACACCTTTGTGTTAAAAAGCAGAAATTGCAAACACACAGAAGCCACTGGTGTGAATGAGAGTATTTTGTTTGTGATGGACATTGACATGAAAGGAAGTACTCACGTAATGCGATATTATCACACACATACACACACACAGTGTCTACATTTTGCATGTCTGCCCGGAGTGATCGGCGTTAGCCAACTTTCATCGCAGGATATTAAAAGTGCCAGTAGGACACAGGTTCAGGTTCCATACCTCTGTGCTGTGGCCTATTTGTGTACTTTGGATAAGCCTTGTACTCACTCTGAGAGAAAATCAACAACACAGATGAGGAAAGGCTTAAGTGTTCTTATTGATTGGAATTAATTGCTAAAGGTGTCACGGGCAGAAATAACAAACAGGTTAGTAAAGAGTTTATTATATGATTCAGCTCATTTTACACTAATCAGCACATGAAGGTAATTTATTAGGCAGGAGGGGTAAGTATATTATGAATTAGGGTATATGTATACATGTTTGCCTTTAGATGTGTGTGAAGAAAGACTCATTTTTTGCCCTCATTTCTGATTATCACCATGTTTTTTTACTATTCATCTGACCTCTTGCTGTTTGTTTTACACCTCTGTAGATCTTCCAACCTTCACAATATATTACTGGCCATTTGCCAGTTCTTGTCTCGCCAAAGCTCCTTTTAATGCCTTACTGTCCATCCCTCTTTTTGTCAGTGGTCCACAAATTAGTACCTCATATGCAGTCCCATTCTCTCTTTCTCCACCACCACATTAACAAATTTATAGTCTTGGCTTTGAGATATATAGTGTTTTCTTTGGTTCTGCTCCCATCTAAGTCTTGCTTATTTAAAAACTGCACAGCCTCATACATTACCTGTGGAGCTTGGGTCTTAACGTTATGTCACCATGGGATCGCGGTTCTGCTCCTGCACTTAAAAGCCCCCTGATGACGGACAAAGACATAATCAAACGAACTAGGAGGAAAACACGTCTACCTTACTCAGTGCACGTACTGCACAGTGCAAACACACACACACACACACAGTAGAAAGGAGGTCTTCCATCTAAGAGACTGAAGTTACATTAAGCAATTTTGCACTTTGGCAGCCCCAAGTGGCAGAAGAAGAAACTGTTTTGAAGCTTCATACTGTAATACTTAGAAACTTGATGTGAATAACCAGCACATCTGGTTTACCTTTTCTTAGTAGAGTGGTTCAAAACCTTTTTAGCTGGTGATCCCTTCCCACAGGTTCATTTGTCTATGAGTTGTGAGCAGTTCAACCAAATTGATGTCCTTCTCAGATTGTTTCATTTGAAAAGACTTTAGAGGCCTGAGGAGGTAAATCTATCCAGTGTTTCACAATGAATGAGCAAAGATTGGAGAAAAGTCAGAAAAACTAGTCATCATTTGCTTAGTAGAAATGTTTTTCTTACTTCCTATCTTGTTCACCATCTTGTGATCCCTCAGATTTCTCTTGCGACCCATTGAGGGGTCCCGACCCCCAGATCTGGTGAAAAGGCAGTAGATAACAATCCATGATGACAATTTCTCTTATTACAACACACAGAGAATATTGACTAGGAAACCAAATAAGTCACCAAAGATGGGATGTACCCATAATTGTTACCCATTATGTTTTTTTGTTGTTTTTTTTTTTTTTTTTACATTAACCCTGTCATTATCCAGCACTTAATGGGCAAAACCCTTTACCACTTTGGTAATCCATTTTCCATCTTGGCAAAACTAAAAGTTGTGGGAACAGTAATCATGCATAATGCAGGCAAAGGGGCAGCACATTAAAGGGTAGAGGTCCCTGAGCCTAAATCAGAGGTCCCATCAGAGTTTTTCGTGAAATCATCATGTACAAATGCTGACTGAGTAAGGAATGTGGTAGGAAAAATATGCCAAAGGCTACATCAGCCATGATGTCAAGACCAACTGTCTGACCAGAGTCAGTTGTCACATGAGTCATTTTCTTTAAAATTCAGTCAAATGCCATTCAAATATGGTATAGTAAGCTCAGGAATAATAACCTCACTCATCTCTTTTGTACTGGTTTTGGAGACCATGACAACATCCTTTTTCCCACATGTAGTACACATCACTGCAGTAACTGGACAGAGAAATGCATTGGGTTTGATGGTTTGCAACTCCTTAAGGAAAGCAGTGATTCTGGTTGCCCAATGCTGAAGCCATCTGGGTGGTCCTGCATGAGGTTTTCTGGGAGAACTTGTCTGTCGCTAGTGCTTTGTACTGCTTGAACTGCAGTAGGTGTAGTATGAGACAGTAATACAGATGGTCAAGGCAGATGACCGCCACCTAGAGCCCACATCTGCTTGGGGTTTCGTCCCGTTAAAGGGAAGTTTTTCTTTGCCGCTGTCGCCAAGTGCTTGCTCATGGGGGTATTGTTAGGTCTCTGATAAATTAAAGAGTATGGTCTTGTCCTGCTCTATGTGAAAAGCGCCTGAGATGACTTTGTTATGATTTGACGCTATATAAATAAAATTGAGTTGAATTTAATTGAATTCTTTACAATGGACGCAACTTGGCGAGCAAGAGTTGTAGCCGGGGGGAGTGTAATCTTGGCTACTTACAGAAACGAGATGAGCATGTGCAATTAACTAGTTACTCAATTTCCGGTGATATCATATGTATGGATGTAATAATGTGTCTTGATCTCTTTATTAATTGTGAATATCTGTGTGACTTAGACAGACATGTATTGTATGTTGTCTCTGTCCTGTCTGTCTGTACAAAATAGCACAGAATGAATATTGCATGACTTTTTTGAAAGAGGTTTTAATAATTCCATATTGTGCTATGATGCAGGTATCCCATGAAGGTGATTGCTCCAGTATAGTATAGTTAATAGCTACATTAATTTGACCAAAATTAATGTCAGCGTTTGAAGTCAGTGCCCATTGTACAGTAAATGACATGCTAAGAGTGTGGAACCTTATTATTGTCAGTTTAATAAATTAATGTCAAGATACTTTTGCAAAGTTAATAAATCCAACACCATTTTAGGAAAGTCAAGTCTCAAGTCCAACTCTAGTCAGTGACTGTGACAGTGACTTTAGTTAATATCTGATATAATCATTAAAAAATATGAACCTGTTTGTGTTTGCAAATGACCACGCAAAACCATCCGATATCCATGGCAACTTGGAGGGGTGAGGTTGTGAGAGCAACTCAGCTTCATTCCCTATCACACACACGTGCACACACACATGCACGTGCGTGTACACACAGACTCCATGAGCCCCTGTGCTGTAACAAGAACCTCTGGCTGTCAGCACAGCACTGTGAAAACAAATTAGTCCAATGATTAATGGAAGGGAATTAGAGCCAACAGATCATCCTGCTGTGAAGATGGGACACCCGGAGTAGAACAGCATGTGGCATTCAGTCACGCACGCACACACACACACACACACACGCACACACACACACACACACACGCACACACACACACACACACACACAATTTCATTACTGAACTTGTGAGGACCTCTACTTTGGATATGAGTTTTCTCAAACAAATTTGACCTTCATCATTAGACACTTAAGCTTTATCTTATCTTCCATTGTAAAACATACAGAGGACAACAAGCAAATGTAAATATACAATATATAATGTAAAAAAGAAAAGACCCCACAAACCTTTTTCATCCATACTTGTGGAGCCACATGCATACACAAAAATTTGCCATCACAGACACAACCATACACCATATATTTATGCACATCACTACTGATGTGAGGTTTTTACTAGATAACAGCAACATATCAACAGGATCAAACTGTAATTTTTAGAAAGAAAAGTTTCTGGACTGATACAAGATTCTTATACTTTTTAACTGCTACCATACAGTATTGCCCATTAAAAACCTTCTTATTCCAAAACTATTTGGAAAAAGAGAAAGGCCAGAGAAAGATTGATCTATGGTCTATTCTCTATTAGAGATATATACTATATAGAGATGTTTTAAATGCAAAGAGGAGCATTTAGGTCAAAACATGAAAACAACCCTGATTAGAGTTTAAAGATTTTCACAGCACATTGCAAAAATACAACAATGCCGAACAGCTGAAGATCAGCTCCATGCCCTGTCCTTCTTTTTGCCTCTGTTCTAAGAGCTTTCAGCTGTGTGCTAACTCCCACACAGTCGTATGTTTCCTTTGTACCTATGGCAACACAAAATTTTTCGATGAAGACTAGCTCTGGATGGTGACCAAATAAGCCTTTATGAGCTCTAATCATGCAACAATTGGATTTAAACTCCAATTACCAAATGGAGCAAAGAGAAAAGTGATTGAAATATTTCTTTTCACTCACCCAACAAATTGAAAAAAAGCATTCATGTAAGCACAAAATATTGAGGTATAAGAGTCAGGAGTGATGATTGTGGTTTGGATAGATGACATTAAAACAAGAAGCAGTTTGAGCATTTAGAAAACAGTAAATGACATGTTATTTGACAGAAGTGTGGTTTTTATGTCTCAGGATCCTTTAAGAATAAATATCCAGGCAGTACATGAAGTTACTGACTAAATATGAGGTCAATGTTGGCCTTTTATTAAGTAAATAAAAACTCATATCAACCAGTTACATCATCATCTGTAGATTCATTCTCCATTAAAGGCAGCATTGTATCCCAGAGTGTTTCTACAAGTGAATAGGTGTGGTTGGTCACGCTGCCTTGCAGAAATACCACCACTAAAACAATTTAGTGGAGACTTAATGTCCATGATGATCTAAATGCTGTTTAGAGGCTGTAACACACTGACAAGTCGTACTGTTCCCTGAATTTTAAAACATGAACAGTGACTAACTTAATAGTGGTGAATATCAGTGGAAAAACTGATGAGTCTTCATATAAAAACCCATATCCAACAAACCCAACTGTCTGTTTTCAGACTAACTCTCTGCCAATACCACAGATTAGTCAAACGTAGGGAGGGAAATGAGACTGATTGGAGAGAAGAGCTAATTAGATTAGAATTATTTTTCATTAACGTCATTAGTGTGGTGGATTAAGAGGGGAAACTATACAGTGGTGAGAATAATGCTTTCAACGTGTTCTCTGCTATGAGCTGGCAGCATTAGACACCAAAGTAAAGAGATATCTTTTTCAGAAAATTAGCCACTGGAAGTGATCATCACCAGAGAAAATATTGACCGCCAATTTGGATAAGTGATAGGGGGGAAAGAATAAATACATTGTGAACTTTTACACTATACGCCGATACTCTCCGTCCTCTTTATATGTTGAACTAAGTGGGAATGACCAGCCGCGGTTTCCCCCTCAACATTTATTCTGGAGCGATATACCAATTATTTTTAATGGAGCTGAAATAAGAATGGCGCGGAGGTAGTGAGCAGCGGAAGGCATGAATTGCCTGCGGGTGGGACGCAGCAGCACAGTGATGACCTCATACAGGAAGCTTCTTCTTCCCCTTCAGTGTGTGGGAGTGATGGGTGATGGGATATGAGGCAGACTGACAGGGTTTGGATCTGTATGTGCCCGGGCTGCGCGAACACTTTGACTGACCCGTGCACCGCAGATTGACAGGCGCAGGAGCTACAGATGTCTCACCTGTCAAGAGGCGTATCGCTAACACGGTGGACGGTGACGGATTGAGGAGGGGATGGATGAGTGGAAGAAAGAGGAGTTTAAAAAAAGAAATTTGATGAAGAGCAGGGGGGGGGGGCATGTGAGGAGGTCTTTGCTAGAAAATGACAAAGGGAAATGGAGGCAGGAGGGCAGAGAAGTGAGGGATGTAGGGTGAGAGCCCTCAGTCCCTATGGTAGCTAGGGTGGATGTAATCTAACCAGCATGAGCTGTTAATGACATTTTATATAACTATTAAGCAATTATTGAATACACAAAGCCTTTTTATAGCATCCGAGCACCATGCACGTTTGGGACTTGAACAGCGGCAGGGAGCAGAGGGGATAAAAAAAATAGTAATAATAAAATCATTCGAACGTCCGGGCCAAAACCTACATTTTCATTTGGCAAAGCAGTCACGCTTGTGCATGATCCACAGCGCACCTCAGGTTTCATATATGACTGGGGTTCGTCCGCAGTGCCCTCAGCTACTCTCTTTAACAGGTACAGAGCTCTCTGCGGCCTCGCTCAATGAGCCCATATAGCAGACCACCACTCTGGCTGCTGCTTTCCTCCCCTCCAGGCTCCCAGCAGAGCTCACACAGTGGAGAGACAGACTCATGTACTCAGCTGATGATGGAGCCAGGCTGCCAAAAGGCTTGCAGGTCTGTGGCAGGAATCCCCAAAGCCCCGTGGGGAGTGAGCATGCATGGATCACACACTCTACAGAGGGTCAGAAGTTACCACCTGTGGAGCAGCAATGGCCAGTCTTTAGGGGAAAAATTAAACCCTTTGCGCATGAGGGACGTAAAAAAATTGTACCCCTTGAACTCAAAATCATTACCCTTTACAAAGATTGGATCTGTTAAGGATAAACCTAAGTAAATCTCTTTTTGAAATCATAGGAAAAAAAGACATTACTCATAATCATCAAATTTATGACTTTTTTCCAGTAAAAGTTACCTGGTCAATCTTTTTACAGCTACATCCAGCCTCTGTGCAAACCAGAAGTGTAACTCTGTGGAATACATTCATATATATATGTTAAAAAAAGACTTCTTCTTTCCCAAATATGATATCATAACTCAAAAAAACTGATATAACAGAAATATGTCACAAATTGTATTGATGCCTTGCTGGCTGATATAGAACAATTAAAATCAGCAAAACAATCAGAGTGATCGAATAACTTAAAAAAGGTGCTGTATTTTGTTCATTTGCCACTGTCAATACATTTTCTGTCATTACTAAGGCTCAGAATGTCCCATCACCATGGTTCTTATTGGGGATGTGCAGAGAGACCAGTATTTGTATTTGTTGAGGCAGCAAAATTTATTTGTATTTGTATTAGTATTTGTATTCAGCTCCACCCCTAGTTCTTATATCCCTGGATAATTCAGACAATCTCCTCTAGCCATTCATACATGGATATTTGTACTTTATTGAAAACGTCTCGACATAAAAACATTTTACATTTACATTTTTTGTTTTGTTTCTATAAAAAGTCT
This sequence comes from Scomberomorus guttatus, assembly GCA_038419695.1. Classification (NCBI taxonomy): domain Eukaryota; kingdom Metazoa; phylum Chordata; class Actinopteri; order Scombriformes; family Scombridae; genus Scomberomorus; species Scomberomorus guttatus. The sequence goes on along the minus strand of CM076465.1, from coordinate 18,530,090 downwards.
CAAAAAGGAAATTAAAAATGAGCAAATCATTCTAGATTTCAAAGGATTAATGCCAGGATCAGACTAGAAGCTTGTGGCATGTTAATGCTGAGCAAGTAATTCCATCAATCAGCTCTGTTTGGGCAGGCATTTTCTCTGTTTGCCACTATACTGGTGCACAACGAAGTCGTTCATTTCCCGTGCTGTGTTTTCATGCATCCTTCACTTATTCAAGTCCTGGTATCTCAGTTATATCATAGAGAATCAGTAAGCCATTGACCGTGATGATCAACTTTTACTTTAAGTACTTTTGCATAGTTGAAGTGGAGCAGAAAACCACTGTGCTTGTGTTCACCTGAGGGAATCAAAATGAGAGCAACTGGTTGACCCTGTGTTACTCCCACACATCAGAACATTTGCAGAAATTTGAACCTTTCTCAACTTGTCCACATCGTACCACTGTGCAACTTTTGAGGCCTGAGTTGAAGTGGGTGGGGTCAGGATGTTTTTCAAGGTTCTCCACCTGCTGATACTGCCTTCATCCTACTACTAATCATGTAATCGCTCTGCTCTGATCGCTTCCAAAGTGCAATTGTGCTTTTGGTCACTAAAATGACATTGCCATACGGCCTTCAGGGGATCAGAGGCCTCAGTTTTCTAATTTTTGTATGAATGAAGAAGGGTGAAGCATAAAGGGAGGTTTAAAGAGATATTGCGTAAAACACACCAAAAAAAGAGTCTAGGCACAGTCTAGCTTTGCAGTGTACATGGATAAGCATTTCATATTGCTATAATGACCTTGTAGACATTCTTCACTATGATTATGGTCACGTCAGTGCTGCTGATGTTTCAAGACACAGCCACATCAGAGCCATGCACATAATCACAGCTTCTTGGGCATTATCGCCATGTTAAACAACACCTTCAGCACTCTGTGTCTCATTCTAGCTCCAAACTTTACTGCAACTGTAAATCATTTTATTTAGATAAATACGGTGTATTTGCTCTTGGACTGTTTCCGAATGTTTATGTGTTCCTGAATTAGTAAGCGTGTGTTGCAGTGGTATTAATCACCAGTTGTCCCTGCCAACGGAACAAAGTTGTCAGTAAAAATGTCGGAGCTGAGCCGGGACTCTGCAGATCTCAGTTATATTTACTCTCTCCACAGTAGCACCATGGGACCTGCTGTGAAAGCAACCTCTGTCTAATCAAGAGAGAATATTCTGGATCACTTAGCTTTAATATTTCATCAGCCGGCAGTCCAGTGAAAGGGATGTTTTGGTCCGAGGAATCCCCTCATGACTCATGATGCTCCTACAACATCTACAGTCATTAATGAGGAAATTTCAATTTCAATAATAGCTGCCATTTGCTTATTAGTAAAGCATGAAAGTTCAGATTTGAGTTCATGTGAATGTTCTTAATCACAATATGCTGGAAGTCAATATAACAATAATACAGCTTGTTAATAAGCATTTGAAACACGGTGGGATGTAAGTGAGTGTAAAACACCAGAGGATCATCATTCCTCTTAGCCAAACTTTATATAGTGCCAACCCTGTATATTGCTATTAAATGACTGCATATTTCAAGCTTTCCTGAGCAGGTTTTACAGCTTATTACTGATTGTGGCTTTTTAAATGCTCCCCAAATATGAATGTGTACTTTCCAGGTCATGTATATTATCCTGAAAGGGCCACATTCATCAGGAGAAAATAACATATAATTCAAGTCGCTTTTTCATTATTTACAGAAAAGAAATCAGAGTTATTCTGTGGAACAAGGTGCACCATACACGTCAAAAAACACAAACCAGGAAAAAGGCAACTAAAAATAACTGCAAAACCAAATCATAATATTTTCTCAGGGCACTGTACTTGCATGTACGCGTGACTGGCTGACACAAGGAAAATAGACAAAGAAGATTTTTAGAAGTATTTTCTTAAGACCTCACTCCATTTCCCGTGAAAATATTGTATCGAGTACACGGAGGCGAGTACATGAGGAGCAGGAGGTTTGGACCAGGGAGTGTAAGGTATCTGGGGTGAGTACAGAATGCTGTTGAAGACATTTATTTGGGAGAACAGATATAGCTGAGATAAAGAGTATCCGTTTATTTTAACCCCTCTTATTTAGCATTTATAAGCAATGTATAAACACTTCATAAATGATTTGTAAGAGAGATCCAAAAGGTCTGGGATAAATCTAGTAAGTGGACCTTGATTTAAAGATTTTTTTTTTTTGTCAAACATTCATTCATTAACATTCATTCACTGTCAGTCATTCTTTAACTGTTTAAACACCAGTTACAGATGCTTCATAGGAGATATACATAATAAACACAAAAATGTCCTTATATCTGCTTACAACTACATTATAGTGTGTTGTAGACCATTTATTTAATTTATTGAGTGTTTATGAACTGCTTATATTTGCTAAATAGGAGCAGGTAAAGTGGAATAAGTTATCTTATAATAGAGATCTAAAAAGACATCTAATGAAGATGTATCGCCAATAAAATATTGGGTTTTTTTAACCTAAAAATAGGGCTTTTAAAATGTAATCTATCATGCAAAAGCTGACATTCACCCCATCATGGAGCAAATACCATTATTAGTTGAATCAGTGGTGTCGACTCCCCACAGCTATATTACAGCCATTTTGTGCTATGGGGTATTACAAAACTACATGTTTTAGCCGTTGCAAAGGCCACACAGCAGACCCAAGCTATCAGACATGTTTATAAAACAGCATGTACCTGGCGGGCAGCGCTGCCATTCATTCTGACAACTCAGCCGGACAAGACTGATGGAGTGCTGACAGTATGGATGGATGGGCACGGAGGGAAGGAAGGAAAGAAAGACGGAAGGCGCAGAGGCTGGCGCAGCCAGATGGGTGGAGGAGAGGAGTGGAGAAAGGTGTGTAAACTGGCAGTGGTCGGACAGATGGAAAGTGCGAGGTGGGGTTTTTGCACAAGGTGCGTAGGGTCAGTAAAGGAGAGTATAATGGGGTGTAGGTTGATGGTGATGGTCGTCCTGCATGCCGCAGGCCTCCCCTGCTCCAATGATAACTTGTGGTTTTTAAAGTGTTCCTCAGAGCCACAAAGAGGCCTAAGAAATGGCCAGCGCTTGGCAAGTGCCTGACTGTTCCATCACAAACAGGGACCTGGGACCCTCACTCTTGAAGAAGGAAATGTCTCTAAAACCATATATCACCCAGTTTACTCTGGCACCGTTTTCGAAACCAAGACTTTTATATGCATAGCTTTAACAGCTTTTGAAAACGGAGCAGATGATGGACGAGGGCGGAAAGCTACCTGCTGGTAAAAGAAACGCTGCGCTTGTAAAGGGCGCGCATTACCTTTAGTTTTTTACTTCTTATACCAATTAAATGATTTGGGAATCAAAAATGGGGAATTTAGTTGTGTGTTTATTCTTATTCAGCCACTCTTTGGTTGTATTTTGATCCCAGCGAGGCCATAACTTGCATCTCTGGTTTATGCTTAAAACGGTCCAGAACACGATGTGAAAACCACAGGTCACAAATATCAGTGTAAGAAGACGAAATGGGCCTTGTAAAGGTGAGGTATAGGCCGGTCAAAACTGAGGAGGAAGGTAATACAGCCCTGGCCCAAGTTCTTATCCTGGGACCTGCCACATCCATAATGCTTTTCTTGCAGGAAGTAAATTTTGTGACATCAGAAGTCTGGAACATGATTTTGAAGCTTATTAGACTGTTTCCATTATTCCCATTAAGAAATACTTGTTCCCTTTTTGTTCAAAAGAAAAGACATATTGGACCTTTGACAGCCTCTAATCATTTTTTCTTTCTCCACTTTTTATGTCACTATGGTGACTGTTTCAAATAGTGTCATGCAAATGACATGATACAATCTAACAGCAGTGCTTCAACTTGGATACTCTGACTCCTGAAGAAGGTCAGGGTCAACCTGAAAGTGATGCTAAGCAACATCAACCCAATGCTCATCCAACACCTTCAACTTCCTGTCTCCACTATCATTTTTTTAACCCCTCCATCGCTCAATATTGCCAACATCTCCTCCCTCCTCTGCTCCCCTCTCTCCTCCCCGACCCTCACCTCCTGCATTCTCTAATCCATCCTAAGTGTTTACAGACCACTCCATTTCTCAAAGGGCTTCAGCTGGTGTTTCTCAAACAAATCCATCTAAAACAGATGAGTAGCAGTGGAAGTACTGGCAGCGTGGATCCTATTCTGGTCAAATCTATGAGCAGAAAATGTTTTTCATTAAAGATAGGAAATATTACAATGGCACACTCATGAAGGAAGGAGACACTATTATTAAACTGAGTGGCTTTCTTACTACTAACCAGGTGACTCTCCAAATTCAAACTGGACAATTTAGACTATAGTATTCCAGGTAAGCTAGTTGATATGAACTGTGTGTATTCTTGAGGCCTGACAAATGTGTGTAATGAATTTCCTTCTTCATAAAACATTTGCAGAGCCTATTTTTAAAGTGTTTTGGAACCTGCAATGTTTACATCATGGCTGTATTACAATACCACATTCCAATGAAAACTGCACAACTGAAAAAAGTTTTTCAGGCTTCTGCAGGCCTCTGTGGTTGCCTCCGAGCTCAGTCTTCTTTTGTCCCTGTCTTTGCTGGTGCGTTGCTGTGCTTCTTGGCACATAACTGCCACCAACTGCCACTCAATGAAACGGTATAAAACCATTGTATTGCATCGCTTGTGTGCATGTGCATCCACATGTGCGTGCATGAGATACAAACAAAAAAGGCGTCTGCTCATCAAAACGTTACTCCATAGCACTACTAGTGGTCGAAACTCCAAAGGGTACCTTTAATGTGAAGTCAACATTTAATTGGAAAATAAGAAAATTAATGGTAAACAAAAGAATTGGAGAGGAGGGGAAAACTGCACACTTTGATGCAATCTTTTTATTTAAAATTTTAGACATTGACGTCTGGGTTTTTATTTAAATGTCCAAATTTTCGGGTCAAAACTGAAAGAAAACACAAGGGGTCAAAGGTCAAACAACAGGTTGGGGAGTGCGTTAATAGCAGGGAGGAGTGTTGAGGGGATCACACATGCAGACAAGAAACAAAAGGTGAAGGGTTGTAAGAAGATCAAGTGTGTGTGTGTGTGTATGCGTTTTTCTATCCTTATTGGGACCGTGTCTGGTATAAACACTGACCTTATCGGGACCAATAGTCCTCATGGGGACCAAAGCCTGGTCCTAATGTGGCAAAACGTCATTTCTGAGGTCCTGGTTAGGCTTAAGAGTGAGGTGTGAATTGAGGTTAGGTTAAGGTTAGGGTTAGGTATGAATTGGTTAGGGTTAGGCTGTACAAAATGAATGGACTCAATGCAATGTCCTAACAAGGATAGCTGTGCAAACTTGTGTGTGTATGTGTGTGTTCAGCTTGTGGAAGCAATGTATGTTTTTCTGTCTGAGCCGCGGATCAATGCCGGGACAGCGAGAAGGGAGGAAACAGGATTGTCGGTGGGATGGGACGGGATTAAAGGGACAAGTGTGGAATCTGGGGGTCAAGGCTAAGATTTAGGTCTTTACCCTTGAGCGTAGATCATAGAAATAACTCAGTCTGTGGGGGCTCTGTGTGTGTGAAAAGGGAGAGACACAGATATGGAAGTATTGTGGGAAGCAGAGTCAAGTCCTGTCCGGGTTTTTCATGCCTTGCCTAGGTACACAAACTCTGCTTGATTGCCTCTCATTTGAACCAAAACCTCCAATACACACATGCACAAACACACATGCAGAGATACATGTGAGCTCCTGTCAAACACATATTTTCTCCTAAATCCGACAGAGATAAAAGCCGCCACACATGAACACACAGATACTCATTCCAATCTCAAATTCTTTACATTAAGACAAACCTGACATACATAAACATATAAAACACACAGGGCTCCATCTCTATCAGTGTTTGTTTTTAGAGGATGGAAATTACTCGCCTGATGTTAATCATGTCAGACAAGACTCATTCTTCCTCTGGTGTCTTCCTCAGAGTGCACAAACACACACCCATGCACCACAGACCCCCTAAAAAATGTTCTCGCCCGGTTTATTCTTGCCTGCCAGGCACAGCATGTAATTTATGAGTTGTAATTATGGAGGTGTCAAAGGAACAGAAACAGTCCTGCTGCACAAATGAGTGACGTGCTGCGTCGGGTTACTTCCTGTTTTTTGCCCTGTTGACCTTGATGGTTGACCCATTTCTCTTAATTAAAGGGTACAACAGGATAGCACAACAACAAACATTAGAAATAAGGTTCACCAATGGGACCTTACTCCAGAAAAAGGGGTCGTTGTCATGATGCAGATCAGGATCCCAGACATGGAGGTCTCCCGCTGGAGCACTGAGCCCACTGATACAGCCAATTACAAACCAGGTCTTTCAAAAGGATGGCACTGCAGAGGAACATCAAACAATGGCAACCCGACCAGGTTTCCAGGTTAGCATCTCCTGAGTGCTAAAATTTTCTATTTACCTCTTGCTGCTGTTTAAAGCTAAAGTTATCTAAAGCTAAAAAAAATTACAACCCAAATATCTTGTTCATTAGTTGGCATGTGCAGCAGGTTCGTTACCTGTGCTGCGTGCGCCACATCAGGACTACACCAGCAAAATGAGCGCAGTGAGGAGTACATCAACTGTTTTACAGAAAGCAAGTTAACGTTAATGATGACAACAACATGGCTTGGGAGAAAGAAACGAGCTGATATTTGGGCCCATTTTCGTCACAATGAGGCTGAGAAAAAAAAAAAACCGAATGCATTGCTTTATCAGTAGGGAAGCAATGTGGCCATAAAACAGCTGGTAAGAATCCCACAAACCTGAAGAGACACATTAAGTCTCACCACAAAGAAACTAAGGTATGTTAACGTCTTTTTGGTTATTATTGGTTTTGGCTAGACTGACTGAAATGTTCAATATAATCTGACGGTTAAAAAGACTAAAATGTCAACAGTTTTCATTGACTAAAACTATACTAAAATAGTTCCGGTCTTCCTTTGACCTTTGACAAAGGACTAAGACTAAGACTAAATAAAAAAATAGCTGACTAAATTAACACTACTATGAACCCCAATGTCTATCACTAAAACCCACAGCTTTACATCATAATGTTTAGGACAAAGACGTCTATTTGTGCTTTTAGACATTCATGCCGATTAAATTTCCTCAATAAACAAGCATGTGCAGTACATGCAGCCTATCTACATGCCTATTTACATGTTGGCTGAGTGAATAGTGGTCTTGGGCATCAAGCTAATGAAATATAATTCACACAAGCATTTATTTATTCTTCAGTTGTTGGAAGTTAGGGCTGGGAATCCTTAGATATGTTTTGATACTGTTGCTGATAAGATACCTGAGTTTCTGTATTAATACCAAAACAATACTTTGCTTAGGAATTTAAGCATGTTTTTCCCCCAAAATGTTTTTTGACAAAAATAGCCAAAGTTCTCAAATATTAAATGTTGCCTAAACACAGACAGCTGTACAAGAAACATCTTGATCAAAGATCACGTAAACAGGCTATGAATCTGAGCAGGCATTTGCTACTTGACAGTTTTCAATACTCGGTGCAACAGACACATTTGACTCTGGACCACTAAAGTATTGAGCTTGGATACTTACCACATTTGGAGGTTACACAACATCACAATGTAACTAACTGGTTCTTGAGTGCAGGACAGATGCATAAATAGGGACTTGTACAATGTTGTACTGGCTACCTGTCATGACCTACAGGAACAGTTGTCTGGTCCAAACCTTCACATGGATCATCACTGCGGTTATATTGTTTTTCTTTCTGTCTGTGGTGAGACGACATACTGCGTGGGGGAGGCAGGAGCTTCATCACTGTTTACCTTCTCCATGCTTGGACTATACTAAAGCTGTGTGTGGGCCAGACCCCCGCTGAGACTGGTCGTGGAACTACTGTCAGCAGTGTGAACAACACCAATATCACCTCCCGTGGTACGAACAGGTTCCGCACCATTATCTGGGTGACTTGCTAACCAGAATTCCTCATGTGTGAGCTGTAAAAAGTCTGCAACACTTGCCGAGTGGTAGACAGTTTTATCCACAGCACCTTGAGTGTATACAGATGTAACTGATGCAGATGTCACACTTTGTGCTTCATTTTTGCTTTGCATTAAATAGCTTTAGTTGAAGCTTAACATTCTTTAATTCGCTGGTTGTTTTTCATCTCAGCTGAAGTGTAATTCAGTGTTTTTTTTCCTGTTTAAACACCCTGTGTCACCCTGACTAAGCAACCACACTGATCACTCACAATGAATACAAACACTGACCGGACATTATGAGAAGGCTTTAGGTTTGTCAAATCCTGTTGACAGTGTGAAAATAATGCTGAGAGAAGTCAGAAAAGAGTTGGCTCTGGCTCATTTTACACATCTGTGATACTATCAGGGTATCTAAAAATCACATCTCTTCGGTCCTATTTACCTTATGAACTTGTAAGTTTAGAAGGGAGGAGTGAAAGGAGCTTTAGCACTGATGCTTCACAGTTGCCAGCTTGTGCCTTTGGTCAGTTAGTGAAACATTCTATGGCTTTCTTGTTTGTGTTACTCACACTGAGCTTAAAGTAAAAATCATGTCAAGCCAGTTGTGGGGTGGACATATCCCTGTCAAAGTTGTGAGATCTAAGGCACAGAAATTTGGAAATTTAGACCAAAATCAATGGCAAAAACACAATCACTGTATTCACTTTGGGAGGCACAGTAAATTCACACAGTGCTTTCGTGTTGAGTATAACTTTGGTGATGATGGCACCTGAATTCACACTACTGACCATTTACAAACCATCTTGAGAGAGCTGATCTCAAATTTAAAGGAAAGAGTTCATACGCCTCATACAGTAGACAAATCTGACTGACTGTGAGCTGAAAATTCCTGCTTGCTCAGCTCAGCACTAAATGACTTTAACACAGCATCATTCTTTTTTTATTTACACTCAGTCTTCAAAGATGAGCCCTCATTTGAACTCCTGGTACAGAGCACATTCAGGATACCAAGAACAACTCATTACAACTTCCTTGAATAAACCAGCCTCGTTTCAATGAATTTAACGCAGCGACAGAACCTCCAGACACTGTAACACGGCTCTGTTTCAGGCCTCAGATGGTGGTCTCCCTTATTGACTCTGTGTTCACTAATGACCCTGGTTCTGGATTGCCATTATAAAACACAGATAAATGTTTACTGTCAAGGGATGACATCACGAGAGTTAAGGTTTGTACAAATATACAGGTGCTCCACCCCCCACCGTTCCCTCCACTTCCTCAAGTCCACATTGCTTTGATAAAAACAACTCTAAACGCCAGTGCCCCGTGTTCACATTTGCTCTGTTTCATTTATTTTGTTGGCTGCTGAAAACATAAACTTTTACTTAGCTGTGTGTTATTAGAATGTAAGCTTTTTTCCATAGAGGAGGTAGTGGAAGGAGGTCGGGTGTGCGTGAGCGTGTGTGTGTGTGTGTGTGTGTGTGTGTGTGTGGGGATGTCTGTATTTCTGAGTTTTCCTTCTCTGCCCTGTCACTGATTAAGACCCTGTATCCAGGAACTTGTTTTTAAAGGCATTTCATAAAGCATTTAAACATCAATAAATCATTACCATGTGAATCTGGAGACATACGTATCATGACTACAAACAAACAAGAATGCTTCTAAGAAAAATGTCAACTTTTACATGTGTCTACATAGCATTTTCCATGTTGTAACACTGGATTACTTTGCTTTATGGCACAAAACAGTGAGAAGACGTCATTGTGTATGTTAAGTGTGTATGTTATCTTATCTCGTGGAAATTTATATTTTATCATCAAGGTCTACTTGGGTGGTTTCAAATCAAATGTCTGTCTGAGTAAAACACAAAGCTACTGCTGCTGTTCACACACGACAATGAATTCTTTCCATGGAAAGCAAATTAAGTTGCTTTAACATTTTGGGAAATACACTTATCTGCCATCTTCCTGAGAGTGAGCTGAGAAGATTGATACCAAACTCAGAGTGGTGTCCGTTTTCTCATCCCACTCTCTAAACTTATTTCCCAAAATGTTTAATTATTTATTTGAAAAAGGAAGGAGAGCTGTGAAGAGAGGTAATCTGTCAAACATTTCAATTTTTACATTTTCTGATGAAATGCAACTTGCAACCTGAATAGCTAATCAGTTACATACACATTATGGCGTCCTCTCCTTCTCTTGTATATAACCCTTATGGAAATCAGTAAAAATTATGCAGTTTTACTTCATATCAAACCTCCATATATTGTTTGGAACATGCTTCCCCCTCTTTTCACATAAATAATCCAATGATTGTCCGGGTAATAATCTGGTTTTAATTGGTTTTACAGTCATTTCCTAATTTAGCCTGTAACATGAAAAAAAGACGTCACTGCAGCGTCAGGGCTAGAAGCAGGACAAACTGGCAAGTTCTAAAATGGCTACTACTGTGTACATAATCTTTTCTGCTGAAGTTTCATTTTCCTCTGAATCTCATTGCTGTCACACCCGCTTCTCAAACAAGACTGACATCCTCCCTCGTTAGACATTCAGCAGCCACACAGTAACCTGAACCTTGTGCACACACACACACTTATATTCACTCAGGGTGACCCACTGCCATCACACTCCTATCACAACCTGTCTACATCTCATTTTGCCGTGCACATGTGTACGCATAGTATGTCTCTATGCAGACAAAGCCCCGTGCACACACGTGCCTCAGCTGTAGCCGACACTCCGTACCAGCCCGGAATCTAATATCCCACCCATTGGAAACATATGTGGAAGTCTGACAAAAGCCGGCATGTTCCCTGTGCCGTGTATGTCAGCAGTCAGTCAGTCTCGATGCTGTCTGTTTTTCAGGCCATGCAGTCCCCACTGCAGGGCTGTAGTGGTGCAGCAGCCCTTACAATGTGTTCAGGAGAAGCCATGAAAAATGCCTGTCTACTGTTGTGGTTTCCTCAGACTACAATAAAAGGAAAATAGTGGTGCTGTCGATGATATTTAATGCTCCTGGATTACTGTGTCGTGTTTTTGGATGATTGTGTGAATCATGATAATTCATGTTTTTTTATGGTCTGATGCGAGCCATAATAACAGGTCAAACAATCATTTTGACTGAATCTGCATACTTGCTAAACTGCTCTGCTAATTCAGCACCATACTTAAAGGACCAGTGTGTAGGATTTAGTGACATCTAGTGGTGAGGTTGGAGATTGCAAAAACGAAAAACGTGAAAGGCCCTCTCTAGAGCCAGTGTTTGGTTTGTCCATTCTGGGCTACTGTAGAAACACAGCAGTGCAACATGGCAGGCTCTGTGGAAGAGGACCTGCTCTCTATGTAGATATAAAGGGCTCATTCAAAGGTAACTAAAACACAACACTTCTTATTTTCAGGTGATTATACACTAATGAAAACATACTTAAGAATATTATATTCCATTTCCGCTAGATGCCACTAAATTCTGCACACTGCACCTTTAAAGGTCTACATATACCAGAACTGACACTGAAGCTCATGCAAACATTTTCACAAAATACATGTTACTAGAAGCTTAGAGGTAGTTGGTGTAGTTAGTTAGTTTGCTACTGTAGTGTAGCGAGCTAAATGCTAACAGCAGGGAACATGCTAGTCAGTGACAATAGCCTCTCTTTCTATTTTCTCTGTACTGTGCAGTTTTACTCACCCCCCAGCATTTTGTTCTCGGGTTGTACATAATTTAATCTGATAAAGAGTTGCTGAAGAGGGGAAAAAGCTGTCCAAAGTAATGAGCTTGCTAACAGCAACTTCCAGTTAGCTCAGTCACTAACCGGACAATAAGTTCACACAGTTGAAAAAACATATTTGCACCATCGCCTCCTGTCTCATGTCTAAAAACCATGCATCTTGTAGAGCAGTTTACTGTCCAACAGAAGAGGTTGAATAAAAGTAGATAGTGCAGCGAATAGGCTACAATAGTTTCTTCTATTTTGGACTTTCTGGCTCTGTTGCTTCAAATAGCCCTGCCAAGACAGATTGGTTTTGATCAACGGTGCAAATTCGAATGTCAAAATTCACCCAAGATGAAGATAGTATTAACTTACTGCGCAAGTAAATCCAATGATTCCATTGCAATGAGTTCTTTATGCCATATACTGGTGGGGGGGGGGGGGGGGTTCTGAAAGACCCGATTGCAGCAGAAACAATGCAATATATCTTCTGATTGCCTTTGTTATTTTAATGAAAACTGCTGTCTACACAAGATCTGCAAAAAATATGCGCCCATTCTGTTAGTTCCAGTTTTTATATTTTAAGCAGCTACAACAGCATAAATGTGTATTTATTTAAACAAGAATTGCTATTCATACAGAATATTGCTGGGCACACATGGAAATAAAACAGCTGAAGTGTGACCCATTAGAAATGTTGATGCTTTGGCCCAACTTGCACCAAGTTTGTTATATTTGAATAAAATTGACATAATTTGTTAGTTTTAGACTAAGTAATGCCGAAAATCATTTTTTCTGAGTGTACAGTGATGACAAAGTTCCTGCAGGGAATGCAGAGGTAAGAGCTTTCATTTCTACCTCGAAACCATGCACCTTCCCAAAGTGCCAAATTTCCTCCTCGGCCGGAGCAGGCTGGCACTTCTGTTGTTGGCCTTTGAGAGATTGTGGTTGAGCTTTACTCAGCTGCATGGACGTCTTGTCTTCGGCCACAGAGGCTTAAATACACATAACTGAAGCTGTCTCCATTCTCTGTTAGCCCACTGAATGACTGTCTACTGATTTGAATGACTAAATCATTCGCAAACCATTCTTGACATTCAGTTTTCTCAAGCGGCTACTAATCAGCAGTCCTTCAGTCAGAGGAAGTAATCAGGTAGGGCGAGGAGTTTTTGAAAACCAGCGCGTTGTGACAATCTATTTGGCCGCTTTGTCAAAACCCTTCTTTTGTCACCACCACAAGTTGGAGAGCTAATAGGTGGTGAAAAGCCTGGTTGGAGGGCCAGATGAAGCAGATTATTTTATGAAGACTGAAGGAGAGGCATCCAAGCATTAGCATGTGTGCTAGCCAGAGCTGGTCCCAGGAGGGAAACCCAAGTCTGGCCACGATGTCCCGATGGACACCCTCTGTCCAGGTTTGCATATCCCTGTTTCGGCTGAGCTGCTGAAAGTTGTATGTGTGTGTCTGTATATGTGTGTTAGGCGGGTTTTATGGTCTGTGTGTGTGTGTGTGTGGTTGCTGAAAGATTTGTTATTTGGAGCGGTGAATTTTAATGACGTTTGTCAACTCTAATACGCAGAGCTGCCAGGCTGTGGACAAGACTGAAGTTTTCTCAGCTTGCTTTGAGTTTATTTAAAGGAAGTGCTGCTTTTCAAGAAGACTACTGAAACTTACTTCTGGTAAGTTCTGTTATTTATAGATAGAGACAGAGATAGAAGCTCATATACAGACACATTCGGCTCCACTTAAGTCAGTTTGATGATCATGTTTTCTCCAGGAAACCAGTAAGCTGTCATCACTTGTCATCAGATGAACACTGGTGGCTTTCATCATCCCTTGTTTGTTTGTTTAATAACCATACAAAAGGGACATTTATCATGCAGTTTTCCTTTAGGCTTAATCACCTTCTGTTTAAAGTTAGACAGCAACAAAGTGGTTGCACTGTTAGTATGAAAGCAAATACTCTAATATCACATAAGTCATAAAAATAGCCATATACAGTATATTCATTAAAGTATTTCCTAAGAGTATTTTTATCAATAAAAAAATATAGCCTTATGAATTTACATATGGAGTAGTATTGTAAGTGCTAAGTAAATATTATAATCATAACTATTACAATATTTATGCTGTCACTCCATTAAAGGACCAATCCTTGATTTTTTAACAATATCAATTGGAGCTAAATTCATCCCTAATTGATAAAAAAAATCAACATTTTTGTGTGATTATAATTGAAAATGCATGCCTGTTAAACTGACATTTTGACAAGAGACAGGCATGACAACAGACATAAACTATAAACTAACTTTTAATAGCATCAGAAAATATTGTTAACATCAGATTTGATTGTTGTGTAGTTGTGTAGTGGAGATGTAAATAGGGCTGGTCAGCTCCACACACGTCCTTTACCTACAGCGTTAGATCAGGAGGAGGACGACGGCAGGGAGAGATAATTAAAGGTAAAAAACAGTTCTTGAGTGTCCCAACGCACACTCTGACACTCATTAACACTCAGCTACTATGACCTACAAGCTAACAGTCAAGTGTGAGGGGTTAGCAGGTTTGCTATATAAATACTGAAAAATAATACATTTTTGACATATATTTGACTTATACCAAGAAATAACAGAACACTTAATGCAGGGACACATGATAAAAACTTGGGAAATGTATTTTTACCTCACTGGGTCTTTAAGCCTTTTTGCATTTGCTTTTTGAAAAACACATCAGGGTTTCCTCATTCCTTTTGGTGGGATCTGCCAGATAGACACCACAGTCCACAATCAAGTCCCTGCATACTCAGCATAAACCCACACAGGTGATTTCAATTATTGTACCTGATCACACCTCTTCTCAGGACTGGGAGGGCATGTACAGACTGCTTTGTTGCATCTGCTAGAGTGGGACACCTTTGTCATTCTTATTGGTGCATGTAGTGCGGTGATGTCACGTAATTCCTGCATAGCTCCACTTACCTTCAACCTGAGCAGTATGTGTTTTTATTATTAAAGTACAGCAGTGTGTTTGGCCAGGACAGCACAGTACAGTTTCTTAAAAAAGTTAAGAAAAGTGCACTTTTAACTTTTAACATTAATTAATTAATTAAAAACAAAAAATAGCTATAGCTACATATGAACCTGCAACCTCCTGTTCCAGTGTGAGTGGGAACCTGGAGGCACATGTGCCACAGATCAGCCTCTGCTGCGTAAGGCTGACTGCATACCTCTGAAACCCAACAGTCTGTGAAACGTTGCCCTGTCAAACTCGGAATCCCATAATTCAGCAGGACGGGCTGACAGCACCACCTTCTCCTCTTCCTCCTCACCGTCCAAACTTGTCAGCTGTTTCATCCATTCTGAACTGAGACAGACGGAGTGTGTCTGTTCACAGCTCATCATCATCATCAGGGAGGGGACGCAGTCCAGTAGCTTCTTTGCTGTCTGCACACTACACATAGTAGTGGATGTTTGTGTGTGTGTGCTGTATTTCTTGCTCTCCCTGTGATCAGATATAATGTGTTTATAAAGCGCTCCAGTGTGCCAGGTCTGAGCAGCCAGTGTTTCTTTGTGCCAGCGAGGCCTGTCAGCTGGTTAACACACATAATTGCTCCCTAATTCTCCCGTCAGTGGCTGGGTAATATCTGATTAACAGTTAATGAGCCACATCCCATTCACCAAATCCCCGCCCATAACTCTGCCTCACTGTATTATCCCCTATGTCTCTGTCATTCTCTCTTTCTTTCTTTCTTTCTTAAACTTAATAACCTCTTTTCTGTTTCTTTGCAGCAAGTATTGCTAAGCATTCTCCTCTCTGGCATTTATACAAAATAATAATTATAATTAAAATATAAACAGCTCTTTTGCTAGGTAAGATTCAAAAGCAACAATCATTTAAAGGATTCATTGATCCAAATTCTCCAGCTAAAACAAAACAACTAAGTATGTACTAAGTCCTTTCTTTCTAGTATTGAGCGTGCTCATTCTAAAACACAATGATTCTTATTTTCATGGGATTATACACTAATTAAAACATACTAATGAATTTGCCATACTATTCCATTTCTGCCAAGTTTGTTCCGCTAGATGCCACTAAGATCTACACACTGCACCTTTAATTAAAAAAGTACTTGTGTACAAAACACTATTGTCAGTCCAAGATAATGCAGCTTGCTAAAAAATTAAACATATACAATAAATAACTGCAAAAGTTACATCCAAATTTATTTGTAGAGTTAAAGTTCATACTGTTTAAGCTGTAAACATACTGTACAAACTGTATAGAGATAGATAGGAGTAACTTTTCAAGAAACAAAATAATTGAAGTACTGTACACTATAATAAACAGTGTACTGTATATAGTGACTGTACACAAGGTTTGGCTAGATATAGATATAGATTTTTACCTCATTTGTAGTTTTGATGATGGTGCTAATGAGCGCTGTTCAAGTTGAGTTGAGATTTGATTGCGATGGCCACAGCATATGATTCACATCATTTTCATACTCAAACCATACAGTGGCCTCTCAGAGACCACTCCCATCAGGATAAAGGTGATCATTCAAAATAATTTGTATTAATTTGAAGTGAACCTTTCCTCTAACGGGACAAAGGGACTAAACATGCCAGGGAAATGCCCCCCACAGCATAACAGAGCCACTGGACGCCCTTGCTGCAGGGTTTTTTGTTCAATAATGTGACTAATCACTTTTTTTTACACATCTCTGTAGACTAGTGCCTAACTTTTTTGGGTTTCTAAATGCATTTTAAATTCATTCATTCATTCTGATTAGTGGTTTATGCACTACAACCTTAGTATAAGGACTGATTCCTGACACAGTCTGATCACTTCCTGCCACGGCTGATTTAACCAACTTGGGAGCCCTCCATCCTTCCAACGCCATGCATCTCTTTGTGCATCATGTATGTATGTCACCTTAAAGTCTACTTACCACATTTACCACATTTCCACTGCATCAAAGGTCCAGTAAGGGTGCATTGAATAATGATATTTCAGTACAAAAAAACTTAAGAACTCTGTATATGAATGGCATTTCTATTAATAGGAAAGGTGTGATGGCCAGGCAGACACATTAGTGTAAGTATTCATTAATTAGACTGTTGCTGTATGGGTCCTTCGATGCGTCATTCAAAAGCAGTCTGGGTCAGTTTGCGGTGAAATTTTGTTCCTGATCCAGATTAAATTGTTGTTTTGAGTCCTGTTGAGTCTGCCTATTGAGTCTTAAAGTAATTAAATAAAACACATTTATGTAAGAATATGCACTATGTGACACAGGGCCTAAAGATTCACACAAGACCCAGTTAAATGACCTTGTCATTTTCATTTTAGTTGAAACTGTAATTTTTGCATAGTCAAAAATATATTTGCAATCAGCCAAATTACCACAAACCATACACAGTGAACCTGGAGCTTTAAAGCTCCCCTATCAGTGTGGGGTCCTCAGGCCTGCTTTCCCTGATTATTAATCCAGCTGTGTTGATAATCATCTTTTCTTACATATTGCTGTAATGTACCAGCAGAATGGTCATCAATTATGCACACTACCGACCACAATTTCTCAACTCACTTAATCACTCTACCTATTGATACACAGTGAGACACTATTGACACAGCAGTCTTTGTGACTGGAAGCATCTGCATTCTTTATTTTTCTTCACTCATTAAATTAGATATTTTCCTAAAACTTTTCATGTGACTTTAGAAGCATTGTATTTGTTCCTGCTGGAGCTCTGTTCCTGCTCATGTTTGCTTTTGAGAAAATTGCACAGGCTACTGGTCAAAAAGGAGAAAAGGTCAAAGAAAATGCCACTCCGTCTGGTCTGCAAGACAAATTGATAGTGGTCACAGATTGCAAAATGACCTTTTAACGCGATCTGGCACTAACAGCATGCTGTATAACTTTAGGGAGACAAAGCTTGGGAGCACTAAAATCAGAGTGTAACTTCAGCAAACATCCAGAAATAAGTGACTTTTGCAACAGTTTTATATGTGCTGTTTCAGATGGATTCTCACACAGCTTTCACTGTAAATGTTGGGGAAAATGAGAAGCTAAGAGGGCATAACGCAGCGACTCTCAGATTGTTTAATACCCCGTCTGATAGGTTTCTAAGCTTCAACGGCAGACCAAACAGCAATTTTTGCCGCCGTAATTGCTCAATTTATGACCCAAATGCTTAGATATGAAAGGTATTCTGCTCAATATTTATGCCAAAGCAAGTAAACTAATCAGATTCGAGGGGCAGAACAATTGGAAATGCTGTGGTTTTCATTCTAAATGATTTATTTAAAAAGAGATCGGGTGATATTTTGTGATGGTTGAAAAAAATCACGTGTTGAGGCTCTTGCAATGACTGAAATCCCCTTCCAAAGAAAAGAATACAGTTTACAGATGTGTTAGTCTTTATTTTTAGTGTGGACATATTCAATATTTTTACATCTCTATGTGCAGTGTTTGTGTGTGGACGGGTGTATGTTTGTATGCACGCACATACTGGATTTGCAATAATTTCATGCACTTGAATGCACACAAGACTGAAATCTTGTTTGTTGGTCCAGCTAGATTCACATCGCTTTTTCAGATTTTTCCCCTTAATCTTGATGGCTGCACAATTTCTCAGACCCATACAGTTAATAATCTGGGAATAGAATTCAATCTCTCTCTTACATTTGAGCCACACATCAAGTATAGCCTATAACATGTACTGCCTTCGTCCACCTTCATAAAATAACCAAAATATGCCCCATTTTATCAAATTCAGACACTGAAATCTTTGTACATGCCTTCGTAACATCTAGAATAGACTATGGTAATGCACTTTTCTCTACGTAAGACGGCAACAAAAGGTCGGGTGAGTTGCCTATTGTAGTTGTCTATTTTTGATTAAAAATAATAATCTGAGCAGTCAGATTATGTTTTGAAAGCAGCAGATCAACCAACAATTAATTCATTTTTGTAGATACAAGCACAAGTGAAATAGTTAGAAGTAGAGTAAAAAACAAGCAACAAACTAGTGGATAATGTCTGTAGTTGGGCCAACAGTTTACAGAAATACAAAACTGCTTTTCTGGGGGGGAAAATGTTTTTTTTCAGGGGTGGCGATGCTGGAAATAGGACAGTGGCGTGAAGTGTCTGCCGCCAGTGTGGGGGTTGTACATAGAAAAAAATAGGGGCAGTTGTTTTGACGCGTGCCATTCGACGGCAGTGTAATTTGGCCCTCTGGGTGATGTGCACTTTAAATAAACTGAAGTTGAAGTTGTAGTTACGCCTGAATGCATCTTCACATACTGTATATAAATTTAAAAATACACAGCTGGACCTGAACTCTGCCCTTGTGCCAGCTCAACAGTACCTCCCCTGTGCCATACTGAGGGCATGAGACAATAGTATCATGGAAGAAGCCTGGGGGTTCAGGACCTCTACAATTTCTCTTGGAAAAGTCCTCAAAACTTATTAAGTTCTCTGGCACAATAAAACAGGGCGCTGGCATTATTGTTAAAGTCTCAGAGCATCAAGTATTAAGCATTGAGTTGATCTTGGCTGTTGTCTGCCGTTGTGGGCAAACAGGGAGGATGTATAATGAGGAGAAGATCCACAGAGGTCACGCATGTGGGCGATGCTCTCGAAACCATATGCAGAACAGCCTGTGTGAAGGGATTTCATTTGGATGTATGTGAAACCAGGCAGTCCAAAATGATTGGAGGACAGAAAGGTAAATGTTTAAAACAGCATTAAGCAGGATTTTACCACTACTAACTACTTGACTACTACTTTATGCCAAGCTATAAAAGAAAAGCGCCTTCCTCACAGACTCAAACAGCAAAGATTCACATCTTCTTGTTTCTGTTTGAAGGTTGAGTAGCTTTAACAAATCACAAATAAGTGGAGGCGGGACATGAAAATGTGCTGGGGAAATTTGTTGCATCATATTTCAATAAAGCTTCACACCATGAAAGGACAAAATAACTTTGAGCCACTTTGGGCAGGCTACATCGTGCAGATGTGAGCTCTGCGTTTGAAATGATATCAGCCATACCCATCACAGCAGGTGGATCCAGTATGTGTCAGTGGGCAGGGGACAGACCCAAATCCACTGTCAAAAAGCTATTTTTTGCCTGCTTAGATGAATCTGGTTCACAGTCATAAAATCCTCAGAAACTAAGTGCTGTGGCAAACCAGCCATGACGAGTTTTTAACAATATTAACAAGTTATTAAGTAATGACAACTCGTCATTACAGGCACTTTTAAAAATATGTAAGCATCAATTTATAAAAACGTGGGTTGTGTGATGCTCAAAACAATTTATCCACTGTTTTACAACCGCAACAGCAGTGCTGGAGTAGGCTACGGCGGAGCCTGTGACGTAAGCATGTCAACAGGGTTTTTGTAGTTACTCTCACTGCCAGAGGGGGGAGACAAAAGTCCCGCACAGCAGCTTTAAGTTGTGCCTCCTTCTCCGCATTACCACATCAAGTCACCAAGTGCAGCTTTAACCTGCTTCAGAAACGAGGCGGCCGATTTTAAGTGTCTACTAGAGTTACCTCTGCCTTGTACCTACAATCATCACATTTCATTCTAAAATTCAAATCAACAGAAGCTCATCCATCAAGACATTAAAAAGTTATCTTTTGTCTGAGCTAGGCTTTAAGAATGCTGCAGAAAGCATGACAGGATGTCTGGCTCCTGTCATCTGTGCAGCAACAGAGCTATTTCTATTTTTTTTTTTTTTTTTTTTGCCCTTTTGAAAAGCCAACAACCTGCTCCAGCCAGAGTGAGCGCTGCAGAAAGTGAGCAGCCCCTCTGACAGGAAGAGAGAAAGATAATATATTTTATTTTATGTGTTTAAGGAGGAGAGAATGTTAGTGTGACTCCATATATTAAACATAAACCCATTTAAAGCTAATTGAATACAAATACAGGGTCGGGGTATAAAATAAGAAAAGTGGGCAAAGGGACATATCAGGTACTAATGTTAACTGTTCTATTTTTCCTACTAGTAGGTGAGATATTCTATGTCCAGACTATTATAAGAACTGAGGCCTCCTAACATATTTTTCTTGGATATGGCCCACACACTACATACACACCACATACGCACACGCACACACATCCTCCATCGCAGCTCAGCATGCTTGGAGAGGAAAGGCGGACATTTCGGGGCACGGGGCTACATTATACTATAGTAGCGGCTTTTATGAGACAGACAACACGCCTGGCTCCAGCGGGAAAACCTCATGATGGACAGGCACTTTACCTGAGCCAAGAGCAGGCAGGTTAGGAGGAGGGAAAATGAAATAAAATCAATACTCGAACATAACTTTTTAAATAAACATTTGCACTCTACGGACTTTGTTGGCAGCGGGAGCCGGTAACCTGTCCCTATTGGTGGAACTCAACACCAGACCGTTTGCGGAGCACTGGCTCCCATCGAGGTGATGGCTACTGGCAAGATGTGACGTGAATAGCAGGCTGTTTATTCAAGGTAAAAGAAGAGAGAGGGGATGGGGGTGGGGGGTGGGGGGGAGACTGGCCTCAAATCCCGCAGTAAAGCTGCTCTTTCCCTGAGCAAGGGTTTTCACGGCTTGTTGATCATGCTAAAAGCTGCCTTAACCTCTGCAGGAGTGATGCCTGGTAGCTTCAAGCAACAATCCTCCTCCAAGAGGGAAGGAATGGCAGGCCTATACCTTCCCTGAAGCAAGGTGTGATTCAAGTGCAGCTTTTCTTTTTCTCATGAGAAGGATGCCAACATATCATCAACTGAGGGGGTAAATAGAATCAAGACAGCAGTCATTTGCCAAGTGTAGTTTTTTAGGAACAATTGAAGAGTCTATGCAGAATCCAAAATGTAGAAATTGTAAACCCTAAGTTAACATATGTTCCTAATCCGAAGCACATAGTTCACACTGACTCCTCTTGGAGATGAAAGCAATTCATTAATTCACTTTCTCTTGTAGAAAATAAGCTTAATAAAAGCAAAACAAAATATTCCTAAAGAAAATGCTGCGTTTTAGCTCTCTTCTAAAAGTCAAAAATACTTCACAGAACGTTCCACAACATGACCAACTAACTACCTTAAAGAGCTTGTTAAGTGTTGGAAAATTGTCACTCAGCCTGAAAGTAACATGCGTGTATTTTTAAATGCATTACCAGTTGTATTTTAACTGTACTTTAGTTGTACTTTAAGAGTAAACCTGCTTTAAACATAATGAAGAATAGAACCAAATATGAAATATCAACATAACAGTGAAGTGTTGCTACAGCACTACTGGTGTAGCAACACTGATAGAGGCCTGTCCTCCAAACTATAACTATTTCTATCAGTCAGTCAGACAAAACAGGAGAGGAGGAGGGATTGCAGCCATTTTCTCTTCACAGTTTGTGTGTGATGACATTGACTTGGGTGAATTTACATCATTTAAATATCTGGAACTCAAAGCAGATTATCAGTACTTATCATTACATTATATCGACCGCCAGGATATTCATCATTATTTCTACAGGAATTCTCAGAGCTGATCTCACTTGGTGTCACTAGATATGATAAGTTAATCCTGAGTGGAGACTTGAACATTCATATTAACAAAAAGAATGACTCCAAAGCTGTGGAGCTTGTAAACCTACTGGACAGCTTTGTAAATGAAGCCACTCATCAGCATGGTAACACTCTAGATTTTGCACTAACAAACATCGATAATGTCTCAGTATTTGAACTACCTATTTCTGACCATCACTGCGTTCTTTGATGCCAACATAACCTTAACAAAGACTAAAAGGGAATTTGTGGTTCACCAGAGATTCCTAGACAACAAGGCTGAAACAATGTTTTCTAATATTATGAGATCACGTGAGCCATACAGCTGTGACTGCACTTTAAATGACATGGTTGAAAATTTCAACAATGCATTGTCATCTGCTTTAAATACTGTTGCTGCACTAAAAGTTAAAAAGAGGTGGACTGACAGAATCTCCCCGTGGTTAAACAATAACAGTGTTAATGAGATCAAGAGAATCTGTCGGGCAGCTGAAAGAAAATGGAGGAAAACTAGACTCAGTTCACTGTAATATATACAAAGAAGTCATGACTGACTATAACAAAGCAATACGTCTGGCAAGAAAGGATTACTTTTCCAAGGTTATTACAGAGAATGCTGGGAACTCTAGAATATTATTCTCCACTATTGACCAGCTACTCAACACTGCCCCCCCCCTCATCCCCCCGCAGTTCTCCGCATCAAAATGTAAAGAACTCGCATTGTTTTTTAATAACAAAATAACATCAATTAGAACCAGTATTGCTGCTGATGTAAACACAGATGATCTCAGCATATCCTGCAGAAATGATGCAACCACTGAAAAATGCACCTGTATTATATTAACTGAGCTTTGCAAGACTGTCACTGAATGTAACTCTTCCACCTCATGTATGGATCCTGTACCTACAGCGATTTTTTAAGCAGGTATTTGACAGTGTTTCAAGTCATGTCTTGAAGATTATAAATACATCACTTAAAACAGGAGTCTTTCCAGATGCCTTCAAAACAGCTGTTGTTAAACCCTTACTAAAGAAACCCGAACCTGGGTGGTAATGATAACGCACTGACCGGTTATAGGCCGACCTTCCATTCATTAGTAAGATACTTGAAAAGACAGTTTCAGTACAAGTTAACTCCTTTCTTAAAGCAAACAATATACTGGAGGAATATCAATCAGGCTTTAGAACAAACCACAGCACTGAAACTGCTCTTACTAAAATAATCAGCAACCTCAGACTAAACTCTGATGAAAATAAGGTCATTTCTTATCCTCTTAGAGCTAAGTGCAGTATTTCATACGATTGGCCATGATATGCTAATCAATTGTCTGGAAAAGTGGGTACAACTTGTTGCGCTGCCCTCATTAGGCCCCAAAAAATTAAAGTTAAAGTTAAAGTTTGTGACACTCTGCATGAGATACATTTCAGTCAGTACTGAGGTTAATTATCTAGTCCTTGAGACAACTTGAGGTTTGGTTAAGTAACACAACACTCTTTTGGCAAAACCGATGCTTAATTTTGCCTGAGTGTTGAACAGCATTCTGGGAAATGTAGGATATCAGAGGATCAGGTTGAGAGAAGGTGGGCACCGCTAAAAAGTGAATTACAACACTTCATCTCAAATTAACTCCTGGAATGCAGTGAACATTGCAGACTGATGAGCAGTGTAAGAGTATTTGAGGGGGATTTTTGCATAAAACAACAATAGACAGTCTGGGACTAATAGGCCACAGAATAAGCTGGGTGGCCTGGCCTGGCATGGCTGCTGGTCCTACCCTGAGCTGGCCCAGGTGCTGCTGACTATGGTGGAAAAGACCTCTCACTCTCCTCACAGCTGGCTGGATGGACACACACACACACACACACACACACACAGACACACACAGACACAGCTGGTTCCTGCAGTCGCCCAGCTGCAGCAGCTGCCACACTGAGTGCTAGATGCATTGGGTCACAGTGAAACACCTGGAGGCAGACACAGTCAAGTTATAGTGGTGATCAGACCGACTTGGGAATAAAGTAATAGATCTGGATCAGATTTCAAATGTTTGCTAAATGTGCACTCTGATTGTATTTGTCATTCTGAAAAGAAACATCACCCCTGAGACGAAAAAGAAAAGCTGTTCATTTTATTTGAAACAGGGCCATCAATATCACAATTTTACTTCACGGTTATCAGACCTGCCAACACTCCTGTTTTTCCCGTATTTTCACCCCTTCTCCCGCTGAGCTCACGGTTTGTTGTTTCTCCCGGAAAACTCCCGGAATTTGCATGGCCTTCAAACCTTTATTATGAATAATCGTCATACACATGGATCCATAAGTTTCGTATGTTTGTCTGACATTACCTAAGTTGCCAGATCGTCTACAAAACACAATCCACACACAACATACAATTTCAACCGCAACCACATTTAAAATACTTTAAATCTCTCTTCTGGTAGTTTACATTGAGTTGTATTTATGTACAACATGTCTGATAACACCTAAACAATGATGATGACAAATTATGTGATATAAGACACTTTGAAAGCAGTCCAACCAACCTTACTATGACTACACTGAAAAACTGAAAACTCTAATGTGGTTTTCATATTGTGAGTGTAACCATGTTTTATGATGTGTTCATAGGACTCAAACTGAAACATTAGAATGAAAACTGATAACCTACAGTTCCTTTACAAGACAGTTTCAAAATGCCTTAATGTGTTACTGACTTAATTCAATGAAAATTCCCAATTACAATGAATTATTTGTACTTATTGCAAATGTGTATTTAATTACCACCTGTGATTCATAACAATACACATCCTTTATTTGATTTTAAGTGGGAAAAACATCATTTAACACATTGTCTTTAAGTTATTAGGTATTTATAACTCCCTCCACATATTTAAGACATTTAGTTTTTTTAATAGGCTTTTAACAATGGCAGGAGGCACAATACACAAGTAAAATTGATTTTATTTCATGAATTGTTGCATTTTTTTACTGACAGAATTAGACTAAAACAAAAACAATACCACAATGATTTATGATGAACAATTAATTTCACGGGACCAGTATGAGCTACTGTACATGTTTCATGTAAATCAATGTACTCTCACACATTACAGCATTCAAAAATGTTATTTAATACACTCAAGACTCAAAGTGTCTTGGATTTTCTTATTTCTTGTTTAAAATTGTTTGTACTGATATCACATGCTGTCATATTTTGATAAGACGTCTGGCATTAAATTGTGTGGTGCCTCTCTGGATTGCTGCATTCTTTCTTACAGAAGAATTTGGCCAGCCTGTGTATTTAATCACTGATTAATACTAATTCTAAATTAATTTATTATACATTTTATAACTGTGAAGACCCAGCACCATGTTTGTCTTAGTCCTTTGCACTGAAAACTATGTTTCGGTGTGAAAATCGGTCTTGGTAGGTACAGTTAGTGACTCAGAAAGCAGACATGAGCGACACGCCATCCACAGCTGTCTCCCCTGGTGTCTCACAAGCTCTCTACTCCTCTTCCTCCTCTGGAAACTCTGTAATAAAAGAAAATGTTTTGTTAAATTTAAAACAGATGTCTTAAATAAAGACTGCATGAAGAAAATAAATGACTATGAGGTTAATCTTTCCTCTTTACTTTGATGGTGTTTACATCCACAGATGAACAGTGTAGGAATTGTAGCTTTAGTTTTTACTTGTAACTAAAGTTCTCCAACTTTAGTGGACCAAAGATCATTTGAGCAATTTAAAGAAATTTTAGTCATGATATATAATATTTGGTGTCAAACTGTTTTCAGACATTGACTCTCTGGTGATTCTATGTCGGACCTGAACTGCAAAGTGGACTTTTGCCTTGAGTCTGATTTTCAGAGTGACACACCTGCTCAGCTGGACTGAGGTCAGGTGAATAATGGACTCTGCTGTCTACTTACCAGCTGCTAGGTTCCCCCTGGCTTTTTCTAGGTTATCCTGGTGCAGTCATAGGATGAGTTTATGCATCAGCCTACCCATGGTGGACCCACAGCTGTCAAATAGGGACACATGACATTTATTATATTATTTAGAACATTACTTTGTAGTCTGCATGCACAAACACACTGCTGGTAATGTACACTAGAGCTTAATAAACCAAAAAGGCATGTCAAAACACTGTGATGATTGATTTTCCATTCTTGGCTGTGCAGGGAAATACATACAAATTTGGCTGTGAATGTGGTCCATAAATCGGCAGGTGAATTTGGGGGGGGGGGGGCTGACTATTAGACACCCCCTCCCCAAAAAATGTTTATTAAGAGTTTATTAAATACCTGCAGTTATCTGACCGCAGCAGAAACGATAAAACGATAGGTGTGTCTCCCCATTGAGAGAGACTCTGTGTCTGTCTGACAGCCTGTGACAGGCTGCTATGACTATGCTGGTTGTGCCAGCTTGGATGACACAGGCTCATCCGGGCACACCCGTTGCTACGCGGGTGGACTCTCAATTTAAAGACGCACTTATTGTTATAAACACTGGAGACAGTTGCAGAAACCGATCCACTCACTGTTAAAAATAACTTTACTGCTCTTATAATACATCCATGGCCTGTATGCATCTTGTTATGTGCAGCACCATATTTCTCCCCCTCCCTCCGATGCTCCACGTTAAGTTCTGCTCTGTTACATTAAAATACCAGTTTTGCTGAAATATGCAGGGCTATGATCAAAACATTTGGGGCAGTGGTAGCCCACAGGTCAGACCCAAAGCTTTGGCACCGCGCTCACAGCTGCTTTTCACTGTTGCTGAACATAAACACAAACGAGACACAGCAGGTTTTTTCTGTGAATGATAACGTTGCACATCCAGTGTGTTTTGGAGTCAGTTTAACTCTGAATATTTGGCAACAACATGGCAAATTTCCATGTTTTGTATATTGAGGTCTAAACTGTGTTGACGGATGGTTGGTTTAAATATTATAACATATATAATAATGTCCATTGTGAAATTAAGACTGTGTAATGTGTAAGTATGCTAAGGGGCTAATGTTAATGTTTACTTAGCATTTTCTGCAAAATTGTAGCTAGCAGGCTAACATTAGCTAGTTAGCTTGTTAACTTTCATACTAAGGTGCAGTGTGTAGGAGCAACATGGCTTCACTAACTTTCCTCTCTTTTGTGAGAAAAGTTAGTGATGTGCAGGCTAACATTAGCTAGCTAACTTTCTTCCTTAACGTTAGATTTTGTTTTCTCTTAAGTGATACCAGATATAGTAGCTTAGCTACACAGTAACCAAAAAGTATTTTGTATTTAATGAAACTGTGTAACGTGAATAACTTTAATATTTAGGTAAGCTCTGGATAGTTGTTTGAGAGCTGGATTTGTGGTGAAAGTGAAAATGGCACATCATTGGCTGAAGACTTGTTTGATTCTATTGGCTGCTGGAGGAAAGGGGTTGGATTTCTGTTAGAAAGGCTTTCTGGCAGAACGCTCTGAAGGCAAACTTCTCCCATGTGCGTTGTGCACGACGACAGAGATGCAGGAAGTGTATTTTTTGTTTTATTTTGTTTTTTTTTCCCCTCCCCCCTTGAAGCTTCTGTTACTGGAAGTGAGGGCAGGGTGTGTGTTTTAACATGAGGCCAGACACTGTTATTATTGAGACACAGTGTTGTGGAGATGACACTGACGTGGACACACTCCATCTGTGGTCAGTGTACACACACACACACACATTCACTGCTGCGTACTGGTGTGTGCCTGCAAACACAAAATAAACACGGACATCTTTACAGATTATTTCACAACCTCTTCTTTTCTCTGTCGATTTTCTTTTCTGTCTCGCTCTCCTTAATGGCCACACACACAATTATACACCTGCTTTACTCAGAAGTGATGCAGTTCATCCTCAGACAGACCTGACTCCCCGTACACCACTGTGTGTGTGTCACATTAGAAGGAAAATATCCATAAATCTCTCAAAACGTCATGTTCCATGGAGTCTTCTCTCATTAGTTGCCTTAGAGCCTACATGTAAACACACCTGTCACATGGGATGATCACTATGGAGAACATGACAGCGGATATACAACTCTTCCTGGAAAACTACAGCAAGCAGAAAAAAAGGGAGATTTAGCTCGAATGTGAATGTGATTAATAGAAATGTCAGACCTGAATTGCTGAACCTGACATGCCAAGAACAGCTGCGCAAACCAGGCTGGCGGAGTGTGTGTGTGTGTGTGTGTGTTTAAAGGGAGTGTGTTGCCCTTAAGCAAGGCACTCAACCAGCAGAAGACTGTGGTTACTGGGCAGCTCCCAGGTGTGAATGTGCGTAACTGTGTGAGTGTGAAGCAAAGTTAAATGAAGCATATTGTTTTTGATGGGAGAATGGGAGGTCCACTTGTCCTGATGACAGAGGCTGGGAGCAACACACGACGACTGAGACACAAGCCTGAATGTCCTCAAGACATTTCTGTTCATTTTTATTTTACATATTAAACTGTTTATAATTTACATTTACATTCAACTGGTCATATATGGTGTATATTTTGTTCAGCTCTCATTATATCATAATTCTTATAAGAAAATCTTCTTCTGTCTACTCTGTACATATGACACCTTCTACTGTACATGAGGGGTCCCTCCATTGTTGCCATACCTGTTTGTTTCCCCATTAAAGCATGTTTTTGTGAAGGTTCTCCTTATCTGGATTGATAGTACAAGGATCTAAGATTATAAAGCCTCTGAGAAAATATTGTGATTTTGGTTTATATAAATAAAAAAACTAATGAGTTGACATGTTTATTTATCATTTTTTTATGTAATTTCTACTTAAAGCATGAAAAAGTTCAGGGATTCGACAAATTGCTGGTTACCAGCTGGTTTAATTCTCTCAGTAGGATCTGGATCTCAATTTCAACCAAACACTATTGAACATGAGAAACAAGGCTGCACATTGTCAAAAAATGCAACATTTTTATACTGAAAAGACAATATTCATCCTTATCAGTCACAAAGTGGTCCTGCAACAGACACTAGTATCATTTTTATGTAAATTGAAAAAGAAATTCCAATGGAAGTTACTCACCACATGCCAAAAGAGTTACTCTAAATGCTACGTCTACACATTAGTGTCTCTTTCCCTGGACCCACCTGCTTGACCAACAGACTTTATAGTACGATGACATCTTCCACATACAAGTCTAGGTGCTTCTAGACTTTTACAAATATTGAATGTTACTGGTTTAAAAATGCATAATACAAGGAGTAATAACTGACTGTGTTTGAAATGCGAGGTGTCCTGTCAACAGTTTTACAGGCTTGTCTTTAATAATGGCGGCCTATGGAGAAATACTTTTTGGGCCGTGGGGGATTTTTTTGTTAAAGTATGTCTGTAGCCCAGGGGGACAAACTGGCAGCAAGGCTGACTCAGCATGTCATATTCACCTCGATTACAGTTTATCTTCTCACAACAGTATATGCAGTTCTTGTTGCTTTCACATAGTATCGCAATGTATAAGTAGTTATCTTTAATTGCCCCGGTGATGCCTTGACAAGATAGTGGATGTGGTTGCGTTTCAACATACAGTAGTGATTGGATTCTTTTGAAGAGAAACTTCAAATCAGACTGAAAAAACAGTGTTTCTCTTGTGTGTGCTCTTTTGCACCTGTACTCTCACCCAACAGTGATGTCACGGTGTACTGACACACCCTGGAGTACACCGTGACATCACTGCACCACAGGCTTTAATGAAAATTTTAGTAAAAATTGGACACTTCACTCAGGATTTAGGAATTGAAATTTGAGACCTACACCGAGTTTTACACTGCACAAGTCTTCTGTGTTGTTCTATCTCTCTGTTTTATCATGCATTTCCCTTTTAAGGCATCAAATCTATGGCATAAAATTTAACAGGACCAGGTTGGATTATTCCCGTAACTTTCAACAGCAGCTCATTCCAAAATTTTATTTACCCACACATCATAGTTAGTAAACCAGTTGTTTACATTAAGTTGAATGAAATAATTCCACAGTCATCTTTAGTTTGAGACTTGCCGAGACTTGAAGAGCCAGTCCTACTTCCAGGCGAACCAGTCAGCATGAGGGTAGTGGGAGAGGACGCGTGGCTGGCAGCGTGGCGGCGGAGACCACAGTCACCTCACAGCTTATGAAGGCCTCCATTCACCTCCATTCACACAATATTCATGCAAGAAGAGAGACTTCCCCAGCGAAAACAAGCCCCGTTTAAAGAGAAAACAATCGGCCCTCCCCAACAAATTCCTGCTAATTTGCCAGCGCCGGCGGAGAGGCAGGAGAGGAGCGACATGAGTGATGGACGCCTGCCCGTCTAGCTGCTAAATGCGTGTTTCTTTGCGTATTTTTATATGTGTGCGTGTCCCTGTGCTACTACATATCCAAAAGGTGCCAGCTATTCCATCAGGCTCAGTTTTGACACATCCCTGATGCATCCTGTTCTGGAGTTTCACTCGTCAGACTTCCAACATCCCCTTCCTCCAAACACACCGCCCTCTCATCTGACTCCACATACCGCCTGGTCAAAAATAAATGTTTTTCTTTACTGCTTTTTGCATTTTTTTGTTTATTTTTTATTGTGTATCAGTTTGAAAGTTGATCCGAAAACCTCAATTGAACAAGTGTTTTCATCCCGTTTCATTAATCATAACCGCTGGTAGCCCACGTGAATGACTTGTTATTGTGTGTCAATTTAACACGCAATGCAATATGACTCAGAGTATAATTTGACTTTCCATATTTATTTTTCTGGCTTATTAGAAATAGTGCTGCTTGTTCAGCAAAGGACTGTGAGGGTGCACTGTGCTGCAGGAGCATGTTCCAGCCATGGGGGAGGAAACATGGGGGGAAACCTTGTCTCACTTTGTGTGTGGATGGTGCTCGCGGCAAGTGTGTGCACCAGTAATATGTGTGTTCATTAATTATGTGTGTGTGTTATGCATGTGTATGTGCGCGCCCACTGGTTACAGTAGCCAGACTGTCTGAGCGTTTAGCAGGTGGGTCTCGTCTTTAACACTTTGGACGTGTGTGTTTGTTTGTGTGTGAGGTTCAGGTGTTATGTGATGTGAGACAGGGAAATGGAGGATTGGTGCAGTGTGTGTGTGTGTGTGTGTGTGTGTGTTACTGGTCTGAGGCTAAAGCTAGTGGTATTTCATTACCGCCATTTCATTGCAGCATCTCCAGATACTCACTGAATCTGTGGAGGACCAAATATTTCCTAAACAATATTTGACAGAATAAATGAATAGTTTCCTGTTTTTGTAGAAACAATCCAGCCTCGTAGCCAGAACAAATTGAATGGTGGGCCATTCAGTTTTCACAGGGGGGCTGGACTTTAAACATGGATGGAAACGTATACTTTTACAGGGTAAAAATGCCAATAACACTATGTAACAAGAGAACCCCTCATATTAAGATTATGCTAAACAACCTGTACCTTAATACAAAAACACATTACAAACTTGTTAATTACACAGAAACAGAAAAAGGGTTCACTCAATGTCTGCATCAGAGCGCATCACAGTGTAGCACAAGCATTTGTCTAGTACAAACTGTTGCTGACATAACAAGCCCGAGTTTAAATGGGTTTGTAATCTATCCTGAGCAGCGTGAGCATTCTGACTTTTAAACCTTGGCCCTCTGACGCCCTTTCTCTTGTCAGGAAAAAAAGCAACTACCAGCCTAGCTTACTGCATCCTCTCCTATTGTACTGCAAAAGTTACATAGTGTTAAAGTAAAGTTATGACAATTCTAGCTCTGAAACAAAAATTAAGATGCTAGTCCAAGCAGTTCTGGAGTTGAAATGCCTTTCAAAAGCCTTGGTTTTCTGCACCAAATTAAGCTCTGCACCAAATTAAGCTCTGCACCAAATTAAGCTCTCTTCCTTTGCCGATTAAGTCCAACTTTTAATTAAAAATTCATCTTGAAAACGGCGTGGATAATAAATTTGCAATGATGTCCTCCTCATTAGCGGTAACGTTACTCGCTGCTTGTTTATCTGTTTATCCCCAGCGATGAGCTTAACCTTTAACCTCGTGGGTCACCCTTATTCTCGCGGTTATGTGAGGGATTTGATAGTTGACAGTAAGCTGCTAAATCACAATTAAATTGCACCAAACCAGGTTTTATCTGCATAATCTCAAATGTAAGTACAAATGCAAAACACACTTTTTTTTTTAATTAGAAAATTTATTTCATCATATGGAGGGTTCAACATGGCATAGATGGGTGGGTGTGGGTGGGGGGGAATTACGAAATGCCCCGGCTTCTTATATTTAGCCGGCTGAAATGCCAACTGTTGCAGGCAGATTTTATCAGCTGTAGCTAGTGAGCTAATTAAGCTAACATTAGCTCCACAAGTTTGTTGAAAATGCTGTAACTGGCTGACTTTTTAATGTTTGTGGCTGACTTGTCTGGTGTCTTAAATATCCACTGGATGGCTAAATACATGATATTGTGCTAAGACTGAATCTAAATGTGCATGTCCATGGCATCCTAAGCAAGTCAGCATCCTCATCAGTTGATGATCCATGTAGAGGACATGGAAATAAAGAAACAGCATTGTTCTTGTATTGCCATTTAGAGCTAATTAGTTCTAGTATGATAAGAAAAAATACAAGATATTTAATAACATAAACTTACCCCTGTTGGGTTGCTTAGCTTACATAGGCTACTTGTTCATATTTTCAAACAGTATGCTTTCACTTTTTCAAGAGAAAAGGCTTTTAGGATGAGGGCTACCCGATGCGTTTGGCAAACGGCTAACATTGGCCGGGGTTGCTGAAGTGTAAACTTCCCCAAATCTAATAAAGAGCAGCACAGAGTCAGTAATGTTAGCCTAAACTCTGATAGCATCCAGAACTGGCTTCCACACAGTGGGGAAATACTACACAGCAGAAGTGCTAATCGTAAACAGGGCTTTTTTATGTAACCTATAACCCAACAAGCTAATGTATTTGCCTTGGAGGTAATGCATGGTTACTACTGTAGGTAGTAAGGAGGGGATTAGCAAACATTCATTTAGAGAATCAACAAGGCAACTGGTGCGATCAGAGGTTATATGCTCAAAACTTAATGTATATAACCACTCACCCCTCCCTGTCAACCCCCAAATAACTCTGTCCTCCTCAATTCAAGCCCTCCACCTCTCTGCACTCCCCAGGCTACTCTTCTCTCCCCTTGCTCTCCTCTCCTTCCTCCTGCAGTCAGCTGGCGTGGAGAAGAAGGGCTCTTTGACTCATACTGAGGGGAGGAGGGGGTGGGGGTGGGGGGGTGTACGGGGGTGATCAGGGTCGGGGGGTCTCGGTGCTCTTGGAGTCTGATAGTCTGGCTGGTTTCGTACAGGCTTTTCGTCCAGGGTTTAAAGCAGTCAGAGAAGTGAGGGGAGAGAGGAGATTTCTGACAGCACATCTCCACCATGTGGACTCCTGACAGGGACGCCTCTGAAACTGGCCAGAAAATCAGTGCAGAAAGACAATAAACTGTGTACTGTTGAGGATGAAGCTTTAATGAAGTAAAATGTTTGCTTTCTAGTAAGATGCAAGTCTCCCATGATACCTGACGCTAAGGTTCTTTTACTCCTAGTCTGTTAGTTTATGAAAAGCTACATTTTTAAAGAAAATCTCTGATTATAGTTGCAAGTAGTACTAGTTGTGATGGTTCAAATGGTGACACAGCAGGTAGCATTGGGTGTATTACAGCAACAATGGCAAAAGTAGTGGAACTGCCAGCAACCACTGCTAAATGCTAAGGCCAGTGTGGAAGTGCTTATAAAGGTGTCTCCCCTTATTTTGTTACCACAATTCAACTGGACAAAAATCAACTCTGAATTCTGTTGAGTTTTGAAGTATCAGCTTTAAGTTGTGGGGAATTTTTTGGTCTTGTTACAGTAGGTGCTAAGATACTTGACTGTACCTTCAGCTCCTCTGTTTGTCCCAAGTTAAAAAGAAAACATAAATGGAAAAACTTTAAACCTCTCTAGACATATAAGGTCAGTATTTTTTTCTAGAACAATTTAAGGTTGTTAAAATAACACTTGACTGTTCCCCTAGCTGTACATTGACTGTCCCAAGTAATTGCATTACATGAATCTGAGTCACCTTATTTGTCAAATAGAATAAATGTTAGAAAATCAAATTAAAATTCAATATGCAAAACGCTTAGCACAAAATGCTATGCTAGTTGTGGCTTTAAAATGCCACATAGGACACAAAATTAAAACATCTTAAATCAAATTAGGTCAAAGTATCAAAACATTTTATATGTTTATCACAAATTTTAACTTGTTGCATTTTTAAATGGTCATTATCAGATAATGCTCTCAAAGAGTAACTAGTTCTCGTCAAAACAAAGTATGTAGGTGTTCGTCAAAATCATACAAAAAAGTGCAGTTTATGCAGATGTCAATATTTAAAATAATTCAGAGTAAGAAAAACTTTTTAACTTATTGAATATGCTGTGTTCCTGTCAATATGTAGTCTAGAGCCTGATTTTACACAAAGGTAAATCCTTCATTCACACAACGGAAAATGATGATTGTGATTGTAGTTTACTGCATGAGTTTACTTTTTCTATTCTATATCTACCACAATGTTTGTTTTATTCAAGACACCAGACCTCAGATATTTCAATCACTTCTACTGTATATGTCCTTATCTTATATCTTCCTAAATAAAGTAAGCAATGCAGTACTATAATGTGTGAAAGCATTATGTGTATGATGGACATGGGACATCACTCCATTTACTCACTCTAACACACTCACTCAAAATTCATTCAGTACATTCATCATCAGTGTTCAGCACCCCCCCATCCCCCCCACCCCACCACCACCACTGCCCTCCAGTAGCTGTATAGACCCCCATGCTGACACCTAATCCAGAGCCTCGCTACCATAACATTTTCACAAGGGTCGCGAGCCGCGCAATAACAGCTCCACATGAATTGGTGAACTGCTTCTTTATAAGAGGAACGACACACGCAATTAGTGTTCATTGGTGGTAGCCTGCTGCCACTTTTTTTCTGTGTATTTTTACAAGAGTTGAAAATAATCCTTAGATAGTGTGTATCTTTATATAAAGACTGTGTGTGTTTGATTATGTTCTCCTGTCTTGAGGAAGGTGAGTGTATGTCTGTGAACCTTTACGTTAAGTATTGAATAGGAAGTAAGCATATTTATTAAAGGACACCAAAATTGACGTTTTGCTCTTTCAAATTAGTGAGATATCCACCTTCTAAAAGTAGGTATGTTTTTGAAATATGAACTTCAAGTAACACTTTCTTTGTTTCCAAATACAGCTTTATAGCTTTTAGGAATAAAACCCTTCAAACAAATATTTCTGACAAGCCAACTCAGACGTCTCTGGCTAGCAGTAAAACTAATGGCAAAATTGGAACAATCTGCTTTTTGAATGGCCACTTTTATTCCTCAAATGTAGCGATCTGTGCCCTAATTTGTCCTGTGGGACGCCACACGCTCCCATAAAGCCACATTAGGGCTGCAGTAGCAGGGATAATGAATATGATTCAGACAAGGTGCTCGGCAGCAGCACCGCCTCCCCGGGACACAAGGCTGAAGCAGCACGCCAAGCAATTGAAGGAAAGCACACACACACATTTTGCTACATTTAACATCAAGGTCACTGTGATTTATCACCCAAAAAACAATCATTTTCATCTTGTTTCAGTGGATTTTAATGTGAATACTGATTGTCATTACTTTAATTGATTATGACATCATTTATTTCTTTGGTATCCATTTAAACACAAGATTGATTTCAATAATGTTTGGAGCCTCAAATTAGGTTTAGGCAGCTCTTTAATAAATAACTGGTTTACAGGCAAACTTTAAAGCTGCATGAGTTCAATTTTTATGTAACAATGCATCTAGTTTATCAGCCTAAAGAAAGAATTTAAAGGTGCCCTGTTTTCTTGTAAACAACCACATTTACAGAATGTTTACATTCAGTGCTTCTCATCAAAACACATTGCGTGTACATTTGAGGCCTTAAAAATGTGTTGAAGGCATTTCCTTCCTTATAAAATATTTGCAAATAAGATTTTTTGAATTGAGGTTAAAGGTTTATTCCTTGGAAACAGAAGCTGATAAAAACGGTCTCACCACAAAGTCTACTTAGTAGCTTTTGATCATATCTTTGTCAGTTGTGATGGAAACATTTATTTTTACTGAACACTTTGAGAATTTATTGTCCATATTAGCTTAAATGATGAGACTGAAAGTTAATTCTTGACAAAAACAATCCACAAACTCCATCTGCTCAGGTAGATAATGTGATACAATCCAAAGCTCCAGAACAGCTACTGAGTGGACCTTGTAGTGACATATTTTGAATATTTGGATATTTGTTTGCATCCATGTGTCCGTCAGCTACCAGTCTCTTCTTCTTCCTTGCTTTTTGCTGGCTTATTGCTACGTTTCTTGGCGCATTACTGCCACCAACTGTCGGTCCGTGGAATAGCGTGAAACTATCAGTGTGTTCCAGTACAGGTACAGTGCAGGCCCCTCATCCTTTACACCCCCGGCCCGTACATCACTCAGCATCCCAAACTGTCCTGAGTAGCCCAATAATACTGTCAGGATCAGCACACACAAACACACACACACATAACCAATTACATGTTCATGACAGAGAAAGGTTTATATGGCCTCGATTATGAACCCATTTTTGCATGTACACACACATACACACACACCATCTGTGCACACAGTAAGGGAACATCCATCCACACTCCAGCGTGTGCCAGGGAGACGTGTTGTAAAGATTTATATGACAAGGTGGCAGACAGACAGTGGCAGGGCTGCGATCCTACCCGTCTCACTGCTGATGCTGACAGTGTTATTGCTCTGGCTCTGTGTGTGTGTGTGTGTGTGTGTGTGTGCATGTGCAAAGCCTGGGCCACATTCAACCAAATGCATGAGGATTAAAGAAATATGTTCATGACTGGAATGTCGGTATGAGCTATTTTCTTAGTAGAAACTCTTTTGTTGCTGCTCTCTGTTGCTTTATCTGACTCTTTCTTTCACTTGCAGAAGTGCCCCATACCCTCTGATGTGTGATTGAGGCTGTTACTGTTGGCCCAACTCTGCTCATACACAGTAACAAGTACTTGGTAGCCTTAGAATTAAAAGCTCTGATTATCTCTGCTGCAGGCACTACAATCCTGGATGGGAGCCTTACTCCATCTATCTTCACTTCCATCCCTCACTAAGATGGCTCGCTGCCTAGGAATGACTTCCTTCATGTACAGTATAGTGGTAGAGCGGATGCAAGCTGTTAATTTCTGTCCATGAGGTCACATTCACCTGAAGGCACACTCCACACTTACATTTATAATAAATGCATACACCTTTAAATCAGACACAAACATGAATCTGTGTGACCAGCTGTTAGTTAGCTATAGGACAACACATTTACAAATAACCACGATCTAACACGTTAGAAACAGTTTTGATATTTAGCATTATGTCATGATTCCCAAAATTCCCTCAAATTTTTGGACCAAAAGACTTCAGACCATAGGAATCACATGGCAAGGCTAAAGGGTTTATCTGTTATCTACAGCAATTTAAGTCTGTTAGACTATCTTATCATCAAAATGCATTAATGAGCTGTTAGTCCTGAAATAATTTCAGTGAAGAGTTTTGACTTCTTTTCGCAGGATTTCCCACCAAGACAGAGGTAGAATTCTGTACAAAATAACAGCAATTTAACACAAAAGGTATTCATATCAGTGTTGACCCACAGCTTCCCATATTGGCTGAACTTTAATACATTCGTGCCTGTTTTTCGTGCATGTGTGTTTACAGTGTGTGAACACCTGGCGCATTTGAGTTGGCAAAGATCTTGCACATTATGAACATCTCACCATGTTTCAGCTGCTCCAGAAACCACACATGTTAAAGTAAGAGAAGGGTAGACGAACTGATCATAAAATTAAAAAAACAAACGAAAGCCATCACTTCACAACAGGTCCTGGTGCAGCGGTAATGACTGCTAATGTCTTTCTGTCAAGTAGGAGCTAAGCCTGTGAAAGCAAAATGAAAGGAAACTGCTCTGGTTCTTTCTACAGTCATGCTGCAGGCTGATGCCAGGATCGAGCCACAGGCCGAGTCTGGCTGGCAGTGCAACACTAGTCTTTGGTGTTGCTCTGCAGAGGTCTGCAGACTGTCTATCTGACTTCACCTCTGTTCTGTACCAAACCACAATGTGAAAAGCAACAACTCTCCTGCTTCTCACAGTCTTACTCTAATGTGATTTTACATATCTACATGTTTCTATATGTTCTGTATATACAAGAGGTTCCATCCAAAATTAGATATTTACCATATGGAAAAAGGAACACCTACTCTGACAAAATGATTGATGGCGTAAAATTTAAATAAATTATCTACTTTGGAAGAGACATACGGTTACCTAAGTTCTTGGTGGGCACAATCATAACATTTCAGAATGCAGCCTCTATATTTAAGACATATTGAATAATGAACATAATGGTTTTAGTTTTTTTCTCCAACATGGTCATGTAAAAGTATTATTTTAGAAAAAATGCCTATGAAAACAAGTAAAATTGAAGTTGTTTTTGTTGGGGTTTTTTTGTTTTCACCATTTTATACCGCCTTTTCCACCTCTGCCCACACACATCTTTCAAAAATATAATCTAACTAGTAATTATGTATGTGTAATGATTGTTAAAATGAAATACATTGCCCATAAATTATGTCACAACCTTCCCAAAACCATTCTTTATATGAGTAACAGTTATTAGCCAGGTAAGCAGGTCTGTTTTATCCAGTTATTATTACTGAGTATGATTTTCTTAGTTCACTTTTGTGAGTTCCAATGCTTGTGTGGCATCACTCTTAAACTTAAGCCAAACCATCACAAACATACATACACAAGAGTCAGCCTTTTTAAAATACCCGTTACTGTTTTCCTGCTGTGCTCAACCTAATTTAAAATAACTAATATATCCTATAAAACCCACCAGCAGTAGCATGCTCAGGTTTACACAAATAATTAGCTGCAGGCAGACACAATTATGCATAGAGAGAAATATGACTTGCCAGAGTGCATGATAGAAACCAAAGGTAATGACCTCATATCGTGGAATTTCTCTTAAGTATTCTGTGGTAAACAAGTAACGGGACCTTTTTTTTTCTTCTTTTTTTTGGAAACAAAACAAGCAGTGATCTATGGCTTTTAAAAAGGGATTAGCAAACATTACATGCCACATATCTTTCTCTAAGTCCTCCTCCTCCACCCTCTCCTTCAGTCCCCCTTCTTTTACCTCAACCACATGCCCTAAAACATTTAGGCAGGTTAGGTGTTTTTCAGGAACAAAACCAGCGGGCTGATCCGTGGCTGTTTAAAAGGGCTCAGTGCTGTGTACACCCATGGTCTGTGGTCCCCACTGACAGCTTTACAGGCAGCTGAATGGAGATGCCATGCCAGCATAACAAGGGAGGCCTGCACCCACACTGGCTGCCATTGAAGGTCACACATCTACTATGCATTAGTATCATAACACAATTCTTCCTTGAACATTACACAGCTGGAGTCTTCAGGTTGCAATGTGACATGTTTTATGTGTATGTAAGTAGAAATGTTTCTGGCTTGTGTCAGATTGGCTTTTGAGTGGAAGACTTTAGAGCGCACACAAACATTCAAATTATTGTAAAAGTTTTTAATATGTATTCATTCTTGTCATTCAAGACTTTCAAAATGTGTAAACTAATTTTTGGAGGCCAAGGTTGATTCTGATGTACACATGTGCACATTGTTGCTCTCAAAAACAACTTGGAAAGGGTTTCATGCATCAAATGTCCAAAGACCAAATAACCAGTAATTGTTTCTTGGACATTTTATGTTAGAATGTCCCTGTCTGCATTGTATCATTTTTTTGAGAACATCATGTTTCTTCAATGTAATATATTTTGTATTGAAACAGAATATTGGGGGGGGGGGCAAGTAGACAAAAATTACATCTCCCAGCACAAGATGACACAAGTTTTTAAAACCTCATTTACAATCACATGGACATTTGTCATTATGCAAATCTAACATACCTAAATCTAATGTACTCTAACTAATGTAACACACTAAAAATCCAGCCTCGGGACATAACCATACTCAACAGTGTGTGGTTTAGATGAGAAAGGTTGATTCAAATAAAATCGAATACTATTGTTAGTATTAGTTAATAATAGTTTTTAAGAGGCCTTTAAGGAACATATTTCCAGACAATATTGGGTTAAAAGTCACCAGGCCAACACAAGAGGCAAATCCATGAGCAAGTAAAGTGGCTACGGCTAGTTCAGACATGTCCGTAGTGAGAGCAAGACAGTGAAGGCTAAACAATGGAGACATTTTTAGATAGAATAAATTACAGCTAAGAGGTTGGAAAAATGATAGAAGAGAGCGTTTGTGGATATCATGGATATGGAAGAAACCAAATTGTACAAATGTTGCCATGCTTGTAAATTTTCATTGGAACTGTAGTTTTTTGTATACTAACACATTGTTTCGCTTTGTTAAGATAATAAAACTTTTAACAATGCAATAGCAAATGCTGTAGTAACTACTCGTTTATCTTTAACATTTTATAGTTTTAGATGAAAAGTTCAATAAGACAGTTACATGCTGATGCTAGCGCAGCAACAGCTAGCCAGGTCTTTGGCTCTCTACAGGTGTATGTGATGAAAAATGTATATACAGATGAAAAGGTGTTTTCAGACTGAACATGAAGCAAATTTTTGCCCTGCTTTATTCATGTGAATTTGACCACTGGGCAGTTGCACAAACAGACAATGTAGCGACCGTACAGATGTTAGCGTTTAGCTAGCTGCTCTTTCTGTACATTTGTTCCAGACCACCGTCCTTTTTTCCTTGTGTTCCTGTTCTACTATGAATTGGAGTCTGCCTCCAATGAAGGTTTGGGATATGTGCAAATTTCTCACTCTAACTAAAACATTTTTGACTTGCATTAAAATGTTTTCACCTCACTTTGCACTTCCAAGTGAGAATCAGTGTCCGTTTGCATCAACTCACATTGGTCCAATGACAAAATTTTGTGTTCAGTGTGAGCACACCATAAAAAGTTTTGCTGTATTTCTTTTTGACTTTAAAGGATAAACTTTAATGAAAAATGTTATATCCTTATATTTAATATGCAAGTCCATCCTTTTTCTATTTTAAAGAAAAGTAGTTTATTGATTATATTACAGTCAGAACATAAAAGATGGTCTTCCACCCAGTACTGTGGACAGGAGTGAAAGAAATGAGGCAATTTTAATGACCTGCAGTCAACAACTGGTCAATCTATTAGGCTTCAAAAAGAGAGAGAACAGGATGAGTATTTGTCCAGGATATGGCTCATACAATGGGGAAGAACATGAGTGTTAAAATGACAGTGCAAATCCATGCAGGGGCACACCCACACACACCCACACAGACAAACATAGAAGCACACATATCGGAAAAATACCCATGACATCACCGTCACTTTACCTACCGTTGACATGCTCCTATTTATGCCCAGACGGCTGCTACGTGCCACCGGGACATAAACACACACTTTCACGTACCACACCCTCACACACAGTCTCTCCACCCCACACACACCCATGCCACCACCTATATACCCACCCAACGCCACAAACATAGTCACCATGTCTTTTCTAGAAGTCTGCCACTCCTTTCACAGAACATGCACACACGCACTTCTCAACTTGCCCAACAAACACGTAGCAACCCAAACACCAGCAGTGTGTGTGTGTGTGTAGTGGAAACTTTCATTGGTCCAGAGGTGTCACCTTCCAGACTGACGTCACGCATTTGCCCTCCTTTACTGGAGGTTTCCTACATGTTGCTGGTCTTTTCGCTCCTCTTTCTCTTTCACTCTTTTTTTTCTTTCCTTCTGTTATTGTCTCTACTTGTGCCTTTTGCTCGCCATGAAGTTTTAATTTCTTTGGATATTGATTCTCATTTTAACAAAAAATGCCCAGTTCTTGCTCTGTCAAAATAAGAGACAACACAGATGTTGGTATTGTCCCTGGTTGATGTGTTGTAGTGGTATTTCATGCTAACACTTTAGCATGCACTATTGACTGACAGAAGATGATTCACATGTTCTCAGATGTCAGAAAAGGAGAACTTTTTTTTTTTTGCATTTCTGAAGCTAGTTTGGTATGTGTGACCTGTCTGACAGCTTTGTACATCAGTGAATGTACATGAAATATAAAATAAACAATCAAATCTGGGGTGGAGCTAAAAATAATCCTGCCTCACATAAATACATCATAGAGTTGCAAAGTGGGAGGGGGCGCTGTTTTTTTCCCATTCTGTATTCTCCTTTCAATTTTTCTTTAAACAATATCCTCAACTTTGCTTGACATAGAAACTCAGGACTCTTCCAGATAATGTAATAATCTTGTATGTTTATATCATGACCACCAGTTTCAATTATTTTAACTTTGTCTCTGATAAATCAGGTTTTGTCAGAGATTTTGGCATGGTGGAGGTCTAAGAATACTACAATACCCAAAGCTTGCTATGGAGAAAAAGGCCAGGCAGAGGCAAAAAAGCTTTGTTGTGGACGTCGTAGACAAAAGGTGGCGTCATAGTAACTGAAATCACTCAAAACTGACCCAGAAATTAAAAGTGAACTGATTAACGCTGCAGATTGTAAAAATCAGTTTCACAACTCTATTGCTCACCTTAAAACAGCATTATATACACCTGAATGGATCAGGCATATCTTAATAATCCCAATACATGTGTTTAATTTGTATATGTGAACATTTCTTTTATGCCAAATATAGTTTAATATTTTGGGAAATATGCTTTTTAGCTTTTGTGTGTGCGATGAGAAGATTGATATCAATCTCGTGCTGTACAAAGCTGGAACCAGCAGACAATTAGCTTGGCTTAGCATAAAGACTGGATGCAGGGAGAAGCTAGCCTGGCTCAGCCCAAAATATGCGTACCAAACCCTTTAACCCCTAATTAACATATTAATCATCAGATCAATCAGAAATGTAAAAACAATGATTTATGGATATATGGTGAGTTACATGGTGTATTTCTTGGTAGCAAACAACTACCAGTCGCAGTGACAGAGAGCAGCTTCCCAAAGTTTTGTCACAGTGAGGGTTGCCAGGTTTGGTGCCATCCTGCCTGTTCAGAGACCTAAAGCCAATGCTCACTGAAACCACAAATTGTTGTTTTTACATTTCTGTTTCTGTATGAATTAAACAAATGAGATGCAGTTAAAGTGGCTATTAATCTATATTTTTTAATAACTGTATGAAATGACAATATGTGATTTGGGAGGCATTGCTGGTAATCCACCACACAACTTTGCCACTCCCCTTGGCTTTACAGAGCTTTATAGCAAGTTTTAGCTACTCATTGTTTAGCTATCTGACCTGTAACTTTACTGTTTTGGTTCACTTTTACCACTGTCGTAGCATCATTTTTGGCCAAATCAGGCAGTCAGCGAAAAACTCACTGTACTAGACCTGCTCAGCACCAAACAGCAAAGAGACACAGTTAACAACTAGCTGGTGAACATAGTGGAGCATTTAGCAGCTAAAGAGACAGATATTTCCCTCAGGAGTTGATAGAGACAAAAATCAGATCCAAAAGAGAGTAAATATTGGACTTATACTCATAGGTGGACATAAACATGACTCCAGATGAATGATATTGCTGCTCCATAACTGCTGGATGTGTAAATAAGCAACAAGTTCGACATAGCTACTTTAAAGGTTCACAACTTGCTTCTGCTGCCACGTGGCCAAAAAATGTAAGATTTAAAGTCAGGCTAGCTGTTTTCACTGTTTGCGGTCTTTATGCTAAGCTAGGCTAACCACATCCTGGATCTAGCCGTGTTCTTAATGCACACTCAGGGGGAAAAAGTGAGTAAGTGTGTATAAATGTATTTCCCAAAATGTTGAACAACCCTTTAACTATTTACTTTTGCAGTTCTAAACATTCAATGCGTAACAGCTCTGTGATAAAATTTTCTGGCATAAAGGAAGTGATGCGTTTTTCAGTTTGAAATAAAGAACAAAAAACAGTGTCACCCTCAAAAACAAACTTCATCAACAGAAAATCTATGAGGCAGATGTCACATCTGATGTTTCACTGGCAGGTGACCTCTGGGAAATGAAGTGCAGAAACAGCACAACAATTAGTGCTTAGCATCGAACACTGACTTCTTGATAGACACACTCTGGGCCAGATTTTGTAGTAGTCAAACCTGTGACCTTACACAGTATATATAATGTATAACAGCTGATCCACATATACACTTCTGTCTGACTTTCTGTCTTCCTTTCTGTTTGTCTTTCTCTCTCGTTCTCTCTCTACCTGGGCCAGTTTTATTGGCGTCCTGGTTTTGGCCCAACCGCTGTGCGTTTTTTAAAGCGCGGTCAGCAGAGTTCACCATAAAGTAGGAACATGTGTACAGACAAACACTCCCCATGCTCCCTGCTACTGTTGCTACAAACTCACACCGTCTAATTAAATTCAAAATGTCAAGTTCGATTCATGTCAAAAAAAAGTTTACAGCGC
Organism: Scomberomorus guttatus; assembly: GCA_038419695.1. Taxonomy (NCBI): domain Eukaryota; kingdom Metazoa; phylum Chordata; class Actinopteri; order Scombriformes; family Scombridae; genus Scomberomorus; species Scomberomorus guttatus. The sequence goes on along the minus strand of CM076465.1, from coordinate 18,485,199 downwards.
TGTAAATGTTTTCAACTCTTTCGAAATATCACAGAGAAATGTGTTCTGGTTTAACTGCTTTTCACTGACAACAAAATGACGTGTTGAAGGAAATCCCTGTGTGTCTTTATTACTTTAACATTTCTGTCTTCCTACTTTTTTTCTATGTAACACATACAACCTGCCCAAATCTTGCCTTTTTGTTTTTTTTTTTTATCTTTGCTTCATTCTTGTTTTTCCTCTCTCCCCTTGTTCACCTTTTCTCCCCTCTTTTTCCTAATGTTGCCCCTTTGTCTGTGTTCCTTCTACTTCCCTCATTCCTCTTGTCCATGTCCCCCTTCTTTCCTCCCCTCCCTCCCCAATCAGCCTCAGGTCTGGTTTAGTGCTGAAATCAACCCTGTGATTTAGAGTGACACTGTTAATCAGGGTTCAGCTAAACGTGGACAGGACCCGCTTTAGAGTGTGTAATATAGGTGAATATAGTCTGTGTATATGTGTGTGTGTGTGTGGATATAAAAGCCAGGAAAACAATTCTTTTGTCCACTGGCCAACATGGCTGGTGCCACTGTCACTCTTTTATCAGCCAAATGGATATTTAGAATAAAATACCTCCAGTGACGCTTGGTTTCCTGCCAAAGTGACTGGTGTTGTGTCACATACCAGCAAGTGAAATGTTTGTTCGTCTGGTAGTAATTTCCCACTGTTGGTGTCTCCACGCATGAGTGTCTTTTATGTGTGTGTGTGTTCCATCCATACATTTGGACATGTATACCTTGAATGTTTTCTCAGTATGTAGTGGGCATTCAGGTCAACATAGGACACTGAAACAGCATTGAAACTCTTTTTTAAGAAAATGTGGCCATGTTCTCCTAAACAGATCATGCCAGTGAAAGTCGGTGAATTTCAGTGAGGTATTGCTCCCAACTCTGGCCTCAAAATACGCCAACCTCTACGAGACACGTCCAGTCACATTCTGACAGCAGACGGGGTTTTATCAGTGCCAACTTTGACTGAAAAGAAGAATATACAGCTTAATTATGTACACTAACTAAAACAAAAGTGGCAAGCAAATATCTGAGAAGATGCAGATATCAGGTTAGGAAAATATACATGCTTTTCATATTCCAGATTCTGATACAAAAGAAGCTTAGATAGCAGCCTGTAGTTAAAAAATGCAACTGCTTTGTATGATGCTAAGACCTGAAAACATTGACTTAATCCACTTACTTATTACAGTTGAAATGGTAATATAAATGTGAAACAGATAAAATCAGAGGACATCAAGAGCCTGGATTAAAGGGTAAGACAGAGCGGCAACATCATGGCTGCCTGTTGTAAAGCCTAATTTACCTCACCTTTGCCTCTGCTGGAGATCAATCTTATATGTTTTAATGATTCTTACAACAGTTTTTTTTTTCTTTTTGTTATAGACACACTGTTGTTGTTGGCAGGTAAATAAAAGTATACTTTTCTAATATACTCAAGGTATATTTTGTCACACTGTTTTAACATTACAATTTTAAGCATTAATGTAAGAAAAACCTTATAATATTTACTTAGGTTTTTATAGGTATATTAGGGGCTGTTTCGCATCGGTGCACCAGCCTAAATGTTCATGATGCAATCGCCCTGATTAAAAAAGTGTGCACAATTTGGGATGAACTCACAATGCATCATTTCTAATATCTTTGCATTGGCAAAATCCACTCTATTTATATATAATTATTAGTAGAGGCCCTATGCCTTTATTATTTAGAAATGTCACCAATAATTTCTGACCAATAATTTGATATTTAGATTGATTCCTCCTAAACTAAACTGTTTCTCAAGTGCGCTAGCATGCTACAGCTAAGTGGTGCGCTGCCAAAACTTTCCAGGTGGAACTTGTGCTCTAGAATTATTGTTCTGCATATCGGGGTAAATGGATTATTGAACTATTTTGACAGTAATTGTTTGGGTCACGAAGTATATGCATGTTAACTGGAGACGGAGAACACTATACTACAAAGGACTTGTGAAAAGGCCTGTTTGTGAAAGGTCCAAGTATTTTTTCAAAGGTCAAAAAAAAAAAACAGCATATATATGAGATGCTTACTGAGTTGCAGTACTAGAGAAACAAATATGTAAGTAAAAATGGCACTTTTTTAGTTAATTTATGATTTGCTGTATGCTTAAGAAAGAAAATCAAACTCTGTACTTTACTGAATTGCATAACATCATTCTTTTGCATTGCATCAAATCACATTGTATTGCTTTAAATCACATTGTGTTGAAATGCACTGCATCACATTAGGGGTGAATCGTGTCGTATCACATTGGTAGTTGCTTTATATGTATCTTTAATGTATTGGATCATTGGCAATGCATCGAGATGCATATCACATCAGCCTCAGTGATGGAGATGCACATTCGTAATGTATGTATTTTACTTTTTCATTTGGTGTGTGCAGCTTTCTTCACAATATTAGCTGGTTTAATATTTCAGTGAGTTTTAGATTATTGGATTTTAACAGTTTTGCTTTTGTTTTAAAATTCACAAAAATCACAATCACACAAAACAAATAACCTCCAATGAATATGAATCAATGGATGACACTGACTGGCCAATATCATTTGTTTGGTGTAGCTTAATATCAGCAAACTGACAAAAAAAACCCTCCACCATCCCTGCTCCCTCTGGTTCAGCAGTGGGGTAAAGGTAAGCTTTATTATAGCTTTCCACCACAAGCCAGACAGAAGCCTTAACTCCTCCAGCCTTAAAAATAATCTGCCAAGGACTGAACAAAAATAAAAATACAAAAAAAGAAGCGGTTTGGCTTTTACCCAGCTAGACCCCGGGGCTGAGCTGTAAGACACAAGTGCTGTAAATGTTCAGCACCTGATCATTTGTGTGTTTTGGACTTCCACATCACTCCCCATTGTTATGGCAGACGGAGAATGGGGAGGGGGAGCCCACCAGAGTCGTCGCTCGTAACCCCGGGGCAGGCGGATGCGTGACGTGATTGACAAGGCTGATTCTCCCTCAGTATATTGCTGCGGATTTTTTAAAACCATGGTCACAAGTTGACATTTATTTAGACAAGGCTCCTTCTGGGCTGCTGAGAACCCACAGAAACCAAAAGATGTCTGACAGAGACAAGTATTAAATGTTGTGTGTGTATGCATGTGTGTGTGTTTGGTCTGACAAATATTAAAACCCAGTTGTTCTAAACTAACCTACATACCTGTCTAGCTACCTTCTCGAGGTAGTTTAGGAGCAGTATGAAAATTATGGAGCGAGAGGAGGGTGTCAGAAAAGGGGGAGGGTTCTGTATTTTTTTTCTTTTGGCTGAAGTGAGGTGCAGGGAAGGGCCCTTTAACTTTTTCTCATCCAAAAATAGGCTTTGTTTTGTTCTAAAAATGATTTTAAAAAAACAAAAATTACATCAGAAAGATAGATTTTGTGTGCACCACAAGTCACAAAAGTGCTTTTAGCTGTATGAAGATAATAATTAATGTCCCTATATGATGGATTTATTTTCTAGGACAACTAGAAGCTAATAGAATCAGTATTGAGAAACTGAATAGATGTGAATCTGGGTTATTGGTGATTGAATGTTATATCTCCAGAGAGTGCATCATTTTTTACTAGCCTATCGTAGCTTCTACCTTCACTGCATTCTGAATCTTAACAGAAAGCAGTTAATATGTCAAAAAATGTTCTGTGTCATATGAAGTTATTGACAGCTTTTAAAGAAAAAGAATTGCTGGGATATTTGGTGAAAAGGATGCATCATGTTGTTATGTTTTACATACTTTTGGTGATTGCTAATTCCACTTTTATTGTGTGATTTGAGTTCTACGTGAAAAATGTTACATTAAGGTTCAAATTAGAGTACAACATCTCAAATTCTTTGTGCATTTTTAGTTATTAATAGCAAAGGTAGTTGTACCAATGGAATTTTTAAAATTTTTTATTTAAGCATTAGGTCAGCCCCACATCCCCTCTCCCCACCGTAGTAATTTTTGTACAGTCCCTAAGAAGAGCGAAGCAGTTACAAGAGATGGCCAGGAGAGATTGGGAAGTAGCGAATATCGACTTATGCTTCTGGTTTGGTCTGGGTGCGATGATGTGCGTGTTTGTGTGTGCCTTGGACCCAGATGAAAAGTCAACTAAGATGTAATAAGCTAGCTGCGAGAGAGTCTTAAAGTCTTTGGTAGAAAGCCGGGGTCTTGTTTCAAAGTGCAGAATCTGCTGTAAGCCCCCGCAGACGCAGACTAAACACAGCACCGGCCCTATTGTTGTTCTGCACTGTTACAGCCCTCCCTGGAGATTTAGCAGGAGCCATAACCCTCCATTGCTGCAACAGACAGCCAATAGCCACGCTGCTTACTAATGACCCGGCCATCGAGGTCACACCACAGCCTGATCGTGAGCATTTATGCAGCGCTAGATTGGAAAATGATGGGATTTGGGGTTGTTTTTTTGACAGTTCTCAGGTATGCCGGTGAAACAAATCTTGACTAGCTTCACTTGCTTTCCCAGCATAAATACAAAGTGGAGGCAGGGATATGGCATGGTTTCCTTTTATGGCAGAACTACAGTTGGTGATAATCGATTCAGCATGTTCACTATTTCTAATCATTGTATTTTAAATCCTGGACAAAGTGTTTCACATGTCAATTTTTTTTTTTCCATTTAATAGATGACTAGTCACTCCATCTTCAATTTTTTTTCTCATCAGTTTCCGTCACGTGCCGTTCTGTGGTTTGAAGACCATGTATACACAAAGTAGCCGTTACGGGAAGGAAAGGAGTGAGTTTACTGGAAGAGGAGGCCCATTACTGAAAGCATGGAGGTGGATCAGTGGATAGGTTGAAGGTCAAACAAACCCAACGCATTTGTTCCGTCCATTACGGTGGACGTATGGGATGGTTGCATATGCATTTAGGCTTGTATGCACTTGTATATATTTGGAGTGTGTGTGTGTGTATGTCATCTCCACCTGGCTCTGGGTTTCATCACCATCTTCCACTGGCATCTCTGAATCATGCAATCTACCATGTTAACTTAGTGATTACCTATCATTATACAGAGGTCCGGTTTCAGTGACACCATTCAATCCAACATCCAATCTGGTTGTTTACAACATGTCAGCACTGACTTCTCTTTTTCATGCTCCAAGTCTGGGATGAAAATAAACATCTTCTTTTTACTCAGAGCACACATTCAGATTGACTTATGCCAGCAGAGGCAGATAGTGAAATTGATATGGCTATAATTTTGGAGTGACTAGGCAGAAATGGAGAGGTTTGAGTTGGTGTTTTAAAGGGCTACTTTGTCAACCAACCAGAGAGAGAGTGAGTCATTAGTGCACTTATGAATGTGTGTGTGCTCATGCTTGTGTGCCCCCATGTGACAAATCAGTCTATAAAAGTTCTTATATTTACAGTGAACTTGAGTTGACATGGAGGCAATAACCAAGTTAATTTGCCCTCTTTTCCCCAATCATCGTCCATAAAGGCCAAGGAGGCTACATCTACATTATAGACCTTAACGCTGCACTAATCAGTAGTTTATATAAATAATGGGTCAAATGACTATGTGCAAGGTGAAAGGTCTCACTCATGGTAACAGACTCAAGCTCTGCTGTTCCCCTCAGCTCTAGACAGAATTTTAATGTCTTTCAGCTCTTTGTTTTGGTTTAAGGCCTGCAACTTTACTGTTTTGGTTCACTCTCACCAGTCCCATCAACCTTTTTTCAAGCCGCAGCTTTCAAGGCAGCTGTTTTCAGAAAAACAGCTCTGATAGAGCCACAGCACACTACTTGCCTACCACCAAACAACAAACAAAGTTTGCGACTACCTGGTAAAAAAATGAACCATCTTGCAACTAAAGAGGAGTTGGAGTTCTCAGGAGTTGGTGGAGACCAAAACAAGCTGGAAAGGAGAGTGAACATTGGACTTAAATTCATCAGGTGGACACGACTCCAATTGTATGCTAATGTTGCTTTATGTCTGCTGAATGTGTAAATAGGCAAGTGTTTGTTAAAACATTCACCAAGTTATTGATTAAGCAGCATTAACACTAGCCTATGTAACATTTGGCTGGCTATTGTGGCCACAAGTCACAATAACAGATAATGGTAAATGCTAAAACATGGTATATCATTAGCGGATCATTAGCTAGTTAGCCACCATACGCTACTGCTACCAAATATTGAATTGAGCAAGGGTGCTTATTTATAAATTTAATTTTTAATTTGTAAGATGAAGTTTGTTTTGTCTTTTTCAAAAAATACATATTTTTAATGCTGTTTGCGAGGAAGCACTCAAGCAGCAACTACCAGAAACCTACTAGGGACTTCACAGACTCTTTGTCCATGTTTGTAGCCATGCTAGCAGGTAGCAAGGTTGGTCAGTCCTACTCCCAATTTTGTGCCTACCCTTTCCTCTTTTGCTTCAATTTTGGTCACGTTTGGGTGCATTTTGGTCATGGTACAAACCTCTAGCTCTTGATTGAATTGAAGCATCTACAATTAGTTCAATTGTCTGTCTGTCCATTCTTGTGTGTTATGCTAAATAAATTAGAAATGATGACGACAAAAACAGGTACGTTTACTTTACTTGTCACAGCAGTGTTAAACCAATTCCAATTTTAAAAAATGCATGACTACCTCAGAATCCAGTTTTGTACCACAAATCCATGCAGTCAAATGGTTTTCATGTGCAGATTTCTTATTTCTATTATTTGTCACGGGACAAACAAAATTAAAATTGAGACATTTGTGAACACAGCCGTTAACAGTTAATTCCAGTGTAGATCATATGTGAGCTGCTCAGGTTTCTGGCTACACAGCGGGTGGTCGTTTGTCTGGATCCTCTTTAATACAGTGTGTTATCCCTCCAGATTATGTTCCATATGTGCGTTTGCAGTCCAATGAACAAACCTGAATATAAAACACACATGTGCACTATATCCCCCTGCTTTAGTCACCTTGTGAGTCAGTTATCACAAAAAAAAATCAATGGGGAAATCTTGACAAAATGAACACCAGCCCCCAGTGGCATGAAACACAACTCCCAGCATGTTGTAAAGAGGCAAAGGAAGGTGGGATTATAATGAGAGATGGTGGTTGGATGAGATGATGATGTCGTGGCCACCTCGGTTTTATGTATAACAGGTAGAGTTTGACCCATGGATTAAAGGTAAAGTCAGCAATTCTAATCCAATACACTTTTTTGTCAAATTCAGTGAATATCTCCTCACGGTCCACTGGCAGTCCGTTCTGTGGGCGTGCTGAAAAAGAAAACCCGTGTTCATACACAGCACTGGCTCTGTAAATGAGCACGTAAACACAGTGGCTCAGAGCGAGCCACACAACACTACTCCAGCCAATCAGCAGCAGGGGGCGTTCATGCTCATGCACAGGACAGGGGGAAGTCATCAGAGCAGCTGTCTGTGTGAGGACATGACAGTCTCCTGTCTCCAACACAGTGGAGAGAGTGGTGGGGGAGGGCTGGCGAACCATTGATATGGAAAGTGTTTTCTTGTGGAACAGATACGCTTCCATTTTATTAAATGTATCAATTCACATTGAATCCCAGACAGTCTCACGGAGAACCCCCATGTTTTTTTACGCTCTGAGTCTGTTTCTGTTGTGTTTAGTGAAGTGTAATCTGAGCAGGCAGCTGTTTAAATCACAGAAATATCCCGCTGTATATGTGTTTTGAACTTATTAACTGTATCAATGAGTCAATAAATACAAACACTGTTGATTTCTTCCTGTGGAGCCAACATGTAAACTATTTTGGTTCAGTAAATTTCTGCTGTCAGTCTGCCTGGTGAAGGCAGTTTGTCCGGCCGCTGTCCTCTCAGCTCTCCAAGAGCTGCAGCTGACAGACGGCTGCTTCTGTGGACAGAGACACTGAACTCAGGGCGAATGAGAAGTGGGGAGGCCGCAGAGAGGCGGAGAGTGTGGATGGACTGTTCACAGGAGATGATTTTTTTTTTCCGCTCATGATAAAGTGTGAGAGGAACAGAAGTGACTCTACAGCTGACGCATCACTCTGGATTCCACCATATTTCTCTTATGGTTGTTGCCTTGACAATGTGCGTCCATTAATTCGGGGGTGGAGCTTCTGAAGGAGCACAAAGGGAGGGGTGTATTTGTTTGGGTGTTTAGTTCAAATATCAACGATCTTTCTCCAGAATGACTGAATTTTTAAGAGAGGCAACGTCCTTTTAACACATCAAACGGTGAAATGAAAAACTGATCACATGATGAAAATGTTTTGAATGACCAGTATTTTTGGACGACCCTGAAATGCCCAAAGGAAATACAACACCACATTTTATTGCTTTGTTATTCATTAATAATATGTTCATTCAATAAAACTCCTACAGTACTTCACATTTACCCCAATACAGCATGAATGTGTGTTTGTGTGCCCTCCATTCCACTTCCACTTTTCTCCCAAACCCTCAAGACATGGATTTCCACCTCATATAATGTCCTTCACTGTCAGGAAGTTTTAGCCTTGGTCTCCACTGGCTACTTCATTCTTTTGGCTTGAAAGAAGCATGTTCAAAGCAGCGGCGGTGCCTGTCACTGCTGCTGTTGCCAAGCAACTATTGAAAAGCTACTTAAAATGTGGTGCTTAGTATTTTTAACTGCTAGCACTTACAGCTAGCAGCTGTAACAGAGCCCTATTGCCATTGAAAATAATGAGGGAAAATGAGACCAGGGCTGCAAAAACAAGGACAGGGATCATTGTAAGAGCTTCAATACATTTCACAATTAGCTGTGACTTCCCAGGTAAAACACAGAAGGCTCAACTCCACTGTGAACCTGGTTAGTATCTGGATTGAAGAAGAAAATTGTAGGTTTCTGCTGACTTCCCATGATGTCAATTTCCAACTTTCGTCACAGTCAAGGTGGGAAAAGTTCACCTCGCAGTACAATAATAGTCATATTAGCTTGGATGCTAATTTAGCAGCATATGTTATCCCCCTAAATGTTGCTTATATCTCTGTTGTTTAGCTGTGTGACCACTGTTGTTGATCTGTATTGCCATACTGTATACTGCCCTTTTTAAACTCTCTTCCTTTTGAAATATGACTTATTTAGCTAATAATTTAGTAGCTTTTGTACCTGCACTGATGCACCTGGAGGTTATGCACAAATGATTTGGTCTCTATTGAGCTTTATTGGTTCTCATATTCTCAAAACTCTGGTTGTGATTAACTGATATGCAAGTCCTCTAGTTTTACCTCTGGTCAGCTGACATTTCATCTGCTTTCAGCTCTCACTCTAACTGTTAGTTCAAACACTTTGAGTGTTTACATACAAACTGACAATACCTCTACCAACCAGTCTTAGATTTGAAACTAAAATTTCAGACTCATTTTAATGGCTTTCTGTTCTTAAACTTCACTAACACTTCAACTGCTTTCAGTGCTTAAACTGTGACTTCCATACAATATTTCACATGCAAAAAAATTTCATGAAAAAAGACATTTGAATCATTTTAAAGTGTAAAAACTGTATAAAAAATTTTTCATTCAAAAAAAGCACACTTAATTTTACAGTACACAGTACAGTATTCACAATAAAAAATATTATTATATACTGTGCTATGGATTTTCTACCTGGGGCCATAATCAAAACAAATTGCTTTTAACCAGCAGTTTGGATATTTTTCCATTTATTAGTTTCCACCTGAAACCACCATCAGCCTCTTAGCAATTATCAACTACTGCTTTTGTAGTAGGAACAAAAGACAAAAGATTAAAAGAATAAATCAGACATTTACAGTGGTCTCCACTGTAGAAAAATCAATTTTTATGTGTTAATTTATATAGTATTAGAAGACACAGTGTAGCCTTCAGACAGACAAGCAGACAAACATACTGTAGAGGACTAAAATCCTAACCTCCTTTAAGGTGGCAACCATATTTTTGTACTGTTCATGAGATTGAGATTAATAAAATAAAATTAACTTCAACACCTTGAGGGATTCCATTTATTAAGCTCCTCTTGAAACTTAAGCTTCCTTAGTTGTGAGCAAGAGATTAAAAGAATAAATCAAGAGATGTACCCAAAGTAAGAAGGTATTCTCCCAAAACTGCAGTAGGAAGGCATTAATAAGACACAGAGGATGGAATAAAGGAGGGAGGAAAAGAAAGAAAAATTGGATAGAGGATATGAAGCAGAGTGAGAATATAAAAAAGGAAAGTACAACTTTGTCTTGTTATCTAACTGAAGTCTTAGCTTATTAAGTTTTATTATTTTTGGCCATGGTGTGACCTTATCCCAGCAGTACCTCCGGCCTGGTGTTCCAACGAACACAATTGGCAGTGTTTGGTGGTCATTCTCAACACTCCGAGTCCACACAGAAAAGGCTAGCAGATTGGCTTCTTACTGTGAAGTGACGGTGCTAACCGCTGCACCGCCTTCCCGCCCCGGCTGCAAACATGGTTTGAATTAATACAATTTACACATTAAATGAATTAGTATTATATGTTTAGTCATTTCACAAAATTGCAGGAGAAGCTGCAGAAGGATATGCCTTATAGTGACAAAGACTGAGGATGTCTTAAAAATGCAACAACACCAAGGATGGCCTCCAGAACCTGTTCCACAGACCTGTCTCCAAGTTTTCTGCTGCCTGAACACAAACACACACAAACATTTACACACACATATAACATCTGCTTCTCATTTTGCTTGTAAGTTGGATGTGATGCAAAGAAGAGAAAGGAAAAAGAACTGTGTTTCCTTAAGACTGGACGTACAGGCTTTCAGATCAGCGCCAGTTGCCCAGAAATGGATGCCCCTTCACTTCCATGTCCTCATACTGAGCCAGGAAGCTTTGCCATCTGAGAATGGACTGTCAGGGACTGATGAGACTGTTGATACATATCAATAACTTCATGGTTACTCTGTACTCCTTATTTGTTGGTGTGCAATGACGCCTCACTACTGGCATTTTCAGCTGTTGAGTAATGGACAACAGTGTTAAAGCACTGATAGGTATTACAAGACATTTCCAGGCTAAAAAGTGTTGCTCTCAAGACAAAAAGGAAACAAAAAACAGTCACGAAGAGACCAAAAGTATGGTATTGATTTCAAATACCATGTACTCCTTTTACTTTTTTTTTAGCTTATTCTGCAAACATATTAGGATTGATATACTTTTCATTAATTCAGTCAACAGTCCTAATTCAAGTCTTTATTGGTGATTTATAACAAGAAAATAAAACCCATCTCATATCTCCAAAGAGATCTCCCAATAATTAAGCCAATATTGTGATGGTGACAAATTGTAATTGTAAGGAACTAATTTAGATCAAACAGCACTTCTATGTTTTCATTTAACTTACAATTAAATTACACTCACACAGCTCTTACTTGTACTGTGAGTGTGAATTCTTTGCATATGTTCATTGTGCAAGAGCACATGTTTATGCCGTTTCCATGATCACACTTTATTGTTATTATAATTGAAATCTGAACGTCCCTCACCATCCCCTATTTGACTTTAACCAGAGCTCACAGCAAACTGTGAACGACTAAACAGAGGAGAGCAGAAAACCTTGCCAGGTTGTTGCTAATGTGTGTGACTTATTTACACGAGATGGCAATTAAGGATCCAACTGTTTGTCGGCCTTTTCTCATGCTCCCTCAAAGAGGTGCTACATGTCAACGCCCTGGCTCAGATCAATGCTGGACCACCACTTTGTTATATTTAGTGTGTAGAGCTGGCTGCAGGCCAGTCACTTTTACACCCCAACATTTGGCCACAGAAGCTACTGTGTGCCTGTTTTTGTGTGTGCCAAGTAATAACTGCTGACATTTTATAACATTTCCACTTCACAGTTATCCCTTCTGCCATCCACTGTCCTGAGCTTTACATTGTGGTGGAGATGAAAAAAAAATCTTTAATAGTATGAAATGACAAATAACATTTTATTTATATATGTCAGTCATATTTAGAAGTTGCAAATCAACAGTAAGTGGTGTGCATGCATGTGTAATACCTAATAATGTGTGTGTGTGTGTGTGTGTGTATGGTTTTAGTTAATGTTTATGTGGAGTGGATCCGTTACACAGTCAGCTGGATTTGCTATTAAATTAAACAGTGTATAAAATCTGACCCCATCGTTTCCAACCTGTTTTCACACGTCAGAGCCTCAGAACTCCACTTCTATGTGTGATAGAGAGGTGTTGTTGAGAGTGCGTTAGTACTATATGTGTGTCTGGGAGCATAAGTGACTGCTTGGTAGACAGAAAAGGTGAAAATGTGAAGATATAGGGTGACATCCATCTTTGGTGACAAGGACCTCATCTCAAGTTGACTGAGGGCAAAAAAAGCCAAATATAGAAAACAAAACTTTATCCGACAAACAGCTTTACAAAAGAGCCAATTTGGAAACCTGATCAGATATGCAGAGTTGAATTTATTGTGTTTTGAAAATGTTAAAATATTACCAGAGCATTGACATTTTATGCAGAGGGAGTATCATCTAGTTATGATGTATTGCTGTGGTTTAACTAGCACGAATCTGGATTGTAGAGGGTGGAAGTAACAAATATCAAAATGTGTGTGTATGTTTCCGGCACAGACCTGGCTTTGATCCCCACTTGTGGAGAAGTCGCAGAGGTGCAGCAATGAGATCCTACTTCATAAATCATAAGTTATTTACTACCTGATCAGATCTAGCTCGGCCATAAAACACCGAACGAAAAGTTCATAAAGTCATCAAATGAGTATATTTTTGGAGGAGTCACTCATAAGACACTGGCAAATACTGTTACTTTGCGATTTTTTTCCAGTTTCTTTCCCCAAATGACAAATATATTTTCAATAACCCATGACCTGTCTTGTGCTATTAAAGGGATGACGCGCATTTTCTGCTACTTTTTCTTTGCTGCTGTTGTCTTTATTTTCAGGTCTGACTTTTTGAAGTCGAACAGGAATTAAATCCTTGGTAGGTTTTTAAATTTAATTAAATTTAAATTGTAATGACCACCTCAAACTTTTTCTGCAGTGCGTCCTGTATTAGCGGTCTCCAGGCAGGCGTGTGTTTTTGATACTATCTGACAATGTCAGCACTGGTAATTTGATGCAATATCTGTGAGTGTGGGTACATGCAGCACACACAACATGACTTTGCTATGCAACCTCCTCTGGTGAGTGAGTTGCAACCATCCGTTCAGTTCAGATATTTTTTGTCCCACAACAGGAAATTCTTTTTGCAGCAAGCCATCCTGAAGACAAAAACATGAAACATCAACACAATAACGATCAAGAGGCAGTTTATAATGTGTTTAAAGGTGGTTAGTAAGTTAGTAAATTAAAAGCACTTATTGCACATGGGATAAATGGAAACTTGAACCTGTTGCACCTCATTTTTGGAAACCTGTATCTCTGACCAGAGGGGTCACACCTGCAGCATCTTCCCTGGCTCAGCTGATAATTTGGCTTTTTTTTTTTTTTTTGTTCCATTTCACACAGTTTATCATCACTTTTTCATGTGACTTTTTTCTTACTCCGTAACGTAACTTGAAATGTAGCGAATAATACGATACTTAAAATAAAAAACAAGTAGAAGTATATATTTTCAAAAACACAAGTGCACAAAACCTGACATTGTTACAGGGGCAGTAATTGTAATCTGTTACCTCCACTCCTGTGCGTATATATACAGTATACAGTATATATAAGAAGAGGGTTTGGTGTCCTTTTCCTCTTTCCAGTCAAAATAATTTCAAAAAGACGTCAAAACATAATAATTAACTTTTCTGAACACTGTGACAAGCAAAATTCCCTCATTTAACTGTCACACACACATACACACACACGCACACACACACACACACTTGAAGAAATCTAGGGGGGGATTTGAGTCTGACCACAGAAAAACATGAGCAACGTTGACGTGACAGATCGAAGCTAACTGATGTTGTCACTGGACTCTACCGCCTGGACAAAGTGGTGTGTGTGACTGTGATTGTATTTGGATTCATGTGTGTGTGTGTGTGTGTGTGTGTGTGTGTGAGCAGTAAGGCCCATTAGTGCGCAGTAATGGGAGGGGATATTGGTGGTGTATAGGTGTAATTACCTCGAACTAACATGGAGCTCAGGCCGCGTGGCGCCTCCAACACAAATATGAACTGCAGAACATAGATACCACTTTGTCCTCCTTCACCGCTTGACCTGGGGGAGAAAGTTCAACAGGGCCTGTGTTTCTGAGAGTGTGTGTGATTGTATGTGTGTGTGTGTGGGGGTAAGAGAAGAGAACCCTGGGAAATACAGATCCCAAAGAAAAAGCTAGAAGAGAAGGGCAGAGAAAAAAAAAATGTAGGTGTGTTGGACAATGTCTGTGTTGACTGTTATCTGCTGGTTCTCTTTTGACTGACTTCTCTCCTGTTGTCTTCTCGTTCATGATAATCTGCAGAGCTTTTTTAAAATCCTCTGTTCCCATCATCTATCTGTCCATCGATCTATTTCTCTGGCACTCTGCATACGCCCCCCCCCCCCTCTCCGATCTTTTCCTTCCCTTCCACAATCCATCAATCTATCTCCACCTCCTCCCTGACACAGAGGTTGGACATCTCACCATTGTATTTGCTTTATGAGAACATCTGTTTGGCTTACTGGCTCAACCCTTGGCCTTGAAAAGGCTCCAATAAAGCCTTAACTCAGCCTCCACGTGGAGCCCCACCACTCCGTTGGTTGGGGGACAGTTCAGTAAGTGGCCACAGATTGCTTACGGTTAAACTCTGCAGTATGAAGCTGTTGTCACTCAGCCAGCTAATGAAGCATTTCAGGTGATGTAATATAGCCTGTGGTGGACATAGTGGAGGTTGGCTGGTTGTTGGCAACGGTGGCTGTGATCAAATAATTGTATTTTGAAATGTACAACCACACCTTCAAAACAGAACTGAAAAGAATATTTCCCACAAGGTTGTGAATCAAAAAGAGAAAATAAGAGAAGTTAGTCTGTAGATATAGATGAGTGGAGCATTTGAATGACCTGATCAAGACTTATTTTCTTTTAATGGTAACAAATAGTTACAATTTCTTTTAGCATTAACATAATAGCATTCATTAGGAAATATACAGTATATAACAACAATTGAGTATGTGAACATCATTTTTTAAAATATCCTGCTAATCTTCTAACAAACAATAATACAAAATGTGCATTGTTAAGGCTTGGTGACACCAGCATTGAAAAAAAAAACATTTTGTGGCAAAATCAATTAATTTCAGTGGAAGTGCAGCAATAAGTTAATCAACTTACTCTGACAAGCAAATTTATTCTAGCTGTGTTGCATCATTCACTTTTATTTAACTGTCCTCTGTTGGAGTATAAAAATTGCTCCACAAAAGAGGAATGGTTTGAATGAGACAGGAGTTGATGGTACAAATACATTTTTGAATATACTGTGTGCACTAATTGTCCTATTAGCGCAGAGCTAACAAGCTTGCTAACCGACAGTTAGCAAGCTAGCTAGTCTAGTGAGCTTTTTTTCACCTTCTCTAAATCTTTATTGAGATAGACAATATCAAAGGAAGCTTGGAGCTATTGTGATTGACTGGCACTAGCATGTTACCAGCTTGGCATTTTAGCCATTAGCTCGATAGCTATAGTAGTTCACCAACCAGCCCCGTAAGTCATCCCTACTTCAGGCATCTAGCACCACCTCTTTTGTGAATATGTGGGATTATCCTCACTGCACTTTCTGATGTAAACTGGCCTTTAGATGTCAAACAACATAACTTTAGAATATCATTGCCAATTAAATTTTACAAAGAGGAGACATAATATTTAGATAGATTTTTCTTTTTTTTCTTTGTTCCAAGATCTTTCTGGTGCTTTCTCCCCACCAGTCACAATTTATATATTTTTTGCAGATCTGAGTAGTGCCTCCATTTCCTTTGTGAATTGCATGGTGGTACATGAACAGCACATTCAGAAATCGAGCATGTTTTGTTCTCCATACTGACTTTTTGACGTTTTGAGTCTGCTGAATTTTGTCACTTTTCCAGTGTGAACAATAATAAAAACTTGTTTAGAAATAGTGTATAGTATGGCATTAAGGCACAGCTTTTTAAGTGCTTCTCCATGGCTAAATATGACAGTATCTCTGCAGTTGCTAAAGTCTAAACCATTATTTATGCACAGTCAGGTTTCCATTGAACATTCATGATGTCATCAGCAATGGCTGCAGGAAACAAGTAATTGCAAAGAGTGTAGTAATGATGGAGGACCTTGCCAAATAACTGTGATAGCTGCAATGTAACTGTGTTTGGCTCTAAGTTGGTGTTAGGTTGTATTGAATCCAACTTGTTACCGTAAGGTTTCTGGTTGCGGAAGCAGCTTGGTGTGTCTGTACGAGGAAAGTTGATGAACTTGTTCTTTCATCAGCTGGAGGTTATTTAGTATTTGGGTGCAAGAAAGAAATTTGTGTTTGAATTAATGAATGACAGCATCAAGGCACCATTGAGCGAATCACTAATTGTTCCTTTGTATCAGTGACCAGCAGGAGAGTGCTGTGGATGTGCTGGCCAGTTAGCAGGTGTGGAAATGTGTAACTGTGATGCAGGGCTAAGCTGAGAACAGAACATTTGTGGGTGTTCTGTTGAAAATGAAAGGCTAAAAAAAATAGCAACAACAGCAGAGGGATGGAGGAAGAGGAGGAAGACTGGGAAGTGATCCAGGGATATCTAGAGTCTAGTGATGTCATGTTGGTGGTTTGGGACTTTTTATCACACATGGTTTCTATATCAGTGGGCCACTGCTTGGCCAAATGCACCAGAGTGGACTGGACAAACCCCAAAGTCCAGCAGGGAACACATCTGCAGATACATGCTGACCACTGGCCAGACTGAAGATTTAGCCTCAGGCTTTTCTTGGATAGACTAACAGTGTCCGAGAATGCATGTGTGTGTGCGTGGGTATATATTTAAGTAAATGTTGGTATTTTTGGCACACACCTTTTTGACAAGTTGTTTTTCATTTAAGCTAAACCCTTTTTGATGTCCTCAAGCAATCAACTTTAGCCAATCAATGTGTTTTTGTATTTCCCCAGCTGGTGCTGTTTTCTGGGCACAATTCAAGTCCAAAAGCCAAATCGTAAACTCAAGTATTTAACATCACATCAACATGGCAGCATACACTGTTAAACAAACAGATCATTCCTTTGTTGGTTTATAAAGATCTTATCATACAAAACTTCTATTTTCAGTTTTGAATGGCTTGAAATGGTAAGAAATTGACATTTCCACAACATTTTTTTCCAGAGTATCTGTTGGGTTTTTACAGTGAGTGAATTTTAAAATTTTAACGTAAAAAAATGTGCATCTCATTTCCCTGTTTTTATTTATTTTAAATAGAGGTGTATAGAACAGTTCACCAAAAAATCACATAGCTGCCAAATTGTTAAATAAGTGTGGGTTCTTCTGAACCCCAAGTGTACCATAGCATTTTTCATCATTAATAACTCCTCCAAGTATTGTATAATATTGTATAATCAGCATACTGCACATACCAAATACAATTAGTATATGTAATATGAAACTCAGAGTGAACATGACATACTGTTGAGGAAGGCTGTGTTCCAAAGCTGGATTTTTAGTTATTTATGTTACTGAAAAATGTCAAGGGGATTGTGATGGCCACAGCTGTCGCCACACAGCCAAAAGTCGGTAACCTTCTGCACTCACACATTTGTTTCTATAGTTAAATTTTGGTTATACATTTAGTTATTAGTTTAAACTGGTTTTAACATTTAGTTGCAATAAATCACACTTTCTGTTTCAGATAACACACTTTATTAAATGACGGTACATTAGTTTTCTATTTGAAGCGCGCACATTTAGTTAGCTTTTGTACAGTCTTCATTTAATATAATTTCTAATCTGTTTCTTTGATTTACCGGTGCTGCTGCTGGGAGCTGGGAATGCTGGGCAAAAGGATCCACCCCTCAAGCTCAGCCATTTTGTAGCAGAGGATGCTGATTGGGCCGGCACATCATGTGGGGGGAATTTAGTGCTTTACTGTTTATTTCTTTTTGAGATAGTTGGTAATTTAACTTGGTTTTGTTAAGTATGGATTATGTTTATTTCAAGGAGTTAATTTTCCTGATTTGTTTTGATAATTAGCTGTTGTCTTTTGTGTTTGTTTACCCCTCTTGTGTTGGTATGGGCTGATCACCCAGTATATAAGTTTCCCTCTTGTGTTTAGTCATCAGGTCTGTTTGTTTTGTCTTCTGTTAGTTTGTTCAGTTGGCGTTTATACAGTTTTGTTAATTTGACCTCTTTTATGGGCCCGGTTCTTTATTGCTTTCGTTTAGAAATTTTGTTTTTTTTCATACTTTGGGTGAATAAAAACCTTTTTTTGAAAATACTACCTGTTGTGCTCATTGCCGGCCGACTCGGTCCCTCACAGTTGGTGGCAGTAGTGGGATCAGCCAGTTGGGCACACAGGTATTTTTTTTTTCCCTTTTTCCCCTCCTCCATTTTGTGAAGGCCATTTTGGGAAAGACATGCACCGTGGAGCGAGAGTGGCAAGAGGAGGTCGGATAGACCTCAGGAAGACCCACACAGGGTCTGAACCTCAGAGTGAGAGTGAAGAAGAGACAGGAGGTGGAACATTAAAAGCAGCGTCAGGCACTGAGGGTGAAGAGAACCGAGAACCCACTTTAAGAGATCTGGCAGGCATTTTTCAGGCTTTTATGGGGCAGCAGGAGGCCCAGGAGATAAAACAAAGGGAGGAGGTCGCACGGCAGGAACAACGGTTCCAAACACTGCAACAACAGCTCAGGCTTTTGCAGCAGGAGGTACAGGCCCACACGTCTCCAGTAACAGAATTAACTTCAACGGTCTCACACTCTTTGGAGGCTCCTGGTGCAGAGCATGATTACCAACAGGCCCGTGCTGCAGCCTCAACAGAATCCATCCACTCTACTAATAACACATCAGGTCAGTCTTGTTTTTCTCATCAGCCTAGACTTGAGAAATTAACAGAAAATGATGATGTTGAACATTTTCTCCTTACATTTGAGAGAATTGCAGCAGCATGCCGATGGCCAAAATCTGACTGGGTTTTCCGACTCATTCCACTCCTGACGGGTAAGGCCAGAGGAGCCTATATTCATATGGATTTTGATGATTCACTTGAATATGATGATGTAAAAACTGCTATTTTGAAGAAATATGATATAAATCCTGAGACGTATAGGCAGAGGTTTCGCTCTATGGATGTTGGGCCTGATGAGAGCCCCAAGGAGCTGTATGTCAGATTGAAGGAGACGTATGTGAAATGGGTACAGCCCAAAGGCAAAACTGTGCAAGAAATTGGTGAAATAATTATTCTGGAACAGTTTTTGAGAATGTTGTCTCCAGAGCTCCATGTGTGGGTAAAGGAACGTGACCCACAATCAGCTGCTGAAGCTGCCACTTTGGCCGACGTGTTTGTGGCTGCCCGCAAGAGGAATCAGCCATGGAGTAACATGGCCTGGAAGGCTGGGAAGGATGTCGGGAGGCCTGTAACTCCTCAATACCACCAGAGGGCATCAGCAGGTGTGGGTAAGCCTCCTGTAAGGGAGAACCATCCAACACAATCAAGAGTTCCCAGTAAAACACCCACCTGTTACCTGTGTGGACAGGAAGGCCATATTAAACCCATGTGCCCAAAGAATCCTGCTAAGCTCACTCAAATGTGTTTTGTTCCACGGCAAAGTGTTGACAAACCTCAGCAGGCCATGAAAATGACCAATGTCAAGATAAATGGAGAAAATGTTAAAGCCCTGATTGATACTGGCAGTACTCAGACTCTTGTACACAGGAAATATGTGCCAGTTAATGCCATCTGCACTGTAGAGACTATTCCCATCTGCTGTGTACATGGTGATGAGAGGTTCTACCCCACTGCCGATATTTACGTGGAAGTGCATGGACAGGCCTATCTGTTAAATGTTGGAGTTGCAGATAACTTGCCTTTTCCAGTGGTTTTGGGTGACGACTTGCCTGTTCTCTTTGATCTGTTAAACCCTGTGCAAAGTTGTAATGTTGCAGTCACCAGAGCACAAGCTAAGCAGGGGAAGGTAGATTCCCCAGTTCTCAGTACCTTGCCATTCTATGGGGTCGAGCTTGAGACACAGCCCGGGAAGTGTCGGAAGCCCCGTAGCCAAAAGAGGCAAGAGAAATTCCAACACACTGCTGTACAGCCATCAGCTGAGGCTGCTCCAGACATGCCTTTAGGTTTGCAAATACCCAGCAACATAACACAACTGCAGCAGGAGGACCCAACATTGTCTGTCTTTTTGCAGAGAGCTAAGGAGAGGAAGCTGGAGACAGAGCTTGATGGCCAGACAGAGGAGTATTTCCTGCAGAATGACGTTCTTTATCGGCAGCATGGCCAGGTTAAGCAGCTAGTAGTCCCACAGGCGGCCCGAGATATGGTACTTAACTTGGGCCACTCGATTCCCTGGGCTGGCCACCTGGGGAAACACAAGACCATAGCTCGCATTAAGCATCATTTTTACTGGCCAGGTTTAAGGTTAGACGTTGCCCAGTTCTGTAGGAGTTGCCCTCAGTGCCAAAAGACCTCAATAAGAGGCCCCACCAGAGCTCCACTCCAGCCACTCCCCATCATGAGGACCCCCTTCGAACGCCTAGGGATGGATGTTGTTGGTCCTGTGGAAAAGAGTAAATCAGGAAATCGCTACATGTTGGTCATTACAGATTACGGTACCAAATATCCTGAAGTTTTTCCATTGAAATCTGTTAAAGCAAAAACAGTGGCTTTTTCCTTGGTTCAGTTTTTTTCAAGAGTGGGATTTCCACAGGAAATTTTAACGGACCAAGGCACTAACTTCATGTCTAACCTTTTGAAACAGGTTTACCAGCTCCTGGGCATAAAGAGTGTACGCACCACCCCATACCATCCGCAGACGGATGGTTTGACAGAACGGTTCAACCAGACCCTCAAACAAATGCTCCGTAAGTTTGTTAACGAAACTGGATCTGACTGGGATCAATGGCTCCCCTACCTCCTCTTTGCCTACAGGGAGGTACCTCAAGCTTCTACAGGTTTCTCCCCTTTCGAACTGCTCTATGGTCATGAGGTGAGGGGTCCTCTGGCCTTGTTGCGGGAGACCTGGGAGGGAGATCACAGGAGGGAGGGGCCTGTTAATGTCATTTCTTATGTGGTACAGATGAGGGAGAAACTCCAGAGGATGAGTCAACTGGCAGAGGCACACATGGCGGAGGCGCAGCAACATCAGAAAGCTTGGTATGATCAGTCAGCCCGGCAGAGAGGCTTTGAACCAGGTCAAAAGGTCCTGGTCATGCTGCCAACCAGTGACAGCAAACTGCTGGCAAAGTGGCAGGGGCCTTTTGAGGTCCAGAAGAAGCTGGGGCCTACCACCTATCAGGTCTCCAACCCAGGGCGTCAACATTCCAGTCGTGTGCTGCATGTGAATCTCCTCAAAGAGTGGGTCCCAAGGACAGGAGAGGGTGCAAGAGTGCTGCTGATCCAGGCTGTAGAAGAGGAGGAGGACATGGATGATCAGTACCTGCCTGCATCGAGAACCTTTGACCTGGATGTGGGCCACCTCTCTGAGGATCAGCAGACTCAGGTAAAGACTTTGATTAATTCTGAAATTTTCCAAGAGTACCCAGGCCGCACAGATGTTGTGGAACATGACATTGTACTGAAGCCTGATGCAACTGTGAAGCGTATGAGTTACAGGATACCAGAGCGCCTCCTTGGGTCACTGAAGAAGGAAGTGGACCTTATGTTGTCTCTGGGGATAATTCAACCCTCAAAAAGTGAGTGGTGTAATCCTGTGGTTCTGGTTCCAAAAAAGGATGGAACAATCCGGTTCTGCATCGACTTCAGGTACCTGAACTCAATTTCAAAATTTGATTCATACCCTACTCCACGTATTGATGACCTTATCCAGCGCCTAGGGAAGGCAAGATACCTGACCACAGTCGACCTCTGCAAAGGCTACTGGCAGGTGCCCCTGACCCAGCGGTCTCAAGAGTTGACAGCCTTTCGGACCCCCTGGGGGCTGTTCCAGTTCACAGTCCTGCCATTTGGGTTGCATGGGGCCCCTGCAACCTTTCAAAGATTGATGGACCAGGTACTCTGTGGACTCTCTGATTTTTCATGTGCATACCTTGATGATATTGTTATCTATAGCAGCACCTGGGAAGAGCATCTGAGGCACCTGGGAGAGGTCCTGGAACGGCTGAGGTCAGCAGGCCTGACAGTCAATCCAGCAAAGTGTGTCATTGCCAGAGAAGAGACTGAGTATCTCGGTTTCACTATTGGAGGTGGGTTAATAAAACCACAAGTTCGTAAAGTCCATGCACTTGAGTCATGCCCTCTCCCTCAAACTAGGAAGCAGCTGAGATCTTTCTTGGGAATGGCTGGCTTCTACCATCGGTTTATACCAAATTTCTCAGCCAGAGCTGCTCTCCTCACTGATCGAACCGGCTCCAGATGCCCTAACCATATTCAGTGGACAGCGGAGGCAGTGAAAGCTTTCAAGGACATCCAGAGATCTCTGAGTAAGAACCCTGTCCTTCACAGTCCAGATTTTGAGAAACATTTTGTATTGCAAACCGATGCATCTGAGAGGGGTGTTGGAGCTGTGCTTCTGCAGGGACCAAAAGAGGACCGGCATCCTGTGGCTTACATCAGCCGGAAGTTATTCCCCAGAGAGGTCCGCTACTCCACAGTGGAAAAGGAAGCCTTGGCAGTGAAGTGGGCCCTGGACTCCTTCAAGTATTATCTACTGGGGAGAGAGTTCACTTTGGAGACTGACCATAAGGCACTGCAATGGTTGGAGAAGATGAAGGATACTAATGGACGGATCACCCGGTGGTGCCTGGCCATGCAACCATACCGGTTCACAGTACGTCACATCCCTGGTAAAGATAATGTCACTGCGGACTATCTCTCTCGCTGTCCAGGCGAGGACTCCGAGGGGGGGAGTGTGTGATGGCCACAGCTGTCGCCACACAGCCAAAAGTCGGTAACCTTCTGCACTCACACATTTGTTTCTATAGTTAAATTTTGGTTATACATTTAGTTATTAGTTTAAACTGGTTTTAACATTTAGTTGCAATAAATCACACTTTCTGTTTCAGATAACACACTTTATTAAATGACGGTACATTAGTTTTCTATTTGAAGCGCGCACATTTAGTTAGCTTTTGTACAGTCTTCATTTAATATAATTTCTAATCTGTTTCTTTGATTTACCGGTGCTGCTGCTGGGAGCTGGGAATGCTGGGCAAAAGGATCCACCCCTCAAGCTCAGCCATTTTGTAGCAGAGGATGCTGATTGGGCCGGCACATCATGTGGGGGGAATTTAGTGCTTTACTGTTTATTTCTTTTTGAGATAGTTGGTAATTTAACTTGGTTTTGTTAAGTATGGATTATGTTTATTTCAAGGAGTTAATTTTCCTGATTTGTTTTGATAATTAGCTGTTGTCTTTTGTGTTTGTTTACCCCTCTTGTGTTGGTATGGGCTGATCACCCAGTATATAAGTTTCCCTCTTGTGTTTAGTCATCAGGTCTGTTTGTTTTGTCTTCTGTTAGTTTGTTCAGTTGGCGTTTATACAGTTTTGTTAATTTGACCTCTTTTATGGGCCCGGTTCTTTATTGCTTTCGTTTAGAAATTTTGTTTTTTTTCATACTTTGGGTGAATAAAAACCTTTTTTTGAAAATACTACCTGTTGTGCTCATTGCCGGCCGACTCGGTCCCTCACAGGGATTTTGAGTGAGGTTTTCTTACTTCTGGAACAGAACCTGGAAGTACCTGTTTCACTTTAGCTCTCTATGGGGGAATTTGTTAGCAAACAACTGCTATTTACACATCCAGCAGATACGGAACAACTTTAGCATTCATTTTGAATTGGCTATCCAAGAATGTACAAATCAAATATTTACACTGTATTCACTGTCTTTTTATTTCTGTTTTGGTCTTCACCAAATATCTTGCTCTTTAGATGTTGACTACCCCACCAGCTATTTGCTATCGTTGTCTGCTGGTAACTGCTGGGCAGGTAGCATACAGTGGGCTTTTAGAGATTTTTTGCTGAAACTGCTGTGGGTGGACAAGGACCAAAACAGTAGAATTGTGGGCCATAAAATCAAAACAATGAGCTAACACATAATCATTTGATCCATTGTTAATATAAAAACATAAATTAATGCAGCTTTAATGTTGTATCTGCACAAGCACAATATTCACCTGCTATTACAGTCTGGTATAAGATGAAATTACAACAAGTTCTCTGTCACTTAATGTAAGGTTATTGCATACATTAAGAATTATCTAGCCATTGCTTGTTATTAATTTTTGCAATATGAACAGCCCTACATTACTGTGTAAGTTAACGTTAATACTGAAGTACATCTTGTTATTCTCACTTTATTCCTCAGATGTTTCATTTATTTTTCTGAAAAAGTACTGTCTCAGTCACCTTGATGAAATAGGACTCATTGAGTTTTGAGTTCCACCTGCATGCCTGTGTCTATAGGACCAATGAACAGGAGCCAAACGGGGTGGAGATAAGACAAAAACCAGAGAGGTGGAGAGATGTGCAAGGCTGTTTTTACTCACCCCCTCATGCAATCTCTATTACCCCTGCCTGTTTTTGTCATCACATCATGTCATTGCTCAGTTTCAACATACTGTTGACCTTACGCACATATTTGTGCGCCTGTAACTCATATTCATAAAGACAGTCCTCCAAGAGAGCAGGCTATTTCATGCCTTCTGAGATTCAGAAAATTATTGGTGATGTTGATGATATAACCTCAAAAACAGAGGAAGAGTGCGGTGCAGACAGAGATATATGAGGTGAGTCAGATGGATGGAATGACTGCAGGAACTCGTGCTACTAATATAACTAAGAAGAAAACAAAGAAGTGGAAAAATAGTAAGAGTTAAGTTTGATATGGACAACTATGGTGAAAAAATTCAAACTTTGAGTTTAATATCAGGTGCAAATTTATCAACTTACTGGAACTACTTTGGTCTGTATCTTTAAATTTTAACACACAATTTTTGTAACCACTGAAGTGTATTGATTAACGCCTCTAAAATGGCCACCACTGAACTCTGCCATATACAGGTCACATGAGGACAGAGGTTGTCTTGGGTGAGTTGTCCCACCAACTGGTGCTGTGCACAGCCACATCCCAAACTCCACAAACACATGGCTGTGCATATGAATAGCCTATTCTCTTATTCCTGCATCAAAACTAGGGTTGGGCCTTTTCTAGCCTGCAGAGGGAAAGGTTAGCAAAACCAGCTGACCCTCCGTTTCCTTGGCTACCTGTGTTTACATAACCAACCTATTCATATGTTCATGTATGTGCAATCACTGGGACCGCAAAAACCTCCCCAGCAGGCATTATCTGCGGTAGAACAAATCAATCATGAGCGTATGCATGTGTGTGCCTTCATGAGTGTTTGAATATGCAACTGTAGTGGTCATTTCCCTCAAGCTTTTGAATTATGGATTATTGTATTAGTAAGCTGAACTATCATGAAGTCAGGAGGAGCACGCTCTGTGGAATAAACTGGCTTGACCCCAAGAAAGTGGCACTGCTTTACAATGTTCAAGCCCCACTGCATGGGGTAGCAAGTAAAACAGCATTATTAAAATGTAGTTCTTATTTTTTGATAGAGACAGATGAACAAAAATCGTTTTCTCTCATTCATTTATCAAGCATGCTCATGTCTATTGTTAGTCAGCTCCCTGCAGCTTTGACAGGTGAACTTTACATTATTGCTTGCCTTATAGTTTGTTACTTGTGAATTTAAACAAGAAAACTTTTCAGTGCTGTTTTTTGAAGTATTTCTGATCAAAATTCTCTTTTTTCAAAACTTTTTTCATTTTTTACACAACTACCGGTATTTCTGTCACTTTTTGTGTATACAAATGACTACATTCTTTTTCAGAAGATATTTTAACAATTATCTAAACAGCTATAAACACTCTGCCTTCTGACGTGGTTGGATGGCTTGTACGAGGTAGTCCTTTTTCAAGCCCTTAAAGAAAGCTATCAGGGGTAGCCACCTTAAAATTCATTTCTGTTATATTGTTTCCTTTGTGTCAGCGTGAATGTTGGAAAAACAGGAATGTATATGTGTGTATACATTAATGTATGTCTATGTTCTATAAAGTAGCTGCTAAAATATGCATTTCTAGGAAGCACAATGGGATTTGGGGATAAAAAAAAGTTATTGTATATGATTTAGAAATTTGCAAAAACAATGCAAACACAATATCTCAAATTTCAAATACTTTAAAGTCCTTTAACTTCTGTATTTGTTGTTCGTCAAATAAGATCTCAAATATGCATCCAATGTTAAAAGTAAAAAATAAAAGAGAGGTAAAGTCTTGCCACCAGTTACTAAATATACAGTTTTGTACTTTTGCACCAGTTTTTGAAAGAACAGAACAGGCAACTACAGTAGTAATAGATACCATACGAGCCAGCTAATACTACATACTATATTGTATTTGCTGTATACTGCAGACATTGACTTAATGTGATAAACTGTGTCTCCAGATTGTCTTTTTTTCCCATAATTAAGAAAAAAACATCCACACGTGACTTTGATGACAATACATTCTGGACATTAAACAAGTGTTTGATCAGTTCATGATGTTGCATTCAACAAACAGAATAGGCCAGTATGTAATCCTGCAATTGAAAGGAGAACATGGAAAGTCACAGAAATTGAAGTTACAAACCATGACATTGATCTAGTCAATTACACAACTGATTGAATCCATGTGAACATTCATAGCTGGAAGCTGCTACGTGCTCTGTAGCTGTCTGACAGACAAATAGTTACTTTGTAGCACTAAGAGAGAATATCAAGGCACTGACATTTTTCTTCCTATCAATATTGCACCTGGTCTGTTTCAACCACGAGTTGCTTGCTAATCACAGTCGGTTTAGTGGTGTGTTTTCTTTTTCCCAATGTTGCTGCGTTCCTCTCTGTTGTCATAGAGAGAGCAGGAGGTAGGAGGAGAAATGGTTCCCACATGTTTGAATATTACTCTGTTCATTAGCTCTGTGTGTGTGTGTGTGCGTGTGTGTGTGCGTGTGTGTGTGTGTGTCGGGGAGTGCTCTGATTAATTGGTCCTATCCACTAAGCTCTGGAAACACCAGGGTTCCGACCGGGCCACTAATTGTCATAATCCGCCTTTGTTTGTTTCTACTACTTGACCAGACTTCACCAGCCGTGTCTGTATGTGTGCATGTGTGTGAGTGTCCGTGTGTGTCACCTACACTCTCGACAGCACATGACTTGGCATCAGCATCTCTTCCTCCTCTGTTCTCTCCTCTGTCTAGACTGCAGCAAAGAGAGCAAGATGTAAAAGGAGATGCAGAATGAAAGAAAGACGGACAGAGAGAGAAGAAATTACAGAGAAAAAATTCTTTCTGCTCAGCCTGGTTGTGGCCAGACAAGTTGCCAAATAGATCCCAGTGGATGCTCCGTTCTCTTTAGATGGTTTAAACTGGTGTGCTGATCGCTGAGGCTCTTTAAAGCCTTTCAGAATATTATGGTTTGCTGATGTTGCATGGCGCAGGGCCTTTCATTATGGCTTCCTTCCCCACAATAAAGTAGCCTGCTTTATCCACCAACAGTAATATAGAATACTAAAGTGTCCTTGAGCAAGACACCAAACATCCAGCTGCCTCTGTCAGTAAATAACCTGCCTACGTTGGCGTTCGTCTGTTTGTCCTTCCACCTGTCTGCCTGCTGCATATCTGCTGTATGCTGTCAGTCCAATGAAACTGACCCTCGCGCACCACTGAAAAAAAAGGATGTAATGTCATAGGTAAGACATATAGGTATAAAGACATGTTGAGCAGATCAATCACAGACCGTACACATTCTTGGAGAGTGATGCTGTTGATCGTATAAATTTGCAGATTGAAGATGAACAAAGGTGAACTTTGACTTGCAAGCTTGCACTAAAACTGAAAAATACATTCTCAACTTTATTAGTCACACAGGTTTCACCCTACCGTTCAAAACCCTCCAAACAGCGATAAGTCCAATCATAGTTTAGCAATCGTAACAAGGCCTGCCAAGCTTTGGATTTTGTAAGAGTAATAATTGGTATACCAGGAGTTTGGAGGGTTTTGTCTTTTTTATCACCTTTCCAAAACTAAAAGTGCAAGGAATGGTATGGAACAGCATGTTTTTCTACTGTGATGTAAGCCACTAACTCTAGCTTGCCTGGCTAGTCTATTACCTACAATAGTATAGCATTTCTTCGAAGGCTTCTTAGTATATCATTGGTTAACTACATTAAGGACTGGAAGTCAGTCTAACACTGGCACGGATGTTACTGTATCTGAGTTTAAGGTAACATTAATGTTTCTGTCCTGCTCCCTATTGGATTTGTGGTGATTCACTTAAGATTTTTGCCAAAGAAAACTAACCTTTGTGTTGCTTGTTCAAATAACTTATGTTTCTATAGTTAATATATTTCATGTCTTCTATGTAGATCATCACCTGGTGAAGATGCTTCATTGCTTTTGACCTGGGACATGTTAGCTTTAGCCTCAGTCTTGTTTTACATCATTCCACAGCACTGAATTAGCATGATATCAAGTATATAGCCCTCAAAGGCATATTTAAGACCCTTTTGCAGGTTTATAATTTTCATATGAGTCAGTTGGAAACATTGAAAGTTGGCCAAGGACAGAGTTTACAGCTCTCCGAGTTCATGTTAATTGGCTAGCTAGCTACAGCTAATAAAATCAGTTGTCATTTCAGCTGGTAAAATCGATGGTCTCCAACTAAAAATGAGAAGCCTGCTTTGGTCTGAATTCATGTGCTCATTGTCCAAAACTTGCTACAAATTCTGAGTTTTAAATGTACCACTGTTATCATTGTAAACTGTATATGTGTGGTGAACGATTGGAAAGCTTGACAGGCATAGCAGCAGTAGAGGTGGGGCTTAGCGAAGTGTCAGTTGAAGTTAACAAGTAACAGAGCCAATATTCTCAGAAACTGGTGCACGTGTAGCTGCACATTAAAGCAGAGTAATTCAGGATGCAGAAATAATTTCATTGGATGAGTTAGATCTCAGGGACCAATGCCAAAGGACTCATCCAAAGACATTATTCTTCCTTCTGAAGGAACTCCAAGAAATGTTTCTGGAGCTAAAACTTAAATCTGCAAACAAATAAAGAATAAATAACAGTGGTGCAACAGGGATTAGTCAGAAGCACACAGTAAGTGGTGACAGATTATTCATGTTTATTCTTTATTGGTCACAGGATCTCCCTATTTCATCGGCTGACTGGTTTGTTGCAATTCAGCCAGGCGGGGGGTCTCAGAGAGTCTCCAGCAGCCCTGCACTGAGCCAGAGTTCGGCCATGATAAATGCTGCCTCTCACCCCCGACCCTGATAAATAGGACCTCCTCTGAGAGAGAAAGAGAAATCACAACAACTCATGCTACTCCATCTTCTTCTGTGTTGTGGAATCTGGGCTGATCCTGCTGTCACCTCTCACCTCCATACCAACACACAGGAGATACAAACATCTGTCTCAGTGATGGATGTGAGATACTTTTGCATTTGCTGGTTTTGATATTGTGCCACAGCCATCCTGTGGAAAGGAAACAAAGGTGTGTCCAAACTTGACAAGGCCTACATAAAGGGCCGGTATGCTTTGCAGTATAGCACAGCACTGCACACAGTCCCCCTGTGTGAAATGTGAGAGAGAGGGAGGGTGGGGTTAAGCAGGTTGAAAATAGGAGCGAGATGTTCGATCCAGAGCAATAAAAATAACCTTTTGCGCATTTCCTCTGCATCTGTCCTGAATTACTATTACAGGAAGTGGTCTCTCGCAAATGTTGAGTAGGAATGTGGTTAAAATATGATATTTAAATATATATATATAAACCTTTTTTCCCCAGTTTGCATTACTGTAGCATGGAAAAAACAAATGTTTTTGTATGAGTGGCTGTTTGAATTAAAGAAGTTAAAAGAAACTCACAGCAGTGACAGCCTGAGATAGTAAAACATTTTAGGTGTTAACTGCAACTGATGTATATCAAAATAAACACAGTGATATAAATATATATATATATATATATCTGTGATTGATGGCTTGGACAGGGGTTTTGGAGAATACCTGGGAAGATTAGGGCTTTTTAGAAAGATTCATTTTGTGCAAAATTTGTTTTGGCCATTTGGATTTATTATGTTTTAGCAGCATCTGTGTAGAAAATATCAAATTGTGCAAAATGTGGCCATATATGGCAAGTTTATGTCAATTAGGTCACTCTTAGAATACTTCCCTATAGCTATAGGAAATGGTATAAAATATCAAGAAACAATTGGAAAGCCTTTTGTCATTCAAATGTTGTAAGTAACATTAAAATTGGACAAAATCTGTGGTGAGTGTGGTGAAACAAGACTAATAGTCTACAGCCATACTGCTGTCTATGTGATATTATACTTACACACAGTGGTGCTATGCTAAATGCTAATTTCAGCATGCAAGCATGCTAAACAATGACAATGTTAACATGCCAGGTATAATTTTTACCATTTAAACCATCTTAGTTTAGTGTGTTTTTTGCTAATTTGCTAATTTGCACTAAACACAAAGCACAGCTGAGGCTGATGGGGATGTCATTAGCTTCACAGGTATTTGGTAATAAATCAAAGTATTGGTCAAATTATAATTTTGATCTGAGGGAGTCATGAATGTCTACAGCAATGCACCCAAAAGACATTTTACTCAAAACAACAAATGCCAACCATATGGTAGTGCTTGAGAAAAAGTCAGGGGGTCACCAAATTCATTTGGTTTTATCATTTGAGCACCATGAATGTATAACATGTAAGCCAATCCATCAATTAAGTGTTACTTGATAGGTGAAAAATTTGGTTAGGGGATCACTAAAGTCAGTAGGGTCCATCCTCTGGTGACCATAAATGTCTGTATAAAATTTCAAGGCAATCCATCCAGTGGTGGCTGAGATATTTTAGTCTGTCTGACCAACTGACTTTTCTTTGGAAATTCTGTCACAGGCTTGGCTGACTTTATATATGATGAGACACGTTGGATCAAAGACTTAAGGGGGAAAAAACTGCATCTACATCTCACGATACCCATTATGAGCAAAAATGAAAGTTACTTTATAAGTAGAAACATGATGGCAGTATTTATACCAAAAACTAATCAGTTGTTGACTCCTGGCCGAACCTTTCTCCACATTTCACTGACATCCTGTCAAGTAGTGTTTGAGATATCTTGATAACTAACACACTGACAAACAGGACTGAAAATATCACCTCCTTCGCAGAGGTAAGAAACAGGAAAACAGTTTCTGCAATTACAATGGTCAGCATCATTTCCTCTAGTTTATTGGGCTCTACTCTGGTCAGTAACACTGCTCTGACTTTGACCCCGTGGAGCAACAACAGGCCTGCCTCCCTTCGCTCTGACACATCGTAAACATTGACAACAGCCCTTAACAAGCAACTAATCGCCAGCCTGCACTGGTGCGGACGGGTGACCGGGAACTTTTAATTAAAACTTTCCCATGAACAGCCAACCGGATGAGGCACCTGTTAATGATGACATGATGTCACTCTGTTACCACTGCTACTGGTCCAATTAGTAAACAGAAGTGTTTTTCTAGCTTGTTTATTGAGGGCCACCAACAAGACTTTCTGGTTTTGCTGCTCCTGTATGTTTTTCCTTAACAGTTGCTTTTGATGGCTAGCAGGAGCAACTTCCAGCTCTCTCTGGCCAGTTTCACCTTTTAACACTGACATGTATTTTACACTAAAAGGAAGGGAACAGTCAATATCTTCTTTGCAGAGGAGTCCCCACTGACCTTAATAGAGTCTAGTTCACAGTCTGGAAGTGTCCCAGTCTTATTTAGGCACCCGTGGATGTCATTCGATACCTCGGCTAACTCAACTTTAAAAGACCCCTCTTTTTACTGCCCCAGAGGTTACTCTAAGAAAACACTGCACTGAAACTACAAAAAAGCAACTAAATGGCTAGCCACCACTCGCACACATTGTTCTAATGCCGGCTGTGAAGGTTCACTAGCAGTTCACCGCCTGCTATCCACAGATCGAGTGTTAAATAAGGCATTATAATCTCACCCTGGACCCTGAGCGAGCCTCTTAGGCTACCCTGAACTCCCCCTATCTGCCCTACCCCCAAACCCCAGCCCCACCTCTTTAGGTGAGGCCAATAAAATACACCTCCATTCTGCACCATAATCAGCGGTTTTAATCATGCATATTAGTCCTCCAATAACTTTAAACGTCATCTAATCCCCTAAAAGAGGCTGTGAGAGAAAGCCGGCCCTCATGCCTAATTTTACCCCAGTGGTTTTAGTCGGGCGCCTGGTCTAATTCAAACTTTACGTGGCCCCAACACGTCTGAGAACAATGTGGAGGCCTTTAGGGAGCAACTACAGTGACAAATGGCCCAAATAGCCTTGCTGCTCTGTGACTGTCGCTGGACTGAAAGTGGCTAATCTCTCAAAGTTTCAGTGTGTTTCAGTGTTTGTGTGTGGTTTTGGCTTATCAACCATCCATGCTTGTGTATCTGCAATTCAATCTAAACCCCCAAAGTGAATTCAAAATCTCCTTTTTTCTATGGTTGACCTTTTTATGATAAACTTAGCGTTAATCGTGCATAAATGTGAATGGATTTTGTGTGTAGTGGCACAGTGGAAGCCATTATAGAAGGTACAGAAATCCATTTATCCTGCCTCTAATTTGATGTACAGTAGATCCAAATTACTGTAGCATAAAACAATAAAACTAGTCTCTAGGCAAAAACAAATCAGCAAACTGACTGCCATACATTGTGCAAAAGAAGCATACAGTACTTACAGTACTTCTACAAGTGCTACATCTGTTTGAGTGCAACTGCCTGTGTGCATAAATGTGTGTGCTTAAAATTTGTCACATTTGTGCATCTGACTACATGCATATTTTCTCATTTCCTAAGTATTCATTTTTTGCCAACTTGTTTCTACTTCCTTTTCAATTTCTTCCAGTTCTGTTGCATGCAAATAACTCAAAGTTTCTGTCTGACTTCACTCTCTGTGGCACACGTTTCTTCCTCTCCTCGGTCTCTCTAGAGGTTGATGTATTGCCTGTGTGTGATGTAACCAGCCCTATCTCTCTCTGTGCTCCCATACCAGGGCACTGAAGCAGCCCCAGGAGTCTCAGCTCAGGAAACGCTCTCTATATGGGCACAAATCACAGTCACGCACACACACACACACACATAAATCTAGAAGTGCAAACACACATTTACTAGTGGGTAAACACAGTTAAAGGTGCAACATGAAGCATTTTACAAATTTAAAGGATTAGCATAATTACTAATAAACAAATAAGACCATAACTGAGCAGACTGTTTCAAATGCATTTTACGCTGTTCGCATGTGTCTAGAAGCCTGCTGGACTTCTTCAGGCACAAAACAAGAACTATCTTTACTTTAAAGGTTTGTTTAATTCATTTCAAGAAACGTCTAACTTACAACTAAACAGTACAGCAACTTGGCGCACACTGGTGGTTAAATCTGATGCACATTGGCTGTTACCAGAGGCTAAAATGACCTGTTATGATGCACTTACCTCCTACTTGATCCAATATGGTTTGGACATAATATTATAATTGTTGTACTTAAGGAGTTTTTATACCTTGAAATGCTGACATTGCTGTGAGATATCAGTGTACAATAGAAATTGTAAAATGTTTATAATGTATAGTCTGCAGTTACATTTAGGAGGCTGATGTTGTACCAGGTCAGCGTCTTGTATTCGTCCTAAAGCCTACGTAATGAAAATTTAGCTTTTTTATTCTTAAAAGGAAATGCACTATAATGTAGCAATGTCAGGGAAGGGGTAACAAATAGCAGCGTCAACATCTTTTTTTTAAATGAGGAAAAAGCCAAAGGATTAATGGGAAATGTAGTGAGGAGTTTCAGTAATACAACATCCTAACAGCAGCATATTTAAAGCTGCACTAATCAAAACTGTTATACACACAATGGAAAATTGGTCCCTCATATTGATAACAGAGAATTACAACCCGATTTTGAAGTTCCCTGCAGCTCTACAGAGCATTTTAACGCCTTTCAGCTCATTGTTTTGACCAACCAGCAAACCTCAGGAGTTGGTGGAGACCAGAACAGAGCTAAAAGTAGAGTGAATATAGGGTTTACATTCATCAGATGGCCAGAAACACGACTTCAAATGAATGCTAATCTTGCTATGGGTCTGCTGGATATATACTGTAAATAGGCAACTCTTTGCTAACATGTTTGCTATATCAGCTTTGTCCGGTAATAACATCTCAGTGTTTTATTTACAGCTTGATGTGCTGCCCCCAAGTGGCCAAAGAATCATACTAAATAATAAATACTTTAATACTAAAAATGTACAATTCTCAAATATAGACATTTTAGTGTAAAATACAATATTTTCTGTAATTATTGTTACATATATGGGCATTAAAGACATAAAAGATTGCAAACAATGAAAAAATTACAACTTTTATTTGGTTGGGACTATGAGAAACACACACACAAGCACACAAACACTTATTAATTCATTCATCCATCTCTGTCCAACATGGCTTCCGACTTCACCTGGCCAGCGAGTGCTCACGCTGTGTCCAGACTGATGTATTTCATTGAGCTCATGTTCACGTTCAGTCTACGTGAGCACACATCCCGCACTAAATAATTACACTTCCTCCCTGATCCTCTTTCCATCTCACCTCCTCTCTTTTCCCAAGGAAATAATTAAAGAGCCCCGCTGCTCTCTCTGATATTCCCCAGCTGACCCACTGCGCCGAGGCCAAGCATGGAAGCTTTTGTTTTATGTGCTTGTAAGGTCTTGGCATTAAGAGGAAGCGCTGGGCTTGCCAGGGATATATATCTGTCTCTCCTAAACCACATCCACACCGCAAATACACACTGTACAGTGGTAGCCTTTGTAACAGCCTCAGTTCATGCATTAAACATACATCTATCCTGGATTATAGCTACATATAGTAGAAGAAACATGAGTATACTGCAGCATAAATAGCAATTGTGTTCTCAAGGAGCTGGTTATTTGTACCTTCCTGAAAATATACAATAAACTTTATTTTTAGTGATTGTTGAGATTAGGCGTTTGTGGTTATGGCAAATAAACTATGGTTAGGCAACTAAAACACTTGGTTAAGGTTAGGTCATGGTTACGGTTAATAAAAAGATGAATGGGATGCAAACTCCAATCTCCTGCATGAGAGTCAGATTCCCCATATGCTTATCCCAACTTCCATACCGTTACTTTCCATCTCATTACATATATACAGCAAACTACTTCCTGCATTGGCACGAAATGTTTTGTGCCCAATCATACAATATGATTGTAATTTCTCGGATACTGGGCTGTTTCAAACTTCATTTCAGAACACATTTTGTTAAATTTCTATTTAATATCCAAAAACCTGTTATATTTGTTTATAGTGGCCCATTTATATTACACTCATAACATTTTCCTGTTTTCCCTATTTGACTTGCACCCAGGGTCCAAAATTAACACTCGCCATTCGCCAAATGCGGGTAAATTTAGTCTTTAGCAAGTAAATTATGGAGACCACCCGCCACTCTGGCGTTCCTACATGTGCTGGAGAAAGCTGCTGGTTCGTTGTGTTTGTTTGTGGGGATAGATAACTAGTTCACAGTCCAGCATAGTAGGTGGTGGTAATGCACCTTCACGCTGCCATAAAATGGAAAAAAGAAGAAAACACCCAGCAGCAGGCCGAGGAGACAGCCGTCGACCAGAGTTAATCCAAGATGGCGGCAGGAGCAGGGGGAGAGCTGCATGGAGGAAGAGAGGCTGTCGTTAGCGTAGTTAGCACGCATTAGCTCGGAGGGCTAACTTGGCTTGTTTACTATATTACATGAACGTCGCTGTTTCTCTGAACATCCCACTGAACCCCGTTCAAAAATCTGGCAGCTCAATAAAGTGTTGCTTGTTGCAACATATATAATGTACAAGTAGTAAATAATTTAAAGTATTTTGCTAATCATGATCCTTCTAGTAAATCTGGCATTCAATTGAGATGCAAAATAGTTCTTAATTAAATCATCACTGAAACTCATGCCAATGGATTTTCTGATTGTTTGTGGTGCTGTAGTCTTTACGTTAATGTGATGGCATTTAATTCCAACTTGAGCACATTTACATGTTGAAGTGCATGTTTGCACACTACTATAATATTGAATGAGAATCATATATGAGACCAAGATGACATGATAAATAGTAATAATAGCAAAATGCAAAAGTAAAAAGCAATTTATTATTCTGGCTGGTAAAAAAATCAGTCTGGCATTCTTTCATCCACCAGTCACCTGGCAAGTAAGCCGAAAAGTTAATTTTGGACCCTGCTTGCACCTCTAAATTCTACAATATTCGAAAATAAGGGGAAAAGAAACTTGAAAAACTGCTTATATAATGCATACAAATAAAAACATGAAATATAAAGATGAAAATATAAAATGTGATTAAATGCTAATGGAAACGAGCACAAAAGGTTGAAGCATGATTTTCCAAACATTTCTATCAATGGAGCAAAATTGCAGGGGAGGTTTAAAGAAGATGCAGTAAAAAAAGGCATTTCAACAGTTCTAATGTTACGTCTCTCTTGTTGGTGAAGTGACATAAACACAGCAATGAACTATGGAAGCCTATAGGGGACTATATTAAAATGATAATGTAAAAATGAAAATGCAATAATCTAATTTCTGCATTGCAGTTCTATGGCCATATTAAAATGAAAATAGAAAAGCTGTTTGACATTTAATTCTCAAAGTTGTGCCCTAATGTACAGTGGACAATATTCTGATTATAGTATAATATATCAGATTATATTATAATATAATATTCAGTAATAAGTGAAATAGCGCCCCCAGTCTATTGCATTTCATTTACATGTCACTCTTTTGGTGTCAAAATAATGGTGAACATGATCTGATGAACTGATCTGTGCAGCTCTTTGGTAATTTACTGCTGGCTCTATATGTCTAATGTCTCTGTAGCATTTTGATATATGATATAATTCCTTTTGGAAGATAAATGTTGGTCTCACAGATGAAATCTAATAATTGTAGCTGCCACATTAGTTTCTCTGAATGTAAAGCAAAGCTTCATCACCACATTTCAATAAATACAAATGTATTAAAATGAACAGATCAGTCCATATTAAATTTCATTTTATTTTATTAAGCTACATGATTGTTATTATAGCTACATTACAGACTGAATAACATCATTTACTGCATCGCTCTGTCAATGAGGTTATTTTTTGGCTTCACTTTTTGGGGAGCTGTCATGTGGTCCATATTTATATACCGTCAATGGTAGAACTTGTAAATGTTAATGAACCAAGTCACTGAACGAGGAAGTGACGTCCTAACTGAAGTCCTGCCTTGATGTGAGGACTGAGCGATTGCATTTTCATTTTCATTTTAACACCGAAAGACCGTGGTGACATGGAAATGTAAATGCAATAGACTGAGGGCACTGTTTCACTTACTGCATTTGAATATTAAGAAGTCTCTGTGGAGGTTTTTGGCGTTATTCTGGATCCATTTCATAGGACTGTTAACATTTTTTGTCCAATAAACTTCTTGGCAAGTTTCCCCGAATGCTCAGCTTCTGTAGGAAATGAACCGTCTTCTGATGATGTGTCTTTTGCAGCATGAATGCAGGGCCACACACATACACACACACACACATCAGTGCTGTCAGGGCTTCACATTTACCCAGTCTAAGCACATTCACGGCATGTCCAAGCCAGCTCTTCCCAGGCACTGGGAAGATATGCAGGATGAGCTCATACTCAGCCAGACCAAAGCACTTAAACATTTTCTTATAAAAAGATAACTATTCCCTGGGGACCTCAGAGCCAGAGCATATATACAGTGCTCATAGGGACCACAGCCCGTCCACATGCAAGGCTTTAAGCAAGGATTATTGAGATGTCAGACAGAGCTGATTTTTTTTTTTGCAACTTTCTTTTTCAATAAATCTAAGGTTTTGTCAAGGAAGTTCTAGCACGCATCAGCGCAGGTTTTCTAGAAATGTGTCACATTCCCCATTAGTCATATTCCAAAATCTTAATTTACTTGCCCTGATATTCAAACAACCTCTCTTAAACCTCTCCTACATGTTTCTATGAGGTTTGCTCATACAAGTGTTCCAAGTCAGATTTACCAAAATCTCCTGCTTGCATAAATTTGTCTTAAATTGCTCATTTCAACTTGATGAATGCCACCTGTTCATGAGGATGTTTTGAGATTTGATCAATAGCATAATCAGCACTCCCAAATTACTACATAAAGCTGCCTGGTCATGTTTCCTTCACAAAAATGTCACCCACAACTAAGAAGA
Source organism: Scomberomorus guttatus (assembly GCA_038419695.1). Classification (NCBI taxonomy): domain Eukaryota; kingdom Metazoa; phylum Chordata; class Actinopteri; order Scombriformes; family Scombridae; genus Scomberomorus; species Scomberomorus guttatus. The sequence continues at coordinate 18,446,723 of CM076465.1, read as the reverse complement.
AAAACTTCACAGAGTTTGAAGTCCGTCAAATGAGCTAAATAGTAAAATGGTTCTTGCCACATTCAGCCAGTCTGTGATACTTTATACAAAAGGAAGCCAAAAATTCTTTCTTCCTCTGTTTAAGGCTAAATTTAGCATCCAGTCTGATGATGGCCCTGCACCAAAATGTGTTGACGAAATAAAGAAGATTCCTCCAATTAGTTAGCTTGTTCTGTTTGTTCACTCTGGTTCTGTGTTACTCAAGCACAAAGTTGGCACATTTATAAAAAGAGAAGATCATCCACCACACTCTCTCAGTCTGATTCTCAGTAAAAAATAATATAATTTTACAGAAAAACCTATTCCAATTCAGATTTGATGATTTACCAAATTACCAGTACAACAATACATTTTTATGGCAGCTTTGTTTTTAAGATGTTTCATCAGGTTGAGTACCACTGACACACACCATAACACAAGCTCAATGTTCCTGCTCGCTCAGCCATCAGGCCTCTGTGGTGTTTTATAAGAGGGTTGAACCCCAGCCAAGTCTTTTCTGCTGGGACTTCTACTACTCTGAGGGTCCTGTCATGGTTCCTCTCCAACACTGGGTCCTAATAAAGACTTTCAGAAGGACACACACATACACACACACTGCCCTAAAGGACAAGTAGATATTCTGGCATTACTGTTTTTGTTAGTAACAAATGTGCATAAGTAGCACTGAGACAAACCCATAGCTTGACTCAGCTTTAGGGAAATGTAAATTCTGTGCATGCATGTGGATTTGAGTGTGTGTGGATTTAATGAGAGCCTTGCAGCCATGGTGCTCCAGAGGTGGAGTGTGTTCCTTTTTTTTTTTTTCTCCCACAACTCTAATTTACGCCACCATGAGGACTCGTGGGATGCCCAAATCCAGTTTGTGTGAATCTCTGGAGATCTTAAATTTCAGAGTTAAAGGGCATATAAACACAGAGAGACATCCTTTTCTAAAAGTTTCCTTTTCCACTGCGATTTTGTTCTACTTTTCTTTCTTACCAAGTTTACAAGATGAGCTGAATTGTAGTTCATAGCCTGTTGTTTCAGCTTGTTGCTAAAGTGCTCTCTGGGGAAGTGAAAGTCAAACTGAGACAGTTTCTGACACACTCTCTGTTTGCTATAAAAATCCCACTAACCTCCCACCTCCATCGCCCACCAGTACCTTGAAGAATGTAGACACAACTGAGAAAAAGAAGGGAAGACCTTTTTTGTCATGTTAGGCCTCAGGGAAAATAGAGCTGTGAAGAGAGGGCTGTGCGTCTGTCCCTTTCATTTTCTGTATCAACAATGTTATGTGACTGGAAGTTGGAGCACTTTCTATAGGTTTGAAGTAGGCACTTGAGCCACTGTGTTTAAAACAAATCTTGTTCTTCAATTAAAAGACAAAAGGTACAAACCTGTGTACATAGAAACATAAGAGAAGTCAACTCTGAATCCCAAAAAGCATTAGAAGAGACACTAAAAACCAACTTCCATTATGTGCATCACCAACAAGAAACTTGATAAAACATTCAGCAGTTTAACCGAATTAGCTACTGCTCTGATTCACACCTCTGAAGCCCTGTACTCCGAGCCATGTGCCATACCAAACTGATGAAAAAAAAAGATAGTTGAAATAATTTGAACTGATGGCCAAAACATAAACCTGTTGTGAAATTATCCAGTAAATTCTTGGATAATTGTTTTGGAGAACATTGACTCATCATTAAACGAACTCTTTACGGGGTAAAATTTGGATGAAATACTTTTGGAACCAGCAGTTCATCCCAGCTTTGCTCTACAGTAAAGTCAGTCTATGATTCTTAGTTTCTGTTCACATTTAAAAGATGATCACATCATTAAATACCTTTCCAAAAGTGCTCAGTGATGTGTGGAAGTTTGGAGGCTTTAATCAGCAACTGGAATCAAATTGCTACCCTTCCTTGTTTTCTAACAGAATTAATTTTCTTTCATAAAAAACAGGTCCACCTGGAACGTGTAAAATGGACAAAAAGAAGATTCCAGACTTGTGTCACTGTTTTATTGTGAGTTTCACCTGAAAGGAACAAATCCTCAAGTTTACGCTTGGAGACCAGTTGCATTCATCAATGGCGCTGACACTATGATGTCATGTTGTTGAGCTTATGTCTGTTTTAACTAATGATTTCCTATCGTCAAAACCATGCAAAACCATGGAAGGAAATACTAAAGCCGTAACAATCATGAAAAGACAGATTATTTTTCTTGGTCAAAAGTTTGTAGCCAAGCTTCTTGCTCTGCGCAGCAGTAAAATCCTGCCCAAAGTAAATTTTCGCCTCTACTTCTGTTCCTTTTGCAGACCTTTAATTGTTCCTCCACTGTGGCTTGAGTCTATGGTTGGCTCCACCATTCAGAAATAATGAGATACCAGTGCCAAGCCTGTGGTCAGCTCTACCAATCAGAAGTGACCCAGTGACACAAGAGTCAGTCCCGGATCAGATGATTTACTCCACGATGGCTGTGTGCCAGTGAATCATGTTCTACTGCCCGCATTGCTTTGCGAAGCATTAGATGATTCAATTTTAATTCTTAAAATATGACAGCCAATCCATTTATTGCAGACAAATGTTGAAAATTACTAATTTACTAACACATTCAGGGATCTGGTTTGCCTGCGTGTGAGCCGGGCCCCACAACAGCACTGTCCCTGAGTCAATAAATCACCCACTAGAGTATGTAGCCAACTTGGATGTGGACACTGTTGGATGAGAATAAATGAGAAGTTCACTTTCACAACAGTAAGTGATCAATGACTGATGAGGTTAAGACTCATGGGGCATTTGACCCTCTAAGAGAAGAATGGTGGGGAAAAACAGAAATAAGACACTCCAAAAATTTTGTTTTTTAAAAGTAATTTTACTTTGTCACTGATTAAACATGATACATCGTTCAATTAATATTTATTTAAATATTATGGCCTCAAAAAGGCAATTGCGATATTTTTTCATGTGAAAAATGTATGCTTGCATTACTTTTGGCCGCTAATGATGGTTTTTTGTAGAAACTCAACTGTAATCACCAATGTGCCAGTGGTTAAACATAAAACAGGCATCCTGTTTTCTTGTTGCTGGCTTTACTGTCCTGCTGGCTTGTCCTGTGTGGGAAAGCTTGGTGTGTGAATATATTCCTGCTTTAACTGCATATAAGAGAGCAGGAGTGTAAAAATATAAAAGAAGTGACATTTATGAAAGGAGCCATCAACCTTTTTCACCTGCAACCCCTGAAAATAAACAGACGACCAAGAATAGTACATTTGGACAAATCGTTTAAAATTATTTAGGACCACAAATTATCCTTGCACTGCCGCAGCTATGCTTTGGCTTCTGGCCAGAAAGTGACGGTTAGAAAAATTACAGCAATTAAATCATCAATTGCTTAGATTTTTCTGGCTCGTTAGCTGCTAAATGCTCACTTTGTTTACTAGCAAGCCGCTAACTTTGTCTGTCTGACAAAGGCTGGGCAAGTAGCGTACAGTGGGTTTTTTGATCTTTAGCTGGAAAACGCTGCCTGCTATGTCCAGAAACAACACTAATGAGAGCATTTAGAGTGAATCAAAACAAAAAAGAATGAGTTGAAAGATACTAAAACGCTGTGCAAAGTTGAGGGGAACAGCAGAGGGATAATTCTCTGTGTGTTCGTCAATACAAGCCATGGCTTTCACATAACACATTTTGATCCAATGTTATTATAAAAATATTGATTAGAGCAGCTTTATGTCAGTTTTACAGTACAGGGGAGTACACCTGCTAATTAGAACAGGAATCAAAGATGAATGTCCACAGATGAAAGAAAACATGCAAAAATGAGCTGGTAGTCAAATAATTGCTGAGCCAGTCACCTTATAATAAATATGTTATGCCACAGGGATGTTTGTATGTGCTTCTTGCTGATTTGTAGTGGACGAGGCTTGGTTGGAAAAAGGTGATGTCACATTCTTCTGTGCACCAACCATAATTTAGCTATGTCTGACTCGAAAAGTGATCACAGTTGTGGGTTGTTTGAGTATGTTGCCAGGAAACTGTCAATCCTGATGAAGCAGATTAGCTGAACTTTTGAACAGTCTTAAACTCTTATTAAATAAAATCTAACCATTTTTGTTTGTTTTTTTGTTTTGTTTTTTTTTTACAAAATTTGAACTCAAATTAAACTTGAATTTTTGCCTTTTTAGTCATGAATATTTAATCCTATCAACAAAAAAATAACAATATACAACCAAGTTTATAGGGGCTTTAATGCGTGGCAGAAATTTGTAGCTCAAACTTTAGAGTGATGTCTTGAATCTGGCATGTCCTGGGAACGCCCTGCAACTCAGGATCTGTGCCACACTTAAAGAAATATTTTCATCACTCGTGGTTAGATTGTTCCGTTTACTGGCCTAAAATAGAAGATGAGAAATATTTTGTGTTTTATAGTCTGTGTGTGTAACTTCATCACCTCCTGTTTGCGTCTTATAACCCGTCTTTCTTTTAACTGTCTAGAAAAACATCTCCTGTTTCCTTTTTCTGTTGAGTGCGTGTGCAATTTGGCAGTTTTGTTCACCTATGTGTGTGTATCCTTGCATGCATGTGTGGGTGTGTGTACCAGAGTGAGCCATCATTTGGCCAGTGCAGAAGCCAGAGGGATGTTGACTGTTATTTTATTGATATCTGCAGCTGGAAGACAAATATTGTCGTCTTGCCGGTGTATTTGTTCAGACTTGGTAAGAGAATGTCTTGCTCTTGCGGTACCTTTAAGATGTTAACTGAGAGCCCAAGGCCAAACGTCTGTCTTCAAAGTTTAAAAACAAAGATGCAGTTGCATCATCAACCTCAAAGTTCTGTCTAGCCCTTGTCCTCATATGATTGTTTGCTTAAGTCCAGCTCTCAGAGGAAAACTCCCCCTCAGATAATCTTACACTGTTACACGGGGTTATTTTTCATAAAGAGTTGTAATTGACTTTTCTTCTGGTTCGTCTATTTCATCTAGTTCCCTACAATTCCCGGAATGCCTCTTGACAACCCCCAGAAATGTAGTATGAACTTAAATTTGCAGCTGTAAAATGGAATATGGACAATGGTTGTATATGAAAAACAGCACACAGTGATGTTCAGCTGCAGAAAATAGTCCTTGCTCTATAATTTTGATGGAAATAATACTTAAGAATAAGAAAGAACAATTCCTGCCATTGCTCTTGACTAAACCATTGGCTTCAGACCTGGAGCTGCTCCTGGGGTGTTGTGTTTTGGCTGCCCTCTACTTAAAAAGTCAAGAACAGAGGATGAATTTCCCCACAGAAATGTAACAAGAGTTTACAGCCACATTAGAAGCTCTGCGAGGCTGATTTGAGCTAAATGCTTAGGCTATGTCAGCATGACATGCTGTAGGCTACATCAGCATGTTAGCATGCTGATGTAGCCTACAGAAGGTCATGTTTGTCATGTAAATCTTAGTTCAGTGTGTTGCCATGCTAAAATTTGATGATAAGCACAAAGTACAGCTCATGGAGGCTGATGGGGATGTCAGTCTTTCAGGTAGTTGGTAGCAGAAAAGTTTAAAATTTTGACCTGCTGGTTCCATTAAAGGAAATGTCACCATCATTATTAAGCTTCATTTGCTGGGGACTAAATTTCATGGCAATCCATCCAATAAATGCTGAGATATTTCAGTAGTGGTGGTGGTGGACCAACAAACTGACTAACCAACAGACATACTGACATTGTCATCCTATAGAGCCACGCTGCTACCGAGCTACAATCAAAACCTGATGCTGATCATTAATATTGAGGGTCACTAAAATTCACATTTATGTCCCCCTCAAGATGAACTGCAATGATCTTGGGGTTGTGTTTAGCTAATTTCAGGGCCCAACTTTTCATCTAGCATCATCATCAGGTCTAAATTATAATTTGTTCAATACTTTGATCTATGACTACAAAACTAACTACTACTACAAAACTAATGACACCCCCAGTCTCAGCTGTACTGTGTTTAGTGCTAATTAGCATATGTTGCTATGTAAACACGCTAAACTTAGATGGTGAACATGGTAAACATCACATTCGACTCAACACCCACATGGCAGACATCGAAGCTAAATCTTATTAACAGAGTGATCCTTTCCAAAATGACCACCACACATATTAGAGGGCCTGGATTTAGTGATTGAGACCATAATGACTCATTGAGAAAAACTTATTGACTTAGTGGGAAGATGACATTTTTTGAATGGGAATCCGAGTCAGCAGGCTGTACTCTTACTGTTGTTATTTAATACCCTCTGGAAATCCTGTTTTTGCTAATCTCCAGTGGTTGAACTTCTTGAATCTCACTGCAGTGACTTATAGACGTACAGGACACTGGTATATCATTGTTGGGTGTGGTTACAGGTGCACTAAAGCACACTTGACCACGCCCGACCATCAGTGATGCTGGCTGTGGTCAGAGAGGAAACAGGCTTGAAACTTGACACCAGAGAGGGCAGTGAATCATCGGTGTTAAACTATTTTACTCCTACTTTAACTTGTGAAATAAAGAGCTTTTCAACCTGAGTAGGACAATTAGGGGTTCAGTGTCTTTCTTAAGGACACTTTGGCATGTGGACAGAAGGAGCCAGGGATTGAACTACCAATCCTCTGATTAACGGACGACCTGAGCCACAGATGCCACAAAGCTATAATTGCTTGAAGTGGATTTTCTAATCTGTTGGAACTCGGCACTCATGGTCAGAGAATTTTCCTCTTAGATTTGAATATACAGCACATTACTAGAACATTAAAATAAGTTGTCTGTATTCATTTTAAGTGCTCTCTCATCTAATTCTCTAATATTTTACTGGGAAAACATCAACCACTTGCCTCACCCACTCACTTTTCTCAAGCTCTGAACTTCTTGGCATGTCTGCTGTGTCTCTCCCAACAGGGGCTGCAAAAACAGCATTAGCATACGTGGGAGGGGATTTTTTACCATTACTCAGAATCAGATAGCGCACAGTTGACCGTGACATAATTTTATTTACAATGGCTTGAGACCGAAGACTGTATAAATGTCATATCCTTATATCTGGACTATCTACATGTCTGCCCACAGAGCATGAAGAGAGAAGGCGTGGAGGTAGGATATGTGGCCCTGGCTCGGCGAGGACTGACCCGCAACTGGTCATAATGTAAATGCAATTATACAGTGGTTAGTTTTAGCCAAGCAATCTGATTGGGCAATAGTGCAATCCAGCTATGGTGATAAATCCCATGAAGCACAGCAAGCCATGCTTCATCAAAATTGCAGTTGGTTGCTCAACTCAAAGTGCAATACATTTTGTGAAAATATGGATCAGATCTGCCCATCAAATAGTATTTATCACATATCACTGATCTTATGTTTTATCAAACTTTGTGGAATCATCAGGGCAGTTATCTCTTCTCACACGTTTATTCCCCTCTCACCTTCCTTTCTGTCTGGCCTTTCTTTACTTTCACTTCTCTTCCTTCGTCCAGGCTCATGCAGGCACGGTGAAACCTGGGCCGCACATGTGTTTGATAACATCATTTGAGTTACGGATCAGGCCCTGGTCTGTGCTGCTTACGTAAAGCCGTAACAAGGCCCATTTAGACAAACAAAATGAGGTAAATTCACCAAAGCCATTTTCTATTTATGTGTAATTAGACTAATTTCTTCATAAATGGTCAAGCAAGAGAGAAAAAAGGCAGAGATTGCATTTTGGATCTCTTTCTGGGTTTAGATCTAATTGCAGATTTACAAGTGGTTGATATGTCACACTGGCACACACACACACACAGCCACATTAAAACTAAATCAGTGCAGAAGTGACACAATGCAATTCAGTCAATCCATTTTGTAGAAGTTAAGTATATTTCATTTTGTTGAAATGTAAAACATAATCTTAGAGTCTTTACTGTATAAAGATGAAAAATAACTGCAGTACTACCAGAGTAAATGCTGGATAAAAGTATTAAAGGATAGGTTCAGATTTTTTTCAGATCTCAATTTAACTTTTACTTTATTGCACAACAATGCAATGAAGTTACACACACTGAACACACACAGAATAATTCCAGAGCAAACAGGTGGATGTTGGGTCAGACAATCCCTGTCATAGCTGTGACATCAGGGCACTCATTCTTCTGCTCTGAATCATCAAACTTTTTGATCAGCGCAGTCAGACAAAGAAACTGAGTGGATTGGTCATTTTATTCATTGAGAAAGGACGAGAAAACAAAATCTACTTGCAGGTATTGCAAACCATGGAGGACTTTGTGAAGGCTGCCATACAAATAGGTCAGGACAACATACTTAAAGGTGCCCTGTGGAGTTTTCTTGTAAACAAACAAAAGTTATTTTTACATTTGCTGTTGCTCACCAAAACTTGTCATGTATTCGTGTATCAAACGAATTTCACATTATCTTAGTATTTGGTATGACCCCCTTTTGCTTTAGGGAGTGTGCACTCGAGGTGGCATGGACTCCATGAGTTTGTGCAAAACGTGATAACCCACATTATCCAAGCATGATTTGACAATGTTCCAAAAAGCTTCCTGTGATGTCACTGAATGCTTGGCTTTCTCAGTCTTCACGTTGCCCCATAAATGTTCAATGGGGTTGAGGTCAGGTGACTGTGGAGGAAAGTCCATGACATTTAAGACTCCTTGGTCTTCTTTGTTACTCAAGTAGTTCTTGCAAAGCTTTGAGGTGTGTTTGGGATCATTATCCTGCTGCAGTATGAATCCTTCTTCACAAAGATGCAAACCAGAGGCTACAGCATGTCTCTGGAGAATGGAGTGATAGTTCTCCTTGGTCAGGGTGGAGTCCAACTCCAGAGTAGACAAAACACCCCCAGACTTGAATATTCTCACCACCATGTTTCACTGTAGGTTTGATACACTGTGGTATCATTCTCTCTCTGATGTTTGTCCCCTTCTGTTACTGCCATAAATCAAAAACTTGGATTCATCAGTAAATAAGACTTTTTTCCATTCATCCACTGTGAAATGATGGTATTTCTTAACCTACCCCAACTGTTTGGCCTTGTTTTCACTCCTGAGAAGTGGTTTAGAAACTGCTACTCGTCCTCTGAGACCACTACAAGACAGCCTTCTTTTGACAGTACGTTTGCTGGTTGGAGTCTTGTGTTCTGATGATATGACGCTGAGAAAGCCCCTACTTGCTCAGAATAACAATTTCACTTCTGACACTTTCACTTAGTTCTGATGCCATGTTTCCCACTATCACAATGATACTTAGTAAGCAATGATCTCCCGGAAACTTGAGGCACAGCCATATTCATAACAGGCGAACACCCGCTACAAGTTGAATCACTTGAACGAGCCTCTGATGAGTAGGTCAAATCCACCTGAGTATCATCTGAACACATGCTTCAATGGAAAGGATACAACTCAAGGAAATCTGACCTTTTGTACAAAGGAGTTGCTTAAATTTGATTGCTGACCTAGAAATATTTCTTCTTCATTTTACATGTTTTTAAATGTGTGGTGAAAGCAGCACGTTAACAAAGCAGCATCAGCAGCTTAAGTCCTCCGTCAGTGTCGACACAGGGCCTCTTATAGTGGTGATCAATTCACAGGCAGTATAGACAAAAGGGACGACCGCGGTAACCAATAACGGCACCATTACCATTACTCATAAGGCATTTGAGTGATGTATTAAGACAGACTTGAAACATTCTGTAAGGAGTGCTTCTTCAGTTGCTGGCACTGTGTGAGCCTGCTCTCTGTCTCCAGCTCAGGCTACTGCAGGTTCACACAGGTCACAGGTGGTTGCATGTCGGGGCAAGCAGCTCCAGATGGATGTCAAAGGACACCTCTCAATTTCACTACTCACCTTTAGGATAAGTCAACACAGCAGCAAGAGGAAGGGCTACGATGTCAGCAAGGGTAAGAGGAAACTCCCTTTTTTCTCTTAGGCTGTACTCTCCCCGCACATGAAACATAATTTAGTTTGTCCCTTCATTTTTTTTCTTATCACTGTGAGTAACAAATAACTGCGAGGTGTCATATTTTGGGGATTTGAAAATTGCTACAATGGATATAAAAATTATTAAGTTATGCACTTTCTCTCTGTTGTTTGTCAGATTGAAAGGGAAGTAATATATGCTGGGTTTGAAAGAAGAGGTGAAGCGTCCTCTGTTCATTAGCTTCTGAAGCACAAACTCTACTACTATATCTGCCTGAGAGCTTTTCCAGCATTGCTTTCCAGCTGAAATAGCTTGAAACGCCTTTGAAACAACAGAGAAAAGCGTAGGTGCAAAAATGGACGTGACATCTTTTTCACATCACTGTCAGCTCAGAACGGACTCATGTTACATCTTTGAATGCATATGAAAAGTCATCCAAAAGAAAAGTGGCTTATTTTTTTGTGGCTGACTCTCATTGCGTATTTTTCTGCAAACTTTAAACTTTTTTAATGGAATTCAACCTGGGAAAATCCCTCTTTTGACACTCTGACAGCTCTGGTTTGTGTTGTTCAGGATAATAAGTAAATTGTAGAACGGAGCCGAACCTGTAATTATGAGGGAAATTAGCAATAGGCAGTGATTAGTGTCTATATACAGCCGGGCTTTTGACAGGGAGGGCGGGTTCACTTAAAACCTTTCTTACAAAAGTGAGTCAATTACAAGGGAGGATTGGCAAGAATGCTGAATGTGCTTCATAATAACCCCTCAATGTAATTGTGTTATGGCATCAACTGAAATTGTACCGGTGGTTCTGCTGGAGCTTATAGTTTACATAAAGCTATTCATCTTAAATTTAGCAGACAGATTAGCAGAAAATGAATGCCATTCCTGCATCCCTTTTCCTCACTTCCTGCTAAATGCCATCACGTCAGTGCGTAAAACATTGTTCAGTGCTAAAGCTTTTGTTTAGTTCTTGAACAAAACAGTTTCTCTCTTTAGATGCACCATGAGCTGTGACGCTTGTAATCTTGAAGTCATTTGGCCTGAGGAAAGTCCTTTGCCCAGAACACGGTTAAAACACATTCGATCCATTTGGTTTCGAAAGCTCAAACTTTTTTCTTTTTTTTTTAAATGCTCCGTGTTGCTGAATCACTACCAGCTGCCACAGTCAACAACCTTCCAGGTTAGTCACCCACTGATGTGCTAGCAGCTGGCTGCTGCTGCAATGGTTTCAGGTTGGTTTAGATGCAGAAATGATAGGAAAACATCGCCCTGAAACAGAGGGAGAAAAACTTAAGTCAAGATTGGCAATCAGTGTTACTAATGTAATGGTATCAAAAGCTGAAGAAGAAAAAGTACAAATTCAAAAAGGTTTTTGGTCCACAGCTGTAAACACTGAACATTGATATATATATTAAGCTGATATGGGGAACATGTTGCCTTTTAGCTTATCTAGTAGACAGCAGTAGTCATGTTTCTGGCCAACTCATGAGTGCTAAATCAAATGATTTCTCTGATATTAGCCATGTAGCCTCCTCAGGTAAATTATCTTCCTCTTTAGCCACTATATGCTCCACTATGGTCACCAGCTAGTCACTAACTTTGTCTACCTGCTGTTTGGTGCTGGGCAGGTGGTGGTGCAGAACTGCCCGTCGCTGCTGGAAACAAGGTTGATGAGAGCTCTGAGAGTGAATCAAAAAGTAAAATCAAAACAATGAGCTGAAAGACGTTAAAATGCTCTGTGGAGCTGAGGGGGACAGCAGTCGCTTATTAATTCTCTGTGGGTTCACCACAATGAGTGACACTTTTCACATTACACATTTGGCCCATGAAGTAAAAACATTGATTAGTGCAGCTTTAAGCTTAAATTTGCTGACTATACCCATGATGCCGTTTGGCTTTCCTTATTGTTCGTTTCACTGTTGGCTTTCATTTCTTACTAGGGTTGCAGTGTTATGCAACATTTTAATTTTAGCATTTTAATATTCTGTTAACAATTGAAATGCTTCAATGACTGACTTCATATAATTTACATTATACGGTTAGCATATTTGCCTCGTTGAAAATCAGCTGCCATTTATGTGCTAAAAAAGTTTAAGGCCATTCTGCTTCTCGGCATTTTGTGTTATTATGTCTGTAAAAGGTTGTGAATATGCTGGCTACGATTAATTTTGACTTTTAACATTTTTACAGCATTTTAAGTATAGGCTGCTTTTGTGCCTTGTGGCTTTGGTCACAGATACACTGATACTCTGCATCCAAAATTTACGCTGCCTCCTCCTTGTTTTGTTTCTTGTCCCGTGTTTTATCTTGTCCTTCCCAAAAGGTTGCTATGATATTTGCCTCAGTTGAGGACACCTGTGTGGGGCGTGAGCACCTCTGTGTGAGTGTTTGTGTATGTGAGACAGCTGCTTGGGGGATAACAGCAGCATGTGATGACAGGGCACTCTGGTCTAATTAGAGACGTCTTGCAAAAGCTATAGTGCTGATGTCAGAGAGGCTGCAGCTGCGAGGGTCATCTATGCATACACACACACAGTATTAAAACCAACCTTTGTTACACACCTGGAGGGTTGGTGTAGAGGGTGTGAGGTGTGAGGGGGTTGGAGGGAGGGTGCTGAAGTGTCAATCATCTGCTCTAGTTGAGGGAGATTACGTGCTGACTCAGGCAAACACCTGATCAACAGCAGTCATTAGCTCAGACTGGGGCTTCCCCACTTGCTAGCTGCTTGGATACAAGGACAGCAATACACCTGTACACTGTATTTAGCCAACAGCCTTCCTTCTTCAATGAGCCTGCAAGTGAGGGAAAGGGGATCCTGTAACACGCACTTTACACTAGAGCAAGGAGGTCATTAGCTTACCTTAGCATAAAGACTTAGCATAAACAGTTAGCCTGGCTCTGTCCAAAATTCCCACCAACACCTTTTTCCTTGTTTGTTTTATCCGTACACAAACAGAAATGTAAAAATAGACAATTTGTGGCTTTAGGGCAAATTAAGTGGTGGAACTATTTTGTGGTGAACAGCAATTTAGCACAGCGTCACTGCTGGTTGCCTGGAAACCTCAAATTGTTGTTTTTACATTTCTGTTTGTGACTAAACACTGCTTTAACTCTTTGTCAAGAAAGTGAAAAAGCACATTTGCACAAGTGTCAAACTATTCCTTTAAGAGCAAAATCATCCACGTCCAATGAAAATGGTACCAGACAATGTTTGAAAAGCTTTCACTAACATAATTTTAGTGAAAATAGTGTCAAGTAGAGAACAATATAATTGTAATTATTCAACAACAATCAATCAAAAGGGAGGGCAGCTGTAATTGGCAAACTCATATGTCTTCATAGCGAAAACAGCTAAACTGTAAGTTTGATATTATGAAGGGTCACATCTGGTAGGATGTCACAGTCAAATCATACATACACTAGTACAGACTAAGTATTTTTTAACTAATGTTTAGTGCACTATTTTAACTGTGAATAGTTAGCATTAGCAGTCATAGCCACAATGGCTGAGCAAAGAAAAGAACCTACAGAAACTCAAACTTTATTAACAAACAACTAAAGGAAGAGAGTGTTTGATTGACAGCTAATCACAGGGAAGTACAGCACAGTAACACAACAGTAATGACAGATGAGAACATTACAACCTTAAGTACCCATTTTTTTTTACTGCTCCATTTAAAATTCTGTGTGAAACACATGCAGCCAAATGCACACAGTGCTGTCTCTATAACAGACAATGTAATCTCCCTGTGTACTGTCTCTTTGCGTCTCAGACAGTATTTTTGTATATTTAGACTAATCTTTGCTCTTTCATCCCACATTGTGCCCATCTTCCTATTCCCACCAACAGAAATCCAGACTCTTGGAACAGCATACTGTACCACAGCCAAGTCTCCAAAGACTGACTTCCTCCAAAAACACAGTAATCTTGTTTGTGCTGCCAATTTGGGGGTTAACAACACGATTCTGGTGTTTAACTAAAGGCTCTTTATCATTCCTCGACTGACCTCAACGTCCCTGTGGGGACCTAATGATGACATTATTAACAAGCGCCAAGTGTTGCTGGCTGATAATCCCTGAGATCATGTACTGTAACTGACGAGGGCCGAGATTGAGGGTGGGCAAGTGTGTGAGAGACTCAATGGCACTGCCAGAAGAGAGGCTTAAATGGTCTGTTCACCAAAATAAGCATATCTTCTCCCTTACCTATAGGGTTATCTAACTATGCATATAGTTTTTGTTTTTTATGCACCAAGAGATATGTTAGAAACATCTCCCTCCACCAAAAATACAATAGAGGTAAATGCAATTTCATTTGCGGTGGAAGTATCCACCTTCAGCACAGAAGGAAACTTGTGGCTTTTGGCCCCCCCATCACTTACATTGTAAGTGCATTATGACGGGATGGCCAGTATGAACAGGAGGAATGATTATGGTAAGAGAAACCTATTTCAGTTTTCATTTGGCACCTGACTGTTGTTTTAAGACAGACTTGAAAGACTGTGAGCCTGTCCTTTAAAAGAATTAGAAGGCTCTGTGCTGTTTGTGAGGGGAAATCCACATTTGACAAGCAATAAACAGGTGAAGCACAATGCAGTGACATTTACAGTGTTGGGAAGCACTTATCAACAGGTTTCAAACTAGTAATCCTCAGAAAATACAGGCCGCTGCTGGTAGGCAAGTATGGCTGAGATGTTGACAGACAAATTATAACATTGCTTATGTAATATTTAAAAGAAGAGATGTCCTTAACCTACAAATTACTCTTCCCAAGACATACAGTATATACAACACATGATAATGGTTATATTATCATTAGTCAGTCTGACCCTGTGTCTTGTTCATACAGTATGTTTCATGTTAAAAAAGTGAAACAAGAAATTCCTTTTAAAAGATTCAACACTAACCTGACAAGAAGGAATGAAAAGCTTCAGGATCCAAACAGCATCACAGTCTACGTTGTTGCAAAAAGCTAGTGCAAAATGATAAGACAGTCTTCATCTGTGTGTCCAAATTGATTTGTGCACACAACAAAAAGCACACAAAATCTGTCGGCCTGCTTACTGTCACGGTGTTTTCTTCCACTGCAGCCTGAGATGATCTGTCCCTGCAAAACTTGGAATCGTAATAATTGAAATGCAGCTAATATGCCAGCGAATATGCTGTTATGATAAAAAGTCAATTCTGTTCTGGCACTTTTTCATTCATTGCTTCAACTACTTCTCCACCATTTGGGCATCTTGACACTAAGTTTTTTTTTATTAAGTTATCCACATCTGTTTTCTACATAAAGAAAAGTTCACAACTTCCTTATAAAGGTCTTACTTATAAGAAGAAAGAGAGTTTTTTTTATCATCTATATAGTGTCTGAGCATATGGCAGCTCTGCCTGAGTTTCTCCTCTAAACACTATGGGACTTGGCATTTATTTCAAAACATGCATCCCACTCAGATAACACATATGTGTTTACCGTACTGTATGTGTGTGTGTTGAGTAGGATAGTCTATCTAATCTCAGAGCTTTTTGCCTGATACACACACATATTATCTTACTTTCCAATGCTTGTCAGTTCCTCAGGGCTAAATGAGCTAAATAATGATCTGATAAAACAGTAACGATGTGATTACAGGAGAGTTTAGGCTCATCCAGCGCAGCTGTGAATGTGGAGACAAGGAAAGGGTTGCATTGTTTGGCATCTGCAGGGTTCAGTTGTCTCATAGGCCATGTATCCCTGCAGGGCACCGAACTCCTGTACCTGTTGCATATTTCTGAAGTCCTGAGATTCAGCTGAAAGTGTGAGGCTGAGAAAAAAAGCAGCAGAGAAACGGAGAGCATATGGTGTCAATACTTTTTTATTTATTTATTTCCTCTAATTATCTCCTTCCTGTAACGGACGTGCTGAGGCACACATCTCTTGTTGCTTAGCTTTTATGATACTTTACTACCCCCAGCAGGCCAAAAGGGGAAGTGCAGCTTTTAAAAAAACAAACGACATTTCACACTTTAGATGTGACATACTGTATATATCAAGTAAATGTCAAAACACACTGATAACTAAGTTGTCAGTTAGTGGCTCATTGTAGATAACATTTGGAGAATTGCCACCATTAACTTGCTGACACTTACCAGTAAACATCCCCTTTAACTATTCCTCACACAATTTAGGGAACAATCGCCGACTCATTCTCATCTTACAATACACATCAATTATATGATCAGGAAAAACCTAAACTGTGAAACCTACACCAGCCTAATTGCCTGCTACAGTCTGACCTCAAATCAGAATTATAGAGGAAAAAATAGAATAGAAAAAAATCAATCAAAATTATTTCTTTTATCCGTAGAAGTACTGACTAACCACCAGGAATCAGTATGACGGAACAAACAGATGAGGCCATGAAGGAGACAAGACACAAAGCACTCCGCCTTCTGACATTATATTGAAACTGGACCTCAACCAAGAGTGTAATTTCTTCCTCACTTTTCAAAATCCTATTTTTTGCTTCCAACAAGAGCTTCACCTCACAGGTGACTTACAGGTTGGCCTGGTCTATCAGTGGAGCTGGAGCCCGAGTAGAAGATCTTTAGACTTTACTTAGGACTGAAAGTTTTCAGGTTTAAAAGAAGCTTTTATCCTTTTTACTTATAGTTAATATTCTCATAAAATGCTGATGCTAGAATTGTGCATCAATCAAAGATAGTAGATAGATACAGTAGATCGTATCAGGTCTTTTTTAAGAAAACTGAACATGATTGAAGTAGATTAGTGCATTAATGATAAATAGATTTTTTTTCGTTACCATTATATGAAAAGCATGGTAATCAATTTCCCAATCATGTTATTGGCTAGTTTGATATAAATATATATACATTTTTTTGGTTGGAAAACCTCTGACCTCACTGTGCCCCCAGAAAACAAAGCTACACCACTGAGCTTAGTAGTGCTCAAAATCACAGCATTAGCCAGCATTTGTAAATGAAAGGGTGTTGTACTCTGTTTCATGCACCGCTGCCAACTTGTCCACAAAAGCACAGGCTGTCATTCCATTGCATTCTGGTCCTTTTATTTCAACTTTTAAGAGCTGTAATGATTATAACAAGACATTTTAAGATGTCACCTTGGATTCTGGGAAACAGTGATCAACATTTTCACCATTTTCTGACATTTTATAGACCAAACGACTAATCGATTAATCAAAAAAATAATCGATAATGAGAATAATTGTTAGCTGCTTTTAGTGTACAAATTGTTCTCTGCATGTGTCTTTTCTTGTGGGTTGGTCCCAGTACCCACACTTGCGGTATTTGCAAGTAGTCAAGTGGCTACTTGTGTGACATATTTGTGGTTACTGTCACAGTGCCCAAGCACCTGTTAGGTCCGCAAGAGTGTGGAGGCTTATCAGAGCTCACTGGGACTCTCTTGATTATTAGGACCTCCTATCACTCACACAAATACAAATACTGTACATGGCACAATCAAGCTTCTATGATTTGTTGAAGTAAGAGTAGAGTAGGCTCAACCAAACAGTATTACAGTTACAATCAGATGATAGTAAAAATGCACATTCAGGAGCTGAGAGGAGAAATAGAAAGTAATTAAATCAAGTTATCTAGAAGCATGTAGGTTTACTGTACATAAGAGACATAATACAATATTATTTTGAATGGTTTCTGTGATAACATTTTTTACGAATGAAACATATTCCTCAGATTCTTTGATGATGGATATGATATTTAATATTTATCTTGTTCTTAATTGTTAATATCATGTGATAACCATCTGGGAAGGTTCTGCCATAATTTATTGTTTGGATATGAATAATAATATTCAGCTGAAGCCAAGTTATAAACTTTTTTTCTTGTCAGTTGATTATTGTCAGTCCTAAAACCAGCCAACAGGCACACTGCCGCCAACTACTGGGCTGGTGTTGCGTAGTATACCGTGGTGAATTGTGGGATACACTTGGCTCTGAGTATCGCTCCAAAGCAGTATTAGGAGAAGTGTGCATCAAGTGTGGGTTAAGTGTAGTGTGTGTTGGTATATTTCTACCTGGCAGTGCATGAATGCGCACTTAAGTGCTCAAGTCTGCAAGTGCGGGTATTGGGAGGCACAAAGAATATGAACCACACTTATACAGATGTAGTGATGGCTATAAGGGCCAGGTGGACACTAACAGATTACATTGTCCCATTGTCCAGATAAATATAACTATGAGGCTATGAGTAATTGTTCTATAAGGCAATGTGTACCTGCCAGCAATGCAACTATATGAGAAAAGATGTTATTTTAATGTCATTTATTGCTATAGGTGTCTTTATTATTATTGTTACATTATGATTGCCACTGATGTCACAAGAGCACAAATCAGACCACAAACGAAGAAAGTACTTTCCTAAAGATGTGTATGTGTGATGTATGTATGTCAAGGTACTGTAGGATGATGAAAAGTCTACTTCCCAGCTGGATAAGTACTTACTCTGATAGGTGTAAGTGCCAATGCCATCTGTTTCTTTCTTAATTTGGAGTCATGTGAGCTACATATTGGTTGACCAGGGGCGTTGAAAAGACTGTGCGGTGTATGAATCTCCTCTGGATACTTCAACCTCTGACAAATACACAAGGAAACAGACTTCTCTGTTAATGTGCCGTTAACTTTTTAAGTTGCCCTTGACTTTGGGAAGTCATTCGAGTCATTTACCGGCAGAAACACAAAAAAGGAATGCGTCACTAGATATTTGAAATGCAGTCTAAATGTTTTTTTGTTTTTTTTAAACGCTTACAAGTGGGCAGGTATAGATCACAAGCTTCTCTATGTTTGAATATCTGCATATCAGCTTGATGAGAAATCTCCATCTCTCTCATCCACCAGGGTGCATTCACAAATAGTGTGTGACAGCAGCAGGCAATAAATATATATTTATTAATTTGATACAGAGACGTACTTCAGGCAAAGAGAGCAAAGAGAAAGCTGTTCGAGACACTTTAACCACAATCTGTCCCTGAGACAAATGAAGTGGAAAATAATAAAGTACCTTATGTTAGCATCTACCGATTTCAAAGAATATTTTTTGATTTTTAAATGTCTTTTCCTTTTGTTTTTCTGAACAGCACCGCATTCACAAGCTGTGCTGTCAGAAGAAAAACAATGGCTTCTTGCATTACGTAAAGCAGTGGCTGCTCTTTTCCAACACGCCTTGGTTGTCAGTGCTTTTCATCAACACTTGAACACACCTCCACACAGCACAGTACCTGGCCATGTTTTTCAAATCAGTGCATATACTTTCAACAGCATTATGATACCTCCGACAAATGTAAAAACAATCTTCACTGTGATGGAATATCTATCATAGTAAGATTCAAGAGTCTGTAACTGAAATCATTTAGTAACATTTTCATGTAAATTAAAGTCGCATTTGTTGCAGTGTAGCAGTGATTCAACTTGTGATGCAACAGAGATAAAACTAAAAGTAAATGATCCATGTGAGTACAGAAGAAAATGAGAGTATAAGACTGTTCACACACATATTCTACTGTAGGATCTGTAAGTATGAAGTTACATAGCAGTGAAATCAGAACCTGTTTCAAAACAAACCAGTCACGACTCATTAGTATAAATCACTGCATGGAGGAATGTCTGTGTGTGTCAGTGCTGATGGGAATGCGGCAGTATGCTGCAAGTTACTGGTGCCAGTTGTAGTAAAGCCTGCGGTCATCAGATTCCTCTCTGATTTACCTCAGAGTTTAATTTTCTATTTCTCTGTAGAGGAATGTGTCAACTTAGACACATAAACCACAGTGTCCTAACACATGAGGATGCTCGAATCATACAGTAGCTAATATAAGTTCCTCTTTGAGTCACACTACAGTTAGCCTCAGAGATGCATCTCTTTGTTACAGCAGAGATTTTCCATGCCATAGATCCTGGGTCATTTAAAATATCAAATCCAGTCAAGTCACTTTGGCGCAAAGTTGATTGCGTTTTGGTAAAAAATAATCCTATTAGAGCACCAATGTTTACACAGAGCATGAAACACTGCTGGGAGAAAGAATTGGGAGTTTCTGGTGAGTTGTGAGGTCAGTCTGAAGCTGAGCTGTCACACAAACACACAAACACACTTCCACAGACATGACCATTGCATTTGTTGCTAGCTAGTTTACAGCTATACGCCAGTTCATGGTTACCAGACCCACAGGCGCTTCTATACATACTTTAATCGTGGGTCTGCGTTTGAAGCGTTCCACACATGGGCACTAGAAGACAAGGTGGCAAACTCATGACAGCAAGAGGAAAAGTTACTATGTTTGTTGTATTTGGCAGAACAAGAAAAAGCTGAAAAATAAAAGTTGTGCGTGCGC
This sequence comes from Scomberomorus guttatus, assembly GCA_038419695.1. Lineage (NCBI taxonomy): Eukaryota > Metazoa > Chordata > Actinopteri > Scombriformes > Scombridae > Scomberomorus > Scomberomorus guttatus. Next base: position 18,426,422 of record CM076465.1, on the reverse strand, counting down.
CAGCTTAGTGAGAATGGGACCAAGGATGGGAAATATAGTACATACACACAGTACACAAAACAAATGTCCAATTTGCTTTTCTAGCGCATGTGCAGTCGGCTCGCTTGTAGTGCATATAGTCCTTATGGTCACAAATTTTGGGCTGTGTGCGGGTGCTCACGGAGTCCACATCCACATGGACCCTCCTGGCCACATGGACACTCACAGACATGGAAACTATGAATTGGCCTCAACATTCAGTTGGCTGTTCGGAGTAAATAAACACACTGTCCAGAGCAAATGGGAAAAAAATTGTTTTGCTTTCTGTGTTAACACACCTTCAGAGAATGGTGGAAGTCCCTATATTAAGGCACCTCAAGGAACCTTCTCAGGATATCGTTTTTTTTCATAGTGGTTTTATATTTTAGAGTTTGTTGTTCTCATTGTCGCAAAAATCACTACCTTTCCACTTCAAACTTTCAGTGTAGAACACTAGCATGGGGAACTGATGGACCAAACTTCATTAAAAAATGTAGATATTGCTACAGTCAGAGACACTTACTGTACGTCAAGGAATTGACTATTTATAAAAAATGGTTATACACTAAGACTTGACGTCTCTGCTCTTTGAGGGGGCTTTCAAATAATCCGAGCAGCTACAATGATTCTGCTGACAGAACAAATCCACTCTTAATAAACATGCATGAACATTATCTTGGTAAAGTCAAAGCTCCGCACATTATGAGGAGGTTGGTGAAGTGGAGACAGCTGAAGCAGGAAACATGATTCAGCGATTCAGTGCCTGCCGACTAGTTCATAACAACCAGAATATCTGGTACACAATAAAGTTGTGAAATGACCTCAGTTGCTCTTTTGAAAGGCTCTTTTGTTTATTCCAAACAAACTACAAACATGTACCATGTCACGTCAGAGAAAGTTTGCTGGAGAACACCCACCTGTTGCAGAATTTTATGGAAGACTTGTGAATAACTAATGTGCATTGGAAACGTGTTGAGCTTTACATTTACAGTGGTCATGACTTCAGTCAGAAACCATTAAACTCAAACTGAAAACTAACATCAGACATTGTGCTTATTTGTGATTCATAACTGCAAGCATTAAGCCACACTGAATCATTAATTATTCATGGCTTTTCCACTGCGGTCCTTGGAAAGAATTTTTTAATACCTGACACTCTCTTCAAGACATACCAAACAGCAACTTTTCCTCTCTGAATCAGATCCCAATCTGCCATGTCTTTTTCTCTACTGACTCACTCTAATATACAAAATAAAAACACTTTACAGATACTGCCATTTGCCTAAGAATGTGAACATTATTTGTTCTTATCACATTCATATTTTGATATATTGTCTATAAAGAAAAAACATAATTAATGGGATGCGTCAGGGAACGCGTTCACTCCACACAACAGTGTGATACTGCAGTTTCACAGGGAACAGTGTTCAAAAAAATAAATTGAAGCTTTTTGCCATTACACTCATTGTAAATCGCTCTGGAACAATCTGAAAACTGCCTGAACTGCCTGGGTTTTCTCTCCCAGTAGTTGGAACAAAGCAACAACAATGTTCAAATCTGCTGCCAGATGAAACTGCCGAGAAGCCGGAGCAGATGTCTGATGGCAGAAATTTCACAGATTCTGCCAAACCTTCAGGGATTTTCACACTGACAGAAGACAAGAGATGGCAGAAATGAGAAACAGAGAGGGAGATGGAGAAGATGATAGAAACTCACAAACCATAGCAGAGTTGAGTGTGATGTTGTCTTGCATAAGAGGTGCTGTTATCGCTCCGTAGGCCCTGCAGTTTCCCAGTCGTCGCATTTGGAAACCTTATCACTTATTTGTGGAGCAAAGTGCTTGATAACATGTTTGAGAAGTCATTGGCACAAATGTCAATTGATATAATGCTTTTTCTGTACCACTTTCTGATAAGTCACCCTTTATAAGGGGTTTATGAGAATTAATTAATGGCTTTATTAATGGTTAATAAATCATTTACTGATGCTTTATAAATCATTTATAAGAATTTTTGGGAACTTTTGGGTTGCAGAAAATCCTTCTCCAGCATCAAACTTTAGTTAGTTAGCACTTTAGTTCATTAGGAAGCATAATGAAGCATATAAAGCATAAGAAATTAATTAAAATTTAATTAAAAAAGTATCAAAGAGTGTGGGCAGTAGTGTGCTTTTTAATCACTTTTACAAAACCAAAAGTGTACAGAATGGATTAAATGGTGTGTTTTTCTGCTCCAGTGTAAGCCACTAACATTAGCAAGCATAAATATGACTTTTGCATTGTTTAGCCAAGACCTTCTGCAGGGTTCTGATTTTCATACAAATCAGTAGGAGACATTAATTTAATTAGTTAATTAGCTAGCAAGCTACAGCTAAAAATGAGAAGCCTGCTTTTGTTTACCTCTGTCTGAAATGAGGGACCCATTGTTTTAAAAGTTAAAACAGATTCTGAAAGATAAATCTGCTCCATTATCACTTTAAACTGCATATGTGCAGCACTAGATTGAAAAGCTTTGACAGGCTTAGTAACGGTAACTAAGGCAGGTGGTGCTTAACAAAGGGTTAATAATCACCAAAAGACTGACATTTTTCCCAGCTGGAAGCTCATATTTACAGTAATGAACTCAGCATAACTTAGTGGTAATTATGCACACCTCATGTATGTATCCCATTTGCATAGTTTTGTTAAAAGAATGTTTTTCAGATTTGAATAAAGCTATGAAGCCTCTCAGACATTTTAACTCATGGTGGAAAGAAATAATACAATTTCTTGAGTCATTGCACAGCATTACTTCATCAGCTGTGGGGTAAAACATGTGACGGACACATTGTAAAATATGTGCAACTGTGTGAATTAGAGGCAGTTTTGATGAAAAAAAGAACGCACATGTTCTTGAGATACATGATTTTAAAAATCAATTCAAGAAACTAGTACAGTTTGTTTATATTGTTCTTGGCCCTTTTTGCCTTTTAACAAAACCGAGAATAAGTGGTGAGGAGGCACTCTGGACTTCCAGCCAAGCTTGGATGTTAAAGCCAAGAGTGTAATGGGATATCGTTTGGATAAATCCTGGCACTTTGAACCTTTGGAAAAAAATAAAATCTAGGTTGTTTTAAGGGGAATGAATCTTCCCCAAACCTCCAACATACGCACACATATAAGCTGTTCCTCTCATTCATTTCTAAAATATATGATGAAAGCTGAAATCAGCTAATTATATTTGACAGGTTTATTTTTTGTCTTCCTTGTTTCTCTTTCTTTCGTATTCATTATGATGACTTTATCAAGTGATCTTAGTAGGTTTGGGGCAGTTGTGGAAAATGTGCTGTTTTGGTGTTTAAAGTGCAAATGAGTAAGTGTTTCACCACAAAAATGTAAAGCACAGTATATTCACATGCATAATTGAGACTTTCACCTGAAACTAATTAAAAAGATAGGTTTTCGGTCTGGTTCAATATTGAAAAAGTTGAAAGTGACTTGAAGCACAAGACACTAAATGTTCACTTTATTAACATTTAATTGAAGCTATGATCTTTCCCTAATCTTAAACAGTGTGCTTTTGTTGCCTAAATATAACCACACTGATAGTGGCAGAGAGCAGGGGCAGAGGGGTTGTTTCGTTGAATATGCTGGTCTAGTCTGCCTGACTCATTGATCCTTAATCTGACTGAGGTTTGTGTAAGTTAGAATCTATGGCCCTGACCATGGCTCTGAAATATCAGTAGCCTAACTGTGCTGTGTATTAATAAATCCATGGTGTTGTCTGTGGTGCTGAAGTAGCAGACAGATTTGTAATTGCGCCTTTTTCTCTCAATCCTGCCCTTCTGTCGGTTTTGACTTGGATCTATAATATTCTCTAAACTATATACTATAGATACTCAATTCTATACTATATTGTAGCCTATATACTCTATAGAGTAGTATCACCTTCATGATCAAAGTGACAAGTAGCAACATGTAGTCGCAGAAGAGCAAGAGGATCATAGAGACACACTGCTGCCTGTATTCCTATAATATTCCTATAATATTTCTATAATCACTCAGTAGCGTCTGTGCTGCTGAAAATACACCCCCAGACCAAGCCACTTCTGTAACAAACTATTTTAGGGGAGACATGACTACAGATATAGTTTTTACTATAGATGTTTCATGTGACCTGGGAGTGGAGCAGGTAATGTGACTGAGGAAATTAACCTGCACTGACCGCACCGTGCTCAGCTGCCACCGTTACATAATTTCAGGTGAAGTTTATACCATCAAAACTATGGTGTGTTTTGAAAAATAAGCATTATTAAAATGATTAATGTCCACATCCAGTGAAAGAATAGACCTACACAAAATATGTATTTAGCCTAATAGCAGTTCTATTAGATCAAAATTATAATCACAATTGTAATATCAAGAATTAGGCTAGGCCTATATGATAATCCTGCCGTCCTATGGTTGGGGTTAAGATTACCCTAACCCTAACCCTCCCATTGGGCCACCCCCCCTGTTAAAAATGAACAAATCACCTACTGGCAAGGACTAGTGATGAAAACTGGCTTCAGGCTTCATTTTAGGAACAAATAACAGAAGCTGCAACCATTGTGTATCGCTGGATCGGCCAGCACTCTGAGGAACCAACATAAGCAGAGCTCCATACCATAAATACAGAAGTACAGCCATAAACACGAGTGAGGTAGACATTAAAATAACAAGACTGCTGTCCTGCTACGTGACGTCCACACTGTAGGGCCCGGCGCTCCTCTGTTTGTCTTGGACCAGCTACAGCAACACACTGATGACCCCAGTGAACTCTACAGTTAATGATGTGTGTGTGTCCATGTGTTGGTATGTGTGCTCCTTTCTCACACAGTTTATCGTAACTACAGCATCATGTCTGACGAATGGCTGTACATCACTGTAATAAAAGGCAGTAAGGCTAAAAGAAAAGTTTTTTGGATGCTACCAAAAGTCTTTTTTATGGACATAAAGAATTTTACAGAATGAAGATTTTTTCCTAGTGGCTTAATTTTAAAACAGGGATGGTCAGAGATAAATACCTTTTGGAAGAGAATTATATCAGAATCAGAATCATCTTTATTGGCCAAGTATGTTTACACGTAAAAGGAATTTGACTCTGGTTTTGTGGCTCTCAGTGTACTTACACAAAATATGACATCATCTCAGCATCACCTCTGCTGTCCTGCTTTCTGCTAAAGTGTCCATTTGGAAGGTTTTTATTCAGTTTTGGCTCACATACAGCTGAGATATTTCCACATTCCCTCTCGCATTTTCTCGTCCCTGTCCTTTCCCTCACCTCTTACGTTACCTTACAACCATTTGTCTTCCATTTTCATCCCAGCAGTTATTCTCTGCCATTCTACCTTTAAAATTATCTAAAAATCTCAGGTGTCACTTTAAAGTTTAGGTTTTACCAACAAGTATCATGTGGCTTAAGCCTTTTTCAGACATGGAATGTCTAACATTGACTTGTCTGTCAAATGGACAGCTTTTTGTCATTCAGACATAGGTGTCCTTAATGTAAATGATTCTTCTTACAGTTTTTTTCAGACATAACATGATCATTAAGGAAAGAGACACAATACCTGCACAATATTTAGCATCTGACAACCAAAGATTTGACCCAAAATGCATGAAATTTGGAAAAAAAATCAATACAGCTGTCAAAAAACAATATTTTTAAATAACTCTCTCTCTACTCTCCTGTGTCTCTAATGTCTCTGTCGGTTAGTGTGTTGTAACATTGCATTTGCAGTCTTCAAAACATGCAATGGTATCATAAGATATGCCAAAAATGTGTTCACTGACCATAGACTTATTGAGAAGAGTCAATACAAGCAGTGGTAGCGTTAGCAGCTAAAGCTACTTCTAGCTGTGTGTTCAGACAGAATGCAAAGCAAATATTAGAGGCAGCGCAGTTGCATGTAAAGTCAATGGAGAGACGGAAGTAGATGCAAATTCGCCAAGGGCGGCAAGAGTTGACGAAAACACGTGTCCATGCGTGTTGAAAATATTTCAAAAATGTTCGCGTATTCCGGGAATACTTTATGGATCTGCTTCATAAATGCACAGGGCAGAGACTGAAGGGACATAACAGAAAGAACTTAAGTTTCTGGTGAGTTCTGAGTTCAGTCAGATGCTGAACTGAACACAAACACAGACACACACCCCCAGGCATGGTCGGTGTGTCCGTTGCTAGCTAGCTTACAGCTAATGTACAGTTGGTGCATTGGTTGTTTGGGGCGAATAAACACAAATGGTCCATTGGTCAAACTTGCACGAATGTCATGAGAAAATTCATTTTGCGTTCTGCCTGAACACACCATAACTGCTCCAACTTTTTCTAATATTTTGACTAAAAAACTATCCACTTTTTTTCCAAGCAATCTAAGAGTCATCAGGCATCGGTAAGTCTGTTAAATCGATAAAAGAATGATGTAACTCAGAAGTCAGACCTATCGCTCCCTCTCTGTCTCGCTACCTGAATTTGAGCTTTTCCAGCCTAGTTCAGTATTCACTTTTGGCATCAATTATAGACAGCAATGTCAGGGAAATATTCGTCATACAGACAAGTATCTCACCTTCTATCCATCTGTCTGCCTCACATTCTTCTTTTCTCTCTCTCTGTATTTATTCCTGCCTGTTTCACTCTGTCCCTTCCATGACTGAAGGAGTCCTGTTTGTCGTTTGTCCTCCGCTCAACCTCAGATTCCGAAGGAGTAATCAAAAAGAGGAAGTCACTACAATCCAAATCCATTTTTTGGTCTGAGCATGAAATGAACCCCCCCTCCTTGGGCTCAGTGTGGGTTGTTCTTTGGACACAGTGAGAATGAGATGACAGCCGGTGGACGCAAAGCATTCGGTAATCAAATAAAACTGTCCTTTTGTGGGACATTTCAGCTTTGGTTTGGCAGTAGCCCAGTGGTGTGCCATTCTCATTTTCATTTTATTGAATGTGTAAAGGTCAGTTACATTTTCTGGCCTCTGTTTGCATTTTTGTCAAGATTTCTCAGAAAATTATCAACATGATTTGGCTGAAATATGGTCCTTGTTGGAGGATAACTTATGTTATTGAGCAGAGGATTTTCATGTCTTACTTGTAAGCATTACACTGTGTTTACATGGAAGTCCAATATCTGGGACTACCAGTTGTTTGCATACATTCACATCCAACTTAATTGGAAAATGAAACATAGATGAAGAATAAACATAAACCATTACAGTTTTGCACTTCACCATCTTCAGCTGGGAAGAAATATAGTGTATGCTATTATGTGTATGTTCATTATCTCTGAATAGCTCACTGTGAGGCTGCAGACTATTACTCAGTTTTTTGCTGGTGTGTTGCCAACTTTGACCAAGCCAGCCAAGCCTCAATTAGCTATTTTCTCTCATCTGATAAGTGGAGCCGCCAACAGACTTGACCTTAGTGTTACAACTGACAATATTGACTGCAGGCTCCTGACTTGCATACCCTAAATGCCACTGATTTGGCAGGAACAAGCCACAACAGAGTAGCTATGAGAAAATAGAAGAAGTGATTCAAATAGGGTTATGGCCAACAGAGCCTTTCTTTATATCAGTGCATGTTATAATGAATTGAAAATGGACCTAGTTGCAGATAGGTAGTTTTTTCTTTAAACTGTGCATTTGCCTGGTGACATAAAGAGGTAGTAATGAGTTGATTATAAGTTCAACTACATGCTCTCTCAACACAAATCCATCAATGCCAACACTCCCTAACTGCCCCATTGAGCAAAACAGCTTTAAGTGAAAGTGTTTCATTAGTCATAACTCATCATCATTATGTTAGGAGACGATAAGAGGATGAAGCATAACCTTTTACTTACACCTGAAATAACAAACTCCCACATTTTTACTGGGTAGTAAGACAAACTTTTAAGCAGGACTATAACTTTTAGAAGGAGAAAGAAAAATTACCACTTTTCAATTTTCAAATTTCAATTGAACTCATAAACAATAAAATGCACCCTTTTTCAAATTTTGGCATGTTTACAAAGCAGCAGTTGCACTTTTAAAAAACTGTCCATTCTAAAATAGTAATACCTCAATTGCAGAGTGTACCGGACCTTTATTTGAGGTAAGGTTTTATTTCTACAGTAATTTCCTCTGTGTACTCTGTGTGCAGAGAGCCCAGTATTTGTATTTGTATCTGTATTTGTTGAGGCAGCAAAATTATTTGTATTTCTACTCGAATAAGAGTGGAAATAGGTGTAACAATCCTGTTTCACTTATAATTTAATTTATAATTAAAGTCTTAAAATAAGTGTTCTTCAATAAACCGATTTGCGATGGAGGGTTCCCACACCGGGTCTTGAACCTCGATCTCCCAGACCTCAGACTGTGCTGACTACTCAGCCAAAACTCAGCTCCACCAGACATGCAGACCTGCAGCTATTTATACATCCATGACACAGAGACAGAGTGGAGCAGAGGAGAGACACGGAGACAGCAATGTAACACTACGAGTCCCGACCTGCATGCTGTTATTGGACTTTTTTTTTTTCTTCCTGCAAACAAATCATTTTTAGAATATTTGTATGAAATAAATATTCGTAAAAACCAACTATTTATGCTTTTCCAAATACTGTATTCAGATTCAGCTCCACCCCTACTGTGTACATCCTCTGCAAGGGGATTTATTGGGATGGCTTTCATGATCCACTGGATTTTCTTGTAGCACCACCAGCAGGTCAAAGTTTTCATTGACCGGACAGATTGGCACAACATTTTGTACCGATATTCATGGTTCCCAGACAATGAATCCTAATGACTTTGGTGATCGCCTACAGACATTCATGTTCCCCTCAGGTTGATTTGCAATAGCTTTGGTGATCCTTTAATTCTATCTAGTCCTATCCTCTAGCACCATCATCAAAATTTCACTTAGTCCAATTCTTTGGTTTATGACAAATAAAAGACATTCCCACCAACCTCAGCTGTACTTTTTTGCACGTTTTTGATAACTAGCAAATGTTGTCATGCTAACATGGCACTGTAAACTAAGATAGTGAACATAGTTATAGCTAGTTGAAGCAGGCCGTTTCCATGACCACAGTAGTAAACCAACATGGCTTGTGTGAAGGAATATGTACTGCTTTATCAAACTGATCTGCATGATTGTTTTGAGCACAAGTCAAACCAAACGAGTCAGCTTTCTCTTGTTATAACATGCTTTAGTGACACAAGCTGCAACGCTCAGACTGCAGCTTGTGCTTGCGTTGTGTTAAGAATTTTTAAGTGACACACTCCAGAACACACTGACACGTGAAATCAATCTTGTGCAGCTCGAAGCATGTGCATTTGTGTACTTGCATGGACCATGTTTTGGTCCTTAGTCTTGTTGAACTCCCACTCACTGTGCTGTTACATCTGCTCCTCTCTCGCCTCTCTCCCTTAAACTTGGCTATGATGTAATCTGTATTACTGAAAAAGAGTCTGAAAACATCAATCTGAGCACCCAGGGTCATTTATTCAGCTAGTGTTTGTCAGTAAAGCAATTGTGGACATTAAAGCATCATGCAGACTTTATTGTCTGCATGATAAACACATTCTCTGAGCGTTTAAATAAATAAACTCAATGATCGTCACTCACTAGAGATTTGACAGAGGGGAAACTTGATAAAGGCTGCTCAGCAATCTGAGTGGTACTAAACATTCCTACAGTGCAGTAGCTGTTCCAAAGCCAGGCCTCACACCTCGCCCCAACACATATATGTCTATGCTTGTGAGTGTGTGTGTTTCTATAAAAATCGGGGGTTGGCAGTGGGAAAAGATCTTTTCGTCATTAATTAAATGTAATTGCAGTCAAACCGAATTGTTATCAGCTTCTCCTCAAACGCATTTTGGTTGAAACTCAAGATCTTTTTCTCCATTTGGCCTCAGCTGTCCCACTCACACTTTATATAAACACTTTATAAATCCTTCCAACTATGAGTGTCTACACATACACACATACAGTATCTTCTAGCTCCAAGCACTTGAGGCACTTATTTATAAATGAGGCCTGTCTCAGATTGTTCATGGAGGCTTTGCAACAAAACCACAATCTGCCTAAAGCAACAAGTCCAAGAGGTAAGGAGCTTTGGCCATGATTTTTCTTCTTTCTCCTCTTTTTTTCTTTTTTTTCCCTTTGTCTGCAGAGAAAAATGTACATAAAAGAAATATTTTTTAAATTTTTGTGCATATTTTTGTATTAAGTTTGTTTTTTTTTTTCATTTTGACAGGCTGATTACTACTGACATTACAGTATATTACAGTATGTTTTAAAGAAATTGACCATAATAAACCATAATAAACTTCATATATCCCCATGCAGGTAAATAATATTTATGCTTTTCAAGGAATCATTGTTCAATATACTGTACCCTTACTTATATACTTCTACTTTTGCTTTACTACATATATTTACTTCTATGACTTCTCCAAAAATAATATTTAGCATGCACAAATTCTACCCCTCTACTTCTACCCCTCTATCCCTTAATGCTGCAGCCTTGTGTAGTTTAAAGACACTTTAGAAGACGAGAGCCATTCCTGAACCTTGCCGGTGGGAGCGAGTGATGAGGATGAAAGAGTGCAGAGCATTTGGCGTATAAATGCCCCACTGGTCAACCAAAGTCCCATTAGGAACTCAGCACTACAATGGAGAAAGGAGAGGAGGGTGATGATGAAAAATGGATATATGTGGTGGATGAATTCCATATGCCGCTCTCCGCTCAGACAGCAACAACAGGCCTGGATCAGGTTCCCCATCCCAAATCCCACTCCTAGACCATCGGCAAGAAAGCAGGAAAACTGACCACAAATCAGCATCTGGGGTTTCTTTATCCTCTACCATCAAGCTTTTTTTGGTAATTTTTGCATAGAATTTATATTTGTTTTATCCCAAATGACATACAGAGAGTTTTAGTACATCAAGGTTTTGCTCAAGGATATTTTAACACTACAACTGGGCCCTGCCACCTCCAACTTTTTCATATACAAAAACATGGGTTCATTACCTGAACTCAGTATTCCGCAACTTTATTTATTTTTCCAATTACAGAAATATTTAGTACAGAAGCTTGGTCTAGCTACTTTAAGTCATTGAAATGGGAAGGGAGCAGTGGTCTCCTGTGCCAAAATTTGTCATTTTGTTGACTCAACCCTCCTCCACCAGTGGATTTTGTGGCTCTAAACAACGTCAATTTCCTCCTTTGCTCCCAGTGGACAAGAATTATAATCCCTATGACCACTAGAGGGCTTTGTCACTAGAACATAAACATATTTCATTGTTGCGATTTTACTGAAACGACTGATTCTGACCTTTTTGTGGGGGGGCGGTCTCTTTACACTGGAAGCCATTTGGTCCCACTTCATGCTCTTCTTCAGCATTTATCTTCCAGTAGTTCTTTGGATTTTCCCCTTCTTTTGGGTGGAAGGGTCTCAGGCTTGACCATTGATGTGGAGTAGGTATTATAGTTATTGACCAGGTGAGAAACCTCAAATGACTCTGAGACTGGTCTGGCGACACCTGATGTTCCTGATCGTATCAGTAAATGCAGTTTGATACTACTGGTCCCAGAATTCTGGGGACAACAAATACTCTTTGATCAGCTACTTTGTCAGAAATACAACAGAAGAGCAGTGCATCTGTTTACAGTGCAGCCAAACAAACTAAAAAAAAAAAGTATATATCTTATTTTAATAACAAAGTCAGTCAATAATAATTACACCTGCGATCTGATTCCCTGCTGCACACAATGTGAGTAGTTTTTTAGAAGGAGTTAGTTATCTCACTGGGGCGTTGGAGGTGCCTGTTGCAGCTCACTGTGGCTGATCATCACTCCATTACTCCCTTGCCAAGATTAAAGATCGAATGCTGCTGCCCTGCACCCAGCATTACATCTTAAGTGCTTTAGACCCTTGAAATAATGTATGGAGGGCAGTCTGGAGTGCACTTGCTGCAACAGCCACTTGTATAGGGTATTGTTCTTTAAGCCTATGTGTAGACGCATCAATTCATCAGACTCTGCTTGACGACAGAGATGTCATAGTGTGGCAGAAATGAAGATGTGCGTGTGTGTGAAGATTTATTTATTCACTGTTGAATTTTCAGTGAAGGTTTCACCCCTTAAGTCAGATTCTTCACTAGAGCCTGTTGTGTTGATGTTTTTTACTTTTGGGGGAAGCAGTAATTTTGAGACTCCCCGCTTAACCTTGCCATGCCTTGTTGATAAATATGTGTTCTTATCATTGTATTTAATTTGGACTATGGACAGATAACCTCAATACTATGTTTCAGATTTCCTAAAAGGTGAAGAACAAAAATATGTGGTTGAATAAAGGCAAGAGGGCAGAGTCAGTAAGTGAAAGCAGGGACTTCTGCTCTCTATTTAGGAACACATATTGCATGTTATAACTCTTGCCCTAACTGAGCAAACATGCAATACATAGCAAAACATCTTAATGTATTCTTTGAATATTTGGAACAAACAATCCATAGATTTGAGCCAGAAAGTCTGCCCCACTGTATAAAACAAGCTTTGTAACAGTTTTCCATCATTAGCAAGACCAACAGACCTTTTTCACAACACACATTTTCACATTTAGTAGCAGGAAAAGTACAGGTGTAATTAATAACATAATAATGGCTCCATCCCATTTAAGTGTCTCTGTAAGCCAGACTACCTGAAATCTAAAGGTAAATATTGCCAACAAAATTTGCACCTAGAATTAGCTGCCAAATGCTATATTAAAACTTTCTAGTTCACACAGCCTCCTCTTCAGTGGACCTCCATGAAGGTACTAGCCATGTTTACTCTAAGTTTGTAACATGAATGAAAACCCTCTGTACTGTAGAACAACATCATCATGTTATTACTTAAACCTCTGCTGTATGGTTTGTAATCTACAGCGTACAGTATACAGTATATCCCAGCATGAGGGTTTGGTCCAGTGTGGGTTTGGTCAGGTTTTGAGCTATAGCAATAAGACTGCTGAAAAACAGAAATTAAGTAACTTTTTTCCTGTGTTTTTCCTCCGACTAAAGTCTCAGATACTGCAGATTTGCGGTAAAGAAAATGGAAAGAACAAATTGAAGCAGATAGGCAAAGCTCCAGTTTCCTCGCACCATTTGTGATCAACATTTTTCAAACCAGTGACCAGTTTATGCAAATAAAGAACACAAAAAGGGAGCAGGAGATGTGTGGTTCAGATAGCAGACCTCAGTAATAATGGGCTGGTAGCATGATGTATGAGCCAATTTAAATAACATAAACCCTCACTTCTTCTGGAAACTTCACACACACACACAGACACACACACACACACATGCATAGACATAATATATACATATAAGCACACATTGTGCAGCACATATGGCATTAACAAACAAACATTACCCTTTGCTACTCCACGTGCCTGGTTCCCTGGAGCCACTGGAGCCATAGCTACAACAACTGGGCTACCTCAGTCTGTTTGGCCAGTCCACCTTAATCTACATCAGTCGAGCAGCAGGAGCCACAGGATGTTAGCACACAGTGAAAAAGAGCGAAAGAGGTGCAGTAATTTCCCTGCTAACCAGCTCATCAACACATCCTATATCTCTGTGTAACATGTAACACCTTCATCTGTTTCACTGTGAAAAGTCATGAGTTTTTTTACACACATTTAAATGTACATTGATTTTTTTTTTTCTTTAAGCTGAAGACTCGCAGTTGACATATTATCACTTTGTAAAGTTGTTGTGGTGGACAGTTTTGTTTCTATCAACCTAACAAATGTGAGTCTAATATTCATTCTCTTAGTTCTGTTTTGGTCTCCACCAGCTCCTGGGGCCAGATGCATAAAACTCTGTGTAGATTCATGACTAACACTGTGTATATGATCTCAGTCATTGTGGATCTAGGTGCACGTGCACAAGCCTCATTTCCACTTGTACAATTAGCCATAAATGGATGAAGACACGCCCTTAACCAGCCGTTTTCATATCAATATGCTGCCTGCTCCACCAGCCTGTACACCTGTCAATGAAACAAACAGGACAGAAGAAGAGCAGTTTCACAGATTGTGTTGCACCGGTAGGTTCTCCAACAGCCAGAACAGCTGTCATTACGTGAGACTATGTGGCTTTTTATACCATCCATATATCATTAAATCATCACATGGACCTGTAAACGATCGTCAGCAGTGATATCTCAGATTGTAATCAATGATTAGTTTGTAGTACTCATATCTAAACAGACTTTACAAGGTGACACAACAAAGGATAAAATGAAAAGTATATTAACAGCAAAATAAAAATGATCAAATTAATCACACAGAAGTAATTCATCAATATTCAGTTTATAAATGTGCCACTGATTGGCATTTTAGTTGGTTATCAACCTAAACAAACAATGTTGACCCTGTGTTTGTAAATACCAGTTTATGTGCAGGAAATGGCGTATGCATGGTTTTTGTGTGTACACATCGTTTATGCATCTGGCCCCTGGGCTCTTTAGCAGCTATATGCTATGTTCACCAGCTAGTTGCTACCTTTGTCTGTCACATGACACATTTCTCTCTAAATCTTTAAAATTTCTCTTGCTAAATGTGTAGAATCTGTTGTTGTTGTGATTGTAATAAAAACCTGCAGGCTCTTGATGTTTGGCCACTGTTGGTCTAGCCAGGCTTGAACCACCCCATTCTGCATTAAAGCAACTAACCCCCTCCCTTCTTTCATCCTCCTGCCACCAATTTACTTATTTTTGGCCTCCTTCCCTCCATCACTGGCACCAGACTGGCGGAACACATTGGCACTGGATTATGTGCTGATGTCAACACTCTGGTAACTTTGTTTTTAGGGGGCAAAGTCTTCAATCCTCCTGACAAACAGGAAGTAAGTTCATAAACACAAGATGAGGAACTAGGTAGTGAGCATAAGTGTCACCCACTGAAACTTTATCAACAGAAAATGATGGTCCCACGTACATTGTGTGATCAAAAGGGAATCTTGCAGTGCAGAAAAACTATTGGTATTGAGAGCTTAGCAACAGAAATTAAGACAAAATAAGAAACATAAAGAACTCCAGGAATACCTCTGTAGCAAGCGCATGTGCATAACTACAGTCACAGAGGCAGACAGTCTTATGCAATCAAATATGAATGTATTTCTACAAGCAGACTCTCTCACACACACATACACACACACATAAACAGACTGTGCAGGTGGCCGACCAAAATAACAAACAGCATAATTAGGAACAGGTGAATGTTATATGGCACTTTCTACTACAAATATTGGACAAATGAACACAGAGCAAGGAGGGAAACAATGTTTCAGCGAATATCATCTAAACCGCAACAATTTGCCAGATGAAGTACCGTCTAGCTGACTTAATGACAGAAAGGTAAGGTCGCCACGCCGAGCTGGGGGAAATGGGATGTAGGAGTAAAAAAGAAAAGAAAAAAACACAACTGGTCCATAGCCACATATAATACCACTGCCTCTGGAGCTCGAGCCAAGACTAAATACTCTCTATATTTCTCCAAATTAAAGCTGTGATTTGAATGAGATGAAAGATTGAATTCAGACATTGGATAAGCAAACTGAAGAGTGCAGGAATTGAGAACAGAAGGCTAAAAACTGCTGAGAACGGAATGAGGAGAGAGTGAGATGTTCATTATCATCTTTAGCACTCTTCTTCTTCCATGTTTCTTGTGCAGTAACAATATTATCAACGTACCTTGTTATATAATAGTTTGGCATTTTAGTAAACACTCTTATTTGCTTTCCTACGAGAGTTACATGAGAAGATCAACACCGCTTTCATGACTGTACTCTAAATATGGAACTAGAGCCAACTGGCACTTAGCTTAGCCTAGCATAAAAAGAGCTCGCCTGGTTCTCTCCTAAGTTCATTGGTTTTACATTTCTGGTGAAATGTCTTCTATCAAAAGGTGATAATTAGTGAGCTTTAGATGTGCTGGTAGATGATTTGTAAACTAGCTTAGCTTTCCCCTCTTTATGCTAAGCTAGGCTAATCACCCTCTGGCTCTAGCTCCATATTTAGTGCTTAGATATGAGAGTGTTATCAATCTTCTAATCTAACTCTTGCCAAGAACGCAAATAAGTATATTTCCCACAATGTAAAACTACTCCTCCAAAGGGTCAGTTCACCCAAATCACCAACACAAAGTCACAATGCAGAGATTTTTTGCAAACTTTTGTTGGAGAGATGTAATGTTGTGCTGAACAGAAGGAATGGCTGGAATCACTAGGAGTTCAGTCTTTGAGGGAGATTGAGTTAAGGATGGTGTTCCATCATACTTTTTGAGATATCATTGAGGCAGGCTGTGACAGGAGGGACAGATGGAGCTGGGTATCAACAGCACATTAGTGGTAAAAGATATCATATGAGCGGATAAGCAGACTAAGGGGGATGGTGTTTATTGAGAAGAGAAGTGGACCAATCACTGATCCAGTGGAAAAGAACTGCATTTCAGACCTATAGTTTGTTTGCTCTAGTCCAAGTCACTGGACAAGTTGGTAAACGTGGTGCATGTTCCCATTGGTTTGGTTTCTTGTCACACAGAAAAAAATTAAAGCGAACCAAAATGTATGACTAAAAGTCACGTAAACTAGAGTGTAAAGACAGGTGCTTAAGAAGGTCTTGTCTAACAAAATATCAAAAATGCAATGTACTTTGTTGCACTATTCACTCTCCAGCTAGCTGCTAGCAGCTGTTCTAGCAATTGTTAATTTCACTCATCCTCATCCCAGTATGCAAAGCGCACCTGACTACGTAAGCCATTTAGCTCAAACTTGCAGAGTACGTCTAGCAGTTGGGATCGGATCAAGGTTGCATCACATTCCCACTGTAAATGAACTGCTCCAGAATTTGTTTTGATTCAAACCAGAGTAGTGCTGTACCTAAAATGCCTAGTTCGCATAGGGTAGACAGGTTTTGGTGGTTCACAGTGTCAAAGGCTGCCGACAACTGATGACTGGGCAACAGTTTTCACTGAATTTAGGGTTTCTATCACCAGACCTCTGCAGATATAAATAGATTTGTTTTCAGAATCTGCACATGTTCATGTCTCACGAGAAAAGCACACAAGTACGTGAAAAAATGCAATGGACATATGGTCACATATACACATACACACTCATGCCCCTTCCTGTATCCACAGACATACTTGCATACACAAATACACACGCTCATGTAGGTCATGAGCGTTACAATGGCAAAGGCAACAAAACTCCTGCTAAAGCAGGCCCTTCTCCCTTTTTAAAGTCCTGTATCCGCAGCCATTCATACAGTCATGCACACATACTGTATACTCAAGCCTACATGCACACATACTTTGCACACAGTCGTTATAATTTTTGGTATTCTTCCAATCCTGAAACTGATATATTTAAAAGCAAGCCAAATATTCATTTATGGTAAGATGAAGCACTAAGTCTTCTAGTCTCTACCTGACCAGCACATATACTCCTCCTCTCATCAGCTCTATTGGAGCTGAGGAGGATATCCTCTAGTCATCCTAATGGCTCCAGTGAGTATTAATCTAATACTCCTGTCTCAAGTATTGCGATGGAGGCTTAAAGAAACCTGGCTGCTTATGTCCAAATGTTCAGTTTTCTGTCTCGCTCTGTCTTTTCTCTCTGTCTCAGCCTCCCTTTTCTGTCATTCTCTATTGATATCTGTCATTCCCTCATTAGTGCTTTTACAGTGTGTCCCTCTGAACCCTCTCATTTTCAGCTCACCTTACTGCATTATATGCCCCAAATGTACTTAAACTATGTTCGGATGTTTCTATGAAGCAAAGATTTAAGAGAAAGTATCATGAAGATTTGCCTTAAAAGGACAAAACAGAGGAAAGAAGAAAAGCTTAAAGATGTGGGATAAAACGGCAGACAGAGAAATGACAAACTATCAATGCACCCACAGTGCAGAGTCCCACTTACAATAAGTACTGCACACTTGCTGAAAGAACACACTTGTCCCGCAAGACACATTTGGGGAAAAATAAGATTTTATTTCTATTTAATAAATTTTTCTATTTCTTTATTTCTAAGACATTTGGAGTTACAGGCAGCATTCTGGGGACAATGTAGTTGGTGTGTGAGTCTATTTTTTTTCACATGCACTGGAATATTCTTGCTACAATCATAATCTGCATTTTTTTTCTCTCACCCTCCTGGTCATCAGGTCTTTTTAGGCTTCACAGATTGGCACACAGGTCAGTTGTGGGCCTTTGTGTCTGTCCATATGGTGGGCTCCAACTTGGGCCTTTGTGAGCAATTATCTTCAGCCCCTACAAGGTTCCTTTCTGTGTCTACTTACTTGGGCTAATGCTTGAGCCAAGGTGAGTTTCAAGCGGGGGCCCACCTCTCCTCATGTTGGCCCATTACGGGCAAAGGGGACCAAAAGTGGGGCCCTTACAGGACTTGCGAGTTAATCTCAAAACCTGGATCCTATAGTGCAGTTAAATACCAAATATAGCTTTTAATTACTTCCATCTTTTACATTTAGAAGCAACTATATCTTGATTTATTGATTACTCTGTGCTCTTGGGGATTAACAAAAGATATTGGGATGTCAAAGCGGGAACATGCAGAGATGTGCAGCACTCAGACCCAACACATGGGTGCAGTGTGCACCAGGTTTGCTTGGATGTGTTTGAATGCATATATGTATCTATGAATACAGCTACATCCAAGGTTGACCTAAAATATATTAATATTCCTGTGAGTACACACACACACATACAAACACACACATGAATAATGCACCTGAATATATGCTGCAATAACAGCTTTCTTTCCACCAAATGAATGGAGAGAGAACTCATTAAATGATGAGTTTTGATCCTTCACTTTTTTAGAACACACTTTTCTGGTTTGGGTAGTTTGCAGTACAACCTTCAGAGCATGTGATGATGATTATAGTGACTTATTATTCTTGGATACATTTAAAAAGGCGTAACATTTCTTGATGAACTTCCTCCAAAAAAATATTGGTACAGCAAAATGAAAGCCTACAAGCCATCATTATATGTTGTTGAGGCCAAAAAGGTTTGGTGGATGGTGATTAGCATGGGAGACAACTTGTTGGAATGAGTGTCATGTGACTGACATGCCCTACTAAAAAACAGGGCGTAAAATACTGTAGACTACTGTTAAGAGACTGAGCATTGTGAAAGTGAAAATATTACATTGTGAGATTAACATGTGGCACAGACAGAAACACACAGTAAGACATTATATTTACATGGTTATTTGTAGATATTAAGCTCACCTGTTTGGTAACTTGCTTAATTTATTTTGAGCATTTAATGTCAAATTTTATGTAGTGTTTTTGTAAATTTAGGGTAGGGTTGCCTGTGGATGTGTACTGTATATACAAAACATGTTCACTTGTGTTGTGTTTCTCCTGTGTAGCTATAAGTTAGCAGGCATATATTTCTAAACTGCTAGAGGTATCATGATGGTAAGAGATGGTAAGAGAACGATGAAACCGAACACATACTTGTGTCCAGATACCAAACGTGTAGTATATTTACTTTACTTCTGAGGGCATCTAGATTTCTCTGTTAAGGATGAGTCACAAATGATGTTAGAATGCTTATTTAAATGAAATTGAGTCCATTGTCCATTCTGTATATTATCTTTCCATGATTCAAGGTTGCAAAAGAAAGAACATTTGAAGCTGCAGCATTAATAACATAACAAGGACATTGTATATTTTGTGCCATTTTTTTCTATTGATATATCATATATACTGATCCACTGATTATGATCAGTAGATACGGGATAACCTTTGTACCTACTAATACACCTCTTTTCAAATTTCAGACTGGTACTATGAAATGTCTGGACTACAATCAATTCAACCCTCCCAGCTGACTGACAGACAGGTTTCTTTCACCTGTTTAGGTCACAGAGTTGGCCTTTTTTAATAAATTTTGTTGGTGTCTTCCCAAAAATGGCCTTAAGGGTGGAGTGCAGGACTTTTGTCTCCCCCTTCTGGCAGTGAGAGTAAAGGGGGGGGGGGCACTCGGCTATGATTGCATGACACAAGCATGCAGCATGCTCTCATGTGTACCCCAAATGACAGGCACAGAGAGGGCCAGTAAAAATGGATATGTTTTGACAGTTAACCGGCCCAAAAACTTATTTTTGACGGCCCACCGGCCCACTGGCATTTGTCTCAGTATGCCTGATGGCCAGTACTGGCTGTAACCTTCTGTTGTGGCTGTAAAACAGTGGGTAAATTGCTTTGAGCGCCACACAACTACCGCGAAATGTCTCGTTTCGATATCAGAATTTGATCCATCTAGTCCGATAACATTTGGAAAGTCTAGAAGAGCCGCACGATTAACGGCCAAACAGCCAGCGCGGGAATGTCGCCCCCGACATGAGATTTAAAAAGTCAGTATACTGTGAAAAACAGAGAGATTTATCTGGCGGTGATAGGCTTAATCAGCATTGTGTGAAGTCGTTTGGCCAGAGATGGAATATAATGGACATTCATTTATACTGCAGGTTTAAGTACAAGAAGAAGAATGTCCAGAGAACTACCACCTCGATAATCTGTTCTACTAAACAGATTTTGTGAAAATGCACTATCATTTATTGCACTGCATTAAGAAAATGACCCATGAATGCAATCTATTGTACAAGAGCTTAGGGAGATATCTGATGAAGTGAAAGAGATGCAGGATGAAGCATACAGGACCAGTGCTATTGGAGGACTTGGAGTAGGACGTGGGTTACTTTCAGCATTTTCAGCAGGACATACAGCAACAGGGGAAGGAGCAGGAAGTATGGCAACCCTAGCAGGAGCTTCTGTTATAGCTGGAGGTACAACTGTTGTTAAAGCAAATGCAAAGAAGAAAGTGCAGAGAAAGAAAGTATAAAAACTGCAACAGTTAGGAAAAGAATTCATGATCATTGTTGAACAACAAAAGAATATCCTGGAAGAAATAAAGAAAGGGTCTGATGAGCTGGAGGAAAAGTCGTCCTACCAGGAGCACAAGCTAAAGCAACTCTTGCAGAGATAGAAGAATTTCAGTGGCTTCTAAGGATATGGATGAACTTCCAGAGGATTTAAAGGCAAGAAACTTTATCTCAGAGTTAACCAAGCAGTGTGGGAAAACTTTTGATAAGGTTGCAAAGATAAGGAGTAAACTCAGAGACTTTGAAGAAAATTATTATGCAGTACTTGGGCCAATAGTTTAAAGGTGATAAAACTTATGTTTGTTTATGTATATTGGCAACACAATGGGATTTGCAAGTTTGACACACTGATTCTACGGCTTAGTGCGTCCTCACACATCTTGAAAATAAACACCTACATCAGAATGCTGTTTGCTGATTTTAGCTCATTCAACACAATCATCCCCATGAAACTGGTTGGCAAGCTCAGCACTGTGGGTTTGAGTACCATGCTCTGCAACTGGATATTGGAAAGTTGGGATTGGCGGTCACAGCTTGTCCACTCTACTGCTGAACACCGGAGTCACACAAGTCCTGTGCTCAGTCCGCTCTTGTTCACCCTGTACATCCCCAACATGGAGAGAACTCGTTGTGAAGTATGCAGACGACACCACCATCATCGGTCGGACTATAAACTAAAATGATGAGTTCTCATAGTGGGAGGAAATTAGCAATCTACTACTCAACGTCAGTGAAGATATGGGCTGCTGCAGGCGAATTAAGCCCCCCAGAGCATCATTGGTACACATCTACTGAGCATTAGGGATATCAGTGAGATGACGTGCCTACGCAGACCTAAAAGGATTCTAAAAGACAAGAGCCACCAGGCTACAGAGCAGCTTCTTTTCTTCAGGCTGTGAGGCTCCTTCACTCCACCACATCCTCTGCACACCACTATGAATAAATGACTACTCTCACAAACGTCATACCATATACACTTACCGAACACTTTATTAGGAACACCTGTGCAATCTAATGCAGTCCAGCACAACAGCTCTGCTATAAATTCCACTTTTATGAAGCTTATACATTTTTCAATTTTTGTTGACATTGTCAGAAAGGTGATAATTCTGTGTTCCTAATATTTTGCCCCCCTCATGTATGTTATTGGGGTAGACAAAATATTAGGAACACTCTTCATTATATTGTTGTGCGTGTAGCATGGAGGGGGCTACAACTGCATCTCATTGTGCAATCCTGTATTGTATAGTGACAGTTAAATTAAACCTTGAACCATGAATTATTGCAAAATCAGTTGTGCACATTTTTATTTAAACTTTTATCTCTAGCAACATTCAAAATATGGAAACCGGCGAGGAGGTTCCATTATACAAAGATGGTGGGATTTATACAGCTTTCAGTTTATACCTGTCTGTTTAATTCTTAAATCCTAGAATTACAGGTCTATTCACAACTACATGGTTTCCTTCAGCCACATCAGACAGTCTTTTAAACATGCTCATGATACAATAACTGCTGCAACTCAAACATAACATTTTGTTAAATAAGCAGCTTTCCATTTATTTCTGAATCTGCTTATAGCTGTTCAAATCATATCTCTGGTGGAGGTAAGACCACACACAGGTGTCACACACAGATAAATATTAAGCCCAAAAATCATCCTGCATTTGATGCTGCCACAATTGATGCTGTTAATAGTACATCTGTCATAGCAAATGCTGTAATAGCAGCAGACCAATATTAAAAACGGATCTGTTTGACTAAATTTGCTACGACTGCACTCTCTTCTGCCTCTAAAACTTACCCTCTTAATTGTTCCAGCCTCTGTTCTTGAGCTACCAATAACCCTGAGCACTGAAGTGGACTCATTTACTGCTGATCTGTCAAAATTCTCCCTTTTATAAATGTGGTAGGGTTTAAATGGATATTGTGCAATACTTATGGTATTACAACCAATTGTTCTGAATACATAACTATCATGGGTGTTAAAGCCTTAGTCAAACTTGATTATTGACAGCCTAATACTCATACCACTGCCACATCAGGAACACCACAACCAAAATTATGATATAGTACATACCAGATCTTCACACTCAGACACAATTCATACTGAAACAATTTTCCTTTATTTAGCAGACAGGTCAAGGGACATAACAGAGGGCTTGCTAATTAGTGGCTAGACTAGTGGAACATGCAGTGATGGTGGTTGGACAGCGGAGTGGGCCGTGACATTCAGATGAAGTTGCCTATCAAGCTAGTTGGGCCAGCTACTGTAGTTTAGCCTAAGCAGATACAATGTAGATATAGGGCCAGGTCATGCTGCCAAGTATCTAATCTTTGCTTGGATGAGGGTAAGATTCGAGGAAGCTTAAAGGTGTGCTAGGTCAGAGAAAGTTTTCTTCTAAGTAGTAACTGTTAACGATTAACCAGTAATGATATAACTAACTATTTGTGTAACTAGTGAAGCTAGATAAGTAGGGTTGATTCCTGGGCTACTGAGTGGGCCATGATACTGTCTATCAAGCCAGTGGGGCTAGCCACAGCAGTTTAGCCTAAGCAATGGAGCACCAGTGGCACTTAATTGCTTACATACTGTTTCTTCTTCTTCCTCCTCACCTTCATCTTCTTCTTGTTCCTCCTTTTCTCCTCCTTCTTTGTTTTGAAAATATTTTTTGTCATATCCCTTTTAACATGGTTAGTCTGATTTGACTATTCGGCAGAAATAATCAATGGATGTGCAGAATTGTGAGGGAAATGTGAATTTATAGTAAACTTGTGAAAAATGAACAGCTTCATAATGCCATATATTTATTAAGATTAGCTACAAAAGGCAGCGTGTTCAAAATTGCTGTGATAAGCACGTGTGCACAGTCCAAAACATATAGAACCAAAGAGAGCGCTGTACAGTACATTGCATAACGGGCTTGTTCACATTTCAAGGATATTAGTGGTTATGCTCTTCGGGTAACTATCTTTCCTGCAATGTTAATTAACACATTTGTTTAAGCATTATTTGCTCCAACAAAATAGTTAATGGAATTCGACTGGGAGCCCTCCTGGTATTAAACTGTCAATTACTAAATTGTTTCCTACTGCAAACCTCCATCTTTTACAGTCAACTGGAAAGAGAAAAGATAGATTTATGTTTTGATCTACAGATCAAAAAGTAAATAGGAATATAACCTTAATGAATGCAATTTTAGTGAAATGCACCTACTGAGTGTAAATATAGCTGGAATATAAATATTTTATATATATTATACTTTGGGATTCTTGAATTTCATTGCTTAGTCATATTGCAATAGTCAACCTGTACGATATCCTTTCACTTCAGGCTCTGGTTGAAACCGTAGCACCACATCATTGGATGGTGGGAAATTCATGTGTAGCAAACGTTTAAGTGGCATGTACAGTACATTATAATGATGCACAGATATATTGTGTGTCCCACTTGCCCATGCACAGTGGCACATCTACTGCTACAGATTATTGCCAATGAAATTGCTTGAAATTCTCAACTTTTGCTATCTTTTAAGCTTAAAAATGCACAGAGTAATGAACTAGTTCATTAAAAGACAAATTGTGTTATAATGCACTAATTTATATCTCCTAACTCAACAAAATACTGCAGGATTAATGCAGATGCTGAATGCAGAGAAGCAGTGGCTAACATTAGATCAATTGGATTGGACCTTTTTGCATGCTGTACTGATTTCTTGTATAACTGATGACAAATTTACTGTCCAGTCTTTCTCTATGAAAGATTAGACTAATTCCTTGATCACTGCCAAGTTCTGAGTCAGCATATCCTGTAGAATGCTGTCTTGAGACACACAGATCTGGATGATAAAAGGTTGAGGGAAAAACTGATGATGGTAAAAGTTACTTGCTGATAGTCACAGATGTTTTTAAAAACTGTACACTACCTCGACAGTGTTGAGAACAGAAAATGTCAAATAGCAATGACTAGCATTCCTGCGACAGGGTAGACATCCTCGCTGGGCCTGAAGCTCAGTGAATGTGTTAGTTTTACACTCACAGAAGTGTGTTGCCTTGCCATAACAAGCTATTTCTGCTAATTCTACAATATAATGTCATTTTCAAGTTAAAGGAATACTTTCACATTTTGGGAAACACACGCATTTGCTTTGCCATGAGTTGCATGAGACGATCGATACAGCTCCAAAACAGAAAGAGGTATTAATCTTCTCATCTAACTCTCAGCATGAAAGCTAATAAGTGTATATATGAGCTGCTATGAGGCAGATTACATTAGGTTGCTGCAATTGTGACTCGTCACCAATCAGCCATAAAAGACAATATTAGTTAATCTGGTGCTCCTGTAACCTCTGCAACAACTGAGATATGACAGACCCTCTTTGTTAAAATGATCATTTCAGGCACTGAAAAGGACAGCTGACCCTGTTTGTTTGTAGTCACAGGCAATAGAGAAACATTTCTTTTTAAATATATATGTTACATTGCGGCTTACTTCAAGACCTTTGTCATGTGTTTCCACTTTTGCTGTGATTGTATTCCTCTTCATTATTCATTCAGAGTTGCAGCAGTGGCCAGCACTTGAGGCAAATGCCTTCCATCTGTCTCTAATTGCCTCAGTAGAGGTATTTAACACAAGGTGAAGTCATTAACACATGGACACACTTGTCAGATGTGGAGCCAGGCAGCCCTGGGTGACAGAGTAGACAACAGCACACCATGTAGTTAAACTAATGCAACATTCACCCACCACAAAGATATCTGAGAGGTCCCTCACCAAAATGCTGTGCATTCATGTTCAGGGGAAAGTACCACAAGTTCAACATAGAGATGCCAGGCTGTGTAAGTATTAACAGTTTAATAACTAGAGACTTTGGGAGGTCAAAGAGAAAACCAACAAACATGTAACAATAACTTATACTTATATACATAATATAGCACTCTTAAGTAATGGGTAATAAATGGTACGTTGCTTCACCAGCATGTATTTATGAGTTTATCCAGTGCAAGATTATTCTAGTGAACTTCACATCATTAAATACTTCAGTTGAAAAAAGCCACATAAATTGCATGCCTTAGGTTTAATATATTGTTTACAAATGAAACTTAAATATGATGTGGTATAAAACCTTAAACTGAAAAATCACAATCAATGAAATTCAAGTCCTTCATGGTGTGTGCTCATGTAGCTCCATGGCCAAGTCAACACCCCCATCTGCTGTCCAACTGCAAACACTGCAACCATCCAGCATCAAATGAACACAGAGTTAGTGATGGGCACTCAATAAGAAGCAGAAAAACACACTAAAAAAAGTTTAGTTAGTCTGCTATAGAAGTGGCAAAGTAATGTTGAGGTTCTGGCATAAACTCGTAGATGTGATCAGTGTTGAATACAGAGTGGAAATGCTGTTGGCCGCATTTAACCAAACAGTATATGATACCTGTTCCACTCAAGTCAGGTCTCCATGTGGACATTAGTCCTAAATGACACAAGGGAGAGTTACATCCTGTTTCACATGTATCTGCTGATAAGTATGTCTTAATTCAGGAAATAGAGGTAAATCCATGTCTTGGCCAGGTGCAGTCACTTCCTGGAGCCTTAAGTGAGGTTGCGAGGCAAACAGTAGTAACTTTAGGAAATCACTTCTCCCAGCCAAGAAATAGTCTGGCACATAACCCACTGTAAAACCTCAACTTGTCATTTTTACACTTTTTGTACAGATTAAACAAATGAGATATAATGTGTTAATTCATTAGCTTTAGGGGTGCTGGTTGGCAGATTTTTTACCTTTGGATGGAGCTCAGCCAGCTGTTTACCCTTGTTTCTTTATGCTAAGCTAAGCTAATTGTCTAAATTAAATGGACAGATATGATCTTCTCATGTCACTCTCTGCAAGAAAGCAAGTGTATTATTATAGCAAGTGCATTTCCCAAAACGTGGAATTCTTGTTTTAACTTGAAAGTAACATTATGCAGTATCTTTCAGAAATATACGACAAAAACTGCTCCCAGCTCCATTGTGGCAGTTACTCTGTAAATAAATCTGTAAATAAAGCCATATGCACAGTACACAGTGTGGTCTGTCCTGAGCTGTTAGGTGAAGCGCTGCACAGATCTACGTCAGAGGGCTTCCCTTTAAGTCTATCTGTGATCAGCACATGGTCAGTGTAAACATTTGAGCACATCCCACACACACCAGCAGTCCCATATATGTCCACGTGCTAGATGTCACACACACAAACACACATACAGTACACATCTGTGGAGGAACACAAACATATATACATCACAGGGAGATACATGTGTCTTTCAGCTCTGCTGCTCTTCACTGCACCTTAACAGGACTAAGTAATGGCTTCTCCAGCATCTCATTACCTTTAGTTCTTGAGTTTAGCAGGAAATTTGAATTTAAAGGAGGTACACCTCCCTAAAGATGGACACAGCACATATACAGTGCGTTAATACTGTCCTGTGTGTTTTTTTCTCATAAATTTGTCATTAGCGTTTGAGTAATCCAGTGAATACTTTGTCTAACTTTTACGAGATAACAAAGTTGAAAGTGTGCTCTTGACTTTTTAATAATAAAAAAGGTTGGCAGAAAAAATGCAACTTCTGTTTCAGCAAATCCAATCAGCATGTGATCTCCTGGTATCTTGTTTTCAGTGTTTATGGCTATAATCTCTCCTGTGGCCTGTTTGACAGCGTGGCCACTAACTGATACAAGCCAGATCAGAGAAGGCCCATCATTCACTATGGGGCCTTAAACGTGAGTAATGGTCCCTAAATGAGGGGATCATCATTCCTGCGTAATCGCCATGAAATTGATTAACAATGGGGGAGAGACTTGCCTATTGATCAGCATGATGATCTTGGGAATTTGATCCCTTTTGTTCGATCTGATTGATTGGATTGATCTCGGACTCATCTTAACGGGGGGAATACACGTCATGCGGATTTCGGTGTTAACTCTGAGTCACTGTCCACACAGTAACGGAGGAGGGGGGGGTGGGGGAAGGTGATGGTGACACGATGACCGGCGGGCGTTTTGTGGAAATGTGCGCATTAACAAGCAGCTTTTGAAAACGCGCTTCATTTGCGTCACGACTCGGCTGTTCGTTTGCTCTCTTGCGACTGGCCTCATGCTGATAACAGACAAGTGGTGGAGAGACACAGGTGGAGCAACGGCGACAAAACATCATAATGGAGAAACTTTATTTGGTTGGCCGACTAATTAGGCCCCAATTTAAAACAACTGTAATGCAGCAGTGTAATGAAAAATAAGGCTATGTCTGTAGCAAATGTACACAGTTTTTCCATAATTAAAGATGTATCCCCTATATTTAATATAAAATAAATCTATCTAAACACAGATAATGCTGTGCATTTCACATTATTGATGTAGTTTTTACAGTTCTGTTATCAGTTTTTATTTATTTATTAATCTTCCATACTCAGTATTGAAGGTATGTATGTGCATGGTCAAATATGAGTTATTTGGATATTAGTTGATATTATTTTTTTACTTATTATTATTTTTAACTTGCATTAATAGCGTAAAAAACTCTACAAACATGTCTCTGCGTTCTGCTTTCCTGTTTGGTTGAACAGGACAAATAAGCCAAATGGCTCCTAACAAACTGTAACCTGAACATACAAATTAAGGGAAATTAGTCATTTATTTATTTTTATCTTTAAAGCTGACTCTCGGGCCATTACTTTCCTTTGTGTTAACGTTTTTTTTTCACCCCACCATCATCAATCACTGCCCAATCATCTCCTGGTGTTAGCTGAATACAGGGTCAGCCTGTCATCAAAGGCAGCGGGGCCGCCTTATCACCCACCGTCCCACAGGTGTAGAGCTCAGTCCACTGCTCTCTCGCTAAAATGACAGCAGGAGCTCTGTGCGTCTGGCTCGTCCTCGCTCTCCAGCTGACAGGCGTCACCCTGCTCGCCATCCCGCGGGACAGAGGGACTGCAGGGAAACAGGAGGGTTCGGACGCGACGAAGACTGTGAGCGAGAAACTGGACGCGTTGTTTCATCTGAAGGATTTACCTCGAGGTCCAGGTGTGGCTCCTCGCAAGAAGGCGCCTCAGTTCATGTTGGATCTTTTTAACGCGGTGACAGTGTCCGATGGGATGCCGAAAAGCCAAAAGGAGATTCTGGAAGGAAACATAGTGAGGAGTTTCGAGGATAAAGGTGAGTAAAAGCTTGTCAAACGTACATTTTTGCATTGTTTCATGACTTTGTATGTAGGAGCATATATTTACTTGATTTAAAGTAACTAACAGAACTAAATATTATAGATTAGAGTGTGTAATTGTTATCCAAAATGTGCAATTACGCAGGATTACGATTACACGACCAGTTTACCTGTTAAACATTTTAAAGACGATTTCTTTTATATTAACTAACGTTTCTCTAAACATGTATTTGATGTTTTTCCGCCTGCAGGTCATGCTGGAGAGAGGTTTCACTTTTTCAACCTGTCGTCTTTTGGCAGAGAGGAGAGAATGATTAAAGCTGAGTTCCGCTGGTTCAGAAAGAAACAGAAGTTTTACCTCGGAAGGTCATACGGTCCTCATTTCTACAAGGTAAAATGCTTTTTTGTGTGGCATTATTTAATTTGTTGTCACGTGAATATATTCATTTTCATGCAAGTGATAACTTCAAGTTATGCTGCTTCATTTGTGTGTGGACAAATGAAGCAGCATGGATATAACTGCTTCATTGAGAAAGTGGCTTTTGATGGTTTCTGACAGCTTTGTGTTGTGACTGTCCAGGTGGATCTGTATGAGGTGCTGGACAGCAGAGTGAAGCCATGGAGAGGAAACCTCATCACTTCCAGACTGGTGCCTCTCTACACACAGGGATGGGAAGTCTTCAATGTCACTCAAACGGTAACCCCCTCCTTATTTTTTTCTTTCATTCGTTGTGTTTTTAAAGATATTTTTGGCCTTTCTATTTGATATTTTACTGTTTCCCAATCATAAATGTTTATTTACTATTTACATTAAATTTTCTGATATAAAATACTATACTGCTGTCTTTAATCTGTTCAATTATGTTTTGACTTTCAGGTGTCCAAGTGGATCCGCAACAGCCAGGAGAACAATGGCATCCTGGTGGTGACAACACTTCCTTCTGGTAATTGGATGGAGTCAGTGGTTTCCTCATCTAAGCAGAAGCTGACAGACACGAATGCCTACCTGGTCATATTCTCAGACGACGGGAGGGCAGGAGCCTCAAATCAGTCATACCTGGGTAAGATGATGGTAGTGGTGTGAGCATGGGGAAATGAGAGGGGAAATGTATCTTTTTGTACTGTACTCACTAGTGTAGTGTAGTAAGCCCAAACTAGCATTATATGTTTTAAATCTAAAGCATAAGAACGACCTTTTTATTCATGATATTATTCTAACCCAGTGATCAACCTCTCTCCACAGGACAAGCCCAACCTGCAGCTGCAGCACCTGAGCTCCAGGAGCACAGCAGCAGAAGGCGACGGGGAGCTCCAGATTTCTTACCCCACGGCAACTCCCAGTCCTGCCAGCGTGTTCCCCTCTTCGTTGACTTTGAGGAGATCGGCTGGTCGGGCTGGATCATCTCTCCCCTGGGTTACAACGCCTACCACTGCAAAGGCTCCTGCCCGTTCCCGCTGGGAGGAAGCCTCCGAGCGACCAACCACGCCACGGTGCGCTCCATCATGCATGCACTCAAGCTCTCTGTCGACGAAGTGGACGCACCGTGCTGTGTGCCCGACAGACTCCAGTCCATCAGTTTGTTATATTTTGACGATGAGGAGAACGTGGTTTTGAAGCAGTATGACGACATGGTGGCATTGAGCTGTGGCTGTCACTGACTGTCTGTGCATCTCCTGCACTCTTTAACACTGGGACAATGAGGGATGGGGAGATGATGGTTTTGCTTGAGTTGATAAAATACTGTATTTTCGTGCATATGTTTAAATATTGTATTATTTTGAGAAATAAAACAACTATTCCTCAACTATTAATCAGTGATCTTTTGTCTGGTTTAGACCTGGGACTCATGACAGGATGCCCAAATATATGCAAAATAGACCTGAATACCACAGTTGACAACATTTTGTTCCAATGATCACTAGTTGATATTATTCTTGTCTTACTCATGAATTGGTATTAAATTGCACTAGTTGCTGCTGTTGGGGTGGGGGGGTAGCTTCAAAACTATATCTTGTTCACCTTGGGGGCCACTGGACCCACCTTGAGGACTTCTGAAGATCCCTGAATCTGGATTTGGAATGTGATCTCGGTTCAGTGACGCTGTCCGTGGTGCTGAGCCAGCCTATGGTGTACTATTAAAATAAAAAATAATAAATTAAATTTCTTTTCTGTAATGAAACTTGCAAGGATGTTAGTACTTGGATTTGATTATAACAGCGCTTCATGTTAAGATAAATTCTGACCTCTCAAATGGGGATTTGAACCTTGAATATTGTTTGTACAATTTCCATAATGCAAAGACAGATGTTAGGAAAGTTGTGATGCCAAAAGTCTGGATCTGGATCTTGAAAGGCATGAAAGAAATTGTACTGTAACTAGTAAGGATGTGACGAGACTCGGACAATAATTTTAATGAGAATTAAAATTAGAAACATTATAAAATGTTTGTATTTTATTAGCTGGGTGGTCAAAACAGTCATTCTCTTGTTGACCCTTAAGAATCAGAAAGGCAAATTTAAAGTTTGAGTTTAAATTGTTTTCATCATCCAAACACACTCTGTATTTTGTCTTTAGTTTACAGATTAGTGAAGGCCCCAAACATGCTGTCATTCATTCTCACCTAGTTCACGCTTGTCTTTACATTATTTGACCAACAGATGGCAGCATAGAGCTCTACCTAAAGACTACAAACCTACAATATAATTGTGATTCTGTAGTTTTGGGATCAGGTTGTGATTGTGATTTGAAAAATAACCCTTTTCCAAATTATAAACATCACACAAAATCATTAGAAATTTTGATGGATCAGAGTTAATCACCCAATGGTGAAAAACATTTGAAAACATGAGGATTCATTGTTTGCTGAGAACATTATACATTGTTATCTGTAATTGAATGGTAACTGAATCACCAATCATAACATCCTAGTCGTTTTATTAAAAAAACAGATTTAGTGGTAATTTGCTTTTACATTTGGTTTAGATAAAGACTTACTATGCATAAAAAAGCAACAGAAGGACAATAAAAATCTGTAACAACAGTTGTTTTTTATTGGAATGGATCACAGCCACAATACAGCCCTGCTTCACTCTAGTTAGAAAAATGCCAATGCAACAAACTTGGAAAACCAATTCTCCTTCATGCCCTCTGCTTATTAAAAAACATGAACTGCAATAATGCTAGTTCAATCTTTTAAACAGTATAAATGAAATATGTGATGTATCAAACATATTCAACAAGTGTAACTGCAATTTCAACTTGCATGCAAAATGTTTTGACAATTTAGTTGTGTGGACATGATCAGTTGAAATCAATAACATACAAATGAAATAATATTTTTTTAATGAATTCTACTTGTTTCAAGTATCTCTAATGATAACTTATGTGACTGCAAACTGTCTTGTGGAAAAACAGAAATATCAAGGCAACAAACTTTGCACATAATAAAACAAAAAGCCACAATACCTGAAAAGTAGTGGAGAACACCAACACCACAGTAGTTGAACATAACAAACTCTCAGCATTTATAATAAATATTCCACATTTACATTCAGGTTTACCCTCTCTGTTTACACTTAAATACAATCTTTCTCAAAAATTGCACATTATCTTACACAAATCTTTCAACTCATATTCAAACAACAGCATTCAGCAACAACAATCATTCATTAACAAATTCATTATTTCTTGTCAGTTTACACTCAAATCATTGCTCTTCACAAATCTGATAGAGGCCTCACCCTCACAAAGCCAACACAGCTTATGTGTCTCACAAAACTTTAAGGCAAGTAAAGCAAAACAATTATCAAAAATTGTATTGAGAAAATACTTAATCTTAAAGGAAAAATCCACCCTGAAACACACTGTTCAACATTAAACAGCTATTGGCGATGTACCTTGCATTTCTGGGTCCATTTTGTTGCTTATGGTGTATTTTTCCTATTCTGTATACAGCAGGCCAAACATATAGATACAACATCAAGGGCTTCTTTCTAGAGTCACATTTGGTACAAGTGTAACAATAAACTAGGGACAATTCCATCAATGAAATGTTGTTGCCTGCTAAAAATCTTTCAAAACAATGTAGGAAATCACTAACTTAAGTAAATGTAGACAAGACGGGTTGAAGGTTGGTACACAGAAACAAGAACTTCACAAAATAATTCCTGGAATGCAAAGAACATCACAAATCAATGATACAAAACAGCATGAGAGAAGGGTGGATTTTTCCTTTCAAACCTATCAACTCGGACAGTCCAGTTCTTCAGTGCCAAGGAACTCCCCTAACATGTGGTCGTTTTGACCGTAGACAGGCTCTAAATACGGATTTCCGTCCTTACAGTTCATTTGCTTCGACCTTTCTAGGTGTCTCAGCTCAGACTCTTCTGGCTCCTTATGAGGGGCTTGGACAGAAGCTTTCTTAGCCATGGGGGACAGAGGCACCGGGACAAAGCTGTGGTAAACAACCAGCGGCGGTGTCAAAACCTCCATGGGGGATGCTTGGAGAACAGTACCCTCAGGTGGCTGGACTGGCAACTGCACATAGTTTCCTGTTTCAGGATCAAAGAAGGTTTTTGTCTTGACCTGTACGGGCATATCCACAAAAAAGAACTGCCCTGAGTCTGGATCCTGGAGGAGCTTTCGTTGGGTCATAGGGAAGGACTGTGTAACAATGGTGTGCTCAATGCTGGATTGGCGAGAAAGCTGGCTGGTGTGGCTTGACTGGCGGGACAGGATAGAAGGGTGAGACACATCCGAGGTGTACGTGTCAATACTGTGACTCCTTCTCAGTGGGTTGTCTCTGTTCACCTTGTCTCTGGCTCTGCCTCTCTGCTGGAATTCGTCCATGATGGATTTCTCGATGCGCTGGCTTCTCGAATCAGGCTTCTCATTGATTGACATATCAGCGCTGAGCCTGCGCTCCACTTTATCTCCTAAGTACCTATCAGTGCTTTGCGACCGGTGGAATGGCCTGTCCGATATGGGTCTATCGCCGACATGAGCTTTGTACACAGGTACATTACTAATGACCCTATCACTGCTATAATGTCTTTGCTCTGGCTTATCTCGAATGTGTCGGTCACTCCTGCGGCCTTGCCGTTCTGCAGCAACACTGGGAAGCAATTCATTGTTCTGGTTATTGCATTTCACCGAATCGTGGCTCTGCCTTCGAGTCTTGTGGGTCATTTCTGTTCTGTTGTGATGCTGGTTTTCACTGTCATGGCCTCTTCTTTCACAGAGTAGTGGCTCACTCCTGTCATTGCTGCTTTTGCCATGGTGACTTTCATTGTGATGATGACCATCTCCCATTTTTTCTCTGTGTTTTTTCTCGCTGCTCTTGCCATTTCTGCTACTACTGCTTTTGAGTTCGGATTTGTGTCTATCTGATTGTTTGCTGCTGCTTTGAGATGACTTGTGGGGCGACTTCTGGGCCTCCTCCTTCTTCATCCTTCTATTGGTCAGCTTCAAGGCTTTGAGAACAGCCTTTTCAGATTTGGGTAAGACAGTTGGAGGTTTGGGCAGACTTGTTTGGCTTTCATTACCACTGCAAGTGGACCCAGAGCGTTCGCTGGGCACCTTTGATACTTTCCGCTCTGCTGGTTTATCAGCATTAACTCCCATGTCATCAGCTGTGTCAGCTGTGCTGGCTGTTAAGCTCTCCACGCCTTCAGATGATGGACTCACCCCAGAAAATCTGTCTTCCTCCTGTGGGACAGCAAGGAACCCTCCAGCCTGTGGTTTCTTTCGGTTGTCACTTTGCAGATTTGAAGGAGAGAGCACCAGGGGTGTTGAGTGGTTTGATAAAATCTCTTTAGGTTTGAAGATTTCATCTGCCATTGAGGTGCTGCCACTGGTGACAGTTTCATTAGCCAATGGGATCTCTGGATTTTCCTTTACTTGATGTAACTCCTCCTCTCCCCTCTCTGAACCACTCAAACTCCCTCTTGGTGACCAGGGTTGTACAGTCTTCTTCAACTTATTACTGAAAGTGTTGTCCTTGACTTTGAATAAGGCAGGGACCCCCAAGGTTGGTGAGAAAATGTTAGAGGATGACACTGGTGTCTGATTATTTTCATCACGACTTAAGCTTTGACTTGCAATGGTATTTTTTCTTTCTTTGCCCTCCTTGTACAGAACTTCTGTCTCTTTTTGAGGAGATTTTATTGGTCGCTTTACAAGCTCTGGCTCACTTTCATGATCGCTTAAAGAATAATATTCTACTTCTGTCCTGTCTGAATCCTCTTTTGAGTTTCGAGTTGAAACATTTTCTCCTAACTCATCAAGTTCCTCCACCTCTCCAGTTGGGTTCTCAAGAGATTGGTCAACATTTGACTCAGTCTCAGTATTTCTGTGCAGTGCACTCTCCACAGAAAAGTAGGATGATTTTGAGGACAAGCTCGCTTGATCTGGTGGACTCTGAGTGACGCTAACACCATTTACCAGTAGTAAGGGTGATATTATATTCCTGGGGATTTCATTGAGAGCCTCTGTATCCACATTTACTTCCTCACTAGCTGTATTTATTTTGTCAGGTTCTTCTTCTGCTAGTAAATTCTTAGTTACATATTCATCTGGCATGGTTAAATTGTCTGGTTTTAAAGGGGCCTTCCGCTTTACTTTGCAAGTTTCCTGTGCCTTAGCATTGTTGTTTGCAAATATGCTTTCCCTTGTGGGGCTCATGTCAGTCTGCAAGTTATTTGTTTTATATTCATTTCCTCTGAACTCTGGTGATAAACACAATATATTTTCATATTGTTGGTACTCTGAAGGAACAATGTTGTCACATATAACTGCATCATTTGCAGTAATGGATTTGAAATTTGCATTGTTTACCACATCACACATCTCTTCATTAGAACTGGTTTCATTTTGGCTTGGCAAAGCTTGTTTTATGAACACATCACTATCAACATCTTGTTTTCCTGAGCCTGTAGTCCTTACTAAATGTGCCTCACCATTTTCAGGTAGGCCTATCCCATCTTTGTTAAAGATATTCTCTACAACTACATCTTTCAAACTATCTGTCTCCTTAGTAACGCTTTCATCTCTTCTATTCCCACCTTTTTTGCTTCTAGGAGGAACTTGAGGAGCATCTAACATTTTGCCTTCATTTTCATTCATCAGATCATCTCTTCTGTCTTCAGACACCTGTCTCACTATATGTCTCAAATTCACAACCTCTGAATTATCAGCAAGATAATTGGGATTATCAGTTAGTTTATCAGTCACATATTTAGCTTTAGTATTTAGGAGTACGTCAGGCTCACTGCCAACTTTGTCCATGCCTGGTAAAGCTATTCTGCCACCTGATCTGTGAGACTCACCAAGTCTAGGTTCAGTTTGTGACAGGATCTGTCTCATGTGATTGTGGTCTCTCAAATCACCTAACCTCTCTTTTAGGTCTTTTTCTTTTTCCTTGGACTCTGTCAAAGAATCATTCATAGCTTTTTTACGTTGCTGTACCCTTATATAACGTTCATCACAAGCATTCTCCGCTAATATTGGATTTGCATCCTGTTCTGTCATTTTATTTCTTTTTATCTGTCTTTCTGTGATGATCTCTTCAAGTGCCAATTTGGCTTTGTCATAATTGTCATTTATAAGTGCTTTGTTGACAATGACATTGCTGTCTACCTTTCTGAAAGCCTCTGGCTTACTCTGCTCCTTCTCTTTCTTTGTAAATATTTCTCTCTTAGCTGATGTGTTCCCTCTCATAGACAGCATGCCCTTTTTAATATTCCTAAGCTCCCTTGAGATCAAATCATTCTTAGCTCTCGCCTCCTCATCTATGTTGATAACCCCTATTTTGTTCTTCGCATTCTCGTGAATACGATCGCCAAGCCGTGCTCTCTCCAGCTCTTTTAAAGCATGCAAATCATTAATTATATTTTCACTATCTTTCATTTCTCTGAGTGACATTGTCTCCTCATCCTTCTCTGTTCCTGTGTTCACTTTCAGATCACCTTCCTCATACTCGTCACCTTGTTCATCATCTGTCACTACGTATCTCTGACATTTTATATAATTGTTCTGTCTTGCTGAGAATATATGTTTGAGGTGCCCTCTTTTCTGGACAGATTCACTATCTTTTGCTGGTAAATCTAGTTTCTCTTCTCCTAAATCACCATTAGTGAGTTTGTCAGTGTTATGTGTTTGCGGTTTGTCAAGAGTGAGTTGAATATCAGATTTAGCAAAATTTCTCTTTGGAACTGGCGGAGGCTCTTTCTTTACACTACCATTTTTGCCAGTTGCTTCACTTCCACTTTGAGATAAAACATCGTTTTCTCCTACTAAACTCTCCCGCCTGCTAATAATTTCTTTTGAATAGGCAAACTTCTCATCTATATCTTTTTCCCTCAATTCTTCTGTGTTTGAAATTGGTTTATTGATGCTCTCTGACTGAGCTACAAATACAACTTTATTTTTTGCTGCATTAATTGCTTCCCTTGCTGCTCTGATGACATCCATTGTCCTCATGGATTGGCCACTAGTATCCCTTTCCTTAGAACTAATAGGCTGTGTGCCAAGGTCTTTTTCTTTTATGTCTTTCACAGGCCGTTTTGCTTTGTCTGGTACATTTGGTGGTCTTTTCCCTACTGATACATTTGATGACAACCCCTCAAGTGTGTGGGGTGAAATTATCGGTGAACAATCTTTGTTGACATTTAAAGTATTTGGTGAAAGCCCTGTGTTTGTTGGCAGTGCTTTTGGAGAAAGTGAGTTTAGCATGAGTGGTGAAAGTTCATTTGTCTCAGTTGGTTGGTCTATGTGCACAGGAGCACCGGTGCTCAGAGGGACTTGGAGATATTTCATATCACTGTCAACGGGGCTGGCTTTCTTGTACAAATTCAGGGAAGGATAGTTTTGCTTTTTAGCGATGGGACTTTTGTTCTTTTTTGAGTGTATAATAGAGGAGATGGGATTCTCCTCACCAAGACTACCAGCAGCCTCCCTTTTAGTTTGCAGAAGATTTGATAACAAATAATCATCTGACAGAGGCTTATCAGTATCATGCTTGGTAAGACCAACAGTTGGGGATTCCAAAAGGGGACTGCAAACTATCTGTCCATCTTTTGAAATGGCAGGAGTGCTTAAGCCAGAAGCATTGCCATCAGATCCAGCTTGTGGATGTTTCATATGATCTGATTGCGGAGATTCTGAGCCACCCTCAGGTACTTCTAATGTTTTGAATTTAGGTGGGCTGTAACGGCTTTTCACCCTTTTCCTGTTGTCTTTGAGGTTGAAGAGGATGCTAGAGGCGAGTGATTTGTAGCTATCTCGCTTAACTGGAGGTTCAGGGGTCAGTTTGGCCTCAGAGTGTGGTCTAAGTGGAAGGTCAAGCGCGGAGGGGGAGAGGACAGCTTGCAGGATTTCTGATGTTTCTGTCGGTTGTCTGGAGGGAATGAGAGGAGTCATCAGCTGGCAGATGCTGAATGGAGTAGAGGCCAAAGAGCTGACTTCCTCAACTGCTTTCACTTCCACAGATCTCGCTTCCTTTTTGAGCAACAAAGGACTTTCATTCACTGTTGAACAATTGTCCTGAGGTGGTATCCCTGGCTGATTGACTGAAACAGTACTGTTTGCCCTGGACCTGTTGCGCCTCCAGGGGGCAGCACTCCCATCACCTCTGTCTGATGAGCACCTCTTCTCAGCCCAAGTAGCTGAGGGCTTTGGCAGGACCTTTGGTGGTGAAGGGAGAGGGGTGGATTTAGGAGCAGTGGAAGGAGGGAGCTCAACTGCTGCTTTCTGGCGTGACTGTGTCTCCTCTGTATGCAGAGTCTCTTTTCTGTGTGCCTCTGTCAGCTCCTTGTAAAACGGCAAGTCGTACCACTTAGGGATATTATCTGTAGGGAGAATAGAGGTGACTGTGTCCTCTTGGCCAAAGGGGAACTGGTTAAAATCCCTCCATGTTTGGAAAGGGCTGAACTCACTGTGGAGGAAAAAGTTTTTGATATTAAGCTTCCGTAGTTTGACAGTGGATTTCCCATTTTTGATCTTTGATGATTTCCCTGAGAGAAGGGCATCTTTGCCTGTTTTGTTTGATGAACCATCACTGGAGCGATGTCGATGATGGTTCTTGTGATGTCCACCTGTGAGATTGGTGTGATAATCCGAAGAGAATTCCGATAGCTCTCTTTCGATGCTGCGAAGTGCTGACTTATCCCATGATTCCCCATTAGAGTCTGTCATACCTCCATTTTTAATTAACATCCCTTCACAGCTTTCCTCTGTAGCACTTAATGCCTTGAGGAAAGACGACATGTGGGATATATTCTTCTGCTGTCCATGGCTGGGAATCTTTTTTTTGTCATTTTTGTTTTGCCCTTGCTTTTTAGATTCCTTCTGATGAGTCTTTTTAAGGGGTTCCCCCGCCAAAGGTTTGTGGCAGCTGAAAGGTGAGTATCCATACAAGAATTCGTCGTTGTAAACAGCATCATCTCCAATGCAAAGACTTCGAAAGGCTCGATCAGTGAGGGTGCTGACCTCACGATCAGTCTCGTCCATGAACAAGTCAGTGAAGCCATTGGGGAAGCGATGGTGGAGCATGCTCCCCATCCGATGGCTCATGTGTCGCTTTTCCACACAGCTCATGATGTCAACAACTGTCTTTCTGTCTCGTGCATCACCTGTCTCGCCTCCTCTACAGCCCTGTAGATCCTTTGGTTTTCTTTCAGCTCAGGTTGACATCAGAGAGGTGATGGGATACGTAAACTTCCTAAAAAAAGATAGCAAAATCAGTGTCAGTGTTTAAACCAGTCTGCT
Source organism: Scomberomorus guttatus (assembly GCA_038419695.1). NCBI lineage: Eukaryota > Metazoa > Chordata > Actinopteri > Scombriformes > Scombridae > Scomberomorus > Scomberomorus guttatus. The sequence goes on along the minus strand of CM076465.1, from coordinate 18,386,484 downwards.
TAGTCACACACTGTAAGCAGCTAGCTTTTCAGCATTTGTACAGTTCAAAAACTCACAAAAAGGTTGTTTGAATGACATGATTACTATAAATGGTTTTGAACTCTGTAGTGCACCGATGACCTTTATGTACACGACGGCCCCGCTGTCACTATGCAGGCAGCAGACAAACACTTCAAACCATGCTCTTGTCTATTTAAAGCACTGTATGGTGCTTTAAGCTGTAAACACTAAGCATACTGTAGGTGTACATGTAGGAGAACAGCTATTACTGTTCCCCTACATGTACATGTATAGGAACCATATGAACTTTCCCATTGTTCATGTGAGTGCATTTCAAAGGAAAGACTCACACTTTACATTGGTCCCCTTCAAATGCAATCATATCTTTTTCACATTTAATGAATTTGTTCAGTGAATATATAGACTACTCCTCTGCAAATCTTTAGGAGAATATTCATGCCAGCAAGTTTACACCACAGAGCGCAGGAAATGCAAGTAAATCATCACATCATTCACAGTGCGCCTCAGCAGCAGCTGCTCTACTGTAGCTTACTTTAGCTATCTGGGTGAGGTCTTAGAATAGCTCATTAACCCATTTATATGTCCTGACCTGGGAGCATAGCCACTGGCATATCACTCAACTCCAACTATCCACACAATCATTACTCTCCTTATAAGCAGATAAGGTTGATTGAGACAAATATAACTACAGAATTCTACGTATCATTGTACATTGTATCTGTACATTAAAACTGTATGATATGATGTACATATAAAACAGTTTGAACGTACTCTCAGTTCTGAAGAGCCATTCATGTTCATATAATCCAGTCATGGATTATATGAAGAAAAACAGTGGTGGGTAAATTATTATTATTATTATTATTATTATTATTATTATTATTATTATTATTATTATTATTATCATTATTATTGCAACCTATTAACGAGCTCTAAACCCAGGAAAAAATACTGAACTGAGTGACTTTACTGTATCTTGAGACTGACCTACAGAATATTTTCGCTTTCCAGGAGACTTTGGTGGCCAACAAGCGAGTGGCCAACAACTTATCTCATAACCTGAGATCAGTTAGCAACCACGGTACTTTCCCAGCATCTGCTTGTGTATTTATACCCAAGGAATGAAGTAGCCTATTCGGCTACAGTGTATACATCTGCAACCTTAGGAAGATCATTTTGTATTTTTCTCATTGGTGTGCAAATTTTACCATGAATGATATGATAGTGGGGAATATGCAATGATTTTATAGCAATAAAATGCAGAAATGCTCTATGTCTCTTGTGCATTTGGATGTTAATGTTTAGCCCAATATCTAAAATATTAACTATCTGATCTTCTATCCACTGTCCAGCAGTACTTTTCATGTCTTTGTAAACATCCATATAATCACACCACTCCCTCACCTTGGTGATGGGTCTTTCATGCTGAGGATCCAATCTAGACTGTGGTATCAAACACAAATCCTCAATGTAGAATCCAAGAATACGGTGCAGAATCACCTGCTGAAAATAAATTCTAGTTAGCGGTTGTCATTCCTAGTAAACAAATGCTTCTTTTTAAGTCGAAGAAACAGAGAAAACTCACCAAAGTGAGTCAAGCCCTCAGATCCATGTTCAAATGCACTGGTGTGGCCAGGCTCCTGATAGCGAGCTCAGAAGATACCAAAATAGACGCACAGGTCGGTGTGGCCAAACTGAGCAGCAACACAGGACACAGCTAGCTAGCTCACATTGGAATAACCAGTGGGTGTCGAGTGGCAGGGCAAGGCAGGCCAGTAGGATGAAATGGACACTGTCATTGGTTATTTTTGTAACTAAGCAGTAAAGGCTGATAGGCTCCCTCATGGACCCTCTCTTTACTGTTAGGCACCTTCAAAAAAATGACAGAGGGCCTTATTGTCAATGAAGATGAGGCATTGATCATTTGTGTCTACATGGAGACAACACAGAGGGGTGTGGTGCACTTACCTGATTGCCATCACCATTGACTAACTTGTACTTATAATTTTAGCCCATCATTTTGACTCTGTCACCCCGGGAAACAAGCTCTCTGATATAGCCCATTGCATCACACAAACGCCAAATTAGTGGAACAGTCCCTGAGGTGGGGATTGGTATCTGTGGAGGATGTCTGCTGACTGATATGACTATGGTGGGGCTGAGCTAATTCTTGTTGTTCAAGCTCTGTTTACAAGGCAGCTGTTGTTGCTGTGAGATTAAGCTGAAATGGAAGAGGCATTTTGTTGACTTGTTATCCTTTGTGAGTCAGAAGAAGTCAATAGATGAGGTCACATGTGAGGGTTGAACTTCTGCATTCCCTAAATGGAGAAAGTGTGAGTGTTGGAGAAGCACTTTGTGCCTCAGCTTGTTTTTAAGAACCTGCTCCCTGTTGTGTGTCTGTCAGTATACTGACAGTTAATGTAAAGGTTTGTTCTTCAATGTGCTACCTTTTCCATTAGTTGTTGGAATGCTCATTCACCAGCCACATCACCATACTGAAGTAATGAGTTAAATGGTTCTTGAATTGTACTTAATGCGGTTACTTATCATTTTCAAAAGAGTGTAGGCCTGTAATTTGGGTTTTTAAAGCATGAAATAAATGTTTCTGCTGAGCCCGTGATCCAACAAAAACTCCATGACTCCATGGCTCCAACATCCACGCTGCTGTGCTCCATCAAGGTGCCATATTTAAGCCAGTCTATTTCTGTCATGTTGTATTTCATAAGGTAACAGCCTGCCTCTCTGCAGACTGCACCTTTCACACCTCAGTTAGTCAGTCAAATGCTAAGCTTGCACGTTAGTTGACTAACTTCAGGCAGCAAGATTTGCTGTGTTCTGCAAAAATGGTCTTCACATTAGACCAGCGTCCATTTCGTTGACGAATAATTTTCGTCATAGTTCTTGTCAACGACATTTTTTCACTGATGAAAGCGAGACAATAACTAAATAAAAACTAATTTATGATGACAAAAACTATAACAAAATCTATTTACACTTTTGTCAACGAATAAAAACAAGACAAAAATGTTAGGGAGAGACAGGTTGGGAAGAGAGCAGACATGGATCAATTTCACATTTGATGACAAGGAAAACAAGACCCTTTGTAAACCGCGTGGAGCAACAATCACAGGTAAAAACACAACAAACCTGAAGTTACATTTGCAGATGAGTCATCCTGAAATTCATGCAAAGGTAAGCACACTTAAATTTTTTTCAAGCTATCTTTATTTTATCAGCTAACTCGAGCTGGTGTGTTTTCGCTAAACTTGTAATACAGCACAAGCTAAAAGAAACCACCGCTGTCCTGTACTGGTTAGACAAGTGAATGACCCAGAATTGCTAATCTTATATTGCATATTAAAAGATTGATTGACACGCTAAAGATAATAAGTGTAAAGTTTCACTGTCCTCAAATAGCAAACCAAAGAATGCACATCTGAGGAAATGTTTACATTGAGCTTTCATGTTAAACTTCATATTCATGTTAACTTAATGTTACTGTTACTTAATGTTAGACATATGATGGGATTAAGGAGTAGACATGTTGTACAGAGACAGCTTGCAGCTGTGTGTGCATGTGTATGAGTGAGAGAGGGAAGGTTAGGGGGTGAGAAAGAGAAAAATCAGAATTAGATTTTTTTTTTTCCCTTATTCACCCCCACAGATACAGAAGAGCTCCGATGACAAGGATGGGCCACTGAGTACAAATAAAGTTAGCGGATCCCAGCAGAATATTTCAGCAGCTCTTCTATGTGCTTCTAAGTACAGAAGTGACTCTAAAGAACAACATACCAAGGAGGAGGGCATAGCAACATGGATTGGGCACACAGGATTACTTGTCATGACGACTGAAGATGAGGACATTGTTCTAATGATGGAGATAGTAGAGTATATCTAATTATTCAGGGAGAGTAAGCATAATGCTCATTTGTGTTATTTTGTTATTGTCTGAGATGGTTATTTGCAAGATGGAGATGGTTATTTCTTTTAGCTTATATGAGACTTTTGTTTGTATTTGATTTTAAGATAAATAAAGACAATATTTCATATCACAACAGTTAAAACTGTGTCTGTATTGCATGTTCAAACCTTAATACATTCCATAATAACAGGTAAATAGATGTTTCCTACACGAGTCCATTATGAGTTTGTAGAGCAATTCGTGTATATACAGAAAATGAAATGGAAATTCTAGAAAAAAACGTAAATAATGCATTACACTTTAACTAAACCTGTTAGATTTTAGACTAAATCTACAGTAGATTTAGTCGACTAAACTAACTAAACTAAACTAAACTAAAATAATGCAGATGACTAAAATATGACTAAAACTAAATGGCACTTTAATCAAAAGACTATGACTAAAACTGAATCAAAATTTGCTGTAAAAATTAACACTGCATTAGACACATTTCTTCTGAAAGGACAAATAATGTACAAATCAAATTTAGATAATTGGTTTTAATTAGTGAAATATATTGGTTAACACGGCATGTCCATTTTTAACAAGGAAAAGTCCCCTCATTGTTTTGGTATAGACTTACTTGCTAAGCTGAGGCTGTATTTGAGACCATTTCTCGTTTACTGTCTGGAGTCACATCTTGCCCAGAATAAGGCCTCACATGGGCCTCCCTCTGCTTCTCCTCTCACGCCAGACCTCCTCCTCTAACCTGTTTCACACCTTTCTCTGTTTGCCTCCAACCCTCCAACAGCAAATTAGACCCAGTGCTTGTGCCAGATTGCCAGATTTAAACCAAGTGCCTTAGCCAAAAAGCTAACCCATGCCATAAAAGTAATTAAAGTGAAACTCAATCCAAAATCTCTTTTGAGTATGAGTATTACCCCCTGTAAACCTGAAAGGAGGCTGTAAAAAGTTTGTAGTTTCATCATTTGAGGACAGTGTTGGGCAGTAATTATTATTATTTTTCTTAACAAGTAGTGTAAGATAATGTGAAATTCAGTAATTATATAATTAATATTGGTAGCACTCCATTGCTTAAATATTTAAAGTTTTTGCTGTCTCGGATGAGAGGGTGTTTCGACTATGTGTGTTCAGTGAACAGACTGGTCTGGAACGGGCTGGAAGCTAGCCATTTGCCAGAAGAAGATGAATAAACCTTCTGGTAACTCCATAGCTGTTGATGTTATTTATATGATGTCTTTTTAGCTAGCTAGCTAGCAACAGATAAGCCTACAGTCAGGAATCACCTGTATTTTGTTTATAGTTTGGAAGGCTTCAATATGAGGACTTCTGGAGTCCTCCATGCATTCACCAGGGCTAATGCTTGTTGTTTTTGATCTGTAAATACTTCCAAACCTATGTTGTATGCTTGTTAAACCATAATGCCTAGTTTTCTAATTCTACATGTTAAATACAGAAGACGTGATGCGTGGTTGTGATGGCTCTGGAGTTGTTGGAGGGTACCTTTGATGGAGTATGACAGCTGCTAACGTTACCCTAAGCCCTAACAGGTATGCACTTAGGTTTGTAAATAAAAAATGTAAAATGTGACCCCACAAACCAATGTAGTTAGCTAATGATGTGCTTCTTGGTCTTGGAAGTAATGCTTGTTGTCAAATAAGATACTTACTGGACATGCAAACAACTGAAGCTGGAAAGGTTCGAAAAAAAGACGCCCTCTAAGCTCTTTCAATGCAATTATTGCACTTAGTAGAGCAATGATTCAACATGTTGGGAAATCCCCAGTTTGACAGGCCCAATTTTGACGAAAACCTGACTGTTGGGAATATACCACACATATAATATAGATGGACAGTAGAGCATTAAAAACTTTCATTCATAAAAGATTTGACCAACATTTCAGTTTGCTTTGGCCTATAAATACTTCAGCAAAGAGAACAAAAAAAGCAAACACAGAGTCTTGGACAACAGTATTCCACAAATAAAAGCAGCGCAGTGTGTCAGAGACAGGATCCAGCCTTTGTTTGTGTCATCATGACTGACACCCACATGTGTTTTACTTGGCTGTGAAACCACAGGGAGCTAGTAAGCAGCCTGGCTCATGCTCCTTCATGCTTGCTGAGAATTGGGACAGGCAGACAGAGCAGTAACTGGCCTTCAGGACTGACAGGCTAGTAAACCCAGGTATGGAAGCTCTAAGACAGCTGGGGCAGATTAGGTACAGCGAAGATATGAAGATTTTTTCACATATTATGACACACAATACACAAGTCAGTGAGGGATAAAACACAATCCAACATGGCACACTCATACGTCTGTTGTCATACTACATCTGTGTTACTTTCAGTAAGAAAATGTAGCCAAATTATGGAGATGACTTCTGTGTTAATATGAACCCCTAATATATAAAATATAAGTATATATGATAAAGTAAATATAAATACAATTCTGAAAAGCAGAAAATACCTTCCACAAAAAACTCTTCTTTATGTCAAAGCATTCTGATTAACGGGCAGTATAACCCACATAAAACCTACATGTTATCAGCAAGTTAACTTTTCATGGTCTTTATAGTGCACATCTGTTATTTTTTCACAGGGCAGGAAAGTCACATTTATTTGTCATTTCCTGTGCAGGTAAAATGAAACTCATAGAAATAAAAACCCATAACTGAGCAGATTTGTGGAAAAAGATGTTGCGGTTGTTTTTAAGATGAGTCATAAAATCGAAGACAGACAATAAACAGTTAGTTCAGGTATGTGATTAGAAAAATCTTGAATTAATTTTGTGTTAAGGTCAATAGTGACATTATAACACAGCAGCCACAGCCTGAAGCTCCAACGTGGCATAACTTTATCACATTATTCACTTTATCATGTACCCAGCCATTACTGTTACTATTTGCCTTGTGTGAGGGGAGTGATGACAGGACTGGAATAACTGATACCCTCAGGGGTTGATAGGGCAGGTGGCTGACCAATCAGTGAGGAGCATTAACACGCCTCAAATGCAGTTACATCACCATCACATGAAGAAGTCAAGATGTTAAACATAAGCTGCCAAAAACACTATCAACTTCATGGTATACCCAAGATATGTCACCACCATGTGCATATCCTGAGTCCAATTCTAAAGCCATTGGGATGGATCCAGTCTGGATTGAACCGAGATACTGAATATGTTATTGGCAGTAATAAGTCTGAGGAGTATAATATCTGCTGTGGCAACATCTGACCCAAACACAACACTAAACAACCCCAGTAACCCGCGTCTAAAAGTAGCAGTGCCAAAATTTTACAAATCTTACAGCAACTGTACAGTCTTAATTTTAATAAGTGAATAGTTGAATATGCTTTTTTGTTAGTTTTTTTTATCATTTTAATTCTGTTACTCTGTGATCATTGCTTTTGTATGTTACTGTACCTCTCCATCTTGTTGATTTACTTTAAGAACCATAAAAAACACAACTTCCTGTGAAACAGGAAGTTTAAAGCAGAGTAGGGGCCACCTGGTACAACCTGACCTACTTCCAAGGTGCACGGTGGAGGGGAAAAAGTCTGAGGAGGTCAAAACTCTTGCAACACTTGCAGTGTATAGAATAACTTCAGCATTCTGACCCAGGCTGATTTTTTGCATAAAGCTTCAGGCTCGGATCGGGCTCAGGTTGTAGTATTTTTTAAAAATGTAATTCAATAACTTAATATCAATATCAAAATCTTTCTCTCAGTCGTCTGCGTCGATGTGTGTCATGTGTAGCAAGTTGATACACAGTTCCCATCAGGAAGCGGGAAAATAAGCAGTGTGCAGGCAATGCATTAGCATCAGGCTGGCAAGCTAGCGGTCAGTAATGGATGAAATAAAGCAAAAACTTGCAAAAGGGGAGCTTTTTAAAAATCCCAAATGATTCGGGGAAGGCCTAAAAACCCTTTAGAGGCAAACGCTGCAGAATAAATCGTGCAGTCCAGCTGAACGCAAGCTAAAGTTTTCTGCCTCTTTGTTTTACATACAGGTGGGTTAATATTCCTCAAAATCACATGCATGTACACCAGTATAAGGGATAAGAGTGTTGTGAATCATTGGTGATGATGTGCAGTGTTTAGAGAACAGCGGTTTTGCAGTAATGTGTTGAAATAGGGATGTTTAGCTATACCCTGTCATGCTAGGCTAGTGTACCTGTTGCTAATGGGTAACATAGCATACACAGTACAATAGAAATACTAGTAAGACACGCAAAAGGGGTTTGTTTTGGTTTGCTAACCGATCTGAAGAATTAGTGTTGATGAAGCAGAATAAATCCTGCAGTCAACCTGAACATAAGCTAAGGTTTTCTGCCTCTTTGTTTTACATAAAGCTGCAGGGTGTATAAACGCACCCTTCCTGACACCCACCAGGCCAGGGGGGCAACATAAACCACTGTTGTATATTAATCACCAAAGCAGAAATGTATTCATCTGAAAAATATTACTTTTAATGAGAATGTCTCACTTTTCAATGCTAAACTCAAGCGGCTAAAACTCACCCCAAGAAATGTGAGGGGCCTTGCATTAGCATCTCATAGGATGCTATGACAGGCAGAAAGTCACATAATCTCTTAATCAGCAAAGATTTGAAACCCATGAGCTCAGGAAATGGCTCGTCATTACAAGCATTTACAAGAAAAAGACTCAGAGCACTTCAAATAAGGCAGTGATCAGCCCAGAAACACCAGGAGAGATGAGAGCACTTAAGATGCGTGGGTGTTTGTCATCTTTTATCAGAGCTGTCCTCATCACTGGTGAGTACATTTAACATCAACATGTGCAACATGTTGCAGTAAATAATCTTTCTCAGTCGTACACAATATAATGTGATATAATCTGAACATGCTGTGGGGATGAATTGGATACAATTGGATGTTTAAGGTGGGAGTGTGAAAGTGACCTATGAGCTTTTTGATTGTTAACAGTGTGCATGTTGATGGTAAAGCCCATCAGCTCAAAAATATATTTTTCGTCTTGCAGTCAGTTCAGGCGTTGTGGAAATTGTTATTCTCAATCAAAAAAGTGTTTTTTTGTTCATGACTAGGGCTGTGAGTTGAAGCCACAGTGAGCTTGTCAGTCTGTCCATGCTCTGCTTGCTGGACATGTCACATTATGTAACAGGTCACACTCTGGTCACTGGAAACTTTATCTCCGCCAACACTCAGATGTTTTAAACTGAAATTACCATAGACTGATAGAGTGCATAACACATAGATTGCCCCATGAAAAGTCACAGGTTCAGTTTGTGCAACAGCCAACACTGCAGGGATCAAACTCCTGCTCGTGTCTTTCAGCAAGAAACGTAACCTGTCCCAACTCTTTTGGTGAAATGTCTCTGTTTATAATTAAATCCTGTAATAAGGTGACTGTAACGCTCTAAAAGGTCACATATTAGCAGGCGATTCGCTTTCCTTGTTTATTGTTTTGCTGTGAATTTGCATTTGATATACTGTAGCTCTCATTTAGGTTCTTGTGTACAGTAATAAACTGTCAGGAACTGCCAAAGAATGTGGCTGGTGGTTTCAAAATGTAAGACAGCCACTTGCTGAGCGTGTATGCTCTGTTTCAGCAACACCCTGCTCCACTCTCAGTTACAGACATGCACCACTCCACTGTCTTTTGGCCTCCGAGCAGCTATAGTGGAGCAGCTGCTGACTTAGTGTCTGGTTCAAGGGTACTTTGGAAATAGCTCCTCAACTGGAGCTAATGCGCCCAGCAGGTCCTCAACTTAAAATCCTGATCTAGCTGCTAAAGCATGTGTCAGAAAGCAGACATGATGGATGCAGTTCTTTTGTAATTGTAATGTCTAATACAAGCAGGTGCTTCTAACACAAGCTACAGCTGCTATTTGCAACAGCTCCTCGGTTATATAAATGCCCCTCCAAGAGCTGACCAGACAAAGATGAACCAGAATCCCAGACTCATTCTGGTGGTAATTAACTTGTGTACAGATTAGGATAACTGAAATTTCAGCCACACAATTGCCCAAAAATTTCAACAAGAATGATTATCAAGGTTTGACTATGAACACGTTTCTTGTGCGCATGAAGCCAAAGTGAAAGCAAAAAATCAGAAATCATAAAACCACACATGTCTGATCATTTTCAAATTCTGGAAACCTTGGTGTTTCATTCATCTAAACACATAATTCACATACCTGCTCACTGTAAGCTAGCACTTACAATACCTTATGTCCACTCTTCAATGGCTTAACAATTTATGTTCACTGCTCACCTTTGTTTTTTATCCAAAATAAGTGGTTGTGCCTGAATTTGACATTTGAAACCTGTTCAATCACTAATATTATCAGTGCCACATGGACGGGGCTGTTAATGAGGCTGGTAGTAACATCATAACTGAAAGGAATGAATAGGAATGATGGCTAAAACCAAAAAAATGTGACACAGTTTGGAAAAAGGGGACAGTAATCCAGTAATTAAACTAAATTCAGATTAAAGACCCATTTATTCAGTTTAATCTACTAAAATTTGTAATAGTATACGAAGTGTTTTGTATTTCTCTAAATTATGACCTCATGTCTAATAAACTCCGTTTGTGTCTTGTGTCCACTTTTTTTCTGTCTCTGTAATGTTCTGTGATACTTGCTTGTTTTTATGTAAGCGCATAAAGTTTCCACATTAAAAAAATGTTAAAAGTCTGGCTCTTGCATGCTGTCAACTTACCCAACAGCAGGCACATGTCAAGCTAGGTCTAAAATAAGCATGTGAACAGTTTGTGTTTACCTATGTGTGTGTGTGTGTGTGTGTGTGTGTGTGTGTGTGTGTGTTTTAAAAAGTACACACCATTAAAGGCTTAATTAATTATTTTTCTGTTTTAGTGCACTGCTTTAAAGTTTTGTCAATGGAACCAGTCCATACTTTTTTATTTAATCACATTACATTAAGAGTGTACTGACAACAATCTAAGTGTGCTCTGTATAAACCCGATCCCCATTTGTCTATGTGATATTTACTGTATGTCGTTATCAGAGGCAGGAGCCAGGAGGTGAGAGGTTAACCCCAGGTCCCCACTGCAGGTTAACCTCTATATCCAGTGGTTATAGAGGTTAACCCTTAGAGCCTTCTAGGCCTTCAGAGAAGGTCAAACATATCAGTATTTTAAATGTTATATTAATCTCTTTCATTTAATAATTTTTCTCTTCTAATTCTAATCGTAGCCTCATTTTCCATCAAGTTTGCTTCAGAAATGAAAGGGTTACTATCCTCAAACCATGAAAAAAGAGTTATTCAATCAGAGAAGAGAAAAGGTTAGCTGGCTCACTCATTGGTTAGGACTTCATAACCAGGACAGAACACTGACTATATTAATATGGACAACACTTCCTACCACTATGCAAAAGTGAAGCCAAAATATCTCCTTTCCAGGAGCTGCCATCTTGCTTGTGTGACGTCATTTAGAGCCAGAGTCTGGCGTTAGAGTCCGGCGCCCTCTCAGCCGTCCCACCACCTGACAGAGGTTTGAGAGCGGCTGTCACAGCTGTCAATCATGACATCACACCCCCTTTTTTATATCGTCAAATAACTAATTAAAAACAAACTAATCAGAAAAATGAGCATTTGGACATACATCAGCGTGATAAGAACTACCTAAAATTTATTTGACGTGTCCGCTAACATGGACGGGGTGGGATTTATGACCTATACTGCAGCCAGCCAACAGGGGGCGATCGAGATGTTTTGGCTTCACTTTTAGTGAGCTGTCATGACGTCCATATTTATATACAATCAATGGGACAGAAGGCCATAGCCCCCATATCTATGTCTTTGTTTAGAAAGTGACAGCTGAATTAACCAATTACATTTTGATTTATAGTGGGTGGGACCAAAAATCATCTCCCTAGGCCTTCCTGAAGGCCAGCTTAGCTCACCGCACATGCTGTAGTTATGTTTGTCATGTCTTAATTCAAGGCTCCCTCATCATGTTGTTTGTTTGGTAATGCTCCTGTTACATCTTAAAAGTTATTATGGGTTCATAAAGACTGTTTTGTGTACACATCTAGTAATTGTTTTAAGTTAAATAGTGTAACACTAACACTGCTAGCTTTGCCATTTTTCTTGTATTAATATGTTGATGTATTAATATGTTGCATCATGCTAAGCGAGGATTAGTGTCCTGTCAGCCAGTCCACATGGAAACCTATTTGCTAATAGTAGTGCATTTATTAAAGCTGTAAGCAGCCGACCAAATAAGTTTGGAAACAAATGCATTTTTCTTTCATTTGTACATGAAGAATAACGGCACACATGTAGTTTTGTTTGTTTGAGAGAGAGCTGCAAGCCAAACAGCTGTTTCTACGCGCCTTCCCCTGCTTATTTTGAGTGATTTTGTGATTGCTCTGATTAATAAATGTATTCTTTGATTTTGAAACAGTAGCCTTATGATGTTGTAATTTAGCCTTTCTGGGGCTATTGTATGGTTAAATTAATTAATTTGAATGAAATTAGAATTTTTATTAAAATAAAATTGCCCCCTTGCAATTTTTAACAGCCCCTCAGTCACTTCACCCTGGCACCAGAGACAAAGGCTATTTTGATATCCATTGACAAGAATAATATATATTCTGGGTGGCCAGTTTTATTGTTATCTTTGTATGGTGGTTATTTTGCAGTCTAAATGATGTCTGTGTTTTTGAGTCTAGAGAGGAAGCCTGAAGTTAGACTGATTATTATATATTATTATACCTATTTGTTTGCCTTACGTTGTGGTTAAAGTGTTACAGTTGCGTATCCCTTGTAAGATCCTTATCCCTGTTGCTGCTTTTTTGGTGTGTGTGTGTGTGTGTGTGTGTGGTGGGGGGGCTGGCACATATCTGCACATATTTGCACATATCTTCAGTGGGGAAAACCAGAAGCTGGGAATAATTGCTACTACCAAGAAGCCCTTGAGCAGGGCATTAAATTCTCTACTTGCAATGTTCAAAAAGTACTGCAGGATATACTGCAAAGGCATAAAAGCACCTCATGATTACTTAGTGTTGAGCAATAGTTGCACTGAGTTGTGCAGAACCCTGACAACAAGCTCAGTCTTATCTGATGTAAACAACATTGTGGTGTCACCTCCTTCCTGTCTGTCTGAACAGCCTGTCTTCATGACCTGAAAATAATGTGTTTCAGAGTACCTGTTGATGGGCGTGAGAGGAGATGGAGAAGACTCTAAAGAAAAACTAGGTGGGTCAGCATACAATGTTGATTTTAAGGTAGATTAGAGATACTTTGCAAAGAATAAAATGCAAAATGCAAGATTAACAACAGCATGACTCAAATCCCACTGCTTGCAATATTTAATATTTTTCTTTTCTTATTTATCTTTCAAATCCCATGAAAAGTCTCAAACCAACCATGAATTGATCCTACTAACAAAATGTATTCCTCTGTGCCATAAGGCTCCATTGTTTTCCAAAAAATTTTAAGAGCACTTCAACAAGCCACACATGTCTCACATGTTCCTTCATTACAATAAACATACTATACATTCCAACTCCGTTATCAAATACACCATACAGCTGCTGTAAATCAGTCCACTAGTCCACAAAATATAAATTAATCCGCGGCTGAAAATAGTTCCAAATAAATGTGTTATTTACTCCAGTTTAAATAACATTTGCTAAAAACTACAGTGCCCAGGTTTTAGTAAATTATGTAATTAACCTTAAAAACTACATATTTATGACCTGTTTTTAAATATTTATATCTTCTGTAGGAACCAGTGGGCTTGGGGCTGAGTGCCACAGATGGGTAGGGGATTCAGAAAGCATGGGAAGGTGGTCAAACTAACACACTGTTTTGCTTTGGTCTATTCATGGGATTTGTTTACATTAATAAAAATATGGAATATAACACATTTTTTTTTGGTCTTTTCATGCTCATTGCGTTGAAATCCTTGCTAAATCCTGACAGCTTTCACCTGCTGGAAACTGAAGTATTTCCAGTCTGTCTTGGCTGTAAAGTGAAATGGAATACTTTATAAGCAAACCTCCTCCGATGGTAACGTGTATATAATTCATTACCATTGTTTGGTCAAAGAAGTCAAACTGTCATGAGAGTGTTGACTCACACTGACCAGCAGTAACCCTCTCAATGATTCTTAGATGCCCAGGATTCAAATTGCAAACACTGGTGATGAAATTTAATTTGCAGAAAGGAGCATGATACCATGACTGAGACCTTTATGTTTCGCAGGGTAAACAAGTTGTGAAATCAAACATCTTCTCTTCCTACTCCTCCCTCCCCCACTTTCATACAAACACGTTCAGCATGTCAGGAGGGCTAAACATGAGCTGGCATTACGTAAACTCAGGTTCTGTTCAGTCGCATGTGTTAAATTGCTTCTTGTTTGTTAATGGCCTTGTGATGTCTGCTGGTTGTTTTCCTTTCAGATATTAAGTATGTTTTGATTGGAACCGGGACTGGCCTGTTCTTAGTTGTTCTGTTCTTTATCATCAAGTTCTGCAACATCAGAAAGCACTTACATGACAGCAACTGCACAGGTGAGGTGATGGACCAATTACAGGCAATTATATATTCCTGTATTCTTTCTCTTGAATTTGTCGTCTTAGATTCTTCAAATGCCTTTTTTAAAAATATGACATTGTGCTTTTGTCCTGCACAAACATGGTGATTTATTTAATGTGTCAAACTGTTCTTCCTTACACAGATGGTAGCATGACTAGACCTTCAGAGGTATGACGTTGACCTTAAAGACATGGTTGATAATCATAATACTGACTGCTATAAACAAACAAAACACAAAATTAATGAATTGATATCTTTTTGTGTTCTGTAGTCCATTTTTATAAATGACAATTGTGGAACTGTGTGAACTTCCTGTGAAATTTAAATTTAAACGTTCTTGTATTTCATTAATTAAAGGGAACATTTTGGTGTTACATGGTGCAGGTTCCCATGAGCTCAACTTAATGTTCTGCTTCTCTCTCAACCACAGCCTCACTTGCTCATTTTGAGCCATCTCAGCCAACCAGAACATCCCGTGGTGGCAGTTTCCAGTGACATGCAATGTTAAAGGTCAGGCAGAGTGATATGCAGGATGATGTGAACCCTGCAAAAGTGGTATCTGGGTGAAAGGTCAACTAGGCGACCTGTTGTCTCCTCACGTTTTGACACACACAGCTTCAACCATCAACATAGTTATCTTACCTCTTCTAATTGTTCCTTGATAATGTAGCCTGATGGTTTCTATACTAAATGTCTTAATAGAACTTGTAATAATGAAATTTTCTTTGGCTGTGGAGAGTTGTATTGTTTGGTAATGTAATAAAACATGTTCCTGACATTTAAGAGCCTAAATATATGGATATTTGTGTTCTTTTTCTGTTAGAAAACCAAGTTGATCTACTGACACACATACTGCACAGAGATTATTTTGCACCACTCAGCAGAAAGTTTATAATGACTAATGAGCAGTTGATACATTTTCCACAAGGGGGCACCATGTACCTCCAAGAAAAAAAACTACTGTAGACTTCAAAGAAATACAGTTTCACATCTGAGCACCAGAGGAGCCTAGTAAACAATGTTGTGTACTTTGATTAGTGTGTATTTTTGTCAGAACTTCAACACAAATGTCTGATGGAACAGTTAATCACATCTGGATGATGACCATGTGTACCACTCCCACATGTCCAGGTTCCATTAAAAGAGAGAAAAAAAATCTACTCTACCTCAATCTCAGCTTTTATGTCCTTGCCAGGCACTTCTCTATCTCACAGGATCTCTGGGTTCAACAAATATCTTGTTACACTGTTGGCAAGTGTGTCGCACAGTGCACAGACTGTTTTGAACTGATACCAAAGAGGAAACTTTGTCCTGATCTCACAGAGAATGCCAAAAGCAGTTTTTCGCTATACATTTAGCACAGAGCATCAGAACACATACTTTTAAATATTTACCAGAAACTGAATTTTATGCCCAATCATCTTCCAATACATGCAAACAAAAATACAAAGAAGTTCCAAACAGTTCCTGGGAAAACCAAATGAAAAATATCACCTGATATTACTGACGGCTTGTTCATATTTCAGTTAAAAGGTAGAAGGTACATAGGAGAGCACAAGATAACATGTAAGCTGTTTAGCTGTTGAACTGTAAATCAGGAACAGAATCTACAACAAACAGATCTTTAGACCAAGGATTGGATTTCAGTTATCTATGAGATTTCAACTTAAACTTTTTAAAAAATGTTGTTCAGTGATGAAGGTGTTTACCTACTGAATATTGTTGGTCACTTTCAGTTCAAACAGATGATGATTGGTGTGTTCATGGGCAATCTGTGAAAAGTGCTGCCTTGTTACACTCTGCGCCTCAGCTCATCTGAACTCGAAAACAAAACCTGCTGTTCCTTCACCTAAAATCACAACCGTGGAAGCGAAGACGAAAAGTTAGCGTGAGAAAAGGCGTGTGTGGCGTGAGATCATGAGATCTGTGTCAATTGCGTGAGTGTCACGATCAATGCGTGAGAGTTGGCCGCCCTGCATAACATTTTCATGAGACAATGTTTTTTAACTTGTGAAGTTCCTCTTCCCCGAAGTGGCCAGAAAAATCCGATAATACAGCATCAAGATAAAAAAATGACTTGTTTTTACTCTTTTTACAGTCAACAGCTGGTTGAGAAAAACAGTATTTTCTAAAAGCTATAAATTACAACTTTTATTCTGCTGTGCAGCGTTGAGGAAAGAACTTTCAGCAGAAATGATAAGCAGGAAAAATGCATGAGCAAGGACTTTTACACTGTTTTCAGCACTAATTTGGTGAATCCCTCACCACATTTACACTGAATACTAGAAGTTACTGGAGTTCTTTGTCAAGGGAACAGCCATGTTTGTCAAATTGTCGCCAGACTAGAAGCACTTAAGAGGCCTCACAGGCCATCTCCTTCATTATCTGTAAATCAAAAGTGTCCCAGATCTCCACAGTGCTGCCCTCTGAGGTTTGATAAAAGCCAGCAAAGTGTCCAAAAAACCCCTGAGCTGACAGACTGCTGTACAAAGATTCACTGTGGGGCCCTGTTACACGAGACAACAGTTGAAGGGAGACAGATGCAGACACACACAGAGCTACACTGACACAACATTAACTATTGGTTTCGAGGGCCAATTTTGAAAGCAGAATGAGCAACCACACCAATTCAGCACTAGAGGAAACTTTGGGATAATTAAAATTTATAACTTTAAATGCAGAATTAATCTATATAAAATGTTCCTTTCCATTATTTCAGCGACCACACACAAACACAGACCAATCCACCCATCCCCTCGTCCCCCCCTTTGTCGAAGTGTGTGTGTGTTCCAAAATAAGAGCCCTGACTGAGGTCTGCACCTACTGCTCTCCACAGCTGGAAGTGTGATTTGCTCGGCGTCAATCTCAACAACACACTCCTCCCTCCTGTCCATCCTGCACAGGAAATTATATTTCCCACTCACTTGCCAGAAGCAAAGGTGTGTGTGTGTGTGTGCGTGTGTGTCCTCGCACATGCTCACCTGTTTCTGTCTGCTCAGTGTGCATGTGCATATGTTTGCGTGTGTGCACGTGAGTCTGCCAAATGTGTTTTCACTGCGTGTGACAGGAGGGGGGAGGGGCTGAGGGAGGTTCTGAGTAGAAACAGAGCGTCCAATGTTTCATATTACACTCCTTTGCTGGGGGAAAAAAAAAGAGAAGAAGGAGAGGAGGAGGAGGGAAACCTTGGGCTTCTTTTCTTCAGAGGCATTTAACTGGGAGTTTATGGAGGCTGCAGCCGTGGAAAATGAAGATCTCCTCTGTGGTCTTCGCTCTCCTGACTCGAGCACTCTTTGGAGGTAGGAAAAGTTTATTTTGCTTCATACCAAAGTGGATGTGGTGGAGGCTAAATGTTTTCCACTGTTTTTCAGAGAAGCTTTGCAGAAAACATCTGGGAATCAGGAAGGATGTTGGGGTGATGGGTGAGGAGATAGAAAAAAACATTTCTGCTAGATAAGAAGGTTTATAGACTGTTATGCGTATTGTTCAGTTGCTGCTGAATTGAATGTAGTTCCAAATGAGATTGCAGGGTGTGTTGGCAAGAAAATAACAAGTTTAACAGAGTTGCATATGTTTGCATTGATGAAAGGGAATGCCAAAGTGAAAATTGGTGGTCTTCCTCTGAGTGTTTGAAAGTAAAACCAAGCTTGCAGTTTCACCTCTACATTCATTTATGGTGATTTCAGTTATCTCCACTAAAAATAGGTCATTAAATGTACCCATTTGGAGTTCCAAATAAAATTGCAACCTCTCAACTATATGTTCATTGTTTTGTTCTCTCACTCAAAACCGAATGAAAGACAAGACAAAAAAGGCAGAGATTTTAATTACGTGCTGTGCCAAAAGCCTCTGAGTTGTGTGACAGTAAAATGCTTGCGTGTCGCGGAAAATTATGAAATTGCCTGAAGTTGGAAAAAACAGATGTGTGATATATTGTCATGCAACACATGCAGTAATAAAGTTTGTTCCTCAATATTCCTCAATATTCATCCGACGTATGTCGTCACATGCCAAAAACAACACGGCTCTCAGCATGAGAGGGAAGAAGCCTGTTGAGCAACAAACCAACTGCAAGACATTGACTGTATGGATTTCAAATGTGACGTATAGCTGCCCTTTGTGAAACAAAGCTTCATTATATTTGTATTATTCTTTTGTGGTGCCTTGATTATTAAGAGACAAGTTCAAGTCAGTCAGTCAGTCAGGTATTAGCCACTTCTTTTGGTAATGCGCACCATCTTTAAACCATTAGGCTGCATTCAACTTCTCTGTGATTTTCAGAGGCCAATTGGAAAGGGAATGAAAAGGGAGTCAACTCTCTGTATTAATGCTAATCTTCAGGGTACTACCCTTACTTTGTGGAAAATCTAAGAAGAAACTTTTCCTTATATCCTTGTTGTTGTTTGTAATTTCTTTCTGTTGTTTGTTTAGTAATTTCTCAAAAACAAGCTCACAAAAGAGACTGAGTCTCTCAGTTTAGAATTTTTCACTTTTGACACAGATCTGACTCCACAACGGCAACTTTTAAACAGATGTGAATTGCACATATATGTGGTGAATCCCAAACTACATCTTGTAACATGCAACCTGTTTGACTTGTTCAAAATGTAATTTCAACATTGCTACAAAGACACCTAAACCTGTTATTTACCTCAGATCTTTGGAAATCTTTGGACTGCAGCTGCTTACACTGTAAAAACTCAACTGATAAAATCAACTCATGTTTTATCATTAACTCCATGTAATTACATTAGGTTTGACAATTTATAGTTAAATCAATGTAAAATTTCAAATAATCACATTGAGAACCACTTCAGAACCTATCATGAGTTCAAGTCTTGAGGCTTAAAACACTAAGTGTTCATCAAACCCATCAAATGAAATAGGTAAAGAAACATTATGTATAACCATACCTCGTGAATCATTAACTGCATTTGTCTTAAAACTCTACCAAAACATGTTTTTCCTCTAATTTAGAGTTAAATAATTCAGACTAGTTTTGTGTATTAATGCATTTGTCTTAGACTACATTCACACCTAATCCAGACTATTGTTTTCAGGTAATTTTTGAAAAAATCTCTATCCACATCACAACAGCAAACAATAGAAAAACAGCTTTTTCCTCCTCCTCTTTTTGGCAAACAAACATTTGTCCATTACAGCCATCTGGCTGTTAGTGATATAGACACAGCTTGGTTATTCCACTGGGTTTTATCATTCTGAAATTTCATGCTATATCAGTTGTGTTGAGTCAAAATGATCATCAGAGTAGAGGAAACAGACAATTGTCCTCTTAACATACAGTATCTGGTAGTCAGTACCCAACTATTTTTTATGTCTAAATATGAGAATTGCCCCTTCCGAGAACTTCCACTCTTGAGAATGTTTTTGATTGTGAAATGGTCTGGCTTAGTGTGGCCAAGAGACCAGAATAACGAGGAAAAAAGGATTTTCAGATTCAGCCACTTTAGTGTAGATGTGGTCTTTTCTCAGTTATCTCAGTGAGTTTTACATTATAATAACTAAATAACAGTCCAACAAACAAAGTTAAATAAACTGTTTTGTGCTAGTTTCAGTACATAAACTGAAATTACATTTTTTAACAGTGTATCCAAGCATCTGTAGCATTTACACAACAATGGAAAGACAGAAAAAAACAGCTGCATGTGTTTAAAGAGATGCCTCAACTCTGTCAAAATCAAAGGGTTGCTGTAACCAGCATGCAGTGAAAACAAGAGAGAGGAACGTGGCTTCAAAATCATGTTTTGACAAGAAATAACAATGCATCCACCACTCTGACATCATTTTCAGCTTATACTGGTATCCCATAATATGTGATCCATGGTTACAGTCAACCCTCCAGTGCATGCACATGCAAAAATAACATGTATAAATCTTGGTTCTACAGATTTGTGTTTGGCAATCAACGTCACCATCACCCCTTCCCCCTTCACGGTGGCCCAGGAGGGCCAAAATATAACACTCTCCTGTATTGTGTCCCAGCGGCGCCGCAACGCCGCTTTACCAGTAGTGAAATGGACCTTCCTACCAGCAGGCACAGACCGGCCGGAGGACGAACTCCTTATCGCTCGTGTCAACATGAGAAAGGCCCGTTTCTATGGCAACTACACAAAGAGTTTCTCGTGGCCTAAAATGAAGCTAACGGTGGTGAAGCAGGGGAAAATCTTTGACCTGCTGATTTTGAATGTGTCAGAAGGGGACCGAGGGCTCTACATATGCCGGGTTCAGGAGTTTAAAAAGCACCAGGACCGCTGGAAGGCCTCATCAAACTCCACCGCTGCTACCGAGCTCAGAGGTGAGGACTTGATTTATTGTTGTATTTTTTACTGTGCTTATCACTGGGAGATTTGCCAAGCATGTACACTGTGCATCACCTTGCTTCACATTTGTGGGTTGCAGATAAGTCACTAAGGCCAAGACCACCTTAGTGGAGTCAAATCCAAGACTATGTCCACATTTAAGCAAATCAAGAAACAAGTGTACAAAGTGTACACGCCTTTGTAAATGTAAAATTCGTGCTTATAGAGTTTCTTAAAGCGATGCTCCACCCAAACCCACTCTTTTTAGTATGAAACACTTAGACTTGAAATGTGGCTGTAAACATGTATTTTGCACCGCCACAGAGAGCAGAGGCGAGGATCAGCTTAGATTCATGTCAGTTATGCCATGGACACACCACACGACTTTCAAGTCGTCAGATCACTGTTCTGTTCACACTAAACAACTTTCTGTCTCTTAATCGGGAGTCTTGAAGTCTTGTGGTTTGCACATTACATGACTGATCGGCAACAGGGGGTCACACATTACAAGATCTTTCCCCAGGAGGAATCCCCAACGAGTCTGTCCAGTCTCCAAACTACATTTTGTCACGAAAACACACACGAGAAGTGCGCTGATTTGCAGCAAAAAACAAGGAAGAAAAAGAAAAGAATACGGGTGAGAGAATGGATTGGGATACACGGGCAGCAAAGATCGTCTGTTCTGCAGACAGAGTTAGAGGTAAATAAATATTTTTGCAATGGAAATGTAGGTAACTGATTCTGATAGAGACTATATTGTTGTGCAGCAAAGGAGTTTGCTCTGCTGTCATCACTCCGTGTCTCCCTCACCCCGTGTCTTGCGCTTTCATTGGCTGTAGCTCGTAGCAAGGCTTCTCGACATGACCACATATTTAGCCTGCTTGATATCTTTCGGGCATCTGCAACACATCAGCAAGCTCTTGGATTGCATCTTCGA
Organism: Scomberomorus guttatus; assembly: GCA_038419695.1. Classification (NCBI taxonomy): domain Eukaryota; kingdom Metazoa; phylum Chordata; class Actinopteri; order Scombriformes; family Scombridae; genus Scomberomorus; species Scomberomorus guttatus. The sequence goes on along the minus strand of CM076465.1, from coordinate 18,364,735 downwards.
ACAGTTCACACATAGCGATCGAGCGCCAGGCCAATGCAGATTTGCCTCCAATCTGCAGAGCTTTTGTTGGCAATCTCCAAAAACTGTCGCCAAGTGGAAAATCAGGGCTAAAATCGTGTAGTGTGAACTCAGCATTAGATTCCAATAGTTTTCATGACAGACAAAAAGTGTAACAACTTTCAAAGGAGCTCCTCACACCATTTTCCACTGTAGGCCTATATTCATAAGCTCAGTATGTTCCAGACACTCACATTTTGCCAAATGACTGAGCCAGGATAGAGTGGTTCATACCAGTGGATGAACAGGACGTGGGCACTCTAATGTGCGCAAACCAACCACACTTACTCACCAGTTTGACAATGTATCTAGCCAAATTTGGGCAAAAAATATGAGTAAATACTTGGCTAAAGCCAGGAAAAATGCCAAGTGACAGCTTAGTATGATGCACCACTTAACTTGAAGAAATATACAAATAGTAAATTGTATATAAAAGTACATGATGATGAAGTGTTAGCTATTCGTTATGTGCCATTTGGCAGCTGCTTCAGAGCTAATCAGGAATGATTCATTAGAAATCGGTCAGTATACAGATTTACAGATATCTAGGAATTAATCATTCGACATTGATTCATTAACAAAGCCTCTAGCAGACCATTATGTACTTAGTACTCAATTCAGATTTCTTCAGGAAGGACTTGTTAGCAAGTCATTAAGTAACATCAGTTTTGAAGTAGATAAAGGTTTCAAATCAACTTAATTTTTATAAAACAAAAAAAAAAACTTAAATAATTCATTTTTGTAATTATGTTCACATTACTGCACATTGATGCAACCTGTGCAGTTGTATATGTAGCAAAGGAAGCACACCTTTGAGATGCATGTCAAGTTAACATGTTAGCAAAAAGATTGACTGTGGTTCTTTTAGCAACGCCGTTCAACAGCTCACTTAGCTGTCATGCAATCAAACACTACCTTTGCAACCACTTACTTGTGTGAAGCTGGATTTACAATAATCACAGTATTGGTCAGGCTAGAAAATTGGCATATCTTAAAAATTGGTGGTCCCAGGCCAAAAGACGTTGGGAACCTCTGCATTAGGCTACTACCATTCATTCTTGGTAGGAGAAACTGGTAGCTGTAGCAGTTTATCAAAGGATGACTTCACTGCGTTTGGATGATGCAGGGCGGAGACTTAACAACTATTTCTGCAACCACAACAGAAGCAATGTCAAATGCTGTTTTGATAATAGTAAGACCACATAGTTTAACGCAGATGCCAGGTTGGTCCATAGAGATATTCCATGGCCAACAGCACAGAACTGTTATTGAGCAGCTGCCAGCTTTGATCACATTAAACTGTTTGAGGTTTTAACTGTTTCTAACGTTTCTGAAAAAGAGCATGGGTGCCCTGTTAAAAGGCCTCAAAAAGATGACTGAAATGGACCTGAGGTGCCACCATTTATTTGTTAGGAATTCTATAAAATTATTAAAAATATCATTAAGGCAAATGATCGTAGGCCTATACAACTCATGATAAGTCCTAAGTAATATTTAATTGTGATGACAGTGCACTGTAAATTCAGAAAAAAATATTAGTCCTCAGAGAGCAGTAATACGTCTCCAGTAGTAGCAGTTTCTCTGACCACAACTGGATGATGTCATTCATCTGGCTAAATAGGCAGTGAAGTGGGCTCACTGAGCAAAAGTGCTGCCCTGCTTTTGATTTGGGAGGGGAAATGTCATTGGTTAGGAACAAGCCTGGAGATAAAAGGATCCTTCATCGCAATAACTTGTGGCTTTGACTGAGTAGATGATTTGGAGAAAGAGCAGAGAGAGTGTGAGGTTTCAATGCCACCGCTGGCACATGTGATGTTCACACAATGGAATGGATGACACATCTACTGTACTGGTACCAGATACTGCACAGAAATCCCTTCACTTTCATAAAACCAGAAGCAAACTTTAAAAGCTTTGTACTTTTGAATACAATTCTCATGTTCACCAACAGACCTGAAGAGATTGTTAATCTTTGGGTTTTGTCTTCAACTTTGGTACTAATTGACTGTTCATCAGGCCTGCACCCACTACTATTGCTACGCCCGTCGACATTTCTGTTTTCACACGTTACAAGCAATTTACAGTCAGAGGCGAATTTACCATCAAAATTTTAGTTTAGTTTAGAGTTATTTTTGAAAGACTGGGCCCTTAATTTTAGACAGAAGTAGACAAAAGCAAGGTTCTCATTTCTAGGTAGCGATTGTACATTTTTGGGCTGAAATGACAGCTGTCACGGGCAAATTTTATCAGCTGTGGCTATCTAATTAAGCTAATGTTAGCTCCATGAGTTGAATGAAAACACTGTCTCTGGCTGACTTTTTAATATATTCAGCTGCTGCCTTGATATAAAATCACAATCTTGTAGAAGGGGTTAATGTTTTTTGTTTTTCATGTGACCTGTAACCCCACAGACTAATGCAATTAGTTTATTTTGGGCTCCTTGGTCTTGGATGCTCGGGTTACTACCGTAGGTAGTAAGCTAGCTAGCCAGACAGTTTTGATTTTGGTAAAGCTAGAAACAAGACACCAACCTCCAAGCTCGTTAAATGCTGAGTATTGCTCTTATCTCATTCATATCATATCGGTCATATCACTCGTATCTCACTTCAGCATGTAGAGAAATCTAAAGCTTGACAGACCTGCAATGCCTTGCTAAACTATGAATGGACATTTGCTACAGAAGGGGTTCTGGTGAACAGTCAAATGCTTGTGTGTCTACACTTGTCAGTCAACAGGAGTGGGCAGTACTAAGATTCTGTGTTTGCTTTTGTTAAGGAAGTTTGGGTTTTTGTCAATGGTGACACTAATGCTAGTAATCAAGATTTTCTTTTATTTACTCAGAACTATCCAATAAAGGCAAAAATGCCAAACAAATAAAATTCAAAAAATGTTGTTGAAGAAGCATTCATGTGAATTTGCTGCTTTATCTAAAGAATGAGTACATCGTTTCACCCTTGCACCAAAATAAAGACAATTCATCTAATTCAGTCTTATTATTGTAATACTGTCATCCACACTTTGAACAACACTAAATGTTGCTTACCACATTTTCCATGGAAGCGATTCTACAGGCTGTGACTTTTGGGGTGTCCACAGCCAAGTCTGGGCCCGGCAGACACGCAGTCCCTACTGAGAGCTGTTGACATTGGCCCCGACAAGGAGTTTCCCTCCCAAAAGTAGAACAGACAGAGAGTCCAGAGAGACTCAGCAGAAATGGAACAAGAGATAGTTGTTGCTGAGGAAGGTAAAGTTTGTCTGCAGTGACAGTCGAGTGGGCAGCTGGCTCATGTCTGTGCTCTCAACCTTTCGTGGTCAAGGATGTGGAGAGCTATTTTCATCCAAGGAAGCGCCGCTCCATTATGGTTTCAGTGATATTAATAAAAAAGCCTACTTTGACATTTTTGGATAATTACTGCCATTACAACAACACCACTGATTTTTCTTACATTACACAACGGAAGTGACAAGAAGTTAAGCTTCTACTTAATATAGGTATCTTGTACTGCCAGTCCATAGCTGTATGGGATAACCGATGCTTTTCGAGTATGCAAATGATGCACATCTTTTATTATTTTTGCACATGAAGACTTAAAAAATTACGTTTAAATCGTTTTAGTCTCCTGCATTTTAATTGTTTAACAAAACTTTTAATTGTGAACTGACCTCAATCTTGAAGAAAATTAAGATTTTATTTTTGGCCATATTGTCAAGCCCTACCAGAAGCATTGTGTGAGCTGTAAGAGGACCTTATTTACTGTCATTTGTGCTGATTGGTGTCCTCTTGGATCGTAAGGCATAACAATTTTGGGTGCATAGGGGGATATAAAAGGCCCTGATTATAAAATCTGGAACAAAATTTGTTAAAATCAATTTTGTATACTTTTAAAACAAAATCCAGGTGAACCTATTCAGGTTTGCCATAATCTGAGTAATGAATGATTAATACCTTTGGAGATCACTTTAGAATACACTGTCCAGGATCTATATTGGGTAATTGTAATGGACAGGCCAAAGCTTTAGCAACACAGGAAAGCTGCACTATTTCTTCCCAGTGGACCAGCTGGCAGTGGTATTTCTTCCCAGTGTCAACACCAACGGTTGACAGTTATGATAAACATCAGCTATACATCTGAGGGCCAAAGCCCCACTGGGATCATTGCCCCTGGTCCCCACTTCAGATGAGGAACGGCAGATGACTGAGACTCCATGTGCACTTAAGTGTGTGTGTTTGTGTGACATAAAGCTGTTGGAATTCCTGTGGTCGGATAACATTAGGTGACCAGGTGTTTCCACAATCTGTCTCTCACTCAAAAATCTCATTACTTTACTTACTATTGCTATAATAAACACAGTCAGAGAGGTCAGAGGGTTCGGTAGAAAAACTGAGGGCAGTGCACAATGTGGACACAGCCTCCTCTTGGCATAAACAAACTGAACTCTTAGATATTTCTATAACACATGTGGGCGAATGCAATTTAACAAGGGTGTTTCGAAGAGGTGCATGGCACACGGATGTGGCATGGGTTTAAGTATAGTAAGAATAGGGAACTCTGGATACTATATTGGCAGCTCCAAAAGGAAAAGTAAAAATCAGAAATATCGTAGTTCTGGGGCCACAAACATCTCTTTAGAGAAGAAAAGATAGGAAGAATAAGAATTTTTCCAATAATAAAAAGCTGAAAGTGGCATAAAAAGGGGAAGAGTAGAACAAGAAGCCACAAGAAGCCCTATTATGGTCATAATAGGGACACAGTCAGCAAGTGTACAGAAAGATGATAATTCTTAGAAGAAAAGATGCAGATAGACAACAGGAAGTTAAAGGCTGGATTATTCAAAGCTTTGTCAAGACACACAACACCACAGTGTACTTACATTCATCTCCAGTCATTTATAATACAGTAAATTAGATGGATACAGAACAGTGACTGACTCAGTGGATGATGAAAACACAGAGGATCATTATTCACTCAAGTCCACATCAGTGTATTGATGTTTACAGCGTTGGGTTTGCCGGGTGCAAAAAAGAAAGCCACAAGTCTGAAATACAGTCAGCAATTGAATGTAACTCTGTCCTCTCTGATGAACAAAAAGTAGTTTGTTAAATGTTTTCACTGCAGTCCGATGCAGTCTTAACCATTCAAAAGTAGCTGTGAAAAGAAGACATTCTCTAGACAAGGATAAAGGCAGTTTTATGGCGTACAGTACACCAGCTTCATCCCGTTTCTGATTATTCCAACATGTTCAGCTGCCACACAGAAACAGATGCAAAAACACCACACTGACATCATTGACGTTATCAAGACTTATGTTTTTTTTTTACTGTAAAGGAAGGGCAGGTTTTTAAATTAAACCATCTGCCATTTTAAAGAAGTTGGAGAAAGACTGTTTTTAATGATATTTCACACTAAAACGGCATTCTACAGTGAGGCTAGTGTTTGTACCTACTGATATATTTGCGGTAGTTTTAACCCAGATGCTGTCGATTACATACATTGGTGGTTTTAGGATTTTAATGAGGAATGATGACAATAGGGAAAAGGGAACATTACAACACCAGAGTTACCATATCATAAATTATGCCCTTTACGCAAGCTTTGCAAATAGTGTAGCAGCCAAATACAATGAAAACCACTATCCAGTTACTGTAACACCAAGAGATCAGACACTGCTGGAAGCTAACACATAAAAAAAACTTTTCTGAGTGTTAACTGAACACCAATTTTAGCCTTCATACTCACTACATACAATTTACATCTGTTTTGTGTTGAAAAAAATGTAAAATGCTAAATGTACTGTAAATAGCTTTTGTAGTGAGTTTGTAGTTAAACTTCAGGAAAGTAAATCATGAGACAATTCTTGTCATGAAGTAAAGCGAGCTGTTGTGTAATATTAAACATTCAAAATGTGTTTGTTTGTTTTTTTACCAGTGCTGGCTTATTTGATATCAACTCAGACTCTGAAAAAAGTTTTGTCCAAGCACAAGTAGAGTGGATCTGACATTTTTTATTGACAACACACGTTATAATTTAGGCTAATGAAACGGGTGTTAAACATAAAAGTTCTGCCTAACACAGTTCTAAATCATTTAAACTGCAAACCTACTCATATTTACAAAGTAAATAGTCAAGTTATTTTTTATGTCTTCAACTTAAAAATGATTAGAGCCAATGTTTCCAAACAGTAGAATGTAGGTCACATATGGTCAGTTTAGGGTTAGTGGTTTCACAGATGGTAGACCGAATCCAAAGGTAACTTCCCACCAGTCTGAGCACTGTTGGATCCATAAAAGCTTTTCCACCAACAGTGTAGGAAAAAAAATCAATGAAAATATTGAAACAAGGAGAAAAAAATGCTAACTGGGAACCAATAAACAGCAAAGAGGCATGATATCATGATAGAGAATAAGAGTCTAAACTAGCATTGCTGAACGTATTAGGCTGTGAACTAGTGAATGAGACGCGCTGTCTGCTGTTGTGTATTAGGATGCCCTGTTATTGCTGGCCTTATACTGTGAAATTAACTTTAAATGAATGTTATCCCATAACAAAATGACCAGTTTGACTGTAGGGGTATAAGCTTGATGTAGCATTTTGCAGAAACTCTTTTCCAGGACTCAATCTCAGCTTCTGAAGACTGCAGGCTTTGCAGTAAACATCCCACTGCTTTATGTGATGTTTGACATTTTTAATTCACACTGAGACACGTCTAATTGTACATTTAATCTTTCCTCACTTTTTCTTCAGTGGCTGAAAAATATTGTATCATAATTATATTAATTAGGTCCTTTTCTCTCAATGTGCATCCACTTCTTTATATGTTGAGTAACCTCCCCATTATCAGTAGAATATGACTTCTCATTCCATTCACCTACAGATGGAGGAATTGTAAAGGTCTCAATTGTTTTAGTGCATGCTTGCTTAAATAATGCTTACAGGACTGCAATCCCAAAAGAAATTAATTTGAAAAGCCAAATCTCACTCAGCTATCAGCAGGAAGATTCCGGATACTAATTTGTTGAAAGACATAGTAGTTCTGAAGCATGCTTTTAGCCAGTTTGTCAGTCAGTCAGTCAGTCAGTCAGTCAGCAAGTAGCGCAGACAGTGTGCTTGTGGGAAAGTTTCCAGCCAGCGTCGTCAGCTGCTGGTGGTTTGGGGTATTTCGGGATGCCCTGGTGGGTGTCACTTCACGAGCTTCCTACCACCAGCTCAGCAAGAGTACAGCAGTGTTAAGACTGCTGTGGTCAGATGGGGTGGAGAAATGAGTGAGTATGTGGGGCAAGATTTCAGGTTCAGTATGGGAAACATATTTTCTCAGCCATTTTGGACGGAGTTCTCATTGCACAGATTTAGGTTGTATTCATACTGTATGCCCTTGATTCCCCATTGGTGCTCATAATCAATTTTTGGGCTCAGTAAAACCCCCAAAAACATGTTGCAGCTAATCTTGTGCGGGCCCCTATCCACCAGCATGTCAGTTAGATTTTTCTAATTTTATTTTGTTTTTATTTTCATTGTATTTAACCATCTCCCTAAAGTATTTTACTACACCACCTCCCAATGTTCAGTCTGTCTTCTTGTGCTTATGCTTCTTGTGTGTCCTCATTCTAGTTTTGGTCTGCACTTTAAAGATTTGCCTTGATAGCTTGATAGCTTTGATAGCTTTTGCCTTGATAGCGAGTACATATACAATACATGCCCCCACCATGTCACACACAGGTAAAACAGGTATATATACATAATACATAATACAACAAAGTATAATCAGTATCATGTATGTGGCAATCAAAAGTATATTTACAACCCTTTGCAGGATGTTAATTTTATATGAGCCAGCTAGGGCATTAAAAACTCAACCAGAGATGGAGTTCCAACCAAATCATGGAGCTAACATTAATTAGCTAGCTAGTCAGCGACAGATGTTTTAACTGTGTAAATCCACACTTGCCAACTAAAAATGAGAAGACTGCTTTTGTCTACCCGTCTTAAATCGAGGACCTATACTGCAAATTCCAAGTGGTAAATTTGCCTCAGTTGTCATTGTAAACTACATTAGTGCAGTGCTAGATTGGAAATCTTGGCAGGCGTAGCAACAGTGAGTAAGGGGGTCAATAAAAGGCATGAGGCGTCAAATAATGTCTGTTTTACTTACTGTCATGGGAAATCTTTTTGAGCATTGCCTGTAGATCACATGGACTAGGATCTGATTTTGTACCACATATTGTACTTGCATCCACACTGGAATTTTAAAGTGAGTCCATGCCACGTTTTTATGTTTACACTTATCAGAAAACATCAAATCTGGCTCACAAGTGAGAAAAAACAAGTCTGAGTTGGAACATTCTCAGCCGCTGTGTAAACATAGCTAAAATGTGGAGAGGTTGCCCCGTTCTGCCTTAACAGTTTGTTATGAATGTAAAAGACAAGGTTAAGGTGAATTAATCAATTAATTTTTAATTAATTAAGGGGAAACTTTACAATTATGCATAACTCTAAACCAACTGCCTGCACTAATGTCTAAGTTAATGAGCTATTTATCCTTTTTCATCCAGTAAAGGTTAAGGTTGAGCCCTCTGGACAGTGATTCAGAGACCGGATCAGGCAGGGAGGAGGCAAACCTCAGCTCGTTGTCTTCCTACAATTAGCTTTATTTAAACTCCAGCCAGCGTGTAATCAGGCGGCAGGGAAGCCACAGTGATGACTTTACATGTTTCCCCTCTCTCTTTCTTTCTCCGTGTAGTGCATGTCCTACCAGCCACCAAGGCCAAAGAAAGCCTGTGGAGCTTGTTTGAAGGTAAGTCGGCATATTTTTAGTGTGTCTGTGCGCACGTGTGTGTGTGTTTGTGGTGGACTGGCACTGTATCGTCCTTGGCAGGCAAAAATAGCCCAACCCAAAGGATATACTACAGTGCCTGAAATAGCTCAGCAAACACGTGCTATTTTTCCCTTCAGATTTTTGTGTACAGTGAAGCAATAGGCATGAGGCTGATGTACTGTTGAAATTACGTGTGTGTACATGTTTGTGTGTTTCAGATGTGTACCTTTGTGCGGTGCTGATCTGCTCAGTGGGCCTGCTGTGCATGTGCATGTTCACGGTGACGGTAACCTGCCAGTACATACAGAGGAAGCAGAGGTTAAAAGGTCAGCAGCAACAGCAAGATCAGTCTCCAATGACCTCTGACCTTTCTTTCTCTTTCTCTCCATTTTCTGTTATCCTGTTTCTATTCCTTAACTTTTACTCCACCCATTCCTTCCTAACTAAAAACTCCAAACAAAATCAACTTTGTAGTAAGAAAGAAATGAGAAGTTTGCATTTCACTGACATAATATTTGTCTCTACACCAGTTATTATGTTTCTAAATGTGTTGTTTCTCTGCAGATAATTACCACTTGGTCAAAAGCCCTCAGAACAGGTAAGACGTTAGGCTGATACAGCTTCACACTAATTAAAACACAGATTTAGCCTTTACCCTCCTAGGCTAAATCAGTGGACTCATGATGGACAGTTAAAAAAATCAAAATCGAGAACCAGAAATATCGTTTTCACTCCAGCTCAGGAGAAACAGTCACCAGTGTGGTCAGTGTGTCTCCTGCCCTGCCTAAGAAGGAGAGGAGGTACAGGAAGAAAAGGAGCAGAGACTACCAAGATGAGATACCACCAGAGATACCAGCAAAAGGTAGACACAAGTCTGTAGCCACATTCTCACCTACCGTTCTCTCTCTTTGGTCATATTGCTAATTGTGATGGACCTGCATATTTGCCTGTATTTACCTTTACTTGTTCTTGTCAGTGAGGAACACAAGCAGAAATAGCTGAGTATGAGCATCAGTTCAAACTCCGGTTTACTCTTGATTCATTTTGTTCTGCTTGGCTTTCCAAACATGGAGGTCAACCTCCCCACCCCTTCCACATATAAACCGAGAGAACTTCCTCACCTCTAACAAACCACAGCTTAGTCCCACTTCTTAATTAGGATGCAGAATGTAATACATCAACTTGTTTCCCCTGAAAGTAAGAAAATTTTGAGTTCAGTACAGTCATAAAAGCCCTGATTCTTTCCCAAATTTCCACCCAACTCATTGTTGATGTTCTTAAACTCAACAGTGACGACAGAGAAACCCTACAAAGGGTTAGCTGATGTGGGGTTTTGAAGCTCACTTCTGTAAGGCTGAGGCTGCTGATTGTTGCTGTTTTTTGCAACTTCCTTTTTCCTTTTTAAGCAAAAAAAGTTAAATGTTTTTTTGTGTTATACTGAGAACGTAGCACAAAAGGACTGGTCATTCTAGAAGTGGTATCAAATTTTAAGTATTAGAATAACATTCCTTGGATACTCAGTGCTAGACTGTTTAAGCACAATGTGTATCTGAGTGTCCGCCATGTTTGCAGTTTTGATGGAGAGTGCTGGATCCTGACGTACACATAAATACATTATATTTGCTAGATCTCAGCTCTCAAAACCAAACAACTAACTTTTGTCTCGTCCCTGCAGCTCCCATTGGAGACAAAACACGGAAACCCAAACTTTTAAAACCACAACCAAGGAAAGTAGTTTTGGTGAGTACAAACTGAGCCCTTTTATACATCATTTACTTTTATTGTCATTCTTTTATTGTTGCCAGATAATTTGAAAACTATCCAGTAATCATTTTCACCTATTTTTAGTTTTTTGTAACTAACTAAATAAAAGTATGCAAAAGTGTTGCATATACCACTTTAAAGAAACCCTTATAACTGTACATGAGTTGGTATACTTTCTGATAAAAGTTGCTATTGTCTTTGTGCCACATGTATGTGACAAGAATTTAATGTCTGCAAAAGTACCATAAAATGTCATAAAAGGTGCCACATAAGCCAATTGTCACTGGAATGACGTGTCTCTATGGCAACTTGGCATTTCGGTGGCCTAAAAAGTACAAGAGGTAATTGAATTTTGGCAGCCTCAACTCAGAAATCCTGTAAGGTGACGTGTGCACACAGCCTGCTCACATTTTCCAAACCAATGCTGTAAACGAGAGGCAAACCAAAAAGAGGAGAGGGGAAAACATCTTACATTATCGAGTATATTGGGCACTTGATAACTGCTGTTTAGGGTCAGTTTTGACTTTGACTACCAAGTATAGGGGATTTCTTGTCAGTATTCATATCTGACACTGCAATGTCATTTGAGCAAACCGGGAAAATCTATGGCATCTTCAGCCTTGTAATTAGCTTGATGGAGTTTTATGTAAAAATCTTCCTTTCATTTTCTCACCACTGATACCACTTCCCTTCCATGCCACCTCCCACTACCCATCTCTTCCATCATTATTATCATCTCCCCTCTCACTCCTCCATCTCCAAATCTCCAGCCCAGGATAGTGGAGGAGAATCTGACCTACGCAGAGCTGGATCTGGTGAAGCCAATTCCGGAAACCAAGGCATCATGTAGCGGCACGGTGTACGCTCAGATACTGTTTGAGGAACAGCAGCTATGAGAGAAACACACACACACACACCACTAATAACTGTGCCTTATGTAAAAATATTGTTTATTTATAGTCTGTATTAATTTTGTATTCAAATGGTTTGTGAGAAGCAAAACCTGTTACATCTCAAAATTGTAACAAAATTGTACATATGATTTTATATGAACTTTGATATAACTTTCTTTTATGAGACCAAGATGCAAAAGTAAATGTTTTGTATACCCTACTAGAGTATTTCATGGTAGTATTTTTCTTTTGCACCGATGTTTAAATCCTGTGTAGCTTAAACTGGGAGCACAATAGAAGACTTTTGGGCTAATTTAGAACAGATTTGTCCATCATGACAATCGGAAGGGACATTGGAGATTGAACTTGTGGGCCGATCATACCAAACATAGCCTACTTCATACTGCAACCTAATATCTGCAGGCTAATCTGAGTCCTGTGGTGTGTGGCAGTCACAGCCAATGAGAGTTAGGTTTACCCTGGAGCAAAGTGCAGTAAGATATTGCTCTGTCCCCTTGTAAGGTTTCCTGTTAACACCTTATCCCAAGAAGGAAAAATTGTGTTTGTCTATGTAGTACAACCTCCATTGCGCCCAACCTTGTACACAATTGTGTCAAGACAAATGCTAACCATACTGCCGTTTGTTTATAATTTATTAGGAATAGTTTGACATTTTGGGAAATACGCTTATTCATAAAGTAGTATTAGAAAAGAACATCTATGCCAATCTCATCATGATTGTGCACTAATTATGGAGCGAGAACCAGGAAGTGATTACTTTGTTTAGCATGAAGCAAACAGACAGCATGGCTCTAGCTAGCTAGCTGGCTAGCCTGGCTATTGGGAGCCACGTGCTCTAACAATATCTTAACTAACACTTCCATGTTGCATCTCCACTAGCTTCCTGGCAACCTCATGGGGACAAGACTGAGGGAAATCACTACCCCTGACTGTTAATCACCAAGAAATAGGTACAGCACTGCAAATTGTCAAATTACATCGCTGTTTTTGTATGGATTACACAAAAGAGACACAAACTGTTAATTAGTGAGCTGTAGAAGTGCTGGTATGTGTATTTTTGGACTTTGGAGAGAAGCAGCAAACTGTATCCTCTCCTTGCAGTCTTTATGCTAAGCTAAGCTAATTGACTCCCAGCTCTTTCTTCATACCTAACGCACGGACACGAGAGTGGTATCATTTTTCTCTCAAGAGTGAGCAGATTTATGAAAGAAAGACACAATAAATTATCCGTTGTTATGAATGTGAACCAATGCACTTTCAAATGTGATTTACTTCTAGTGTGTTCCCAGCATTATCTGCCTCACAACATCTGTGTTCTGTTTTTTGTGTGTTAGACTGCAGTTTATAATGACCCTAACTCCAGAGAGCTGATACTAAAGTAGCGATTAGCCCACAAAATACCCCCACATATGTGAGACCATGCAAGTCTTTTCATCTGGTGCCAACATCAACTTAACAGGCTGTTAGTGATACACACACACTTACATACACATACATACAAGGGCGGAGTTACATGTAGGCTAAACAGCCTTGTGAGCTCACACACAAAGGCACATACTGTATATCTGAAAAGCTGCAAACAATTGTGACACCTGATCTACAAACAGGAGCAAACTAAGACTAACTGTCTTTGGACTATTTCACTTTAATGTAAGTCATAAATTGCTTCAAATCTTGAGGTTATTTTGTTGTTTCAGATGAGATAAGAGCCAGTGGCTATATCTGGGCTGTAATCCCACATACCTTTACCACGGTCTCTTTGCTTTCCGCTTTCCGTGAATCTGAGTGTGAAAGTGCTTAGGCCTCTTTTTCCATTTAATGATCCTCTGGATTCAGGCATGGAAAAGCAAAGGAGAGTTTTTCAAACAGTTAACTTGAAACCCAGACACAAAGGCACCAGATCCCTCCCTCCCCCCAAGACTTCCACTATCTTATGTGGAGTTATCCATGCAGATGGAGCCCTTCTAGGGTACAAGTCTCACTTTCCACTGCATGCTGGCTGAGATCCGTGTTTTTCCCCCTTTTCAGTCGTTAAACGTTAGCTAAACCAGCTAAGTCACTTGGTAAAATGATTTGATGTCAGTCATCTCTCTTCTGTAAAAAGTTTAAGAATGAACTTGTATGTAGTATTTGTTGTAGTTATGTACTCTAACCACTTTCTCAGAAAAATGTAGAAACTATGATTAACTAACAGGCTGATTACACATAAAATTACATAGTCTCAAATAGTCATAAAAAAATGAATTTGATCATATCAGTTTGAAACTGGTGAGAAAATCAAGTTCTTTGAATGTACACTAATCAGCTTCCGTAGCCCAAAACCTGACCTCCAATTATGGCTACCATGGGACAAGTTGTGTCAGTACAGGACAAAGTTAGTTTTCTAGCTATCACTTCAAATTTATGACTATTTCCAACAGTAAGCTGGTGGTTGTGGACTTTGACATTTACATTTAAATTTCAATTCAAACCACCGTCAACCTCCACTTGTCAGCATTCCAATACTCCTCTGTTGTTCTCTTCTGTATATTTCAGTTGCACAGTGTGTATTATCAGAACATGAAATGACTGAAAGTGACCTTTCGGTGGTGGGCAGAAGCGTTTTAAAAATGCCCTTAAACTGTGAAATGTAAAGTTTCTTCCAGACCACAGTGTCCTCAATGGGAGTCCACTAACTAGAACCATGTGTGTGAATAGTGCCTCTCTGCTCTCTCCCTCTCGGTTTCCCCTCTCTCTGCCCACCACTGACCTCTGCAGTAATCAACATTCCAGCATTTCTGCTTGTGTTCATTTTGTACATTTTGGCTGTACAGTGTGTATCAATAAGTGAAATAAATATGAAAGTGGATGTAAGCAGTGTGCTGCCTGAGAAGTATTTACACATCCTTATTCCCCAATATTTCATTATGTGGAAATGATTTAGCATGACACATAAGGGTCTGTTTTTCTATAAGAAATGTTAAAATTTAGGGTATTTTCTGTGAGGCACAAGTCATCTTGCCTTTATTGTTTAGTTTCACTGACAAGTTAATTCTCTTCATCTCCAGTAAGTTTAGAAAGGTGCAGCCTCTTGACCAAAGAAAGCTCTCACAGTAAGGGTGTTTTTAAATCAAAATATGTAACTTTTGCTGAACAACACCCACTCTGTGTATTTAAATCCATCTGTTTTTATTCACATTTTCAATTTGTGATTTAAAAACCTCAGTGGAAATGGCAAAAATTTAAAAAAAATATTACAGTAAGTTTTTAAGCTTGGCTGAGGTGAAAAAGTTAATTTACCAATAAAATCAAAATGTGACATGGTGCACTGGAAACATACTTAAATATGCACACAAATAATGACATACATAAAGCACATGACTTAAACATGCACTGAAGTGTCCGCGCCACTTTTTCACCATTTGAAGTTTGACTTACATTATCTTGTTGCGCCCTCTTCTTCTGCAATGGTTTAATGGCATTGACTGGAGAATTAGTGCCATCAACTGTTATTTCAAAGACCAGAAATCCCAATATTTGCATAACAGTAGTGGATGGAAATGCACAATTATTTGAATTATTTTTTTGCAGATTCTGCCCAGCTCCAGTTAGTTTTCAGCTCCATGTTGGCATATAGAGGAGACACGAGAGGGGCGCAGCCATTAGCAGCCTGGATGGGTGTCAGCTGCTCTAGTGGTGGAGGAGGTGCTGTAATGAGAGAGGGGGAGATTTAAATGTTAGGTTTAGTTTACTTGCAACCTCCAAATTATTTTCAAAACGAAAAGAGAGAGGAAGCTCACTGTGTGCATGAGACAAAAGGAACCCCAGAGGTCTTATGAAAAATGTCTCACCCATAAAGAAAACACATGAAGTTGACCGAAAGACACGGGTCAGCTCAGTAACAGAAACTAGATGACTTGGTTTGGAGGGAAGTTGTCCAAAAGTAACAAAATGTATAAGTAAAGCAAATAAAATTCAAATTGTTTAATAGGGTGGGATTGTTGAAATGAGAGGGAAGTATAAGGAGAAAAGGACGGATTACGGAGGAGAGAGAAAACAATTTCTTGATTTGTATGTGGCAAGAACAGCAGGATACTGTAGACTTCGAGGTGTGGGACAAATTGATGCTGGTTGCCTGTCTGAGCACAAAACTGCAGGCTTAGCAGACACTCCCTGTAAAAAAACAACTGATGTCATCCATAAAACAGCCAAACAAAACCTATTGTTAAAGCTGAAATCCTGGCGTGTCTCAGCGCCACTTATGTCCCATGCATGCCATCAGCCTAGTCCATAGAAATACAATGCATAGTAAACACACAGTCTACAACCAACATATCCTGTGTGGTTACAGAAATGCATAGCTACACTGGGCTCGGGGGCAAAAAAGAACATAATGAAAGACTTCAGCAAGTGAAAATCACAGGAGGCAGGAATTAGAGTAAGGCTCCGAACTGGATGTCCTGTAAGCGACTCGGATCCACAGTGAATATCCAGTAGTGAACGGTCAGTTCTGGTCAACGCTGGAAGAGAGACCACTTCTTCCTTGATCCCTTCTGTAAGTGTACAGTACTATTACTGTCTCAAAAAAAGCAATCAACTGGGCTGTGCAACTATTTACAGTAAGCTTAACAAGTTAACCCAAATGGCTAATTGTCCAGTAAGTTTAAAAATACGCTCTCTGTGTAAGTCAAATTTTGAGGGAAAGACCTTGTTTTGAAAGTTCTTAGGGCAACACTGGGTAATATTTAAGACAAAAGAAAGCATGAAAATGTGAAGCTGACATAAACATAAAATGCAAATTATTTAGTTTCTTAAAGTTAACAGTTTAGGTAAATTTAGCCAAAAAGTAAATATCAGAATGCTATTTGAAAAGAAGACATTTTTTTTGTATTCAAACTAGTAACTGATGATGCCATTTGCCATGCTAATGTTAAAGGACGACTCCATCTGTGTTTTTTTCTGGGTTGTTCAAATGGAAACGCCCCCTCAGCCATTAGCAAAAAGCAGTGAAGTGGGTTAGACAGACAGTGTCACAGCGCTGAGTCTGAGTGTGTGAGATGTTTATAAATGCACCGGATATAACGGAGGGACAGACAACTGCTGAGTGCCGGGAGCTCTGGAGGAGAGAGCCGAGAGCAGAGCCAGAGCTTCGGGACAAATAACACCAGTGAGTCACACCGGATTCTGCTCTGATCCGGAACCGTTTACTGGCGGAAGAAGAGCTCAGAGTTTATTTTTTAAACTTCGAGCAGCAGCAACAGTGAGTGTTCAGTCCATCTCTGTGGCTACTGGCTAGGCGGGCTAGCAACATCATCATTAAGAAACCTATGTCAGGTCACATGGGAAAATGATTTTAGAAGGGTTTGGGAAAATGGCATTTTGACACTAAAATATTCATACTTCGGCCCAAATTTGAATTTTCGGTTTGAATACATATGGAACACTACTGGGAATGAACTGATATAAAAACCTCAAAAAAACAAAAAATAATGGACCCGTGCTTTAAAAAACAAGAACTGGCAGTAGTCACAATGTGGGACAAATGCATTATCCCACAAAGGCTAAAATTTAAAACTCATCACAGCTAACTGAAAAAGAGCCTGGCTCTAACAGCTTTTTCATCTTTGCCTCACACTTGTCTTTGACAGACACGCAGTAACTGATGAGACATTTCACGACAAGATTTATTAGTCTGCAGCAAAGGGCGACTGTCATCTCTCAGGGTTATGATTCACTCTGCTGTTGTATGGAACTGCAGGCCAAGCAGAACTAATGGGAAACAGTCTGTCTCAGGCTCACCGTTTGGCTGCCTGTCACCCCTTTGGGCTCCGAAAGTGATGACATCATACTGTACAATGACTTTTAAGATTGTTAACAGTCAGAGAGGAGAGTGGTGGGGGTGTAAAGTTTTAAATGATGAAGTCAAGATGAGGTTTCCCTCCAAATACAGTATGGAGCTAGAACTTTTTCTGCATACTGTTAAGTGCAACACACACCAGCTACGTCAAAGCATTTGACGTTAATTAACCCCTGTAGCACCGACTGGACTGCACCATACCGTGACAACTTCTTTTGTCTGTACTGCACATCTGGTGTGTTCTACAGGCATCAATTAACACAGGTAAATATGCCACCATTGTGTGGGCTAAGCCTAGAATTATAGTTTTGCAAAGATACACATAAACGTCACGGCAGATCTACATAGAGAAAGGTGTTATGAGTAACCCGTCCATCGTATAGGCTTGTAGAAAAGCTGCCCGGCACACCTTCCAAATCTCAACAATGTGTCATGCAGCCCTGCACATCAAAACAAGCTGATTGATCCTTGGTCGATCCAACTTCCTGTTGGGAGACGGGTTTAAAATTTTAAAGAAAAATGATTCTTGTTTGGAGAAGTCTACAAGAAACAGACATAACGAACATGAAACAACACCTGTGCATGCTCGCTTACATGTAGTCATGTAGTTGCAGGTGTTTTGATGCCCGACATACAACGCCTGTATGTTCTCCTCATCTTGTATGTATGGTGGCCCAGAGGGGCAAAACACAAGAAGATTGGACAAAACACATTCATAACAAAGTAGAAAATACAACAAATCATACAAGATATTAGCAAAGCAAAACACATTTCTCATTAACAAAACTGACAAAAAATAGAAAACACAACATCTCATAAAACACATTACCAAATAAGAAAACACATTAATACAACACAAAATGTTTTCAAATGTTTTGTTATTGTTGTTTGTTAATGTGTTTTGTGAAATGTGGAGGAGGGTTGTAACCAAAACAGTACAGAGTTTTTAATTAATGCAGCGACTGAGTAAAAGTTTCCCATAGATGTATTGGAAATCACTTATACCGGTGGGATTTCTATTTCAGTGAGCTATGATAATTGCTAAAGAGCTATTCATGAATGAACAGACCAACAAACACAAAAGCTTTGATCTAACAGTGGTGCCTCCCCTGAGAGTCAGTAATAATGACGACTGTTTCCTCGCTTGATTCAAAAATAAAACACTGCGTCGAGGCAGAGAAGATTCAATTCTACAATTCACAACAGCTGAGAGCTTAGTGTGGTTTGGCTGTTTTAGAGTTAACAAAAGTGTGGAAAAATGAAATACTGAAGAAATCAAACATCAACTAACATCAGCTAACACAATGGAAAGTGAGGAAATGCAGACTCTTACGAATGTCCACACATCTTAACTCAGAAAAACGACAAACATACAGTACTACTAGAGTGAAATGAATGTACTGTGTATCCAACTGATCATATATATTAAAGTTTATTGAAATGTGTTTTGAGTTAAATGCATTTCCTCAGGCAAGTTAGTTAAAAAAAATTAAGAGCCCTCAAAGTAATGACTTCAGTAATGATGATCACTTCTGTCTTATAATTAAGGCTCTGAAACAGTCAAGACGTGTTTGTAGACAGTGTCAACAAACTAATCCCAGTCATCATACAAACATGACTAATTGACTGGCCCATCCCAAGACACTTTCCCAAGTGCATGTTAAGCTTTCCCGAATGAAACATGGACAAACATATTCAAAAAGGAAAGGTGTTCTTTGAACTTCCAGCCCTGAAGCAAAGACAACACAACAGGCAGAAGTAGTTAGAGGAAAGGAAAGCCACATCCATTCAAAGCTTAGATAAACACAAGTATGCCTCCGCCCCCGCGGTGCCTGCTTTCTTAAACATGTTCAACAAGCTATCACTCATATCTGCACAAAAGCAGCTTTACTCTTGTTTTGAATTAGAAGGCCTGAACAATAGTTCATAAAGACGACAAAGTATGCAGAAGCATGCTGGAAAGAAAGAATCTCAAAGTCTCTCTGACAAATTCTGGAGCCTCCACTCAGCGCTGCGGTTCATTCCCTGTGTCTGATTCTGAGCAGGATAAAGCCGCATCCTTCTGGCTGCATTTATGCATCTCTTAAAACTTTCTGTATCCTGTAAAACTTAACTGAGCATGAAAGGTATGATCTTTTTTAAGCAATTCACAAAATTCATATATAGTTGTGTATTTCAAACCTGGGAGCTGCCTGCTACTACCAGTCTTTTACAGCTGGCTATTGTTTACAGTAGTTCCACTCCAAACTTATTTTACTTTCCTCTGTAGTTTGGGGATCTGCTTCCCCTCTACCAATCGAATGTCCTAGCAAAGCAGTTTAAAAGAGAAGTGAAAAGATGACACACTAACAAAACTGAGAAGTGTTCAGTAAATATATACCAACATGCATGCCATGTGATCCTGTGATTAATGTTGATAACTTTGTCCACCAAGGGACATTAAAGAAGTAATGACTGACTGAGTAGTTTGAGCATCTGGTACTGAATTGGTTTTCTATCCAAATCAAATATCTTATTGCTTCAGTAGTAAATGTTGAAATAGAAGACAGTGTTTACTTATTCGTTATCTCCGACCAGAAATATCTGACTGTATAACTTTTAGATGCTCCAATATAGATGACATGCAATGGTGTTTGTGAGGTTGTTTTCAATTCATTGCTGCTGAAAATATATTTGACCAAAATAGTAACATAAACGCAAATACATTATTTCCAGAGGGAAACCTGACAAAAATCATCAGTGTTGATGTATGTTCAAATAAAGCCCCTGAAACCATAGTGAATTTGTCATGTTTAGTATGTCACCACACTATGGAAACACCAATTATATAAAAACCTGCCACATTTCAGGTTTTTACCAAAGGAACAGGAAAATGCTTTAAAACACCGTCAAACAGCTGTGACAAAAGACAGGAAGAAAGGAAATGACTAAGTGAAAGAAAGGAAATCCATGTTGACAAGTCAGTAAATTAAATGACATGACGCCAGCCATAGTAGTTCTGTAGGTCTGCAGTAGTTCTTTTTTGTTCTGTATATCTGCTGCTATTCTTTGTTTTGCTTTTACTGCATTTTGGTCACTATCACTTATCTCTCAGCTTACCTTGTTGCATGCATGGATGTACAAAGAGAACTGTAAAGTGTCGGAGGCGGTAATTACAACGTCACGTGATGCACACTGGCCCAAAAAGACTTTTTCCCATAGACTTACATTGTAAAAGAGAGGCCTGTAAATCACCCGATACATTTTTTCGAGCCTCACAACCCCTGTGAAATGACTGGTTTCGCTATCAGAATTAGTAACTTCATTTCGCTAGTAGAATTAATAAGTTAGCCGGAGGGCTAAACTGGAAGTTAGCTGTCTCAGCCGGCGGAAGTCTCTAGTGAGCATGCTCCATGGGCACATGCGGCCCATAGAGCGTGCGCAGTATGTTTTCATCCGGGTATTTCTTTACAGTGGGAAGTGGCTTTTTTGGCTTCATGTGCCACTGAGCAACTTTCATAGGAATGAACAGGGCCCCACCTCTAACGCTGTATCCAGTCCTCTTTACATCCATGAGTGGCGCATGTAGCCAAAAAAGCCACTTCCTAAAAAAATATTGTGCATGCTCTATGGGCCCAATGTGCCCACGGAACATGCTAACTAGAGACTTCCACCAGCTGAGACAGCTAACTTCCAGTTTAGCCCTCTGGCAAATTTGAATGGGGATAAAATGGTTCAATCATGTGGCTCTTCTAGACTTTCAAAATGTGATCGGACCGAATGGCTCAAATTGTGATTGGGGGAAACAAGTCATTTCACGGGGGTTTTGACGCTCAAAAAAATGTATCCACTGATTTACAGACATCTCTTTCACAATATAAGTCTATGGGAAAAGTCTTTTGGGCCCAATAGCATCACGTGATGTTGTAATTACACAGTTTGGCCACTTTGTCAAATTCGCTTCAAAGCCCAGCGCTGTTCCTGGGGGCTTGGTTGCATGTTAACAAAATGCTACACTCTACTTTGGTGGCCATGTTGGAGGTCCTCTGCTCTTGGACAACAGTAAATGGCTTATTGTGTTGCTAATACATGTATTTAAAACACTGTTAAAGCGAGACTGTGGCCACTAGTGGCAGTCCCAGGATAATGGTAAATGCTAAAATGTAACATAAAAGTAGCACAAGCAGGGAAAAGTCATATAATGTCAGCAGACTGACACAGTAATATCAATCTAGAGTTTGCCAACATTAGCTAACTTTAGCCACCATAAAAACCCCTTTACCGAAGTGAGCAATGGTGTTTTCATCTTTTTCACCTTTTTTAAAAGTTACATAGTCTGGCTTTAGTGTCAAAATTGTGATGTAACATGTATAAATGTCATGGGTGCAATTCAGAATTGATACTAGCTAAACTTAAGATTGTTAGCTTCTTTGCTACAGTAGCTAACCATTGTGTGTGGTTTGTTAGTACACTTAATGTGTAGTCACATGTTTTGGAGCAAAAATAGAGCTAAAGACTGCGCAGTTTGTTGTGTCACATACATTTAGAAAGTCAGTAGGTCTATATGAACTTAATCCATGCTACAACACTTTCTTTTCAGATGTATCTTGTTTGTGGCCAGTCAGGCTTCATCTTACATGGAGATAAACAATACAACTGCAAAACCACTAGTCTTTCTTTCTGTGATTCTCTCTGTCCTACTCACAAATGCTGAGATCTGCACACACACACACACACACACACACTGTGCTTCCATTTATAATCATTATGTGTAATCTGAACTCTACCTCACTCAATTAGGTCAGCACCATTTCCTCCAGTGTGACCTGCATATCTCCTGACCTGTATTTCACACTGCTGAGGGAAATGACTCAGGCTAATAGATCATATTATACTGTCGTCTGGTGCTTAACGAGAATTAGAAATAAACAAATAAATACAAGAAAAGATTCTACAGCAACAAATGGGCAGGTCTGTGTAGAAGAAAGCAAAAAGAGAGGAAGTAAAGGGGTTTGGTTTTGTCTGTAGTTTAACATTACAGAGAATATTGTGGCCATGTTTTCCAACCCCTAACCCAAGCCAATGTTCTTCTGTCTGTGGGATGATTATATTTATTGCCATGATTTAAGAGTGTGTTTACATGCACATGATATTTCCTTCTTAGTGTAGTTCATAACTGACCTGATTTTAGGTTGGTGCATACAGACCTAAATATAATAACCAGGTTTGAATAATGTGTTAGATTCAAACTCTGAATATGAGAAACAAGGTTAGGATTTCCAATTAATTATGGAACTCTACTGCTTTCACTTTAAGAATTTGGTAAGCAAATGTAGCAGAGTTTTCCATCCAACCTTGCGTCAACTCACTGGTGATGCTATTCTGTAGCTCCACTATAAAACATAACAAAGACTCACACAGAAAGTAAAAGGTGCACACAAAAGTTTTCTTCTCGCATCTGTAAACACAAGCACTCAGCATTGGTCGTGAATCCCACCACTCCACTACTGTTATATGAATATTAGGATTTGGGCAAGATAAACAGGTGATGGTGCTTATTTTAGACAATGGACCCTTTTCACAGCAGACATTTTCACTTGTCAAAGCAGGAAAAGCACAGGTGGAATTAATAACATTAATTATGGCTGCATTCCATTTAGGTGAACCAGTTCTCAGGCTCTGGTATTGTGTATGCTCACTTACTGATGTGGCTTACTGGGACAATCTATGGAATGGAGCCATCGTTAATGTTATTATTTACACCTCTTCTTTTCCTGCTTTGACAAGTCAAAATGCCTGCCATGAAAAGGGACCATCGCAGAAGAAGAGAGCCCAACGAGGTGACATCATTAAGAGCGCCAGTCAGACCCCAAACAATGGAAAACCACAACAATACGTGATGGACATTTATGTTTAATATATTAATGTGATTAAGGTTACAGTCTTCACAACAGTCCACACAGATCTGATGTTTTCATCTGCCACCATTTTTCATCTCTTCAGTGAAGCAGAAGTTTGTTCCATTCTTCATGTATGCCATGATTTATTCGCTAAGTCTGTTTCCAGTGTACTTTTCCACCTCAGCCAAGCATAATTTTTCTTTTTGCATATTTCAACTTCTTCTGCTGGTGTTTCCACACCATTTTGTGAATGCACAAATTGAAAATGGGTATAAACGCGAGTGAATGGAAAGTTAATATGTAAAAGTTTTGTATCATTAACAAACTTAACTTACAGAGCACTTGGTGTGTGAACTGTAAGGGTGGCTTTAATTTTTCCCCTTTCTCCTCTATAGTATATTAATAATAACTGCATGCAAGATCAGATCATTTTTAAGTTGTGTGTGTGATCAAACAGGTCATAACTGACTTCATAATTTTGTTTTCACATTAAACACTTTTCATGAATGGAAAAAAAGCCTTAACACTGCTAACAACTGGACAATGACAATAGGTCTTTTTCCCTGCACACATTTTGACTTGTCATGGTAGTAAAAGCACAGGTGTTACTAATAACATTAAGCTCTGTTCAAATCAAGTATCCAAATACATTTTGACATGTGTGACAGTGAGGCAGCATGCACAATACCAGGAAACCAAAGCAGCTAAATGGCATTCAGCTGCTGTAAAGGATTTAATCATCTACACCTGTGCTTTTTCTACTGTGAAATGTCAAAATATCTTCTGCCTCTCATCTTCTCTCTGATTGGCTATTTCTGATATTTTTGAATAGTTACTTTGTGCTGACAGGGATTTCAATTTTTCATTTTATTTTACTTTTTGTCATCTTTTCTATACTATATGTAAATAAACTAACTTTATTTTGAGTCTCAAAAGCCTCTTTTAGTTCTTTGTCAGGAGAGTCTGCATCTGTTTATCTTGACATCATGCTCTTGATACTACTTCCTGGCAAGCCTGGAAAGCCTCAGTCACTCAGTGTCAAGGTTTCACATGAGCAGCGTAATCTGAATAAAGCCTTATCAGACATATGACCAGGGCCAGGTTGCATGACTTTCAGCACTGTTTTACATCACAAACACAACAATTCGTCTATTCATCTACTTTTTGGATTTTCAATGTTCCTAAACAACAGTAAGAAATGTAACTACAGAGATTTTCTACTCTTTAGGGACAAGTGACTTGGAACTGTACAGATTTCAAGGTACCATGACATGATGCTGTATTCAAACTAATTTGTACACAGACAGTACCACCTATTGGCAGGTAGGAGTTACTGCATTGTCTTCACATCAAGCGAAAGAGCACCATAAGAAACGCATCAGGCTAATTTTAGACAAGTCACAGCTGAGTAATGTCTGAGATGCGACTACAGTATGTGATACATTATACGTACTGCTGACAGAAGTCTGTGTGTGTGTGTGTGTGTGTAAGTATGTGTGTGAGAGAGAGATATTAATTCAGCCGTGTGACTGCTGTATCATATCAAGCTTGGGAAATGGGTCAGACTGGAAACTATTTACAAACACAGCAGTCCGGTGTTAAATCTCTGTCCTCTGTGTGCCATTATGTGTTTATTTCAACTGCATGGAAACAGATTATGTGTTTCCAGATCATTCATTTAGGAGTCTTAAGTACCATAAACAAGCACTCAGAAATTAATATAGAAATTGAATTAAATGACTGAGCATGAGAGGCATCTTTGCTCCAACTACCAACAACATTTTATTATTAGGCCAATTATGAGAATTTAATTTAATTTTCATTCATAAAAAACAGAATGGCCTGTTTAGGAGTTTACAATACATATATTTCTAATAAGCAGGATATGCAGGGTCATTTTATGAAGGGAAACCTCTTGACTGATTTATACCATACAAGTATACATTAAAATATTACTGCATAAATATCTTGTTTGTAAAGATGTTTTGGGGGCATTTGTAAAGTAGCACTGATGATGCAGCCTATTGTTTATACTGTAATATCTCCTATAGTTTTATACTAATATTCTTGGACTGAAACTGTCATAGTTTTTTTCTGTGATAAAATCTATTTATTGCAGAAAGAGCTAAAAATTAACCAGAATTTAAAGGGACATTCCAGCACTTCTATAACGTTGACAGACAAGAAAATCAAAGCAGCACTGGATCCTAAATTTCCCATAATGCAATTCAATTGTGTTTTTCATTAGACCCTTCCTGCCTAGTGAATGCTCACATCTTTCAAACTCCATATCTACAGTTTGTAATGCAAACTTTCTGTTAAAAGTGCGTAGTCTTCAAACTCAAATCGAGTTAACCCTAATGACATCTGGGTTGTTTTTTTCATTCTCCCCCCAGAGCTGCAGAATATATTATACAACTGTTTTCACAGGCTGGATAATACTCTCTCTGGCAAGTAAACTCTGCTGTAAAATTGGTGGAGTTCCCCTTTAACATTTCCCAATCATAATATTGTTGTTCTCTCAAACCATCTTGGAACTTTCCATTGAAACTTTCCTCTGAAACCCAGACTCATCACAATCCTGTATGGACTATCAAGATCAGTCTCTGTGGTTTTTAGAGACCTGCCAACCATTAGGCTGTTGAAGAAAACTCTACAATCAACACTGACACCCTCTCATCTGATTTTATTCAAAAAGAGAGTAATCCTAGGAACAGTTGCTATAATTTTTTAAAATTTCTTCCAAATACAGGCAACAACAGACTGCCCTGCTGTAGCTAGACGGTCACAGCCATAACCTACCCTGAGACCAAACAGCAGTTGCCTGGAAACAAAAAGAAAACAAATCCCATGTCCAGCCAAGTGAATCTAGGCCAGAGCTGCAAGCAGCCTGACAGACAGCCACTGCACAACACAGCATGTCCAGTCTAATGTCTCTCTCTATCTCTTTAAATGACAGCAGTCTGTCTAGTTTTTACAAACAACACTCTTCGGTGGCATCTTGATGTGTAATTCACAGGCTGGAGAAAGAAGATAGTTGAGTTGGAGTGTCTTGAGTCTTATTTCCATTTGTTTCTTTCCTGGTATTTAATGTACTGGATCTAAGGAAGTGGACTCATTAATGCTGGTAAGAAATCAAAGAGTTTCTTCATTGTAAATTTCTTTGCCGGAAAAACTGTGTTTAAAACACCTAATTATCCACTTGAAAATGAACACCATCTAGCCATAACCACAGTTTATTGTTCTTAAACAATATTGTACACTTTTCTAGAGGTAATTACAAATTGAGAGTAAAGCACGTGTAAAGCAAGTGTTTGTTAGTGTGCTTTTTCATGGAACAATTGGTGACTATGTTACACATTAAAACTCAATGTTGTCTACTGTTACAATAGGCTGGGCTCTGTTGGGTAACGTAATCTTGCAGACCGGTTCCACTGTCAACTCCTTTGTCACAGCACATTACTGAACACTGTTAACTACAGACTTCCCCGTCACCATCCTGTGTCTCCCTGTAGCAGCATGGCCAAGGGAAAGAAAACCAAACAGGCTAAAAGTAAGACAATCACCTTGAAAATGGCTCAGAACTGCGTGGAGTTGACACTGGATGGTAAACAGCGACTGGATCTCAGTTTCAAGGAGATCTCATCAGTGCCAAAGTGCGTCCAGAAGCTGTGTGACATGGATGAACTGGATCTGAGCAGGAACCTGATCAGGAAACTCCCAGACTTTATTGACTATTTCATCAGCATCCGTGTTTTGGATCTGCACAGCAACTATGTGAGTATGACAGAAATTTGAGGAAAAGATACTTTGAAAAACTTCTACTACTTGAGTATATATATTTTTATTTTATAAGTATATTTTTTCATGTGCTTTTTGCCAGATTCTGTCTATTCACTAGTAAAGACACTGAGCATATAGTCACATAACTTTATTTATATATCATCTAGTTGTAAGCTGAGAAAACCAGTTGAAAGTGCTGATGTGGGGCTTTCATACAGTACCTCATTTGTGCCCATACAACACCTTTTGGAAAGACATTGTTATGCTTAATTTTCAATAAAGTATGATACGTAAGTAAGATTTTCTCAACTGTGAATACTGTAATTAATATTTTCAGTGATTTACGGTGCATACAGAATACATAGGTATACTTTCAATGAAAAAGGCATAAAGAAAAGCAAGTTGGGATACAATTAGTTTACAACATACATACATACATACATACATACATAATTATGGACTGTATTATAGTTGTATTTGTTATGTTTTTCTGCTGTATTTGTATTTGTTACGACTTTGAACTGTTCTGATTATATTTTGAGTGATTATTGCTAAAGCCTTGTAAATTTTTATAACCCCATAGGCCATTTTTCTTATAATTTGGGGTCCTGGTAGCTTTAGATTTTGTTAAATTGACAAAATGATGAGGTAGAATTATAGCTAATTTTGTGCTGAATAAGAGGATACCATGCATGTGGGGTAATTACAGTAAAATGTGCTAAACACAGAAAAAAAATGAATGCACAGAAAGTCAGTAAAAATTAACCTAAAATTAACCTGGACTCCACAGGATTAAAAGCAAATTATCAGGGTTGTAATTTAAAGGGGCATCAAGATTATCTCAGCATGGGCTCAGATAACTAACAATTTATAACAAAAAGTATTGAGGGTGAGAGTTTGAAAGGCATGGGTGTTTACAAGGAAGAGGTGGTCCAAAAAAAAAGATTATATCAAAAAGCGTAATGGGAAATGTAGGATCCAGTGGTTTTGGGGCTTTATTGGTCAAAATAATCACTAAAAGTCAGGATATCCTGCATCAATTTTCCAATCTGTCTTTTACAAGTCTTCCAACTTTATGGAAGTACAACACTATTATTTTGCTGCAGTAGCGCTTTAAATTTGAATGATTGTTAATACAGTGAATTAGTTTAATGCTGTTTATAAATGTGTTCAAAAATCATGAAGTACTTCATTAAAAAATAATACATATACTAACATAATAATTAATATGTATAATTAACTGGAACTGGCTTCTGGGGGCCTTCGTTAGATGGCAAAATGTATTTTTCTAACATTTTAGTCTAGTTGGATGCCACCAGTTTTTGTTGTATTCCATCATAGTCTGTATTACATAATGTGTCACTGTTTTTACCGCAGCTGGAGGAGCTCCCTGAGAACATCGGCCGCCTCCAGAACCTGCTGGTTTTGAACTTGTGTAACAACCGTCTGACAACCCTCCCCAACGAGCTTGGCCTCCTGAAGAAACTCCACACGCTCAACCTGGGCCTCAACCAGCTGGAAGTTCTTCCCTCCTCCATCGCCGCCTTGAAGGAGCTCCGCCACATTGGCCTCTCTGACAACAGATTCACCCGCGTCCCTGTCTGCCTGTCAAGGCTCAATAAACTGGAGAAGGTCAACCTAGACAGGAACCCCCTCCTTACTGAGCATTCCCCCAACCAGCAGTCAGTCATGATAACAGACAGGCTTTACCTGGTCAAGGAGAGCATCCTGTGTGATGATTGTCTGATTAAGTGCCAAATGGAGAGGAAAACGCTGGGAGACGTGGAGAAAAGGAAGGAGCCCAAATTACTGGGTCTACCTAACTTGGTGACCCAGGAAGACAGGGAGATGTAGAGGTTGATTTTAGTTCCAAAAACACATTCAAAGAATGCATACATGAAATATCATCATTTATTACTTTTATTTTACCTCAATGTAAACTCAAGCATGTGCAGTGACACACAGTACTGTATCCTCGACTGTAGAGGGACTTTAACTTAGACTACAGCACCACCTACTGTTTCAACACCCACAGTACAATAAGGAGCCTCATCAAACATCCATAAGCACTTTATGCACTGTGCTGTATATGTTATCATGAACTGTCTACATGTCCTCTAGTTCTTTTTTTAACCAACAGGCCACCTTAGCTTTCTCATTTATTCAAAATAAAGTTTCATGATAAATTAGCTTAGTATCCAAAGGGCCTCTTTGATGACAGAAACTTAATGTGGTTAGATATTTGATTGGTAATGGTTTCACTTTTGTCATTTTCTCACTTAGAGTGGGACACTAGCTGATCCTCAACCATCATAAAAATAACTTTGAGCAGTGATCACAATAGTGTATTTTAATAAAAATGAACAAAACAAAATGTAAAATACTATTTACTGCACTGCATGTCTTGACAGTCTCTTTGGCCTAGAGGGCAGCAAAGAGCACCAGAGGCCACCATTACTCACTGAGTGCCAGTACTTTTGCACCAGCACCTTTCTGTTCCTATTTTCTGCACATTTTAACTTGTAATAAATTTAAATTTAGTTTAATTAAAATCTTCACTGTAGGAAATGAGGTGTATTAATTATTCATGGGAGCTTGATATAAGTTTAAAGATTAAGCATGGTTCATTCATTAGCATCCTAATCTTTAAAATATTTTCTCATATCATATCATAACATATTAGCCTGTTAATAACCACAAATCCTATTTTTGGTGATTTTCTTTTTAGATTTAAACTGTAGGATCAGTTTCCCCACTTCTGGTGGAACGTTTTTTGGATAAATGTCAGTCAAACAGAAAACAAGGCTGCTGTTGCAGCAAAGCTGACTTGTGTGAGATATGAGAGTTTCACCCAACAAAGTGATGCTTTCAGCTTTTAATTAAAGCTGCTATAATCCAAGTTTTTTATATTAACAGTGGGTCAAATAACTGTGTATGTGAAAGAGGTTGCTCATACATATAACATATACCTAGTTTCTCTCAGCTCTACAGAGTGTTTTAGTATCTTTCAGTTCATTGTTTTGGTTGTATTGGCCATGTATTGGCTGTTTTGGTTCACTCCTTATCAACTATATGAACATAGTGGAGCATTTGGCCACTAAAGTAAATATAAATATTTCTTTTTAGTAGTTGGAAAGGACCAAAACTGAGCTAAAAAAGACATTCTTCATGTGGACAGAAACACAAATCCAAATGAATTCTAATGTTTCTCTGTAACTGCTGGATGTCTAAAGAAGCAACTGTTTGCTAACAAGTTCGCCATATCAGCTAAAAAGGTGATAATACAGTATGCTAACGTTGTGTTTACAACCTGTTTCTGCTGCCCCCAAGTGGCCAAAACATTCAGTTTATGTTAAGCATTACTGCTTATAAAATCATTGATCTCACAACTGCTGCCTTTTCAAACACTGTTTGCTGAGAGGATGAAGGTCTCTGTCTCTGGCTAAAACACTCTTGTTTATTCCCCACATTCTTATCACCAGATTAGGATCAATTCTTCTCCTTCGCACCGCATTTTCATCTGCCTCACTGTGTCCACACAAACAATCAATACGGTTTGGAAACATGGAATAACCTCAGAGGTCCCTGTCATTTAGGTTTTCACCATCGCTGAGTTGAAGAGTGCTGAGTCGACTGGATTAAGATCTCAGCAGATAGACTCATTAAGAGGCAAGCTGCCTGGTATTGACTCAGCCATATGGTGAGACTGAACAATGTTATAGTAAAACGTGATGGAAAGAGAGCCGAAGCCTACAGCACCCAGGAGTATGCTTTTTGTGTTAAAAAAAAACAACAACAAAAAAAACAATGCAAGAGTTGAATTCCCTTATGATCGATGTGACAACTCAACCATTTAAAACAGAGAAAAATATGATACTTGAGGTCGATTTTAATGTCTGATGTGATCTCCTATCTGAATACATTATGTTATTGGTGTGTTCATCCTCAACCAGCCAGAAATACCAGCCATGTGCTTGGTTTAATAGTGTGATCTTTATTTAAATAGCTCCTTCAGCTGGCTGGGGGTCCGTTACAACTGAACAGTCTAATGCTCTTTGCACAACGCTCCAGGACACCCAGACATTGGCAGTGCTATTGAAAATCAATTCACACACATAGAGATGCGCTGTTTTTCTGTTTCTCTTTGCTTTTTCTCTCAACCATTCCATCAGTCTCTCTACCACCCCCCACCCCCAATCTCTCTCTATGTCAATCACCTAAACACACACAGGCAGGCGGGCAGAATGAATGGAACAGAATTGCTGTGGAGGCAAAGCAATGTGGCCACAAATAGAATCTAATTAATTTTGATTGCATGGCTGTGACTCCTTTATTGGCTGAGATAGAGGGCACTTGGACTTACATTACAGGAAATGACACTCAAAATGGAACTCAAAAACTCATTGTGGGGCTTTCAATAAGCTAAAGGTTCCTCTACCATTTACATTTTTAAGTATCAAAGGTGCCATTTGTATCATCTCATAAAGATGATAATATGATATATGATATATGATATGGTGAACGTGTAACCAAGCAGTTTAGCTTTATTTTTTATGTTTAGCTTATTTACACATAAAGCAACATTAACATTAATTTGGAGTTGGGCCACCGGATAGTGGTTACAAGATTGTGGCCAATACTCACTCTTCTTTCAGTTCTATTTTGATCACCAACTCCTGAGAAAAATATGTTTTTTTAATTTTTTTACTTTTTTACAGAAAAAAGCTGCCTGAAAACAAGGCTGCTGAAAGCAGAGAGACAAATACAGTTAAGTTGCAGGCCATGAAACTGAAACAATATGAGCTGAAAGACACTAAAACACTTGCACTGACAGGCAGAGATGGGTGAGAATTCCCTGGTTTGATACAAATTACTATGTGTTTGTACAAAAGTGTCATGTCATTCATTTGATTTTTCTGGACAGGGATCATTAATTCCTTTAAATTTGTGAACCCTGATTTCATGGATAAGGAAGAAACACATACGATGAAGTATGTCCAAAGGATCTGCCTACATTGTGTTCAGGCTGTGGCACGGATCCATCGCAATATCCACTGGAAAATGTTTCAGAAGCAGCCAAATTTATAATATAGCTCATAGTTGTTTTGCTGACATTTGTCTTGTTTTACAAGCATATTGAAGAATTTCAAAATCAATTTGAAAACGCAGTTTTAAAAGAGAAATAACCATAAACAGAAGTTGTGAAAGCATTACAATTGTTCTACCGTGTGAGCTTATGGTTACCATCAATATGCCAAAGACTTTTGGGAGCTGGAACAGTGTAACATCTTCAGCATAAGGTTCGCAGTGATGGCCTGCACATCAGTACCCCTTGATGATGCCAGCACATGACCCTCTATAAAAGGAGAGTTACATTAACACATGAAGTAGCTCATTGTCCACAATGAGATCATATTTGGACAGTTCATCATAAATATAGTTTTTTATATTAGTTTTACAGTTCATCAAGATGGGCTAGTGGTGAGGTTGCAGATTGCAGCCAACTAAATACCCCTCCCCCTCTCCTTCCAAGTGTGTAAGAGAACCTACAGTGACCGTGAAACTTGCAGAAAACGTGGAAGGCCCTCTCTAGAGCCAGTGTTTGGTTTGTTCATTCTGGGCTACTGTAGAAACATGGCGGTGCAACATGGCGGGCTCTGTGGAAGAGTACACGTTCCCTATGTAGATATAAAGGGCTCATTCTAAGCTAACGAAAACACTATTCTTATTTTCAGGTGATTATACACTAATTAAAACATATTATATTCCATTTCTGCCAAATCCAATCTGCTAAATGCCCCTAAATTCTACACACTGCACCTTTAAGTCAACTGTCAATAAATACAGGCATTTATATACATTCACAATGAATTTCATGCCACAGAGATGCAAGCAGGTCCAGCAAAATAGACCCTGTGCGTAAAGATAGCAGGTCTGTTATGCCATGGACACTGCAAGTACCATATTGTGGGGAATTCATGGGAGCTGTGCTTTATTCAGAGCTAACAAATAAATCATTGTTTAACTTTTTTAAACTTACTATCTGTTCAATTTCAAATAGAAAGTGCTGTAGTAGATACTAGATACTAGTAGATATAGAATATGGATAAGCAGTATAGTAAGAATACATTACGCTTCCTCAGAAAGGCTGAAAGAAAAAAAGCTAGCTATAGCCTGGATGACACATCAGGAGTTTGGCTCTCTACAGTAGAACAATGCAGTAATAGCTTACACTGACGTTATATATGGCAGTCAACTAATGACATTTTATTATGACTTCAAAAGAACTCTTCTTCTGGATAATGCTTCTGTGCAACAACTCTAATCTGGCAAAGAGACAGAGTAAAAAAATTCACACAGACAGACAGAAACACAGTCAGACAGGCAGAAGGCTGCCATCCATATTGCATACACCATAGTCTGCAGGCCTGTCAGCTCTCTTCATATCCATTAGTGGATGAAGTCATGGGCTGGTGCTAATTGTCAGTGACAGAGTAGTGAACGAGGGTAATGGGGGCAAAGGGGGTTAGAGAAAGAAAAAAGGAGGCAGGCAGACAGACAGACAGACAGACCTCATGGGAAAACACCTGTCTGCTGTGTGTCTCCTCAGTCAGTCACACTAGTCTTTTAGCAATCACCAGTTTAATTGTCTTTCTGCTAATTAAAGAACATGAGATGAGGGCTTCAGTCACTGGACTGTTACTTATTAGACAGAGAGGGTTTTAATGAGCAACATTTGCAAATCACTGTTACCATTGTTCTTTCTGTAGTGTTTTGCCTTGCAAGGTATAATTGCAATTTCCCAGAGGCTTTAACATTGCAATGCAAGAGCGAAAAAACAACATTTCAGTGTTCAATACTCTCCTGCTTAGGCAGTGTTATTTCATTACTGTAAGTGGGACAGGTTATTACATTAAATACAGAATATCAGAATAATTGTCAGCACATGGAGGAGCTGCTGAATAGGCTGGGATCTTTCAACTTTTAAGACTCTCTCCATCATAAAATCTTTCATTAGGCTTTTTAGGCTTTATTAAATCATTACATATGCAGGCTTTGTTATGTACAAATAAAAAAATCAGTAATTTATTTTGAATGATACTTTTTCATATGTCATAAAAACATTTTAAAATGTACTTTCACAACCCTGAACTGGTTTTAACTGGTTTCTGTTAATTAATAGTGGGTAAAATCCATCACTGTAAATGTAATTTTATATTGCAATATTGATTTTCTAGAAAATTTATTGAGAAAATGTTTATAAATAAAATAAGATGAATCCAGATAAATCCAGGTACTATATCACATTAATGCAAAAATCATATAATGATCATCATATATTGGTCGGTATAAACTGTATGTTTATAAAATGTTAACAAATTTATCAAAAATCTGGTTTCAATATGATTACTTAGAGAGGAAGAGTTTAAGTCACATTGCCGGTGACTAGTCGGCAGCAATCAATAAGTAATGTTAAGTCAACAGTCACACCTTCAGCAGCCACCCACGGGTCTGTTTTAGCACAGTCCATCCCTGCCAATATGAAATTTTAATCATCCTCAATATCAATATTTTAAAAGGTTTTCTAAACACGGTGGATTGTGAGGACCTGTTAGCATTCGGGACATGGTTCATCCTCAGTGACATTATTTGGTCTCAGTGGTGACAGAGGAGGGGGAGACACAATTACTGCTCAGAGAAACTGCACATTGGTTGCATTTTCAACGTGGCATTTTCAACATGGCATGCTACATCAAGTTCCATTTCTACCCAAAAGGACATATTGTTCTGCAGGTATCACCAAACAATGACTATATGATGGAATAAGATTATTTCCAGCAGTTTGACAGAACAGAAATATTTCAGCATCTCACAGCAAAGTTCATCCACACCACCTCGCAAAAGAGGTGGAGCTAAAATTGGTAATGTAGTGGCTACTAGCAGGGTGTGTTTGGCGAACTACTGTAGCCCTGAAGCTAGCACTAGTCAATCACAATAGCTGTTCAGGCTATCTGAAAGTTCCTTCAAGAGACATATTTGCATGTTTTCCATGGTGAACAAATGGTGGAACATTCACTGAAACCCCCTGAGGCTGAATATCTCTTATGACTTTGTCTGCAAGAATTACATTGTCTGGTTTGTTTTCCATTTTACTACAGGCATTCACAATGGACTTATTGGACACAGAGCCAAGTACAGTTTGCTGCAGTAGATGCATTTGGGGCAACACTTAAAAGTACTAAAAGGTATGCATTCCTCCATGGGAATAATAGCTTTGCTTCTGTATGTCCATCTGACTAGGGATAGCAACTTCAAACTCTGTGCAGTCAAACATCTTTCTGCCATTGGAAAATATCTGTAAGGAGATCAGCATGCTGGTCAGATTCATCTCTACATTACAATGACATTATTCACTGGATTTGTTCTACAGAGCTGGCTCATGTGCAAAACTGGGTAGTCTTGGCGGAACTTCATTAATGTCAAAATGTGAAAATTGCAGTGTTAGCAGCCACTTCACATAAATCACAAAACAATGCTTGGGCATGGCATCTTTCCAGTGTTTATATCTTGTATAATAATAATGTAATATTTTGGGTTACACTGCAGTTTAGCATTAGCTAATTCATTTTATTAAAACTTTTTCTGTACTACTTAAATGTACTCACAACATTATGGTTATGGGTTATGAGTTTCTTGGTTGGGCATAACATTAGCTGTTCCACTGTCTAATGTTAAAAGTACAGTAATTTGGGCAGGTTCTCCTGGCATGTTTACTAAGCTTACCTAATTTGGATCCATCGCTTCTTCGGTGAGTATGAGTTCATTTGAACTTGATGCCAAATATTTGCCCCTGTGAGTGAATCAGCTGATCTTGATTATTTCATTAAAATAACTTGTTTTTGTGCCATAAACTGCATGAATCGCAAAAGTAATGTGGGAAATGTTCAATATCCCAAAGAGGAAACCTGATATGTGTTTTTGGTATATTTTCATGGTTAACAGCAGGATTTTCATACATGCCGATGTTACTAAAGCCAATATTCAGGTATATGTAACATTGTTAGCTTCATCTATAATATGGCTTTTTGTTATTCAGACATTTTCGGCTTTATTTACATATGAAAGGATATTCATGGAAAGAGTCACATACTTGTGCGATATTTGTCACCTGGTGCATAAGAAAGAGAAGCTGTGAGTTAAAAATGCTATGGAGGAATAAAATTATTTTTTGTTCTTCATTCAATTCAAACTTACAGCGTGCTTAAAGTGGAAATGTTACTAGGTCTGACTTTGTTAGGTTGCCGTTGTGGCCTCAGACATGAGGCTGACATGTTAAATTTCCATTAGATAATGTAAGGATGTGTATGAAAGGGGCTTATATCCAGAATGAGAATGATTCTGAGCTCCAAACTTGTGCAGCAAAAACAAATCATATCTATGCTAACTTGACATACTAATGAGCCTTCTGTGCTGTCTGTTATTGGTTTGGGCCACAAACACATTTCTCACTTCCTGCAAGAGCTGATAGTGTAGTCTGTGTTTGTGTTTTCACTGCTACTAGCAGCTGTTTTTCATGTGTCATGTTTGCTAGCTCGGCCAGTGTGTATCAATACGTGGCGTGCAGTAAAAGGTTTTGGAAATGCAAAATGCAAATGAATCTCTGAACAGTAATTTTACTGGGTTCCAGCAAGTATTTTTAATTATAATCCAAATTCAAATTGATTCTAATTTGACATTTTCACTTTGGAGTGCTCATGGATATAGTCTTTTTAGTAGTCCCTTGCAGATTCTCTTGGTGATTGGTCTTTAGGGGGAAAAATTAGATCTTTTGCTGTTTCCAGCATTTGTACTACCGTTGTCTTTTAGCCTACAGTCAGCCTAGTTTTACCTGCATTTTTTACCCAAGAGAAGGAGTCATTTTGAAAAGTAATTTATACTTTTTTTGGTCTCAGTATTCTTCTGCCTTACCTTCAGTCCTACAGTTTGCATGTTTGATTCCCCATCCTGCTTCTTTCCCATTTTTCTTGCTGCAATTTTTGTCATAGTCAATCTAAAACTTACTACATGCTAATAAATACCTTACTGTATATTAAAAGGTTAATGCTTCAATGACTAAAGATTGTTCAGTCTGTGATGGTTGGTGAACTGGTCAAAATCTCTCATTAGATAGGCAAAACCATATGTATAGCAATCTTTCCATTACATATTATCAAAATGCGCTCTATTTATGGCATTTAAACAGCAATGTTATTGTTGCTAATTGTTACTACTAAAGCCCCTTGTTTGAAAGAAGTTGAATTGTAATCAATAGGTTACAGATTCTGCAGTAAGGAGGTAATTGATCAGATGTGTGTACTCAAGTGCACATTCAGGACTGAAGACTAATAAGAGAGTTTGTTAAACACAACAGAAGGAGTTTGTTTCAGATACAAAAACTGCCTTAAGATTAGCATCAACAGTGTGTTAAAGATCCACATACTGCATGTGGTGTGATATGTAGAACACAGGAATCATTATCTCAGGATCGCATGTTAAAAGCCACAGGAGATAAGGACATTTTCATAAAACAGCATGTACTCTGAGATGAGGCTACATGCATTATTTACAAAAATTGACTGGTTCATTAGTCATAGTGCTGGACACTTGACAATTGATTTAGGTTTCTTACAGTGGTGAGTGAGGATACATGTGGTTTGATTTTAATGCAGACCTTCTCTGTTTGTCTTGATTTATTGATATGTGATGAATAATAAATGATAAACAATGAATGGCAAATGATGGATTTAATTGATCATGGTGTTGCTGTCTGTTCATCCATCACTGAAGAAGTATAGGTAAACAGAATTTGTAATCCTCTGGAAAGATCTCTTCAACCATGCCTCCTTAATGTTGGTCCTTGTAACAACCTCTGCAAAAAAAAAAAAAAAAAAAAGCAAAGAAATGTGGGATTTGTTAAAGCTGTAAACACAAAGAGCCTGTGAGCACTTGAGACATTTCATTTTTTGATACTTACTGGGAGCAGCGAGGGAGGCTCTGTGGGTTTAATACTCTGGTGACTTTACCAGGTCCACAAACACATGCTGATCACTTCACTGTCTCTGTTTATTTTCATCAGCTGACACACAGACAAGAAAAGTCAAATAATATGTCGAATCATACTTTACGATCGTATCTCTTTAAAATCTTCTCACATTAAAGTCCTAATAACTCCCTGATCTAAACAGAGTGACTATGTTATCAAGGTCATCAAGAGATTCGAACCTGAACTACTTTGTATCAACAAAGCAATCTCTCACTGTCTCAGGTGTCATTGGTGAACTCTTCAGGGCTGACTACAAGATGGATGGATGAACAGACAAGGATTATTGATGATCGCAGGAGCTCCATGAGAAGTAAGACATAACACATTCAGTACTAAAACTAAAATCTTACCTGTTTTATACTGTTATTAGCAGAAACAGCAGCGAGGTTCATTTTACTGTACTTACCTGCACCACATGGTCTGGAAACATGCACAGCATGCTCAGCTGCCAACACATAACATGCCAGGCCAAAGTCAATGAGTTTAACTCTTAGTGGCTGCTGGTCAGCAATCACTATGTTCTCTGGTTTCACATCTGTATGTACCATTACAGCTGTCTCCAAGTCAGCTGAACAGATACATATTCTACATATTGAGTAGGTCAATACATAGAAGAAAATATATGTAAATTTTCCAAAGCCCAAGGTTATGTCTTCAAATTGCTTGATCTGTTCAACCAACAGTCCAGTCTACAGTGACAGTGAAAAAAGCAGCAAATCTTCACATTTGAGGAGCTGTAACCTGCAAATGTTTCCCATTTTTGTTTGATAAATGATGAATATACAATTAGTCACCTATCAAAATAGTTGCGGATTAATATTGTGTTTATCCACTAATCATTTCAGCACTACATTTTACAGTTTGAATATCTCAGAAAATATATTTTTAAAACTAGTGTCTTGGGATGCAAATGCACGAGGATGTGGGTGATGCAAAACACATTCCTGTGAAAGCCCCACCACCACCACCACTCACAATATGCCGTGGCAATATTAATTCGGCACCCTGCATCAATGGACAGCAACAAATAGTAAATAAAGTGCACTCCTAAGTAGTAAACATAATATGAAACACATCAATATAAGACAATACGTCAATAATAAGTCAAGACAAACCTATGTTACATCAGCCAAGCAGGCCTGTGTGTGTGCACAGGGGCAACATGAGAAGATCAGTCTTCTCAATAAAATCGGCAACATTCAACACGCTACATCAATGGACAGCGACAAATAGTAAATGAAGTGCCCTCTTAATCAGTAAACAGAATATGAAACTCATCAATATAAGACAATAAATCAACAAAAAGTCAAGACAAAGCTAGGTAGGCCTGTGTGTGTGCACAGTGGCAACATGAGAAGATCAGTCTTTTCAATTAAAAACCCGCAAACATCACAAGCAAAGAACCGGTGTAAAAAGAGCACATTGTCTTACCTTCAGAAGTGCTTTCTTCTGGTCTTCTTCACCGCAAACTACTTGTGTCTTTAAAATCTATGGCCCGAAGAATGTCATGCAGTCATGCAGTCTACTTTTAACAAAGGAAAGTTTAGAGAAAGATTGCTCTCCACTTGTGTTGGTGACTGGAGTGGTGAGGAAAAGGCGTAGAGTTATAATACATCTATGATTAGCGACATGGGTGTATTGAAACATGGTCTGCAATTTTCTTCACCTCAAGAGTTTGACCAGTTCAACTGCTGATGTGTTTACCTCATTGCGCACAAACTCCCGAAACTGAATCACTTCTGCCACAAAGTCCTCCTCCAAGTCCATGTGATATTTTTGTTGTCTTAACTTTGACAATGAAAACTGTTGCTGCTGCACCACAGCGCCATGTTCAAACTGACGTAATGATGTAAATCATGTTTTACAAAGAGCGTTGAAGCCCCCCCCATCACAGATAGCTTACCGGTACTCTCCTACATAATGTTTAATGTGTTGTTTTTTTCTTGTTTGTTTGTTTTGTTTTGTTTTTTTAATCTCGGTCGGTCCCAGTAAGCCCCTGCATTAAGGCACCATTGGACAGGTGGCGTATATGCACCAAGAAATGCAGCAATGTGCCAGCAAAGGCAGAGAAGAAGAAGACTGCTCACTAGTAAACATGGATGTAAACAATGCATATTTTTAAATGCTCAAAATAACCTGCTTTGCAACTGTTTTATGAGGACGCAAATGCATTCAACATGTTTATTAGACCACAAGGATACACACAATGCGTAAAAATAAATGTAAATATAACTTTTGTTTGT
This sequence comes from Scomberomorus guttatus, assembly GCA_038419695.1. NCBI lineage: Eukaryota > Metazoa > Chordata > Actinopteri > Scombriformes > Scombridae > Scomberomorus > Scomberomorus guttatus. The sequence goes on along the minus strand of CM076465.1, from coordinate 18,324,365 downwards.
TTAGAAGAAAACTCTACAGGGCACCTTTAATACAAAAAGTCTCCTTCACATTAAGCTGGAAAGAACAGCCTAACATTCAAGAAAGCTGAAATAGACATGGAAGTTCATACATAGCAGGGTTGTGGTGCCAGTGAATTGTATACAGAGAGCAGCCCGGTGGTTATGGCTAAACAAAAACAGGACAGCCATGGTTGCAGACTGGTCTGGTGGTTTGAGACTCTGCTGTTTGTCACACTGTGTGGCCTCAATTGTCAGATTTGAGTACCTATTCTTTACTCCTCTCACCTTCCTGTCTCTTTCCTTTTCATACAACATGCCACCCTGTGATAGAAGAACAAAATGAGGATGATTTGGGTGATAAATTCAAAAGGAAACAACACTTGGTGCCACACCCAGTATGGTGTGGCCACATCGCTTTCACCCAACCTCAGTCTTAAACCAAACACTGGCACTGAAGGCTTTTTATTGCTGTCTCATTTTGGCTTTTTGGTGTGTATGTGTGTGTGTGTGTGTGTGTGTGCATGTGGTTTCTTGTTGGTGTGTCCTTCCCCTTTCACCGTTTCATTTCAGCTTGTGTGACCCCTATCTCTGTTTGTGTCAGCCTCATTTTAGCTCCATTTTAGCGTGATCCGCATGTGTGTGCGCCATAGATCTATCTTCGCATTTGTCGGCTTGTGTGTATATGTGCATGTATGTGTATGTGAGGGCACACACACACACCCCTCCACCCCCTCTGCGTCTCTCTCTCCCTCTTTGCTCTGTAATAAGAGCAGCTGTGGTTGACGTGGGGCCTTGACTGATTCAATTGCAGCGCAGGACTTAAGACTATTATCCTCTGTAGACTGGAGGAGGAGGGAAGCCCGGCTGCTGTAGCACAGCTGCTACAGCAATGACAGGTCTGATGCTGCCTTCCAGAGAACACTGAAAGTAGGAAATTCAGACATCAGATAGGGAAAATGCAAAGAAACAGCACTTGAAAGCAAAATGTCAGGTAGGACATGTAAGATTTAAAAACTGAGCAACAGCTTCTTGTTGTGCACCCCCACCCCTCCCACCCCCCCCAGAACAAAATATTATTACATCCTAAAATTTGATCGTCTTTGATTATTGTTGCACTAATTAGCTGCAACACATATTTCAGTAATGTTATGTCTCTGCTAGTGTTGTTAGCTAACGTTACCGGTTTTTGGAAGAAAGAAACAGATTTATGGATCATTCATCTACAGTCCCACTGACAATTAGGCAAGGAGCAGCACAAAAACATGCAGCTCACCATACCTACATTTATCAAAAGGTAAGCTAATGCTAATGTAACATTACCAAAGGCTGTGGATGCAATGTTAATTTTACTTTCAGTTGGTTATCATTTGTGTCAACCCTCTAGATTTTCTTCTAGATGTTTGCTGAAGAAATATTACTGTGTCAGTTATCCTACATTTTAGCTGCTTGTCTCAAGCTAAACCCAGATAGTGAACAGTATTTTTAAAAAAAATGATGAAAATGAAGCTACACTGATGCTAGGTGAGGATGAACAATGAGTGAGCGGTTCTGTTCAAATAGCAGAGTTTCAAAATTACAAGGTGCCAGGTGATTTACTGAGGAGAGTATTATAAGCCCTGTGTGTGTGAACCTCGCTATAGATGAGAATGACACCTGTAACCATTGTAGTCTGTACAGCAATACAACATCCCCTGTCATTAGACCCTCAATTTGAATAAGAAAAAACTCCGTAAAAAACACCTTTAACAGGGAAAAAAATGGAAGAAACTTCAGGAAGAGCAACAGAGGAGGGAAACCTCTCCCAGGACAGACAGATGTACAATAGATGTTGTGTGTACAGAATAGAACACAAATTACAGAATACAGCACTGAACATGATAATAAAATTATAATGGATTTATTATATATAAGAAGAAGATGTGATGAAGAGGATGCCAAGCAGCTTCCACGTGCCACCAGAACAGAATAGAACCTGAGCGACCTCCATCGCCATCTGGCAGGAGGACAGATTACACATGCACACAGGGGAGACTCATTCACATACACAGGAGAAGAGACAAGAAAAGACATCCAGGCAACTAATTATAGGTTATGGCAAAAAGATGAGGTTTAAGTTTAGATTTAAAGGACTCAACAGACTCGGATTGTCTAGCGTCAGCAGGCGTCAGCAGGGAGGTTATTCCATATGAACAGGGCCCAAAATGAAAAGGCCCTGCCGCCTACTGACTTCTTTTTAACTCTGGGTACACACAGGAGCCCTGCATTTTGAGAGCTGGGAGCTTGAGATGGAATATAATGTTTAAGGAGATCAGACAGGTATGATGGGGCATGCCTATTTAGGATTTTATAAGTCAGCAGAAACTCCTTAAAATCTGATTTAACATTCCAATGAAGGGAGGCTAGAATTGGTGTAATATGGTCAAATTTTCTTCTTTTAGTTAAGATTGTAGCTGTAGCATTTGTAACCAATAGTTGGTGTCAAAGCCTGAGATCCAGCAATAGAAGCACAGAGGTGGAATCTGAGACACAACTCTCTCTAGTACTTTAGAAAAGAATGGAAGATCAGTGACTGGTCGATAGCTGGATCAAGGTGCAGGTTCAGGATTTTTTGATCCTGTCAGAATCACAGTTTATGATCTGACACACCTGATTTGATGTGTGTGTTACCTGCAAGATATGAAAATATAAAAATTGAAAATGCATGACAAAAATTAGCATAAAAATTCACAGACTAAAATGTGACTAAGGGTGTTTTCACACCTGCACTTTTTAGTCCAGTTAGATTGAAATCTGGTTCATTTTCCCCCTTGGTACGATTCGTTTGGACAGGTGTGAACACAGTAATCTCACTCGGGTGCGGACCAAGACAACCGCACCGAGACCCTTAACAGGAGGTGGTGACAGTCCGGTCCCAAACAAACTCTGGAGCAGTTCATTTGTAGCGGGAACGTGATCCAACCTGATCCAAGGTGGTTTACTCCACAAGTTTGAGTGAAACGGCTCCTGTAGCCTGGTGAGCTTTGCATAGTTGGATGCATGATGATGAGCGAATTTAACAGTTGGTAACAACTAGCTGGGGAATGAATTGAGGTCAGACCTGGACTGGCACAAAGTAGTTGTAGTTGTATTTGGCCAGTGGACCTCCTTCAGGACCTTCTTCCTGTGTTTACATTCTTGCTCCTGCCACAGACACATCTGACCAATGAGTGAACAGAAAGTTCTCACGAAGATTGTGGTGCTGCATTTTGGCTCACTTTGATTTTTCTCTGGGTGAAAAGCACCAAGTTCACCAGCTCATCTTCTGATTCAGACCAGAGCAAACGAACTATAGCTATGAAAACACCCTAAGAAAAAAAAAATCAAACGGCTGAAATGTGGCTGAAACTCATATAGTTTTTTAGCCAAACGGCTAAAACTAAATCTAAATCCGGTTCCAAAATTGACATCAGTGACATTTTTCCTCTTGGCTATAAACTTCTCTTGCTTCTAGTGCCACACCCCTACACACTTTTTGTGTGAATTACAGGCCACTGTAGCTCAAGGGGACAGGACATTGTCTGTCACAGGGGGACCAGTATTTTTTTTTTCTCTCCTGGTTTTCCTGAGTTGTGCCACTGGAATGCCCGGAGCATGTAATTACGCTCTACTGTACAAGCTGGGAATTTCCCATGTCTGACTTTGAATTGTAAGTCAGCATCATTCTTAGAAAGCCAAGACAGGCATGAGTGAAAATTGTTAAGGAAAGTGATTAAGAAGAAAGGAAAAAAGAGGAGAGACTGACAGATGTACAATAGAATGAGGACGGAATTGAAACGAGTTGGAGAGGGAAAGCAAAATATTTAAAAAAGGACTCAAACATTGACTCCAAACAAGACAGAGAGGAACAGAGAGAGGTAAGAGGAATGAGTGATTAAGGGAAGGAGGTGGAGACAAGCTGACGACCTCTACAGCTTAATTAGGTGCAGGAGGAGGAGACACCTGCCAGATGAACACCCCCTCCCTTTCTCTCTTTCTCCCCTTTCAAACATGCAGATTGTGATGAGAAAGCAGTCATTGCAGAAAATAACACTTAAAATGAGGCATCTGTTAGCCGGTCAGGGCCATGCTCTGCCGGTAGATGACCCTCCCCAAAAGCCTCCTCCTCCTCTTCCATCCACCCCCGGTGGAAGCACCGCTATGAATAATAAAACAGGGAGGCGTGGAGGCCACTGGGCGTGTGTGCAGAGAAAAAAAAGGGGGGTAGTTCCTCCTTCTTCTCCTCCTCCTTCACCACCCCCTTCTCTTTCCATTCTCCTCCCCTCTCCTGTTCTCCCAACCCCCTAGCTGCCGGCCGCACTGCAGAAGGTCAGAGGGAGAAGAAGAGGAGAGAGGCAAAGACACAGAGAGGCAGAGGGAGAGACAGGGGTGGGGTGCTTGGATGTACATGAACATGCCGAGAGGAGAGCGCGCGGAAGAGCGATGACAACCATGCTGAGCCCAAAGATCAGACAGACCAGGAGAGGTAAGGACACGATTTTTTTTTCATTCACATCAACACTACCTGCCATTAGCTGCTTCTTCATCCTTCACCTACAACTCTGTAGTGACACATCATGTCACCTCTGACAGGGACTGTGATGGGAGTTGATGATGGAGTAGCTCTACCTGGACACTGCCGTACACTTTTCCAAATATAAGGCATTTGCAAAAGTGCATGTTCTCCTCAAAGTACTCATTTTAGACAAGAATTTGTATGCAGAAACACCTTTCCTCCCCTCCATCTATCTTCCCTCCACTACTGCTGCTGCAGTCACGTATTTCTGAATGAAGCAGCGACACGACCCGCGCAGGAAACCTCTCGCGCACATAAGCATTCTACTACAGCTGGCCGATGCTGCCGGTGTGAATTCTATTAGAGCAGCAAGCAGCATCTCTAGTTTCATCACTGCAACGCTCAGCACTATCAAGCTGCCGTCAGCTGCTGCTGCGTGTATGCGTGTGCACGCTCGAGCCGAGTATGTGTGTGTGTGTTTGTCTTTATGGATGGATGTTTTAATATGTCCGTGTGCGCGAGGGTGTGTGTCCTTCCTTCCTTGGCACTAATCTCCATGACTGCAATTATACAGCTGGATCTGATTAAGATGAAATGAATAGTTCCCAAGAATGGTTGAGTGATGCGTAAATCCTCCGCTGGAGCAGCATGAAATTGGTAGCAAAGTGGATTAAATCTGTATTTGCATATATTAATAAAACAGCAGAGCAGATTCAACTGGCTTGATGAGTAAGAGTGATTCACTGTAGACATTTTGTAAATCAGCACTTAATTGATTACAACATCATGCTTAGGCAGCGTCAAATAATATTAACATGATGGTTTACCATGAGTTGCATTACTGTCAAGCGTGCAAAGAGGTTTATATACTGTACATTTACAGAAGGCCCAAATATCCAAATCAATATAAAAATGTAAATGCAACTGTTGTAAATCTAAGGAGGTGAGAGTACCTTTCATCCTCGTTGCACTTCCATTAAGACAGTGAAAATTGAAGAGATTAAAGCGACTGGGTCATTCTGCATGAGAAGCATTCTCTGCATACCTTCTGTAAGTTAGCGCTTCACTGCTGGCCGCATCACATTTGTTGCGTGAAGCCCATGAATAAATGGGTATGTGACAGATGTAGTCATGTAGTACATACTCAGCTAAGGTCACAGCAGGTCATGAAAGGGTCACAACACTTACACAGTGACATTTTAGGTTGACTGAACCCTTTCTGACTGACACTCAAAATATAAATGAATAATGTAAATTATTGTGAGGTTTTTATCGAGCATTCACGGCTGTGACATTCATGGTGCTAGAAGCTCAGTTGTCGGCTGTGTTGGCTGTCTTTTTTGAATTTGGAAGGGCAGGTTGTCTTCTACCTAAAACAGCTAAAATTGAATTATTATTGTTTGTAGACTGCTAACTACATTTCACAATATTTTCATCCTCCTCTCTTGCCTAAGTGAGCGCCACTTAAATGAACAGTTTGACATTTTTTTTACTATTCTCATGTCTGTACACTAAAAATGAAGCTAGCGCAGACGATTAGCTTAGCATAAACACTGGAAGCAGGAAGATATTTTCCAAATTGTTTGTACAATTTGGAAAATCTCTGTAAAACTGTAAAACAAAAAGTTTTAGAGGTGCTGTTAGGTGTTTTTTCACCTTTACAAAGAGCCAGGCTAGCTGTTTCCCTGCTGTCTCCAATCTTTATGCTAAGCTAAGCTAATCCTCTGTTGGCTCTAGCGTCATATTTAGCATACAGACATGAGTAATGGTATTGATCCTCTCATCTAACTTTGGCCAAGAAAGTGAATAAGCAAATTTCCAAAATGTGGAACTATTGCATTATTTAGCCAACTACATCCTACCAGAGCAATTATGCTTCCTTCCAGTGCAACTCTTAATTGTAAATGTTATCATGTGTTACTCAACATGCTACCAATCTACACTAAGATGGCAGTAAACAAATATTGCTAATAAGGAGTCAATTCATCATCTGCTCCATAAAAAAAAAATCTGATTCGTGCTTCATTAACTGCTACAACAGCGACATATTAACACTGTAACAGAATGAATTCTGGGTACATTTTTCTTTGGCTGGCATCAGAAAATCTAGCTGCAGCTTTAAATGCCCACATATCAGCTGCTTCACTCTCTTGCTGCATCTTTTTGATCTGTGTTACCATGGTTTTATGATCAAAGTCTTGCACTGTAGTAACACACTGACATTCTGCCTTTCCAAGGCTTATGAATGAACACCCTCGCAGCCTGATAGCGCGAGCAAGAGCATGAGGCGTAGATAAAAAATGCACACACTGACACACTCATATCATGTGCATTAATGCATATGGAGATAACATGCACAGATAGATATGCACACACCCGCTGCTGCACATCAGTTCCACTCCACTGCAGCTTTCACATACAGGCTGTATATTACTGGCCACACCTCCTGCCTGTCAGTGAAGGCTGCCACATACACATACACATGTACACACTCAATGGTTAACACATTAATCAACAGTGATAGGATAACTGGAAGTTACGCACCGATGCACCTGTAACTCTCTCTGCTATTTCCCACCAGCTATAAATCACTACACAACAACCAGATTAATGAAATTGAATTCCTCCAACATGCCTGTGTGTATGTGTGTGTGTGTGTATGTGATTTAACCATCAGTGTAGTATTGCCTTGCTATTGTGGAGTACCCACCCTGCCATGCTAATGGATGGGCAACTCTGTGAGGTGCATAAGAGCCATCTATCCATTTCCTGCTGATAGTAAATATGCGGCTCCAAACTGCATTAAGTGACATCATAGGGACTTAGACTGTGTTGGGTGTGTGTGTTCAGGCATGTGTGTGTGTGTGAGAGAATGTAGCATCAAGTGTGCCTTCATGTGTCATACCACTTGTGTTTTGATTGTCGGTCTGCAGACAAGCCATTTGTTCACATTGTAACATTAGTTCCATGCTTAGACGTTACACTCCAGCTTTTTAAGAACATAGTGCTCATTCTGTGTCCTCCAGGAGACATTTCTCATTTGATTTGTCCATTCCTGTGACAGAACAAGCATAAACTTCACTAACCAAATTGCATTTGGGAAAATTGGCTGAATCTACAGCATCTCAGATAGTGTGGATTTGTAGAACCTTTGCTTAATGCCTCTTCTAAGCTATGCTAGCTTCCTCCATTTTGGTCACTCTCCATTCCCTCAAAGGTCAGCACTGTAAATACTGCTTGCTATTGGTCAATGGTATCAACTTGTTTGTCAAAATTCTCTCTCTGGGTTTTTGCTATTTTTATTTTGCTAAGTCATTCAGTTGGGTTCAATTTAAGACTCATAGGTTGAAGTCAAAATTTTATGAAGTGGTCTATATGGTGTACTTAGCACACACCCCCTGCCCAACAACACATACATTCATGATATCATGTATGAGCTCATGACTCATGAATGAGTCTCCAGTACATCTGGTATTCCTGGATATTCACCTCCATGCTCAGAATTATTCATCCACAACCCGAAAATAACATTACACATGAGCCTATTTACATTAATTAGCAACAGTGTACGTCATCACAAACAAATGTGTGCATACTGTACACATTCTGCACACACAGAGAAGCCCCCGAATCAAAGTCATGATGTTGAGCTCTTACTATTTGACTCAGCCCTTCCCTAACTACTATCTACTGTAAATGAATGAGCCACAATTATGCTCTTTATTTCAGTGAATTGCAGTGATTATGCATAAAGTGCACTTTAACAGTAAAACAGCATCTTTTCAACATTCTAGTTGATAGTTGTAGAAGTGACCACAGAGCAGCTCCACCCAAGCCAAGGAAGGTCTGAATCACCCTGAGCACGATGTCCAAATTGGCGCAGTGGGTGGTAGTGCTTGGCATGCACACACACACACACACACTCACACACACTCACACTCAAAAATCAGTTGTGACTCAGGCGTGAATCATCGGCCAGTGTATGTTCCACTCAGTCCATGATCCAGACAGCTGATGTGTTAAACAGTGGTGCTCTTTTATGCTAACACTGGCAGGGCGAGGAGGGATGGAAAGACATGAGGGACGAGATGTGGTGAGTAAAAACAGAGGAGTAAAGGAGGACAGGGAAGACGGAAAGAACAAGACACTATCCCTGTCAAGGTTGAATTTGAGCTGCTGCTGAGCAGACATGAGCATGTTGCGTTTATGATGTTTAAACTTGCAAATAATCTGTCCTCACCCTGGTGAGAAATAGAAAGGGAGAAGAGCTTGATGGTGATCACACATGTACCATCTTAAAAATTCTAGAGGTATGAAGTAGCAGATTTAAAGACGCAGGTTTTGGGAAACCAGTTGGATAACCCAATAACTGCCAAGAAATGTGCAAGAGAGCTGCAGCAGTAAAGGACAAAAAACACAACATGAGTGACTTTTTTTCATATAGACAAGTCGTCTTAAAATGTCTTGCAATTACAAAAGTCTCCATTTTGCAGGAAAATGAGCTGTGAAAGCCAGAAATATTGACAGCTAATGCTGTAATTGGTTCAGTCATTGATACTAATCAGTAAATGTAACATGGTCTCTTCAACAATATTATATGATACAATAATATGCAGCCCCCTCATTAATTGCAATGAGACCACAGTGCTTTCTTAGTAGATTACTTTGTAACATGACCGGGGTAATTCGAAAACTTACTTAGCAATTTACAAGATGGAAGATAAAACAGTCGTTGTTGTGATTACTTTCCAGAGTTGTAAAATCCAGGCTCATAGTATAAACCGCTGGGGTCTGACAAACCTATTTCTCAGTCTGGTCTTACTCAATCGTATATCAATGTCTGTCCGATACCTGAAGCAACACGCCGCCACCAACACAACCTTTTCAGTCTGAACGCCCATTAACACCATGACGTCATGGTTTTAGAAGAACTGTTGATCTCCAAACAGCCTTTCTGGGCGCGCCCTGCCTCACCTACAGTCATCTCTCATTGGCCGCTGACTACTGATGTCACCATGATAAAGCAGTGTCAGTGACGATGAACATTTTGGACCACAAAGCTATCAACAACCAATTCACCCACCTACAACATGAAATTTTTAGAGCATAGGCTGACAGGCACAAATATAACTATATTATAATATAAACAATAACTATTGTATAACATTACCCAATAGAAAATAGAATATTACAATGGTTAAAAATTAACATTGTTCTCAAAAACAGCGCAAACAATTATGTTCGAAAATTGCCAATGAAAATGTGCTTCTAATCCAAAAACTAATTTATTAGACAAAACCTGCTTAAATGAGGTGCCAGTGGTGATAATTAGCATCTCTATGTGTGTGTGTGTCTTTGTGTTATGGGCATGCATGTGCCCCGTGTGCTCTCAGTAATAACAGAGCTCTGATTCAATAGGACCAGCAGTGCTGAACGTGACGATGGAGAGAAGAATTAGAGCGAGTCAAAATAAGAGAAATGGAGGGAGACGGGCCAGGGGAGTGAAAACACGGAGCTGGAAAACACTGGAATTAACACAAGATGGATAAATGGGAAAAGCCAAGGTAGAGAAGACAGTGATAAATACTAACAGAGAGCAGAGAAGGGTGGAAGAGAAGAAAATAACAGGGAAGAATGTTAAGGTTTGAGCCCCTGTGTGTAATTTGAAATGAATTTTAAGCTTTGTTAATGTGAAATATTGCCTTTCATCTTCAGATGAAGGTTTAGATGTTAAGTTAATTCATATATTTGAGTTAATTTACTAAAAATATATTTACAATGTTTCCACAGTTAACTATTTACCTTTATGTTTACATCAGCATCTTTAAAACAGTTATAATAATCTCCTGAATCTACCTCTTTGGTTTTCCTCCCCACCTTTACCTCAGTCTAAGTCCTTGTAGTTTCTAATTGGTTAGTTCAGCCATATGTGAGTTAGAAACAAGGAAGTGTTGTTGTGAAGCTGATCAAGTGTGGAGAACAGTTAAGTGCTGCTTAAGAAAGTTATCCGTCTTCATCCTGCTGTTTCTTCTCATTAAGAATGATCCAACCATCACATGTCGAACCCACACATTACAGAACATTATGGATTGATATGAAGGAGTAAAGGATTTGGAAAAGTTATTGTTTCGTTAGAAGAAGAAGAGTTTAAAAAAGGGGAAATAACTCTCTTTCACTTTCCACTTGGTTATATCAACCCCAATCCAGGTTCTACCAGCTGCACAGATCTGTTTTTTCTGGCTTGGGCAACACTTGACAAGTTGCCCAAAACCAAACACCAGACATCAAAAAGTTCAAACTGAAACCAGTGGAGGATTTCACAGACACTACTTTTACTGTTTTTGTGCTGTCAAAGCACACACTCAACATGGTCTTAAAGGATTAAGCCCAGTTAGTCTAACAAACAATAAAAACCTGGATTTAATCACCTAATGGGATAATGCTGTGTGACGCTGCGTAGTTTATGGAACCTGAAAGAGACTTACATACTGGCCAGACACCTATACAGTATGAATGTAAAGCAATATGAAATAGAAAAAGCAATGTTCTCATGGTACCACAGTGAAACACATGCATTAAAGCGAAATAAAGAGCAGATATTACAAAAAGGTACGTAATAAATTTAGGGAATCCGACAATAATGTGTATATTCCTCAGTGAGCATACAGTATTAGAGATTCTATCTCAAAAGATTCATGGTGACATTTTAAAGTTGCACTCATCAATAATTTAACATCATCATCAACAACAGTTGGTGGAGACCAGATCAGAACCCAGTGGCGTGGCGTGACTTTTCCACTAGGTGGGGCTACGGCCCTAGGTAGCTTTGTGTATTTTGGCCATGAGCATGTGCTTTACAATGTAGCAGAGAGCTGTTGGTGGCTAGCAGCTAGGCTAGCGGTTTCTAAAAGTTTAAAAAAAGTATATTTTGGTGGCCCCTTAGCAACTGATTTCACTTTACAATTATCACCACAGCACCGTAATGATCCGTGTACATTTGGCCTGCCTTCGGGGGTAAATGTTATCTAATAAAGAAACAGCAAAAGCTGCCGAATTGGGTGGAAAATCACCCAATCTGACAACATTTCTTGGGTGTAAAATTTTCCACCCCACATCCAGTTATTTTCGGTGTGCGGCGTCAACCAATCAGGGGCCACCAGGAAAAGCCGAACATATTACACATAACGCCATCAGTTGAGGAAGAGTACGCCTTTCAGCACATAGATAAAGATTATAGGCAGCACTTTTTCATTAGTCATCGCACATTTCTGCAATTATTTATGAGTTATATGAGAGTAACAAGTGAAATTTATATACAACACAACAATAACAAAAACGATTTTTCATTAAAATATGAATTTCACAATTGGAATTGCAGGAGGAGCTTCGCCCTAACGCCCCTAATGTACCACCCCCCCCCCCGAACCATAATATTGGCCTTAAAGTGGCAGAAACATGACTCAAAATGAATTCTAGTGTAGCGTCACGTCCACAAGATGTGTAAGGAAATTGTTTGCTAACTTGCCCACTTTATAAGGTTATGTTAATGTTGAGTGGTCTGCTATTAATACTGCTTAAAGTGATATATTAGGTCCACTAAATAATTAGCCATTGGCTAACAAATTGTCAAACTAGCTAACTTATCTATTTAAACTACAAGCTGGTTTATTTAATAATATTTGATACTGTATATCTGATGTGAGAATAAACTACACGTCAGTCTGGGACCAAGTCAAAAAAGACACATTCACGAATGTGTTTTTTTTTCATATTTCATGATAAATTCCCTTAACATGACAGTTTTCACTCCATAGATGACATTTGTTTCACTTGTGAAAACCTATTTTCATTTGCCAAAAAACAATTCCCAGTAAAAATCATTCACAATAAAAGGATTTAAATGTACACGTGGGTTCTCACTTTTTGTGTTTTATGGTGTGTGTGATGAAAGAGTTTCATTGGCCAAACAGAGTTTAAGATTCTGTAGGTTTGAATGTCTTGTAATGCAGATCAAAACCTGCCACCCTGAAAACAAGGTCAAAAAAACTTTCCCTTTAACAAAGGCCAGTCCATCCTTCATTCAACACATCTCTGAGGATCAACAGGCTTTTTAGACTGCTAAGAAAGGCTGTGACATTAGAATAAAAATGACGTGAGCCCTGTTCTTTAAGCTATATGTATGCTGGAAAGAGAGACATGAGACAATAAAAGAGAATAAACATTGATTTTCTTCTCTCTTCCCATTTATCCATCCACTTCTTCCCTCTGCGCCATCTGAACGCTGATCATTTCTGTGTGTGTGTGTGTGTGCACGCGTGCGTGTGTGTGTTAGTGTTTGCGTGCGTGTGTGCACAAAATGCACACCAGCAGTTAGGATGTCTCCACAATTGATTTCTATAAATTATACATGAACATCAAATAGCATTGCCTAGTTTGCCAGCTCTGTGTGTCATTTTCTCATCTGTGCAAAACCTAAAGCTGGTGGATCATAATAGAAAATACATCAGAGAGACTAACAGTGTCCTTGGCAATGGCTTTGTATGTTTACACATGCTCAAGTGTCAGCTGATGTAGTCATTATTTAATAATATCAAACTGATACGTGTATCTATCTATTATTTCCAAAGCTGATGTCATACAAGGACAATTTGAGTAGCTCAGTGGGCCCATGATGTCATATTGTGACACGGCTATAAAGCTGCTATCCCCTTTTAAACCTGTCCTTGGCTGAGCTCGGGTTACACCCGTTTGTTGAGTATGCTTCAGTCACTCAGCCAGTCACTCAGTCCCATGTGGTCCTATTATCCCAGCTCAAAAGCCTCTGCTGTTCTACTGGGTTGTGGCAACACACAATCAGTCTCTTCCAAGGACCTCTGAAATGGAGGGGGGGATCCCTGTCACCTCAGGCTATGTGCATGTTTGTGTGTGTGTGTGTGTGTGTGTGTGTATTCCTCCCCTTCACGGTCTCTATTTGGTCTGTTTTCTGTTATTATTTGTGCCTGCTGCCTCTTTGTAATTCCACTCCTTCATCTGGAGGCATTGCAGCCTGGGGCAGAAGGTTGTGTGTGTTCATGACTGAAGAACCTGGCAGAGCACAGGCAGCATACAGAATGAGGGATAACACAAGCATCTATTAGGGAGAAAATGGAAAGACACAGCCTACAGAAACAGAACAAATTAACCAGAACCACCATCAGATCCCCTTTGGCTCTTCACAACCGCTGGCCTTCTGATAGCTCGTGTATACACAGAATAAAAATACCTTGTGTGTGTGTGTTTGCAGCCAGGTCCAAGAGCATGGTGATGGGCGAGGTGTCGCGGAGCTCATGCCGGCCAGCCTCCCCCAGCCTTCAGGAGGGGGCACTGAAGGCTGGCTGGCTGAAGAAGCAGCGCAGCATCATGAAGAACTGGCAGCTGCGGTGGTTCGTGCTGCGCTCAGACCAGCTCTTCTTCTACAAAGACGAGGAAGAAACCAAACCACAGGTAAGACTGATGCTGTATGGACACAAACTCAAACTAAACCAAGTCACTGGGATTACATCCACACAATTAAATGTTAAGTTAAATATGTGTCCAGGTGCTGCAGGGTCCACCACTGGGCACTAACGAATCAGATACCATTTGTGGTGCTGCACCACTAAAAAAAGTGTGATTAAAGTCAGAGCCAGTTGGAGCCAGTTGTGGTCCAGTATGTAACTTACACAAGTGTGATGTGGAAACTTGAAGCCTCCAGTCCAATTTTGAAAGGAAGAAGGGGTAGATGTAATTTTAAAGATTGTAACGAGATAACTTTTTTTTTTGAGGAAAAAGCAGATACAAATTATTATTCATTTGTATTTGCATTTGAGTATTTTGTACATATATTAAAATGTGTGGAGGGGATCACATATGACTAACTGGTGTATCCAAAGCCCCCCACCCTCCCAATGATTGTCAATGATTTAATTCAGTCATTGACATTTTTGTTATTCTGGCAACATTTTTTTTTTCTTTTTGCTGTTATTTTCATCACATATCACTTTCTTTCTCTTGAGTGAGGAGTCCACGATTACAGTTCTAAAATGTTTGTTGTTTTCCTCAAGAAAGGCCCTTGAGCCAGGCCTTTAAACCCCCATCTGCTAAGTGGAGCTGCTCAGTGGTCAGCAGGTCAGACTGTACTGGGCAGCTTCCAGGTGTGACAGTGAAACGTCCCTGAGTAATTAAATAAAAAGGGAGAACTACACATTTTGAAGTTTTGCTAATGATTTTTTATTAACTATTAAGTGACGCAAATATTGCAAACTTGAAAAAGTCGTATTTGTGACATTTTAAACATAAAAGACAATTTTAACATCAGGATTTATTCTCAAGAGTCAAAAACTACTCCAAAAACATGGCAGTAAACAGAGACCACTTCCATAATCTACATTTGTTGAAGGCAACACTTTTCCATATAGTCAGAGTCGTTTTTCTTTCTTTCTTCATTCTTGTCAAGTATGAAAAACATGGTGAAAATCTAATTAAGCACAGCATCAATTGCATAATGAGCAGGAAAAAGATTAATAAATGACAATACATAGTGGTAAATGATGACTCATCACACTCACATCACAGAGTACATTAGTACAAACAGCAGAGCAGGATATGACACCTGTTAAAGGCAGTATTAGTATCAGTAAACCATCTTAAAAATATAAATCCTTAATTGATCCCATTACTTTTTCGATTGTGGTTGGATGCTGAATCAATTTTTCCCCATTTATATTTGCCATTGAAGAGCTCATAAGTGATACAGTAGCTGACCTGGACTGACCTCAGACATATTAGGATGGACAAGTCAACACAGCTGACAGGTTTACATAGTCCTAACAAGAGGCAATGATGTAATCTGACAACAAAAGACAGCAGGGGCAGCTTCCTGACACATACACACACACACACATACATGCTTTTAAAGCATAATAATCATCTCTGAACATTCCTGGCTGAAATCTTGACACTTTTATTGATTTCCTCAGTCTTCACTCTGCGTGACTGCTGTTCATTTAATGTAAGCAGCAGCCGTCTGCCATCGCTGTCTTTCAGTCAGCTTACACACACACACACACACACCATATCCACACAGGATGTTCTCCTCCTCGCAGTCTCCATTCTGTGCGGAACAAATGACTGAAGGCTTTGACAGACTGTCTTTAATCAGAGCTTGCCAATACTCATCCTGCCTGTATTGATTTGCAACTCCCAATGGATTCAAGTCACACACACAGCTGAATGGGCACACACATACACACATATACCCAGGGAAATGCACACTTATGCATACACACACATCCTCCCCCCTCTGAGAGCAGGATGTGTGAGAAAGTGTCATTCTGGCCTTCATTCTCCCTCTCATCTTCTAATCGATAGGAAATTCGAGGCTGGGAGGAGTGAGGGGTTTTTTGGGTGGGGCGGGGGTGTAGGCAAATAGCTGCAAAAGAGAAAAGAAACCACCCCCCTACCAAGATAAAAGGATGTGATAATTGGCGGAAGGAAAGGCAATACTGATGAATGATCTACGCAGGTTTTCTTTTCCTTTTCATCATGTGGGGATAAATCCACTACAGAACAAATGGACTTCAGTTATCGGACGATAGATTTCTGTTGCTCCAAGACAAACACATGGGTGGCGGAGGTGGGGGTGGGGGATCATTAGTGCTGTGAATACATAATGAATCTTCCGCTGCATTTAAAATGTAATAAAGTGGTGAGTCTAGAGAGCTTGTTCTTTATTGCTAAATTTGCTTTAATGTGATATTTAGGTGTAGAGACCACCTGTCAATCAAATCAATTGGTAGCCTGTTTTTCAGCAATGGTGGCTATCGCTGCTCTCGTTAGCTACTTAATCACTCTTCTTCTATGTAAACCGAACAAACAATAAAACATAAAACACATAACTGCCTGTATACCAGATGAATTGTTCCCTGTAAAAAAGACCTTGGTAACTCCAGCAGCCAGATATGAACAATGCATATGTCTAATTAAGAGAAGTTAATGTACAATATTTATTTTGTATAGGTCTTTCCATGGGTGACTGTTAAAGCGTTAATTAATTTTTCTTCTGATCATCAGCTCACATCATTTTGAATGGTAAATGCAGCAAACAATAACCTACTTATCATAAGGTAAAATGACACTTGAGGAAATAATAAAGGTTGAGCTTTAAAAAGCTGTTTTCCTTTTAAAGTTATATTAATTGTTTGTTTTTTTTGCCACATGGGGGCAGTAGAACAAACTGTAAACAAAACATCAACATATTCCAACATATACTGACATACAGTATCTGACTAAGCTGCTAAATTCTCCACTATGTTCACCAGCTAGTTGCTAACTTTGTCTGGGCAGGCAGTGTACAGTGGGTTTATCAGAGCTTTGTCACTGAAGACAACTGCCTGATGCAGCTGGAAACAATGCCAATGAGAGTGGTGAGACTCAACCAAAACAGTAAAGCGTGGACCATAAAACCAAAACAATGAGCTAAAAGATGCTAAAACATTGTGACGAGCTGAGAGGAATTAGAGTTGGATGATAATTCTTTGTGGTTTTGTCCCTATTGGCGACCCCTTTCACTTTACACATAGTCATTTAATCCCTTGTTAATTTTAAAATACTGATGCATGCAACTTTAAATTTGTCAAATATTCTGTATATATGTGTGATGTTAATTTTGAGTGAAATATTTAAACCTGAGACTTGGTATCTTAGGTTGCTTATGGCTGCACCATTACATCCAATGGAAATTTTAGCTTTTTTTAAAATGAATTTGATTTACTTATGGATCCACAAAACACATTGAATCCAAGTGAAAACACATTTGAGTGAGAACATAAAATAAGATTCTGTGGAATTGAGTGATTAACTGACTTGATTAAGTATTAGCTTTACTGTTAGCTTGCTCATGGGATGATGCGACTGAGCGTTGAGTCTGATCAGCTCAGGTTCTGTCACTGGTTTACTGCTGCTGGTTTGACAGGGATCCAGTCAGCACAGATTTATATGTGAGGAGACAGCTGTTGAGAGACTTGGTCAGAGCTTCATGGCATGTGTAAAATAATAGGAGGTTGGGGTGTTTATGTGCCTCAATTTAGGGCTTACACACACGTTTCCAATCAATAGCAGTGTGTAATGTCTGTGTGTAACTGTACACTGGCTGCTTTGGCACTGGTTGAGGAAGGTGCCAAGTGAGATGAAAGCGAGAACGAGTCTTCAGGGGCCCGGGTCGGTTTTCTGGTCCAGGATGATGATTGACATTTATGTGCAAACCAGGTTAAACTGGGCGTGTCCACATCTGTTTAGGGTCTGCATGCAGTTTCACAGGAACTGAAATTAGATGTGAAAACTAAGTAAGCATTACATAGTACATAAGCATAAATTAGTTGATACTGAGAAATTTCATATGAAATATGGATTTAGTTTGACTTTAAAAATTAACCAGATATATATTTCCGCCATATCATCTAGCTGTAGTGCTAAGTCATTGTCAACAAGCTAAGACCTAGGAAATATGTTATCTATCCTACATTTTCAGTCTCTAACTGTATGATTTGTTTTCTCGGGTTACGTGTTGCCTTTTCTTAATCATTCATTGCCGGCCAGCTACTCATGTCTCGTGTTATTCCGAGCACATAGCACCCTTGGGAGAACCCCCCCCTCCCGGCTGGTTCCTGCCCTGCCCCTGTGCTCCATCCATCCACAGCTCCCACCTCTTCCATTTGTTGCCATGGCGACTAATGCTGGCGACAGCTTGGCCCTCCGGTTGAGGCGATTTGGCAGACTCCTCTTCCTATTTGATGGAAGATGCCAGTGCGCAGATTAACGGGGCCGACCCACAGACGCTGGCATCTCTTCACAGCTCACTTGGCCTTAGTTCCTGGGGCAAATGGATATTGATCTGGATAATGTATTCTGATAATCTTTGTGGGTCCCTGTTCAATCACAGAAGTAGCTGCTTAAAATGGTGGAGGGGTTAAGAGTGGGAAGAGGGAAGGAGCAAGGATGAGAGGAAGAACGGAAGGAGGAAAAGGAGGAAGGAAGGCAGACAGGAAGGACAGATTAATTTGAGGCTGAACGATTTGAGGAAAAAATATTATATATTGCAATTGCAATTTAAATTGTGTTAATTAAACTGCCAGTCTCCATTTGTGGTTAACATGGTATTAAACAAGAAGACATGTCTAGCCCTGGTCCATGACTGTGTATCGTAAATCACAGCCCTGCAACGAATTTCAGTCAAAGATCCACTCAAAGATCCAAATTAGTTACAGATAAAGTGTTGAACATCCATATTCTGCAGATGATAAGAAATGTTCTCAGTGACCTATGAGCTGGAAAAAAAATGAGGCGACTGTAAAGTCAACAGAACAGAAAAACATAATTTATTCTGAAAGCAGCAAAGTGAGTCTTCATTAACAGCTTGTAAAGACACAGACACAGTAACAATAACTTACAATTAAAAATGTGAAAATTGCACTCTTTCAAATTGCCATTTCTATATAAAAATATTGTTCAGCCCTCAAAGAATTGAATGAAAAATTAAAAAGACTAGAAAAAAGAGGCAGAGGACAACAGGGTGGCAAGGAGAAATGAAAGGACACAAAGAAAGACAGTCAAAAGAGTAAGCAACACACAAGCATGAAAAGAAGAAGCATGGACAGAAGGTGGAAAGGGGGGAGTCTGAGAAAACATATTTTAATTAGTCCAAGCTCAGTGTTTGAATGCCTCTCTCTGTGTGTGTTTCAGGGCTGTATAACTCTGCAGGGATGCCAGGTGAACGAGCTCACAGCGAACCCGGACGAACCAGGGAGACACCTTTTTGAGATCGTACCAGGTGAGATCCACTACCGCCCTTCTCCTCCTCCACCACCTGTACTCATCATCCCTGACTCAATACACATCTCTGCCAACACACCCTGAAATGTGACACTGATTTATTCATGGCCTCATTTGTGTTGATGGCTACAGTGTACATCTGAGTAATCTCATGCAGTTTGATTGTGGTTATCCACCGTTTGACTTTTGTGTTCCTCTGGTTGCCATAGTATTCAAGACATTTTTCCCGCTCTTCATCTCTTCAAAAAAGTATGCATGATTTTTGTGCATACACTGCATCTACTTCTTAAATCTGAGCCCAGATATGTGTCAAACAGAAAGGAGGAAACCTGCTATATGACTCCCTTTTTCCTCTGGTTGCTATTTGGTATTCAAACAGCAGGGAGCACTATTAGCCAAGGGTTAGTCAGTGTGGCGGTAAACCTCCTAACCCCACATCTCATGACCTCAGAGCTGGTCAGGTTGTGACGGCGCCAGTATTACATTTCGAGCTTGTGAAGTGTGAAAATTGATTCCTGCAAGAAGTAACGTCAAATAAATAGAAAAGAAAACAGCCTCTCCATCATCTCGAGCCGTCATGCTTCACATGTTGCATCCACAGCCAACATACAGAAGCTTTGCCTGCAGCTGGAAAGTCCGGTTAGATTGACCTCACACAGCCTTTCATGGCTTTACTTAGATCAGTGTAACACTTATTTTTACGAGTGTATTGAAGGTTGCATTTGTCATTGTGCGTGTGGATGTGATTTTGTAGATTCAAGGACTTTCCAGGTCTTGTTAGATGAAATTCAAGGCTAAAAGCTGACCCCAGTTGTGGTATAGTACATCCTGCTGGCTCCCTATATCATTCTGTCATTCAGGGAGTGTTTGCTTGGAGGTCTCTCCTTGTGTTTAGAATGGCTGACAGGCCTGTGAGTCTCTGTGTGTTTTGTTTATGGCCAGTCAACATAGCAGACGGGTGTGAACCCCAATGAGCCTCTAACTTGTGGACAGGCCTGCAGGCAAGCACCCTGGGAGAAGAGATGGGAGGGAAGCGAGGACAGATCAGACGTATATTTAGGTCTGAATGAATCGTCCAGGGTTGAAAATGTGGCATCAAATACAACAGAGGAGGTGTGGATGTTCTTTTATAAAACACATGCACGACCCGTGTCTCTTGCCGTACTTGACATCAACAGCAGGAATCTTTTCAGCATGATCAGAATCAATATGTGTGAATGACATTTCTTCTCTCTTTCGGTCCCCCTGCTTATCAACTTAAAGCCGACTACATCTTCTGTTTATGAGATATTAGATTTGCTGGCTGCTTGGGGAGAAACACGTGAGTTGCACTGCTCTTTCTTTCTCTAGTCTATAATCGGCTTAGAGTGATGAAGGCTTCATTCACTCCTATTGTATGAAATCAACAGACTTAGAGATTTAAGATTTCATATTGTGTTTAAGTAAAGCTCTATAGACGATAGTGCCTCCTCCTACAATCAGCATCCTGTACCAAACACAACAGCAGCTGATTAAATTGATCAGTACAGCTTTAGTGTACCGTAGCAACTGTTTGGAGGAGAAACCTGCCAACTCTCAGCTCGCTTTGGCAAAACACTAATCAGCAACAAGCTCAATGAGCGCTGATGCTCTTTTACACAAATGCCTTCCACTCTTTTATGCTGCTATACACTCCTTAAAGGAGCGCCATGCCACTACAGTAATTACTGCCACTCAGGGACGTCTCAGCCATCAATTGATAAGAGAGTGTTTCTCAAGGGTTCTTTGATTTGATTTGAGTCTTTGTGCGCTGGTTTTTAAGGAGTTCCTACTGATAGCTTAACTGGGGAAAATGAAAAAATGTTTATTTAGGCATTCATTCAGCAAGATACGACTATTATGAACAGAATTTTAGGTTAAGCTGTCATTTCAGAAAGTCTTGTAGAAAGGTGTAAAAGTGCACCATTTTGTGTGTAGCACGCTGTATAATCCTGCAACAGGGGGGGGCATAAGCAGCAGTAGTATTGTATTTGCTACCATACAAATGGTAGAAAACCACACATCTGAGAGGCAAGACTAATAACCGATTAGGACTCCCAGACTGATAAACCCTCAACATGCGGTGAAACCAGCGCAGGAATGAGGGTGGATGAGTGCTGATAAATCTCTCACTTTCAGCACTCCTTTGTCCACTGTAATAGTAGCCTTGTCCTTCAAAGGAGCCCAGGGACCTTGGCTGTTCATCTGGGTCATGTCATTGACTGATGGACTTTGTTTTTTGTAAGACTGTGTATGTGTGTGTGTGTGTGTGTGTGTGTGTGTCCAGCCACAGGGAAAATCCATTGGTCATGTTTATTGTGGAGATGTGGAGTACCCAGCCCTGTTGCAAAAGGTAGATACAAGACAGATAGCAGCTGCAAGACGCTGAACTCCTAATACACACACACATACAAACACACACACTATATTATGTTTGTTAAATGTGTCCAAAGCACAGTCTACTTCTTTATTTGTGTTTATAAAAGCAGATTGAGGACACTTTCTCATAAATAAGCTCTCCAATGTTCATGTTAAAAACTGCTCAAAAATAAACAATGAATCGAAAAGGGTTGAAAAATATAAAATCATTCAGTACAGATGTCTTTTGGGAACATTCTCAAGGTCACTGTCACTATAAAAGTCTCTTTGTGTACATTTATCTCACATCAACACTGCAGACATTTGCTCAGTGGAAGCAAATGGAGCACAAAACTCTTTGTAATTTCCTCTTGGCATCTGAGTAAAATAACAGCAGTTCAGCACACGTTATTAAAAATTGGACTCCTACCGTGTTTTTTTTTTTTTTTTAAATCTGCATGTACTGCAGACAGAGCAAGCAGTGCACCCAAACAAAGCCGATTCCACAGTCATGTGCCTGAGTTTGAATTAAGCTTGTCTCAAAGCCTGTAGGCACGAAGGAAATGGGCAAATAATTGGATATTTTAAAATATTCTTTGTATTTAACGGCTGACTCAAGGCTATAAGCCCTCTGTTGCGGCATTGTGAGGCAATTAAGTCATCTGGAAAACAGCACACACACACACTTGTGCCTGTGCAAACGTGACAGCTTCTGCTAATTAATTATTGTGGACCAGCCGTTCAGGCAGCCCACACACTCGCACTCCATCCATGCATTCACAAACACTTGGCTTTTTCCTGTGTCTCAGAAATGCACCAACAAGCCCACATCAGAGTTCAGAGTCCTGTTGCCTGTCCTGCAGCCAGCATCACCAAAACACACGGTTACACTAGAGGCCTTTGCCCTTTCACCTCTGTAACATTAACACAAAGTGTATATATTGGCCACTATGATAATCTGCTCATAAGGTCTGACAGTTTTGAGCCTTCAAACAGCATAACAAGATATATATAGAGACAAATAGGATCCTCGTACGCTGCTGGATGTCATGAGTTAATAAATATTTTGCCTTTTAGGAAAATGCTCATTTGCTTTCAGACTGAAATGTCTCAACAACTATTGGATTGCCATGAAATGTGGTACATACATTCATATCCTGCTCTGGATTAATTGTAACCACTTGATCTCCTGACTTTTCATCTAGCTTTATCCAATACTTTGATTTACAACCAAATACCTGCAAAACTACATTCCCATCAGCCTCAGCTGTACCTTGTGTTTAGTGCTAATTAGAAAATGTTAGTACAGTATGCTAACACACCAAATTAAGATGGTGAACATGGTCAACATACATCAGCATGTTAGCATCGTCATTGTGAGCATATTAGCATGCTAATGTTTGCAATTAGCTCCACAGTTTCATAGAGTCGCTAGCATGGCTGTAGACTCCGAAATCTCTGACTGTCCGCCATTTCATTTGAGTGTCATAATTCTGAGTGTGTACATTTATCTGCTACCCCTAAAAATTCTGCCATGAAACAAAAAAGTAGTGTCCACGCAATGTACTGTGCACTACTTTCTGCCTAACAATTACACAATGAAATGCACCGTATTTTATACATGTGAAAATTAGCATTGTAAGTAGTAAGTGAATCTCAATTTGCTGCAATTCACTATCAAGTAAACTATTGAGTGCCTAGTAGTAAATAAGTGAACAAGGGAGTAATGGTGGGCACAGCCTTAGTCTTCTTTTTTTGTACAGCTAGCAGTCCCCCGTACATCCAGTCTTTATGTTAAACTAAGCTAATCATTTCCTTTATGTGTAGCATATAAACATGCGTTGTATCAACCTTCTTGTCTCACACAAGTAAGCAAATTAATAAATTTTCCCATTCCTTTAATTAATATCTTGGTGCAGTTAGATTTTTTTCTTGCATTTACAAAAAGGCCTTTCTAAATGGCCCAAACGTGTTATTCTCGGCTGAGAGATATTAAGTGTCTGTGGGAGGAGTGATAGCCTGTCAGCATAGTAGAAATGGAGAGGTTTATTGCTCAAGATACATCAACCCTTGCCCAAAACAGCTTTTCTTTAGCTGCTCTACATTTAGTTCTATGTTCTGTCACTGTGGGTGAAGAAACTGGTTAAATGATTAAGATTTATTGCAGTGTATACACAAACACTGACAGCCATGCTTTCACCTCCCTGTAGGTAACAACATAACACTGTAAATATGGGATAGTGGGTTAAAAAACATACACTACTGTAATTACAACACATTTCAAGAATGTCATGTACACTGTAAGCACTTGGGATGTTAGTGATGGTGTTAAATCCAATACCAGTAAGACATTATAGGCCTTGAGAAGAACACAGAAATCACATCTCTGTTTTTCTGTTGTTCATTTTTGCTGGGGTGTTTCTGCACTTCCCAAAGATTCCAGTGGGTGAGACAAGATATAGATTAAATTTATTTTTCTCTTCAGCAATGTTGGCCATCATTGCATGCCTTTTGTACCTAGGTCTTCTGTTAATTTCCAGTGCAGCATTTTACCTGGTCAAATATGATTGGAGCAGTAAATGGAGAGGTTTTTATAGTGTGATTGCAGGTTTTTATTACTTTTGGGTTATAACAGTCAGAGACAAAAAATGGTAAAACTGATTTTGTTTAACACAAGAAATCACAGATTATTATATCCATACAGTTCAATATGAGCCTAAATCAGATGTGACTTAAAGGAATCCAAAGTCTGTACTGTCTGTATCTCACAGAGATTGATTAGCATTGTCTGTTTTCCCTCTGTGTGTGTGTGTACAAGTTTGTTTGGCAAAGATTGGAGGACAGCCCATCTCCCACTTACTGCACACACACAGACAGAAAGTAAGAGAGAGAGAGCCTTGTTACACTCCTCCTCAGGGATTTACTTCTCCCCAGGGGGGGCTGAGGGAAAGAACCTGCTGCCCACACTGCTGAATGAACGCGACAGGAAGAAAGGAGTGAATGAATGGACATTATAAATGAGTGAAGAGCAAGAAGTGGGACTCGTTTAACTGCTGTTTGCGCTGGCATTGAGCATGCCTCACTGGCAGGTTCTGGCCGTCAGTGCTACCTGTGTACTGATCTGCTTCCAAACGGACTTCCAAGCGGAGAAGCCGCTTCATGCAACAGAAGCATTAGGCCAGAGCCAGTCCCAGCTCCAGCCCGCGCCGCTCACTCAGACATGGGGCCGGTCTGCTGCAAGCCGGACAGACTGAAGAAACAACATCTCCAAGGTAACGGGAAACAGTTACTGGAGATTTTTAACTAGTGTAGTATAGGCTGAAGTGAAGCGCCTGAGTAGCTTTGAGACTGATGGAGACTCAGATATGCAGTATGTGTAAAATAACCTCTTACTTGTGGCTTTGTTGCATAGTTTTAAGGCACTGTCTCCTATTTTGGCCCTGTTGGCTGATGCCTGTTTGCAGGATACATCATGTATTGAGATTGTCACATCTTTAAAAAAAAAAAAAAAAAACTCAAGTGTAATAGAAATTTTAGCTGAATGTGTTTTATGTAGTTTTACCAGAAAAAAGGTTCTGGTAGTCACTTTTGCAAAATGTTTAAATGAGTAAATAGATGAATTGTTGCACAATGTAGAAAAGGATTATTATTGATTTTTTTTTCAAAGGTTGTATTACAACTTAAAAACTTCTACCTCTTCTGAACCCCTTTTGCTTTGATCTTAACGTCTAATTAACAAATCAGGAAGTATCCTGACATGTAAATAAATATTATCGGATGACTTCCAGAATCCTTTTCTTAAGCAGCTGGTAGCTACCTTTCTTGGCAGTTGGTTGCATGATAGATGGGTCAGTTACACACTGATATAGTCCTGTTGCAATACAGTTACTGATACAGTATAACTGGTTCAGTGTCTACTGTGACTCACACTTACAGTAGAAATATTGTGGTGGGAGCTTGTTGTGTCCACAGCAAGACATGCTGGATGAAAAACACAAGGTTAGATCTTTAAGGTGGCACAAGGTCATACAGTAAGTTATTTTGTTGTGATTCATTATTATACTATGTATTATACATATATTATACTATATTGTGTGTATGTCTTCCCCTTGTATTGTTCCTTTTACAGCTTTTAGTACACTGTATTACCATCACTTTCCTGCAATAATAATCCCTTCTGGGCAAAGCTATAATTACATTTTGTTAAGAAAAATGTAATCATGACTTGTGAGCTTAAGTTATTAAGTGTTAAAAAGCTTATAATACTACTTACTCAAAAATAACTCAGTCTTGTAAACTGATCATCAGATAAGTGGAGTTTTTAATATCCTGAGTGGAAATCCTGAAATATCAAATTTCTACTGGCAACACAAAGTAGCATCAACATTTGAATTCTCTTTGACACACAAAGGGAAAGCTGACCAAAGATGAGGCTGTAGTATATTAACATATGGTTTTAAGTGACTGCATACTGTAGTTGCTAAGTATCAGGTAGTAGACCCTGTGCTGTAAGCTATAATGCCACTGTCTGCACTGATTGGTCCTCAATGTTTGTCTACTCATGCACTTATTTACTCTCTGTCTGTCTCTCTCTTCCTGTCTCTCTCTCTCATACATAATACCAATAAAAAAATGCAGCACAGAGGTCGTATAAAGTTAATCCCCAACCAATTCACTGAGCCCAATCATCAGTCTCATTATTAATAGAGGACTTGGCCTGAGGGACAAAGCACACCAACACACCAAACAGCATATTAACTGCATGACTGTTTGCTAGACTAGCTGAGGGGCTAAGTAGTTGAGTAGTAAATGTGAGGTCACAGGTTTGATCCTCACACTGGCCTAAAAAGTGGATCTGTGGAAGACCTGTCTGTGCTTTAATATTTGCTTTCTTGCAGAGAGTTAGATGAAATAATACCCAGTATGAAGCTAAAGTCAGGAGACAATTAGCTTTAGCATAAAGACTGGAAGAAGCGTGGAAAAAGTTACTCTAGCTCTGTCCAAACGTTACAAAAAATGTGTGCACCTCTAAAGCTCATTAATTAACTTGTTATATCATTTATTTGTTTAAAGGTATACTATGCAGGATTTTCCTTAAAAAAAAAAACAATGTATAGACTCATACAAAAGTAATCCCTCTCAATCATCACTTATGACTCACTAGAAAAGTGTGGCAGTGTATGTATCTACAGAGACTCTGCCCCCTGCCTGTATTTTCTTATTTTCTTACTATTTTTCTTTGTTCAGGACACTTCTCGGGGCGTCAACCTTTGGGCAGTGGGTGTGTAGCCCCCAGCCAATAACAGTGCAGGGTGTGAGGACGGGACTCATAGTGTAGCGACCAAGTTACATTGCTGTCTCCGTCTCTCTTCTCTGCTCCGCTCTGCTCTCTGTCTCTGTGTCATGGATGTATAAAGAGCCGCATGTCTGTGTGCTGAGCTACACACACACAGAGCAGAGAGGCCACAGCGGACAGATGAAGCTCTGCATTCACACATAAATCTGGCAATGTTGCACCTTCCTGCAGGGTTGCGGTGTGCAGAGGTTCACGGCTTTGTTCTTGCCACACTGCTCACTCTCTCCATTCACTCTCTAGCTTGCTCAACCACTGCTGCTCTCGCTCTCTCTCTCTCTCTCTCTCTCTCTCTTTCTCTCTCTCGCTCTGCTCTCAGCTCGCTCTGGTCAAGCCGGGGAGGAGGGGCCAACTTTGAATGTTGTCTTTACAAACACCAACTGACAAATCCTGCATAGTATACCTTTAAATCATACAAAAAACATAATGTAAAAAAGACAAATTTGGTTTTATGGAGGGTATGTTCCAGACTCTTTCTTGGCTGGGCCAGGCTAGGCTAACTGTTTCCCCTTTGCATTTTGGTCGCTACTAGCCTTTGACAGGCAATAGAGGACCTTTAAGTCCAGTCCCACTTCAGCATCTAATCAGGATCTAAAGTGCAAGACAGAAACATTACCTAATTTATTCAACATAGATATGGGGGGGTGGACTGCCCATTGGTCCGAAGGCTCATTAATTCAAACCCCAATAGTTCAAAACATGTCCTATTGGACCGAAAGCCAGATGAAAGGTGATGGACACACTGCCATTATGGATGGTTAGGCGTTCCAATTAAGCTATCCCTGTCGTCTTTTGGGTTGGGGTTAGGATTAGGGTTAGTATGCACTAAATGCACTAAAAAGCAAGCATTTTATAAATGGTATCTTCATGTGTGCACATCAAGATATACAAGATATTAAGGGCAAAAAACTCCAGGGAGAGTGTATATTTTTAGTGCAATAGGCCTTTGGAGCTGGGCTTTTGTTTAATGGGCTTTTGAACCAATGGGAAGTTTTTCAAACTATTGGGGTTTCGGAAAGAGACTACGCCTTTCTGTAACGAGAAATAATAATAACAATAATAATAACAATAATAATAATAATAATAATAATAATAAACTTTATTTATATAGCACTTTTCAAAACAACTGTTACAAAGTGCTTCACAAACAAGAACAAATAAAAGAAAGCAGGAAAACAATCACATCCAAAATCAGAGTCAACAAACAAAATAATGCATAAAACAGTGACGACAGTAATGATAAAAGTAACACATGAGAGTAACAGATAAACTAATTAACAGAAAATAATTAAGCAAAAGCCATACGGTAGAAGTAAGTTTTGAGAGACGATTTAAAAGAAGGCAATGAATTTTCTAGTCTAAGTTCCTCTGGTAAACTAATCTCTAGGGTTGGAGCCCTGACAGCAAAAGCCCTGTTACTCTTGGTCTTCAGCCTTGACTCGGGAATAGCTAACAGGGCCTTATCAGAGGATCTCAAGCTACATGCTGGTGAATAATGATTTCGAAGCTCAGCCAGGTAGCTCGGTGCCATACCGTTCAGGGCCTTAAAGGTCAAGAGTAAAATTTTAAAATCGATTCCAAAAGGACAGGCAGCCAGTGAAGGGAAACTAAAATAGGGGAGATATGATCATGCTTTTGTGATTTGGTTAAAAGTCTGGCGGCTGCATTTTGGACACCCTGAGGCCATGCAATCATGTTTTGGCCAAGGCATGTAAACACTGCATTACAATAATCCAGACAAGAAGTGATAAAAGCATGAATCACTCTTTGAAGACCATTAAAAGAAATAAAAGATCTAATTCTAGAGATATTTATCAAGTGAAAAAACACAACTGAGCTAACCTTTAACATGAGACTCGAGAGTGAGGTTCTGATCTAAAATTACTCCAAGGTTTTTAACAGTGGGTACCACATGCTGAGCTAGAGAGCCAAGAGCAGGCAGAACTTGGCCATGAGTGTGCTTAGGGCCTATAATAAGGATTTCCGTTTTGGAGGAGTTAAGCTGAAGAAAATTTTCTGCCATCCAATCCTTAACCGCTGCTAGGCAATTATGCAGGGAAGATAACTTAGCTGATTCAGATGGTTTGCAGGAGTACAGCTGAGTATCATCTGCGTAGCAATGAAATGAAATATCATGCTGTTTGCTAATGTGGCCCAAAGGGAGTAAATAAAGAGAGAATAAAACTGAGCCTAGAACGGAGCCCTGCGGCACCCCATACATAGACAATACTTGAGAAGAGGTAAAGCCATTAACAGACGCAACAAATTTTCTGTTAGAAAAGTATGAGGTGAACCACCTAAGGGCAGTCCCGGAGATACCAACCCATGTTCTCAAAACATAAGCTGGCTGCTAACAAAAGTAGTGTAACAAGTAATGTTAACTAATTACTTTTGCTGTTGAGTAATTAGTAAAGTAAAGTAATTTGTTATGAGTAATTAATTACATTTTTCAAGTAACTTGCCCAACACTGGCCATAAACATGGGCACAAGAGCAAAACCTCATGGCCTTTGAAAGCTAACAAAGTCATTGTTTCATATTTGTTAAAATAACAATATTATATATATTGACAACAATGACTGATAGACAATCAATAAGTTACTGGTGAAATAAGCTGACTGGAAGGAGGAAAAAGTGGAGAAGAAAATTCTCCAGACTGGTGTTGACTATAGATACTTAGTGAATCGCTATCACCTGACTGCCTTGTCGTGCTGACTACAGGTATCTCATCCCATACTGACAAGTTTATAATTTCACACAATGACATCAGCAAGAAAGAGGCTCTTCTCCAGCACTATAAAAACTACAGTTCCTCCTCCTTCCATCCCTTTCCTTTCCTCGTCTCCCAGTCAGCGACCACCTGTGAGCTGTCTGACATTTAGGAACTGAAGCTATAATTGTGAATATATCTTCAATAAACACAGACACTGAAAACACTGCAGCTTTACGCACACAAGCTGTAAACATTCAACCTCTTCCCAGGCTCAAATGTCAACCTCCGACTGATTCCGTGTAAAAGGACAAAAATCTGTTTCATCACTGAGACTTTGTACTGAGAGGAAAGCTCAGTTAAATTGTGTTTCTGTTAACCCTGCAGTCAATGTTATCTTAATTGGCTCCAAAAGGGATCTTTGTACTTTTCATGCATCCATCCACTCCAGGCTTGAAAGTTCCAATGGTTTTTGGTGTCTGTCGGCTATGTTAGGATTGATTTTAAGTGGATCTGTGTGTGTGTGTGTGTGTGTTATCAGGGCTTGGTTTCTTTAAGAGAAAGTATTGGATGTGTCCCGGCTCCTTAATGTCTGAGTATCCTCTCTATATTGACTATCACCCTTTTAATTCCTTTACTGAGGGCAAATTGAAGGGCCCATTTAGTTTCAGTTGTACATATCCATACACACTCTACATGTATGCATTAATGAGGCCAATATTACAAAATCACATCATTTGTCACATAATTTGAACTTTAAATCTCATGATGGTGTCTTCTCTTAAAAATGTCCCAAAAAAGCTATAAAAAGCAATAATGGTATATCCCCTTTTCAAGACACTGGGGCACATGTGAAGATGGACCACAGTGTGTTGTTCATCATGACAGTGTGAGTTTGCAAAGCTGGGTGACAATGGCACTTAGCTTTATGGCACCGCTGTTTATATTTGGATTCCCTTCTCACAGCTAAATGACTGTGACAACAATGACTGTGACTGTGGCAACAACATCATCCAACACTAATGGCTCAGCCAAACGGGAAACACATCACATATTCTCCACATCATTTAAATGTCCAACAATATATACAAAAAGATGATAGGGCCAGTATAATAAATAGGATGAATTTGCTGCCTATGGTGTTAATGTGGTTTCTTTATGTAGCAATCTATCACATGATTATTGAAGACGGTTTATATTTCAAAGAATTTTGCTGATGGGAAAGGAAAAAAATACGTCTAGCACTCTATCTCAGCATTAAATCACTCATTATGCATTATAATTCTGTGAGTGTTGCACTCAAGGAACAGAAAATGAGTCTCATTTTACCTCTGCGCTCACTAAAAGTTGCTCTAGATCACAGTGTCAGCTAAATTCCTTGTGGAAATGTGATTTGGACTCACTGGTGTCATACTTAGACAGGAGAGTTACAAATAGAGTACAAATACAGAGAATGCTTAACAGAACCATTGTGCCATCTAGTGGTGGGAAACATTTATAGCACAGTGGTTTTAACCTGGTGGGAACCCTATGCAGTCTCTGGCACCGGACGAAACTCATTGGGTTGGCATTTGATTTTTTTTTTTCTTCTGGCTTATTATTCATCTATTAAAAGCTATATTTTGACTTTATTCCAACAGCATTGTTGGATTAAATGCTGATTAAAAACACAAGTATGGCTAAGCAACACAGAGACCAACACCCCTGACACTGATGCAGTTTCTGCCATTGTGCCATCAAGAACACATCTAAAACAAAAAAATACCTGATATTTTTTTCATCGAGCGTTATTCAGAGAACCTGCCTGTTACACACTTACTGTACAGCACACATGCAATAAACATCTTACCTTAAACCATGTATTTTCTTTGCACAAAAGCATCACTAAAATCCAGTTGATTTTTCACATCCAAACTTGAAAAATGAGTGCTCTTTCTCATACTGAGTGACCTTAGTGACCTACCTTATTTTAAAACTCACTGGACTAGAAAAATTAAATGTGTTAAATTAAGAATCTATCTAGCTAGGCGTGCTGATTCATTCTCCCTGCAGCATTGCCTGCTTATACTGTGCTTTACCTGTTTTTCTTCTGCCTTTCTGTGAAAAATACCTAGAGGCCTGCTAGCCAAAGGTCAGTGGGTGCCAGCCCAGTCAACCCAGGTTATTATGCTTTGGCTCACACAGAACGCTGGCACAAACTCAGTGCACGCACAAACCCAAACTAGCTGCCACATTACCAACCTGCTAAAGGGCACAAATACACTGCACTGACCCTTACAATACCCTTTCAATGAGGTCCCTACAAGAAAAGACATTCTCTGGTTTACTCACCTCTACTTTTTGTCTCCTTCTTCCTCGTCATTTTTTCTTACAGGTGGAACAGGAGACAAGGACCGGGCACCAATCAGCCATGAATCCTTTCTGCTCATGGCAAACTCCCAGACAGACATGGATGACTGGGTCAAGGCCATACGGCGGGTCATCTGGGCGCCATTTGGAGGAGGTACAGCCCACCCTTTAACTGCAAGCTCAAATATGAGAAACATGATCACTTTCAAAAACACAGACAGTGAGCCTCAACATTTACCAAGTCAGATCTGCCAAATTCTTCTGAACTGCATATTATAAATAGCTCATTTCAACCTGATTAATGCTACCTGTTCATGGCTTTATATGAAGTTAGATGCTAAAAAACACCTTTCTAACGTTAAAGCAGTCCATGAGTTAAATGGGAAATGATTGAGGGGACACAACAGTCAAGCAGATGGGTGGGGGAGTACTATACAGCAGGTGATGTTACACTGGCAGGTTTTACTGTATATCGGAGGATGATACTTAACAGAGACGTGCATCAAGACCCCGAGACAGCTGTCGGACTGAGAGAACTGAGAAAAATATTTTGCATTCAGTTTATTTTAGTTATATATTTTATGTTTGTTGATTTCTGTAACATATTTAAAACTCAGATCATTTCATTATGATTTGTACGTCAAACAATCATTTTTCCCCCTATGGTGTCAGGCAGACTTTCTGTACATGACTAGTTTAACAGGCCTGGACCACACTCGAATTTTGTTTGTACATTTGTAAGTAGAACGAAACTGGTGAATGCCACAGGTTCTCTAAAATCACTTGTACATACAATTTAAGAACTAATTTGTACAATTGGTTTTGCATGAGCCCACTATCTCATCCCTGAACATGTTTGACCACATGGGAATGGAGAACAATTAAGATTTTCTGATGGGAAATTTAGCTGGCAGGAAGCAACACAGTGTGTTAAGTAATAACATAACAAAACATTCAAGACAGATTGAAGCCAACTACAAAAAAGATTCTGTTCAGGGTGTTTTAAAAAGGACAAACAATAGTTCTGACGATATTTTATTCAAGTTTCTTTGCCACTAATTACTCTAAGCAACTTTTTAACTTGGACCAAAGCAGTTCTTTCCAAACAAGCCAGGAAGTCTCCATTTCCTCTCTACCCTGTAGGCTCCACAGATCTCCCAACACTCCTCGAAACCAGATATTGCTGCTGAAATTGGAAAACACTACAGTCCACCTCTCTGGTGTGTCTATATTATACTGTATTAGTTACAAACTTGAACCCTGTCATGCAAAGTATCACCTGTCCCTACTGTGTGTCATTGCTTTAGCCTGCAGTTAATTCTCACCCTGCTGTCTCTATTCCTGGTGTCCAGCTACTCTACCTGACTGGAGAAATGTGATGAGAGTTTGCTGTCAGTCTATTCCAGTATACTGTTGATTTAAATTCAAAAATAGAGCACAGAGTGCTTTTATGGGGGTACTGCCTGTGGTGGCACCTGTCGAGGTGCTCTTTGGCTGGAGCTTGTTGAGTAATAAACTACAAGCATAAATGTAGTGAATGCAATGTAGTGATCCAGTCAAGGAGAGTTTCTTCTGCTCCTTCAAGTCTTTTTTTTCTAAGCAGCAGTGAACCTGTGGTTAATTCTCATCCTGTCTGCTGCAGTCTGGCTGTTAGTGTACTTGACAGGAGTCCAGAAATATAACCAGGCCTGTCTGGGTGTGAACTGGGACATTTGGAGCAGCTGAACAGTAAAGTGTTGGGTTACAAAAGAGTGGTTTATTAATAGGGAGATAAATGTAGAATAACACACCAATGATATAGTCTATGTCATCACTGGTCTCATTTTAGTTTTCATGTTTTCAGCTAAGTTTAATCTCTGTTGGCATGGCGGGGCAGGGGTGGCATGGGTACTACTAGAGCTGCAGCTACAGTATTTCAGTTATTTATCTGTTGAGTGTTGTTTGATTGTTTAGTCAATAAGATTTTATAAATTTTATTTGGCAAAGGTGATGTCTTCATATTGCTTATTTTGTCTGACCATTACAACAAAAAAACAAACATAAAAGGCAGCAAATTATCATAGGAGAAGCTGTAACCTGTAAATATTTGGTATTCATTTGATTTAAATTGTTAAGCAGTTACCAACATTGACATTAAAATTGACTATCAACTATTTCTAGTTGATAGATTCTAGTTTCAGCACTGCCAACAACCCAGAACTCTGAGGTGGGAGTCAATCCTGTTAGTGAAAGGGATAAAATGCCATTTCTGGTCCTCCTTTTTTAACGCCTACTCAACATTTCTGTATTAACACTGAATTGAATGAGTGAAAAGTGGTTGCTCCTACTAGGGAACCCGCAGAGAATTATTATCCAACACTGTTGCTCTACTGAGTTTTTCAGCCTTTTTTAGTTCACTGTTTTGGTATTATGGCATATTTACTGTATGGTTAGCCATAGCCCCAGTTTGTGCCTCTCATATATCATTACATTCAAGTCCTGCTAAGCTTAATTTTTCTGAAAATTAAATACCTAGTAATCTTTGAAAAACCCAGGTCATTTAAGAACAGTACTGTTCTGAAAGTATTACCAAGATCTTTACAGGTTCTTCAGACTATCTGGATGAAAAGAAATTCCTTCTGCTGCACAATAAAAACATTTTAAATCAGTTTAAAATTGAGTTATGCCTCTTTTTCCTTTGTGTTACAGCTGTGGCAGAGATGGAGGTGGGTGGGGGCAAGGCTGTTTAGAGGGCCTCTAAATGCTCGCTACGCCCCTGCTCACAGATGTAATTCCTTTCAAAAGACTCAGAGCTGGAGAGAAGCAACATTCATATAAACTGTCGTGGTAATACGGTATCTGCCGGGTTACCTCATGCTGGCTCGGTCATATTTCAATCCGCCCTCTCGGATTCACAGAGTAGGGGTGTCTGTCTGTGTTCTCGGTCCAGAATAGATCTGTCGCCAACTTATAGACCTGTCATTAACAGCAGCACTGCGGTCACAGCACACTGACCTCCGTCTGCTGTTCACATGCATCTATCTGCGCCGTCAGCTCAGCTGCTCCTCCGTCAGTTCCCTCAACTGTACACTCCTTTCTGCGGTCCAACGCTTTGTGTTTGCGATATTAATCTACCAGCGGAGTCAAATGCCTGAACCGGAATGGATTCATTTGGTGAAATGTGGGTTTGGGATGTATGAGAAACGCTTGCTGCTGCTGTGCAGCCCCTGTTCTGTGAATTACTACGATTACAGCGAACTGTCAGCCAGCTGCGACTATTGCAGCTTGTCAACAGGTAACAATTACCACTAATTAATTATCCAATTAAACGGCGTCTTTTTACCGATTTAAAAAGGACTTCTGGTACTTCCATTTCCTTCTGTTTATGGGCTTAAGTTATTTGGACCACCACTTGAGGACACTTTGAGATAAGATACTAACTGACAGGTTCTCAGTCACAGGTTTCCATGGTTACCATGTGCTTTTCTCCAAAAAATCATTTGCTTTCAAACCACTAAATATTAGAAATACTTTAAGTTCTTCACCAAGACATACATCTGCCTGCAAAGATCATCACAGACTGGGTGTCTGTGGGACTAGGTCTAACAACAATGTATTGTAGCTTTTTACAAAATGCTCTGAAGTTACAAGGTATGAAACTGCTTTCAGACACACTGTAAGTTACATTTGGCAACTTGCATGTCTCAACAACATTTTACAAATATTTTTCTATCTGTTGTAAGGTTAAAGACCTACTGTTGCATTATGTTACTATGGAACAAAAAAAAAAACAATATGTATAACCCACTACCTTCAGTGGATATGGATATACATATATTTGAACGCTTCCCTCATCTCTCCCCAGGGATATTTGGCCAGCGTTTGGAGGACACGGTGCAGTATGAGAAGAAGTTTGGCCCCCGGCTGGCGCCCCTGCTGGTGGAGCAGTGTGTGGACTTCATCAGGGAGAGGGGCTTGGATGAGGAGGGTCTCTTTCGAATGCCAGGACAGGCCAATCTGGTCAAAGAACTGCAGGAGGCCTTCGACTGTGGTGACAAGCCTCTGTTTGACAGGTAGATAGGACGGGGATCAAATGATAGGATATCCAGTAGTCAACTCCAGTTTCGTAAAAACTGGGGCTCACCTTAACAGTCCTAATTCATTTTTTTCTGTACTCCCCTACAGTAATACAGAAGTCCACACAGTGGCATCCTTGCTGAAGTTGTACCTGCGAGAGCTGCCTGAGCCTGTCATTCCCTTCTCCAAATATGAAGACTTTCTAACCTGTGCACAGCTTTTGGTCAAAGATGAGGAGGAGGTGTGTGCAGTTTACCTGGTGTGTGTATGTGTGTTATGCACTGTATGTGTGTCTAACAGTGGGTACAATCTGTCTTTTATCAGGGGGTCCAGGAGCTTGGAAAGCAAGTTAGCACTCTACCTCTACCTAACTACAATCTCCTCAAGTACATATGCAAGTAAGTACATCACCTATTCCCTCTCCTGATATTTAATTGATGTGGACAGGCAATTACTTTCCACTGTTGAAAGTGATCGTAAATAAATGTCAGTGGTTTTATATTTTCAACAATGATGGCTGTTTCTGCTCTAGTATTTAACTCTGCATCTTTTCTTAGATTCCTTGATGAGGTCCAGTCCCACTGTTGTGAGAACAAGATGAGTGTCCAGAATCTCGCCACAGTATTTGGACCAAATATCCTTCGACCCAAAATGGAGGACCCAGTCACTATCATGGAAGGTACGGATGATGTTCACAGAGTTCATGGTGATAGCCACTGCAAACTATCATGACACTCTTAAAAGACCATGTAGCAATGCTATTTTGATTAACATCTCATTACATTTGGTAGTATTGACAAAGATACAAATTGGTCCATGTTCTCTAGGTACCTCTCTGGTCCAGCACCTGATGACAATCCTCATTAGGGAACACAACCGTTTGTACTCAGGGAGGGACCAAGAGGGATCCATTACGCCCCAGACAGAGCTCCCTGTCCAGGGGCATCAACTCCAACATCGCAGCCTGGGAGCCTGGATCTCTGAGGAGGACCTCCAGAGCTGCCCGGTCTCCAACCCTGACCCAGAACTGCACAGCAGTGCCTCATCTCTGGATGCCAAACTGTGTGCAGCCATCACACCCACCCAGACCCCTAACCCAAACCCTGGACCAAAACTGGGGTCTTCATCAGGGAAGGGAGACATAGTGGTCAGCCCGAGTAAACAAGCCAAGACCATTCCTTCCTGGAAATACACTTTCAAAAGCTCCTCAGCACCTCGTTCCCAACCACAAGCTAAGCAAAGCAGCAGTGGCTCTGTGGCAGACACTACCAGTGTATCTTCTGGCGGAGGTGGAGGTGGAGGTAACTGGCTCATGAACGGTTTGTCCTCCTTAAGGGGACACCGCCGCACCTCTTCAGGTGAGCGGTCTGCCCGGGACCGTGACTCCACTGGCTCCTCGCAGAGACTGTCCACCTATGACAACGTCACCTCCTCCTCCAGCATGGGGAGTGTTCCAAGTGTAGCCAGCACACCTTGGTCTACTTCTTCCTGTGAGATCTCCGTCCCTGACTCTGGCAGCAGCGAGCCCTCAGCTAACCAGATCTGTGGAGCAGGGGGTGAAAGTGGGGAAAAAGGGGAGTGGGTGGAAAGTCAGAGGGAGATTGACAGAGGAAGGGATGGGGGTATGATGACAGACCCAAGCTCTGAGCAGGACAGTTGCGAGGCCATGGAGCTGTGCAGCAGCAGCGCAGCATGCAGTGAGAATGGACACATGGCAATGGCAGCCGGGGTGCCATCCATTATCATGTCTGAGGATGGAGACGGGACAAATGTAACACTGAGCAGTCTGGTAGAGGGGCTGAAGGATGAGTTGAGGAAACAGAAGACTGTGTACGAGGCCAGAATCCAAAAGTAAGTCTAAGGTCTAGGGTATCCTAAAATTTGTCATATGTGTGTTGATTATCTTATTGTGGGCATTGTGTAGTTAATATAAGAAAATTAAAGTTCAATTAGAGTTCAATTTGCTCCCCATCAAGGGTCCCCACTTTGGAACCACTCTGCTCTACATTAGCAACTAGCTAGGTTCTTTATTACATGGTTCATTTTATTAAACATTTTGACTTGTATGTGTTACTAAAGCAATATGACATGATAGAGAGTGCTGTTATACTGAATATCAGCACAGCTGTGATTCAGTTGTAGGTACGAGGCTGCAGGCGGGTGCCGAAGATAATCACAGAGCCTTCCGTCCCGCATCAGACAGTTTCTGTATGGCAGTGGCTCTCAGGCTATGGTTGGTGTAAGACGTGTGTGTCCCTGCCTCTTTGCACATGCTGGGTAACATCTGTGACAGCTGGTTTTCTCCCAGGGGATGGGCGGTATACCAGAAGCTGTCTGTCGCAGCTGCAGATAGAGGGCTGCAGATAGAGGGCTTTTGCACCAGGCGGAATTTTGCTCAGGAATTTTTTGAGAGATACTACCGGGCAGAAGGGATTTCCTCCCTCCTCAGATGCAGATTTCTCGTCACATTTTAGGATGAATGAGTCAGGTTTGACATCCTGATTCCCCTCTTTGCCCCTGCGTCCAAAGAATATCGTACCAGACCTTGTATACCACCAACTTTTCTGTATTGGTTGAGTTAGCTACTATAATAGTGGTCTTTTAAAGGGGTACTCTAGTGATTTAGTATTGCACTTCCATACGATTGAGGGAGAGACAGATTAAAAAATAAAGAGCAAAATCTATCTTCTGCAGGCTGATTTGTCTTGACTTTCAGTCCCTAGATGTGCCAACATCCAAAACTCTGGAGCCTACATTTCCCATCATGCAACTCATTAGCGCCTTTTTGTTAGAATGTCCTTGCCTGTTAAATGTCCACGTCTTTCAAACTCCACATGTCCAGTTTGTAACACAGGTTTTCTGTTGAAAACAAAGCTGAGATAACCCAGATGACATCATCAGGGGTTATTTTCTCAGACTTTACAAAACTCCTCCAGGGCCACCAAAGCCATAATACAACTGTTTCACGGGCTGAGTAGTGCTCCGCATGGCAAATAAACTGATCATCAGTGTCTTTTTTTAATTCTACAACTTCGAAGCACCAATTCCAAATGTTTTGAAATCCTACACAGAAGGGTTTAAAAGGTAAAAATTATTTTAAAGCTGCAAAACTTGGACATCCTTCTGGTGGTCTAAGAGTTTTACCATGTAAAATGCATTGTTCCTCGTTTGATTTGGACTGGAGGCCTATATTACATGTCATCTTCCTCTCTCTTTACCCATGTTTCCTGTCTATCTCAATGGCTAAACATCAAATCAAGTTGAAAATGCCAACAAAATAAAATAAAAAAAAACCTTTATTGTGTGAATCTTGTGTTTGGTGAGAGTGTAGATAGAGGAGAATCATTAGTCAGCATTTTTGTTTTAATTAGTTCTTAAGTGTTCTCTGGACAGAGTGAGTGCTTGCTAGCATACCTGCCAGAAGATTTGTATTCCTTTTTTAAGTATTAATTTTTTTTCACTTTTCTTTAGGGGTTGGTTCGCACAAGTTATCTTTAGTGGTATCTTACCATGCCAATAGTTTTGATTCTATTTGCCTGGGTTTTAGATTTCCACCTCCACCAAAGACCTTAGTGTGAATAGTTTTCATAGCAACTATTCCTTTGATAGAAAGTATGTGCAAGTATGTAAAAATATGTGCAGGCTAAGAGTCAAGGCGAATGTCACTGACCTTTGTTTTCTGTCTGTGATGTGCTCCATCTCTCAGATTGGAGGATTCCAGTGCTGCTCTGTGTGCACAGATGGAGCGTTTAGAACAGGAGATGGAGCAGGAGAGGAAGAAGCAACGCATGCTGGAGATCAAACTACGAAACTCTGAGCGGGCACGGGAGGATGCAGAGAACCGCAACCGGCTTCTGGAGAAGGAGATGGAGGATTTCTTCTCCACTCTTGGAGATCTGGCCTTGGGTACGAGGACTAGCGATATTTGATAGAGCATGGCCACTCTTCTGTCTGGGGCCAAAACAGTGGCTGACATCAGGGTTTAAATTTAGGGGGTTTGGTGTTTTTCTTAAGGGCTCGTGTCCTCCTCAGTGCAGCAGGATGTTCCTTCAAGAAAAGAACAAAAATAAAAATAAAAAAACAGGCCATTTTTGTGTTCATTCAGGACTAATTCGAAGGAACTGTAATATGACAGAAGAACATGACAGAAGAAATTCACATGAAGTAAATATGAAATCATCTCCACTGAGCACAGAGTGGTTTTGACTTTCCTTGATGTGCAGTGATACTCTTACGCATGCTTGAAATGGACATTGATTTACACCCATGTGATGAGTCCAGGGTTTGTCTTGTGGAGGCAGTATTTTAACAGTTCAGGTACCTGTATGCGAATGGTGGGACAAAGTAATTTCTTTGACATTCTCCCTTACTGGAGAGCACTGACTTCTTCAACCACTATGTTACAAGGACATTATGTGAATGGATTTTGTGCAGCAACTGTAAGACTCTTTAGAGAGTTCAATGTGGAATACAGACAGCTGACTGAATTATCTTTATCTGATATTTGAAATAAAGGAATAGTTTGACACTTTGACATTTTGGATACCACTCATGTCCATATGCTAAATATGAAGCAAGAGCAAGGAGACAGTTAGCTTTGCTTAGCCAAAAGACTGGACACAAGGGGAAACAGCTAGCCTGGCTCTGTTCAAAGTTTAAAAACAACAACAGTGTAGCAGTACTTCTAAAACTAATTCACACATTATGTATTTGTTTACTCAAAATTTGTAATGTAAAAGCAACTGAGATATAACACATTAACTAGTGAGCTTTAGCGCAGCTAGCTGTTTCCCCCTGCTTCCTGCCCTAATGCTAGGCTAGGCTACAAGCTAACCTCCTGCTTGCTCTTGCTAGCTTAATATTTAGCGTACAGGCAAGTGTTGTATTGACCATCTCATCTAACTCTCAGCAGGAAAGCAAACAGACGTGTTCCCAAAATGTCAAACTATTTCTGCAACTGTTGAATCACTTCACCAAAATTACAAAAAAACATATTTTCTAACTTGACTGTACAGTCGGCCTATATCTAACTTTTTTGGCCAGGTTATGAGGTTACAAAAGATTTGCGTGAATTATCCAGATAGAAACAGGTTTGCTGTTTCTGCAAAGAGTTGTTGCTGAATTGGATTTTATTAAATGTAGTTTTTATTGCTGTGAGCGAGAGAAACTAAACTCAAATAACCTCCATTTTTGGGGGGCTGGTGCAGAAATCTCATAGACGGATATCTCATGACCTTAAAACCAAAGCTATTTGCATGACTACACACCACTAGTTGTAAGTGAGAAAATAATGTTTTTTGTAATTAAGCTGAACTGACTCTTTAACTACAGTGGTAGCTTTAGCAGAGGTTCCTCCACTTGCATTTATCCTCCTGTCCTGTGTTCCTACTGCAGATGTTTTTTTGCTGTAGAATCAGATATGTATATTGTAACACAAAAAAGATTTGAAAAGAGATTTCCCAAACAGTTTCTTGTGGTACTGCAGCAAAATTGACGCAGTAAGAGGTGGGACTTCTGCCATTGCTGCTTCTGAAATCTTTGTCCTCAGGCCCTTCCAGTGCCTCTCTCGTCACCATCTACATGGTTTCCATGTCCAGTTGATGGCAAACCTCAGTCTTTGGGTCACTCTGATCCTCGCAGATGTCAATGTACCTTTAATGTACAGATAATATAACAGGGACTATGTCAACAATTCAAGCATTTTCAACTAAGCGCATGCTGCCAAGTACATGGCACATGTGGCTCAGTAGGTGAAGGCCATTTACAGTACACAGTTAATACCAAAGCTGGACCGCCTCAAGCTGTTCGCTCGCTGAAGATCTGAATGGCCTGCCTGGAAGCCATGTTGATTTTGGCACATGAAGCTGAACACTGCCCTCAAAGAAACAATGGAATTTCCTGGTTGTGCCTTCAGGGAAGTGTTTTTAAATAGGAAAAATGTAGTGTTGCTTGCTTGTCCAGAGATGTAGTGCATACAGTATATTCGCCCATAGTACACACAGTGGCTGCATTGTTTTCTCATTTTTAATATGGCAACAAACTGCTGAAGAATGATAACTTGATCTCCCTAGAAGGTGCCAATTCTTGTGAAAGTGAATAGTGATTTGAATGGAAGTTTTGAATTAAGAATGTATCCTTGTAGTGAATGTAACGTGTTGTTGACGAAACCAGACCTATAAAAAAAATGCTAAGTTACCAGTTACCAGAGGGGAAAAAAAAAATATATAATCGCTGATAGTGTTCAGTACTTCCTACCAGATGTCTTTTACTCTGAGCTAAAAATTGATCTTAACACTTAAATTTCTGTTTCCAAGATGAAGACTTGCAGATATCTGTTCTCTGAGCATTGCATGTTGTTTGAAAATGTCAATCAGAAGAATGTCCAGATGTATTAAGCAACACTTGTTTCTTAAAGGGCCCAACAAACAGTATAATTACAAGTGAAAATGTGCTTTTGGTTAGATAATGTGACTGTATTTTTCTTTTTTACATTTTATAAACAAATGTCAAGCCAATGTTATATTACCTTCTTTAATTGCACAGGTTTACAAGGTAATTGACTTTCAAGGCTTTTTGACTACCACTCCAGACAGTCCGCAGTATGATGGTCTAAATTTATTGCAGGTTCTTTGACTCCAATAGAGAGGTTTATTTTCCTTGTGTGTATGTCTCATGACAGGCTAAATGTTTCTTACTGCTCTGCTGATCATCTATGGTGCTTATTTATTATGGATTTACACTATTGTAATGAATGGACATGTATGGGAATAAAGGTGACAAAGATCATCTGTAAGACATTAGTGAACCTGAGTTCTTGGAGTATCTGATCTGAATCTGATTTTTCCTTTCAAGTAAAAATAAATATCGGGCAACACAGGAAAGGAAAAGACATACAACCATAACTCAAAGTGTATTTTTTTTTTTTTATTTGCAGTACATGTTTTTTTGTTTTTGTATTTTTTAAGAGGTGGCATCCTCAGATCCCAGTGCATGTATTCTAGTAGTGCACTTCTTCGTTGGTTGCGGTTTTTGGGACGCGCAGATCCAGGAATTCTTAAAACTACTTGCATGGCTGGATTCACTAGCAAACATTACAAACCAGCACCATACATATAATGATTTCTTGTAGGTATTTACTCATCTTTTTTGTGTTTATTAACATTATTGTCCTTACCACATCCCAAAGCAAAATCTGTCGGCCATGTGTGACTGAAAGAACCTCCTGCCTCTGCATCAAACCCCGGCTGACAGATTTGTTTGGTGGGTAAGACTGATTACGCAACATTATGACTATAAACAAGTCACAGAAATAAAAATTGATCTTATTCATAAAAAAGGAAAACATGGATTGACAGTACCAAACATTTTCTTTACCTTCAGGAGACAGCTAACAAAGGCTAGGCCCATCACATACTACTAGCACAGTTTGCTGAAGGTATTGCACATTTAGTTTAAAAACAAAAACAAAACAAAACAAAAAAAAAAAAGAACAAAAATACATATAACAATTCTCTTACTTCTAGGTGAAGTATACATAATGTACAAAACTAGAAGTCTGTTGAAACCGACAAATAGTACACTTTCAAATAAATAAATAATGGAATCTGTTATTCACACGTCTTCGATAGCTAATTCTGCAGGCGACCAAGTATATGCAAGAACTGGCAGAAATTCAGCGTGAGGTAGTTCATCAAAGCCGACTTAAATCATGACATGACATTGAATGACATTGTTTGGAGAGATGCAGTAATAATAAAAAAAAAAAAAAGCAACAACAACTTAAGAAGAAAAAACACAACAAAATACTCCAATTAAAGCCCCAATTGTTAGGCTAAGAAAATTAAGAGCACTTTAAACAACAACGTGTTTTTTCTGATTGATTTTTTTTTCCGCTAATATGACAAAATGGGATAATAGTACAAATGGATACATATCACGGATTTTCTCCCTGCTATTGCTGCCTTCTTACAGATGTGGCACTGCTTAAGTCTTAGTTTTTACCCTTTGTTTGTCAAAACAAACTACTACTACTACTACTGGATAATCTAATTTTTTGTTGTTGGAATCTACCATGACTGGCTGCAGGATGAATTTTGTTTTGTATTGTACTAAGCTGGCTCTGTAGGTGCTACTACTCCACCTTATAAGCACACTCTTGATGCTCAATCATTACCAAACCATTCCTTTTA
Source organism: Scomberomorus guttatus (assembly GCA_038419695.1). NCBI lineage: Eukaryota > Metazoa > Chordata > Actinopteri > Scombriformes > Scombridae > Scomberomorus > Scomberomorus guttatus. The sequence goes on along the minus strand of CM076465.1, from coordinate 18,279,955 downwards.
AATTCTGGCAGCTGAAAAGACAGCAGGAGCCGGTGGGACCAGCTGTTCATGAATTCAAACTTAGATTTGTGTATCACTAAATTAAAAAGGGCTGCACCACACAAACTAGTTGTAGATTAGTTGTTACTGAATATTTACACATTAACTGCCAGGTTAACTGTTTTGCAAAGCTAATGTTAGCTTGCTAATATAACAACTGTTAATTGTTGTGTAGCTAACTGACAATGGTAACATTAGCTTGCTAATGAATTAACTGCGTTGCTAATTGACAAAGCTAACATGAGCTAGCTAATATATTACCAGTTAAGAGTGAAAAGTAAAAGAGGTAATGTGATATGGTCGACGTTCTGACCAGACACTTGATGAAATACTGTTTAATAATGATGTAAACTCAGAAGATTTTAAATGACATTCCTCAAAAATAGCATAATCTACAAATTACAAAATGTTACACCAATAATGTTAGTCTACCTATATAACCAAATGACCTTGATTAGGTTAGCATAATGAGATTTCTTACTTATTCTAAACTGTATGTATACTACCAACTTATATTTAAACTCATATTTCTGTGGATATGTGAATAAAACAAAATAACTACCAATGTTTCTGTAAATGTAGTTAAGTTTGATATATCATTTGGACTCCTAAAATGTAATTTTTGGAGCTATTTTACAACTTATGATGCTAAAATGACTTTCTTGCTACAGTAGCTTTTGACTGGACAGCACTAGCTTAGACATCCCTTAGTTTTAATGGTGCAACCTGATTTCACTAGTTTGTAACTAGCCTGTACTTTACTTTACTCACAAACTTAGTAAAGGATTTACGAATAGCTGGTGCAACCCAATCCAGAACTTTAAAAGGAGTGCAGCAGTTCTTGACATAATATTGGCAGACAATATCAAATTGGCTAAACAGAGCACAGCAAAGAGCTACAACGTAGGCTACAGTCTGAAGACAACCATTCCTAACAACTTTGCTTTGAGCTTTCTAGAAAAACATCCACATCAAAGACCAAGACAGGTTCTAGACAGTGCTGTATTACATTTAGACAATCCTAGCACAGTGATGGTTATGCCTTTGCTGTCAACGTCCACAATACCTGCTTATGATCCATGACTAGTACAATACATCCAGACACTGCTTATGCAGATAGGAGGTTTAGTTATGCAAACATTTCTAGCAGGCAGAAATAATCTCTAACTGTAAGAAAACTCAGTGAGTGAAGCAAAAAATAGAACAGAAAATATAAATGGCATTGATTCCTGTGATTTATTCTGTAAGACCATGTTATTTGTGATCGTCAAAATTCAGACTATCTCAATCACCTTGCCAAGATAACTAAAAGCTAGGATGGCTAGTTCAAACTGGAAAAAAAACTTGTGGTTGTATCTTTATACATTATACATATTAAGTGTCACATATTAGCTATGTCCTCTGTTGCTGGACCAGCTCAACATTAATTATCCAGGAACACTGTGGCTCTGCCTCTTAGAAATGTATTCATAACTAAAACATCAATCTGCCTTTTCCCACAGTGAAAACTCTCCAAAACCATCCACAAAGTACTGACTAAAATGCAGTAGCAGATTTCCTTCGTTAGTTTGATCCAGTAGTTGAACTGTAGGGTTCATTCTTCTCTTACAATAATCACATTAAATTAGTACTCAAAGAAAAGCCGAAAAACTGTTAACCTATATTTCGGTTGCTGTCACTGCAAAGAAACACTTCTTTTTACTTTGATGAAAGACCTTGATAAAACTGCCTTTTCTTCTGAAATGACTCAAACACATGCTTAAGCATCCCAGCGTATACATCATCACCATCATACCCTGCAAGACACTACAGGCTCCCTCAAGGGTCAAAATCAAAACAAGTAGAAAAATATACAATACATTTGTGAGAACTACAACCCCATCATAGAGTATCGGTTTGATATGGAAACTACTGTTGTTACCCAGACGCCATAAAAACCTACACAGAATGAATACACTTCCTCCCACATACTCAGGAATGAATGGCAAACAACAGGCACTTTTCCTTTTAAAACAAAATCAAAAACACTCAAAAAGGGCACCATTATTGCATACAGTAAGTATTTGTTGTCTTTGACTCTGTTTTTTTCCCCATTTGTGCTGCTGTTTAACATGCCAAGTTTTAGGTTCTTTTAGTTTTATTCACAATTGCAGGCAAGTCTGGTATGCAAAGTGTTTGGCCAACTTTTAGAAAATCACTTTCAAATTTCCAAATTCACAAAAGTACATTAGTTACATTACTAATAATAGGATCTGGTAGTAGGAAGTAGACATCTTTTCACACTGTTCCATCAGGCTGCAGAACCTCTATCCCTCCTCAGAGACACCAAATATCAACACGTTCACATGCGTTCTCAATATCACAATTCCCTACTTGACTGGAGCACGTTCTACTTACACCGTCACCCATTTTACAACCTTACACAGCTCTACGTCTCGAAAAAAAACCTCCCAAAGCACGACAAAAAGACATTTCTAAATCCTGAACTGTCACAGCAGAGAACGCGCAAGTCCTCTTGCTTTACCAAAGCAATTCCACCAGTCCAGTTTCTCAAAGTCACACAGCCTGTTGCAGACAAGAGGAAGAGGTACTTTAAAGCACTTAAAAATACAGAAGACAGTCATCAAGACGCTCAAAGTTATCTCGTGGGACCTAACTCTGCCATTATCAATCCCATAGCTTAAATGTAGAAGGTAAATTGAATCATTTGGTGAGTGAAAATCTCAATATTTTGAAATCACATCATGACTGAAGAGGAAGTAAAGAATGAGCAAATTATAAAGCTTTCATTAAACTGAAATTTTACAATGCAGGAAGTAGTAGTGACTCAAAAAAAATCTTTTTACAAATAAATCTAGATGATCTCAGTTCAAATAAATGGATATGTCATATGCATTTAAAACATTATCCATATCATGTGAGATAAAACAGGGGAGGGGAGTACTAAGACCATACATTTGTCAATTAAATTATGCTTCAATGGCTCACTGCAAACTTGTATTGAAGATAAAACTACATCTACAATAAAATCTGTACAAACTCAATCTACATTTATATGGCAAGTTGTAAAAGCAGTAGCTTACAAGTGAAACAAATGACTTTCAACAGAAAAATAGATCACATTAAAACATTTTACAGATATTTCTTTAAATTCTCACTGTCGGTTAATACAAACCGGAACATAGTGAAATCATAAAAATTCTCTTATCATCATCTTAGGTTTCTGAAAAATTAAGAAATGCCACAATAAATTACAGCTAGGACTCAAACAAAAAAAGAAATCCTAATTTTAAAAAAAGACTAGAACTGTAATAAAAAAAGAAGATCTGTCCTTTCAGAAATCAAAATATTTCTATAACAGCTAGCTGGCCAAACGCTACACTACTGAAGACAAGCACAGACAGGAGGTGGGAGGAGGCAAATGCAGGGGGCGGGGCCAGGAGCCAGTGTTGGGCTTGTGGTCTTGGATGTGACCTGGGGGGTGAGGCCCGGCACAGGACCAGGACCAGGACCAGGAGGAGGTGTAGATGATAGTCATCTGTAGCAGCCCAGGGGGCCGGTTGCTGTAGCAGCAGCAGCGGCGGCGGCGGCAGCGGCAGCGCTGGCCGTCTCCAGGCTGCTGTCGGTGTCAGTCAGGGTCGGGTCGGTTGACATGGAGGAGACGTTGCTAGCAGAGGTGGAGGAGGACGTGGAGGGGTGGTGCTGCTGTGGGTTGCTGCTCACTGTTGCACCTGTGCTATGAGAAACAGGAGAAGGCCTGTGCTCAGCCATCGAACGTGAACGTTCATTACCTCGTACACTGTGCTTAAAGGTAGCCTGAGGAGTTTTCAACCACTAGTAGCGCTATGGAGCAATGTTTTGATGAGTGGGTTCCTGCTTTGTTTGTATCTTGCAAACAGTCCTGTCAATGCCAAAACAAAACTCAGGCAGCAAACATGAACACAAATAATCCTGCTTTACATTTTTTTAATAAAATGACTTTGTAAATGTTTAGTGATGCCTCAGCGATACACCCTCATGTATGTTAACGGTAGACAAAATATTATAAACTAGAGCTGCAACGACTCATTGATAGACAGATCCATTTAATTAATTGGCAACTATTCTGATAATCGATGAATCGCTTTAGACATTTTTTAAGCAAAAATGCCAAACATTATACAGCTTCTCAAATTCTGTTTTATGTCATTGTAAACTGAATATTGCTGAATATTTTGAGGGTTGAGACTGTTGGTCGGACAAAAAAATACATCTTGAGAAGTTAACTGTGGGAAATTATGACTTCTCACCATTATCTGATATTTTATAGAATAAACCATCGATTAATCGAAAAAACAATCGGCAGATGAATCGATAATGAAAATAATCATTAGTTCTATTATCTTCAATATAATGTGCTTTAGTAGAACACCACTACACCACCCACTTGACCTCAGTAATAAACAAAGTAGAAGTGTCACCTCTTTGACAGTGTCAACAAAAACAGAAAATGTATATAATCTTTGTGAAAGTAGAATTCAAGGCAGAGCTGTTGTATTAGATTGCATGACGCAAATGTGTACCTAATTAAGTGGCCAGTGAGTGCGTCTAACTACACAAGCTAGTGTGCTAATTCAGTCATTTTCCCTCGACAGAGACATTACTGGCACAATTATTAACTGCAGTGTTGCACTTTTAACACTGCAGGCTGTTGGTTAGTTAGAGGTGTGCTATAAAATGCAGTCCTGATCATTTCTTCATTTCTAAGAGGTAAACTTAACCTGACCCAAAAATCAGCATTTTTACCAACTGGGGACGCAGCTTTTGTCCCCAATTGGACAAGCCGTCCCCAATTAATGGGTCTTTACTCTGAAATTTCCCTGAAAGTAGCCTATGACAGACACACACACGAAACTCCACTAACCTATGGACGCTGGCTGTCCCCTGATGACTCCATTCTTTGTCCTTTCTTCCCAGTCTAACACTTCTTTATATATCAACTCTGCAACAAAAAAAAGGTACAATCATTTGGTTTAGTCAAGATGGTGAGAAAGTAATAGACACAAACTTCATCTTATCATCCTCGATCACAACATCCAGCTGCAAGAGAGAGGATGGAAATACTGCTGTGTGGTCACACAGTAAAAGACATATCCAAATGTCAAGTCTCCTGAACAGATGTTTGTCCAGAGAAAGCTGGACTCACAGCTCCTTTTCCTATCTCGTCTTTTTTTTTTTTTTTTGGTATGAAGCATCCCAGACTTACCAGGTTGGTAAACGAGCGAGCAGCTGTGGAACTCAGACAGCTTTTGAAAAATCACGCTCATCCAGCAGAGCAAAACTGACACATTTTGATACGGATCATCTTAACGGCCACATTTCAGGCAGTGACAATTAAAAACCAGGACACGTATGCAACGTGTCTATTATTTCCAGTGCCAGAGTAACATTAGGATTATGCATCAGACATTAGTGCATTTATGAATTCAGACAGACTGTGCGAGGAAAAGCATGCCCCTCAGTTTGAGAATGAAGATTAAATGCCCCACAGGCTGCAAAGCACAAAGATAGACCAACCTTATGCAACACACTGCGAAAAGCTAATTCCTTATGACAGCTTATCAAAGAGAGGAGAGAATAGGAGAAACAGAGGATCTTTCCTACCTTTCCACTCCTCCACTGTGTGCTCTCGCTCATCCAGCTGCTTGTCTGTGATCACGGGTGGTGGCTGGAAAAAGACGGACAGACACATGTTTTCTATATTTCGCTCTTCTTAACAGATGGTCATTCTAAACATAGAGCAACAAGTCCGCACGCATCGCAGTGACACTGGCATCACACTGGTTATAATGGCGTTATTGGACTGTCTACCCACAAAGCTGCCCTGCTGTCACACAAAACTGTTCACGCTTTTGCCGTTATCTGATGTTCTTTTCAATTACTGACTAGATACTGACTAGTTTTATATCTTGCAGCAGGACACATGAATGCTGATATTACAGAACTTCTAACATTTGAGCTACAAAGACAGTTTGACAGTCTATCTATCATAACTGAGGCTTTGTCATCAATCATCTGTCACTTTGAGTTAAATCTGCATGTTTTCATTCCAATCAAACATCATAGCAGGTGAATTCAGTGATGAGATACTTCAAACTAGAGAAGAAGTAAATTCAGCTACTGCAGCTTGGATTGAAAAACTACAGACTCAGCTAATGATGGCACGAGATAGAAATCTGCCGCATTAAAACTTCCTCACAGTAAGCCCACTTATTGCTGATTTTTTCTGCTTTGGTGTGCACAATCCTTTCCAGGAAAATACCACAAACTACTAAATTCAAATTTATAGCAGAGACTGGGCTGGAATAAACTACCTCAAAGCCAGCCGTGAGATAGTTATCCGTCTGCCTAAGAGTCAGATGGAGATTTGATGCATTTGTGCAGTGTCGGAGCAAAATCTGTATACAAATCTGCCTCTTTCAAGGCTGAACTGTCACTTCTGAGGAGTACTTTCATGCCAGGAAGGATAGGAGAGGAAAGAAAAGCAACAATTCGTCTCATCTCTCAATTCTCCTGATCATAGGCAGAATCAATTTGCACTGGCTGAGTCATTGTGTTTCCAGGGAGAGCACAAGGGGATTGTCACCGAAAAGAGTGTCTCAACTTTAGGAAACTGTACTTTTCCAGACTTTCTGAGGACCGTGGACATCCAAGTACAGACAGATGCATTTTGCATGCAGTTCACAAACATCTAAGAGAGAAGACCCAATAGAATTTCACAGTTTGTAGTCCTGATGCCTAGAAGAGTTTTTTTTTTTGAGACATGGGTTCTTTTAATATCTTAACAGGAGACTCAGCAGGTACGCAACATTTCCTTTCGAGCTTTTTTTTTTTTACCCAATTTACCCAAATTTCACAAGAAAGCTCTAATACCACTTAAATATTCATGATTAAACATTATTTAATCATGAATATTTATGTTATAGAGAAATACTTTGAAACTAAGTTTTCTGGGGCTTTTAATGAAAAACAAACAAAAAAAAATGAATTAAGCATTATTAATAAGTACTTACTGCCTCCACTTCAGTCGGGTCGTACCACACGTTGATATAAGGGTGCTGGAGAGCCTCGTCCACTGAGATCCGCTTTGACGCGTCTATTACCAGCATCTTGGATAGCAGGTCCCTGGCTTGGCTCGCTGAAGAAGATATTGTGGAAGAAAAAAGAGAAATAAATGGTTAATGCTTAGTTTCCAACACCCCAGCGTTACACCCTTCCATCTAGATTTCCATTCTTGCTTCCTTGATGTGATGTATTTCCTGTTGAAACAGGATGTTGAAGCAGGACACGATACAGGGAGGGACCATTCACAAGTGTAAATGAATAGAGTATCAGCGAGGGAGGAAAAAACAGTTTCATTAGATAGAATGAGGGAGGAGTGGCAGTTGTTCAAAAATCGAATGGTTTCATTGGTGCTGGTACGGGATGACGTCACTAATAACAATGCACTTGTCCAAAAAGTAATGGGAACTTCTTTGAAAGTGCCCTGTGAAATGTTCTTGTAAACAAAGTTATGTTTACATTCAGTGTTTTTTATCAATACATAAATCAGGCAAAACTTGTTGAATACATTTCTTTCCATGTTTGCTAGCTTGCAGTCTTTTTCCTTGCCTTTGCTGGCACTTTGCTGAGTTTGTTGGCGTGTTAGCACCACCAGCTTGTAAGTCACAGTGGAACAGAAGGTAAACGGACAGCAGGAATGTGTATCACGTCACCGTAAGCTTGTGCACGATACATACAAATCAGGGACCCACCCCGAAAAACAATGCTCCATAGCGCTGCTAGTGGTCAAAAACTCCACAGGGTACCTTTAACTCTTGCCTTTTAAACAGTCAGATAGAAACATAAGGTGTATCTGTTTGTGTCTGCATTCAGGTTTGTCAAGGACATCCACCTTTTTAATCACGTGTGCTGTTTGAAGTCTTGCCAGCATGGGCTCTCAAACCCAAGATGTGAACATCCAACATAAGAAGTTTAACAGGAGCATTTCAGGGAAACACACTGTTGTCACATAGTCCTGCCTCTGTAAATTAATGAGGACAGAAAAGGATGAGCTACTTTTTCCCTGCGACATCTTGCAACAGCTCCGTCACACACACTGTGAGTGTTCCTGTCATCTTCTCTCCATTTACACACGAAGACACGCTCGAGGTAAATTCCTCTTCACAGTAAACAACTCGGTGCTGAAGTGTCAGCTTCTGTAATAAGTGCTTAATCTAAGGCAGCCACTGAAGAACTGATTTGTCACTTGGGCTTTGCTGTCAGCAGATATGTGTATGGTTGCAACACAAACTGATGCTGTATGGAGGATGTTTTTCTCTCTAAATTTGCCCCTCCATACATCTTCTTGCATTACAGCAAGCCTTTACAAAAAGACTATTATGCCATTAAGACAGACAAGAGCATATTTACCTTTCAGTTTGTTGTGTTCAGAGTCTGCAGGAAACAGAACATCAGGGAAAAGCTTCTCGAAGCTGTAGCCAGCGTACCGTGGTCGGTTCTCCACGTAGGTCCTCACTGACTGGTTGAGCTTCATCAGGAACTCCTGAGACGGCGTCCCCAACTGCTCGATCACCTTATTCCACTGGTCGATATCTTAATGTTACAGTATTAAGAAAAGCACTGGACTGGATTCGGACAAAAGGAGCGGGCATTCCAGAGTTGGGGTTGGTCATTTTGAGTAACATTTCAAATTGATGAATAGTAAAAGGGAGCCACCCGCAGTGGTTATGTCTTACACTGCATTGTTCTGGCTTGGATATGTTCCTAAAATACTTTGCAACTGTGCTGAAAAAGAAAATGTCAAATGCAGTTACTGGACAAGGGAATGCAGAAAAAGGCACAACAGAATGTTATCTGCAGTGGAAAGTGATGACATACATCAAACCTGTGGAAATCAGTTAGGATAAACTGGGTGGGATACATACACTATGAAGTAAGTTGCAAAAATTATTTCAAACATCTGCAAAGTTTGCATAAACTGCATGTAAGGTGAGGCAGGTGATGCTCACCTTCAGTCGTTCATATGCTTGAAATATGTATGCAACTTTTTTTTCCTCGAGGACAAAAACACACATACATACAGACGGTAACATGTACAGGTCTACCAGGAGGACACATGAAATGCCTTGTTCACACCTTTGTTCATCCTTAACAATGAATGAACAATGACGAGGAGAAGCCTAGTCTGGTTTCAGACTTCAGAATCAGCTACATCTCTGATATTTTCAGAACTGTAAGGTGTAGGAAAAGCAACCGATCCAATTAGAGCTTTCTAAATGGGATTATTCTCCTGTACAGAAAAATAGCATCAGAATATGGCAAAAATAGCCACATGAAAACAAGCGTGCATTACATCAATGTGAACTGCTCCTAGCAGCTGCAACCGCAGTTTCCATGTCAACTTACAATTACAGAGACAGATACATTACTTGCTACCTTCTTAGTAGCAAGTAGCAATCGCTATCTTGGTTAAGATAAAATAACACCTCCACCCCCAGAGAACAGCTAACATGAACATGATGTCAGAATTCAGTCTGATTATAAACTAGAAAATATGCTAAATATTATTACCAGTGGTCTATCATTGTCAATTGACATGAAAAAAATCATTAAAAATATGGTAGTCAAATACAGAATTACACTATACCAATGTCCATTAACCAAATCAGTGGGTCAGTGCCATGGATGTATTATAAGAGCTGGATAACAGATCAAAAATGGCGCCCATTCAGTCCAAGAATTGCTCACCTGGCACATACGCCAAAAAGTGTCTACTTCTGGGTTTGCTTCTGCGTTGTGCGGTCCACTGAATATGCGCAGTAGTGTTTCTCCCGTTTCTCCCAATGGCCCCGCCCGCGAGTTCCCTCTCGGCCCCTAGACTTTACATTGTAGTGATGTCACAGATTTTTAAAATCGCTTTTCTCGGCTCCAGGAAAGTTTTACAAATATAAAATCTCCATGGATCAAAACTTCATAATAATCATAATAGACACTGTTTACAGTTTGAGGTGTCTTGTCAACAGTTTTACAGACGTCTCTTTTACAGTGGTGGTCTATGGGGAAAATCCTTTATGGGCCGCAGGGAGATTTTTTTGTTACAATACCGCGAGTGGCCACTGGGAAGAATTGGCTGCAAGGCTGAGCGGCTACGCCGTATCCAGCTTTTACACATACATCCACAGTCAATGCTCACCCTTTTATTGAGCTAAAGTCGTGCCACCATTACATGCTAGCCTCTGTTTCTTTAGTCTCAGTCAGACAAACAAGATATTTTCATTAAGCTTTCTAAAAACCTAAAACATGACAGTGTTGTTTTAGGTTATAGTCTGTCATATTATTACATTTCAAGTTAAATGAAATTGTGTGGCAATGGCACTGTCAACAAACTGTAACACCCAATAAAAAGCTTTAACTAACAAGCCAACGCTACATTAACCTTAGCTAACCAAAGTCAACCATTAGCGTATTACAGTGCTAAGCAAGTATGAGCTCCAAGATAGCTATGCCACAGGATAAATCAGTAATAGGTAAATTTTTGGCAATACAAAAATTACCCAAATATCAGTACACACCAGAAGGTTATAAAGCTAACAGTTACAATGCACTGACCATGATAAGAAACACAAATGTTACCTCTGTGCAGTGTGCTCTATGCTAATTAGCACATTTATGAAAAAGTAACACAAAAAAAAGGTAATAAACCCTTTAGTTTTAGGAAAACATGCAAACCAACTGTACATGCTGAATAAATCAACCAGACAATAATAAAACACAAGTTACAGTGTGTTCATTCAGGGACAAAAACAGAAACAAAGAAGACGTAGAGGGACAAAGGGTGGACAGACCTTTTCTACAGCAAACTTTCACTTGTCATAGGAAAACCATGGGTGTAACTAATTGCATTAAAGGTGGTTGCACTACAGTCAGGTTTACCACGTCCATGAATACAGGGTCACTGACCTTTTTGGGATATTTAAATGTTGAGCCATCGCTAGTGTTATTAATTACACCTGCTACGAGGATTCAAAAAGTCTGCCATGAAAAAGGTCTATTCGTCCTCCACTCAGCCACTGAGAGAAATGATTGCAGACACTGAAGACGACGACGTCATTTAACACATACTTTAACTTGGCAAGTACTCTCTCAAATTACGAGAATAGAGCAGCACTAGTAAGAAAAACAATACTAGTAATTGTTATAATGTTTAACTTTTTTAGTCAAAGACAGCAAAGTGGCAGCAAAGCCACAATACTTCCATTGGAATTAATGACTTCTGGCCTCCCATTGTGTGCAAAGATATGAACAAGGCGTCAGTCAAAGGATGAGATAAGACTGCATTTTGGGGTTTGGATGGAGGTTCAACTTAAGGATACGATCAGTGCCTGGAAACAACACACTACCCCGGACCATTTCAGCCATGATGCAGCCAACAGACCAGACATCAACTGAAAAATGAAATGACAACCACTGAATTAGCATGCAGGACTGAAAAAACAAACAAAACTCAAAAGAACAAAAGGGTAACATAAAATAACAGGATGTGCGTGCCAGGTGACGTGTGGGATACATGACAAAAAAAAATGAATTGCATGCAGTCGAGTGCACTCTCAAACCTGGGTCAGCGTCCCACAGTGCTATGGAAAATGATTGTGCTTTTTGGCTCGCATTAAACAAATATAGTGCATACTTCTGTAGGAACCGCAATATTACTATCCAAAGGAGAGACGTTTCAGATTATTTCTGCTTCAGGTACAGTGAATAATGAATTTCAAGCTTTGAGAAGTGAGACACTGACTTTCAAGTTTTTCTGAAATGTTTTTAGGAGCAGAAATGCATTTTAACACCCTCAGCATCCTCACTGTTGTATGTGTAAAACTGGAATATACAGGTCTGTAAGGCCAGAAATGAGTTGTTTTTTAGTTGTTTTGTCACAGACACATTTGTGACATTGAAGATTAGAAGTCTCACGAATATTTCTGTAACTGAGCACCAATTTATTCAATATATTCTGGAGAAAAACCCCTAGCTATTCATCTTTTTCTGTGACTGCTGCTATGGAGTCTGCAAAGACATATGGAGAGCAGTTTGAGGATAGATGAGGGTATTTTTTGCAATTCAGTTCTCAGCTATGGAAGAGCAAACTATTAAATTCTATTTCAGGTTTTTCATGTGACTGTCATGGTGCCCGAAGTAACAGTGCTGCTGCTTAGGTGAGTGAGAAGGGAGTCGTGTGAGTGTTTGTGTATCTGTAGGAAGAGGAGGTGGGTGGTTGCAAGTCGAGGTATCAGGGAAATGCGAGAAATAGAATTTCTATAGTTGCTCACAAGTTATGATCTCTGTGCGGTCTGTTAGATGAAAAATAATGGGTTGAAGAGACGAAAAAGTTCTTTTGTGCTATGTTTGTTTCACAAGAAATGCCAGACACTGCTGCAAGCAGCTCAAGGATACAATCCCTTCCTGGAAAAAGGATTTTGTGGCGAACCATTTCTGCCATAATGCAGCCCACAGCCCAAATATCCACTACATATGCGCAGCATAAAAGGAGGGAGAAGAGAATAAGCAAAAATAAAATGCAAAAAGTCAGCAGGAAAAATTAGGGTCAATGTTTTTGGGTGAGAGAGCATTTGAGAGTTTTGCTGGAATAGGAGCATTGCTTCTATGCATTTACCTCATGATGCCTGTGCTAAAGGGGGAATTTAAAATCCAAAACTATTAGCTTAACTGGCTATTATGCATCGGACTTTATACCTGAAAGTATCCAGCTAGGCTAATGGAGCTCAACTCATGTCTATCAAAGGAATAGTTAAACATTATGGGAAATACACTTATTCACTTTCTTGCTGAGAGTTTTATGGGAAGATTGATACATGTCTGTATGCTAAATATAAAACTAGAGCCAGGAGACTGTTTGCTTAGCTTAGCATAAAGAGAGGAGGTAAAGGGAAACTGCTTGCTTGGCTCTGTCCAAAGGTAGAAAACTCTGCCAGCTTTGAAGGGTCTGGAAGGCAGTTTTTTAACCTTTGGACAGAGCCAGGCTAGCTGTGTCCACCTATTTCAAGACTTTATGCTAAGCTAAGCTAACCCGTTGCGGTCTGTAGCTTCATATCTAAAAGGACTGGCATGAGAGTGGTATCAATCTTCTCAACAAACTCTCAAAATAAGTGTATTTCCCAAAATGTAGACTTGTACTGACTGTACGTTCCAAGCAGGGGCGCCAAGTGAAACTGCTGAAGCATGCAGAAGTGCCTGTATTCACACTGGCGTTTTTTGGTTGTTTTTAGTCGGGCTGTATTAAGTTCGGGACAGGCAACCTCTTAATAAAACATCAAACGCATGCTAAAGCACTGCTGGGCACTGGGATCCCCAGACAGGAAGTTTCCCACAAAGCACCGATGCCCGACATCCCACCTTCCCCCCTGAGTGTGACCTTTAGAGAAACAGGGAGAGGGTGTGTGGGAGTGTGCGCGTGTGTGTGTTTGGGAGGTGCTGTAGAAACATCCCGGTGGGAGGGGAGGGGGGCCATGCAGTAGGCCAGGCAGCAGCTTAGGAGCTCCATATTGGCCAGTCGCTGTCAAGAAGCGGCTTCCTCCACTCACCGTTGGCCTGGTACCCCATGCCCAGGATGACTTCAGGGGCGCGGTAATAGCGGGTAACCACGTAGGGCGTCATGAGGAGGCCAGTGGCGGCTGTCCTGGCCAGGCCAAAGTCCAGGATCTTCAGTGTGCAGTCAGACTTCACCACGATGTTACTGGGCTTCAGGTCCTGTCAGGGATAACACAACGCTGATGCAGTTATGGTAGTAGTAGGAAGTAATAGCGTTTCACATTGAGAAAAATAGCTCCAAAGCCACATGTTGAAAATGTATTTGCGGGCGGTGTGGTGTTACATTGGGTGGTTAAATCTCCAACATCTAAAACTGGAAAGCAGCATTACATTCAAGAGCTCACTTTCAATTAGGGAATTCATTTTTCCAAGTCTCACAAAAGACTTTAGAAAGGAAGAAATAACAAATACGTTGCACAAAAACATTTTCTGGGCGGGAACAACTGTCCAAATAAATTCTATATATGGGAAACACTGCTGTTGGTGTAGTGGGAATTGGATATCACAGCTTGTTTTCCTCCAAAAAGAAGCAATCATTCATTCTCATACAGTATGAAAAACAAATACCAACACAGATGATAGGTTATTTAACTGTTGCCTGAGCTGCACCGTGCCCCGCCCTGTTTCATATTAATCACCTGACACCTACAGGAAGAAACAGCCAGGAAATAATTCAACACATATGACGTGTTTTGCAAAAATTATTGGAGAAATGTAAACTGGACACACACTTGGGTAAATAACTCTAAATGTGACTGGTGGCTTGACAGGTTGGAAAATGTATTCTAGAGGGAGGGCTCTGCAGCATCTAAAGAGGACAAGGAAGCTTTCATCACAGAGACAATGCGCCCCAAAAAGTGCACAGAGCTGAATGTTTGGCGATACATGACTCATACTGCATCTGTTCACCTTATGAAAGCTTTGCGTGCGAGCCCTGCCGACGTGAGCGAGGCTGGTTAGCGCCGCCTGTGGCTCAATTAGTTCTGGCTGGCAGAGCAAGAGGAGCTCTGCTAATCTACAGATGCTTCCTCCACTGCGGGTGATTGACAGAGTGCCGTACGTGTGTGTGTGTGTGTGTGTGTGTGTGTGTGTGTGTGTGTGTGTGTGTGTGTGTGTGTGTGTGTGTGTGTGTGCGTTAGTGACGGTGTGTGTACATACAAAAAAAAAAAAAAAAAAAAAAGATCTGTATATTGCTGTTGGTGCTTGAGGGTGTGTGTGTGTGTGTCATCCTGTGTCTGTTGTTTCAAGGTGAACATGAGCACCTGTGTGCGTGTTACTGCAACCTATTCATGATGTCAGCTGCATAACAACCTGTTTAGTTGTGTTTTCTGGTGATTTCATATATTACTAAGTGTCAGTAAATGCATATTAAATGAAAACTAAGATTCTGCCACGTCTCAAAGGTAGCTCTAAACTTGCAACTTTGTTTAAGTGATTAGGATATATTAAACATATTAATCATGATCAGTTTGTGCAACCCATTTGTCTTATATTGCATGTTTTTGAATGAGGAAATTTTGATAAATCTTATTAACATATCCATGTTGTGCTTGCAATATAACCTTTAGTTATTTTGTGTGTGTGTGTGTGTGTGTGACTGACCCTGTGTATGATGCCGGCGGCGTGCAGGTGCTTGATTCCACACAGCATCTGGTAGAGCAGGTAGGACAGCCTCTCGTGATCCAGCTCCATCTGAATCACCTGGCAGAGGTTGGCATCCATCAGCTCCATCACTAGATACCTGCAGGGAAGACCCAGAGGTTAAAACAAGCGCGCACAAGTAAGTGGATATACAGACATGGACCGAGAAGAACACATACACAAACACACGCACAGGTTTCATACTTTGGCTCAGAGAGAGTAACTGTTCGTGTAATATCGGCCAGTTAATGTACATAGAATCAATTGTTATTATCAGTTTTTTTCATTTTATATATGTGGTGCAGCATATTTCTGTGTGTTATCCATCAGTGTAAAATTACTAAAACTGACTGATAATATCATGTAATCTGTTCTAAGTTGTTGGTGCGTCATCTGTACAATCAGATGACTCATTAGTCAAAAGAACGGCATATTTTTTTTAGTATTTTTGATTAAAAATCCAAACAATCAGAAAATTTAAAAAAAGAGCATAAATTAATGTAGACCTATATTTGAGTCTGTTTTTTCCATCAACCGCACAGCACTTGTTTCCCATGGCATTTAGGACCTGACAGTAATGATTCTTCTTTGCACAAAGTGATGATGTGACATTATCTGGCAGCTGTTACATCATCAGCCCCTCCTACATGGTGTAAGGAACTTGTGACAGATTTGTATTTAAACGAAAGTAACATCTCGGTTACAGCTTTACACGACAAAGAGAGAGACTTCTGCATCCTTAGTTGTGTACACCATATGTTTATGATGAAATCTATATTTTTAGAAATTTCGCAAACATATAGTGCACCGTCATGCACACTGTTAATATGAGTATGCATGAGTGTGTCCGAACAGACTGGCGAGTGCGTACACACACGTACAAAAAAATGTTTTCCTTCATCCTGTAGCTGTGTGTTTGCCCCACAGCCCTCTGGCTATGATTTGTCCAGTTTCCTTTTTAGCTCCAATCAGGCAGACATAGCACTGCGCGCGCACACACACACACACACACACACACACACACACACACTGAGCTTCCAGAGTATGGCATTAATCATGTTTGTTCCCGTCATACCCTGCGATGTACCAAACCATCACTTCCCCCCCACATCGCAGTCTAGTATTCCCCTTTCTGTGATTCCACAGCCAGTTTCCACTCGCATGGGCATCTTGTTGACTTCGAAACACATCCAGGACACTGCTAAATATACCCCCGGTGCTGCTCTTATTAAAATCAGAGGCCACTAAAATGTGGTATTTATGAGTCAGGGTGTAAACATGAATATGAATTAAGTATGTGGACAGATTGAGGAATTTGCAATTTTTTTTTTTTTTTTTTACCTGACCTTGAGATAAAATATGGTCTGGTTTAAGACAGACATTAAACATGTCCACTCCCTGTGATTACAGGTAATGTACTTATTGGTATTCCTTGAAATACATCTGCCTGTATAAAGTATATGTAGTAAGGCAGAATAACACAATAACCGAAGATGCAGCTAAGCTGACAAGCCCCTAAAATTCAGAAAAGATTATCTGAGCCCCCAGCATGCCACATCCTGTAGTGATTTGACAAACATGCAGTGCAGCAGATGTTATTTTGCTCGGTTATACTCACACATCTTGGAACTCTTCCAGTGTCTTCTGTGGTGTGAATACATTTAATAGGCCGATTATCTGTCAAAATAAGAAGCGCGGTTATTACTCTGAGGGTCCGGAGGGGAGATGAAGAGTTGTAATGAATGACAACATCACCACATCTACATCTCTGAACCAGCAGGGCCGAGTGTTCAACTGAAAGGCTCAGACTGCGCCAGAATGAGCATCAATAATGAATAACAACAGGACATTCCCTAATTCAAACACTAAGTAAAAAACATGTTGCAGCAGCACAGCAGAGCATTGCGGTGATCTAAAAGATTCCCATTATCCATCTCTGATGCTCAGTACTTACTGCACTCAGAGTTAACCTGTCAATCAAACATGGTGGGTAGTTTTCTGGATCACTGCTGACTTAGCAGTAGAGTTGCGATAAAGAAATCAATTTTTATGGAAATGTCACAGATAATTACGTGATATTCGGTTGAATAAGGCGTGACCGCACAGCAGTATTTGACTATTTTTAATGCAGCCTGATGCAGCACAGTCAAATGGACGCACAGGGACAAAAATTATGTCCAATTTGATTTAGAGACTAAACACAGCCAACATTTTCCAGAGCCTTCCTCGGGCCAAGCTTTGCTCCATCCAAGTTATTTCTATTGGGAATTCACTGCTCCCACATGCTTGTTCATCACATTACTTCTTGACTGATTAAAACTCTGAAACAACCTGGTGCATTTCAAGCCAAATGTAAGCCTGTATCCATGAGAAACAGGCTGATATGTTAGTGTCTCAAGTACACAGAAGTCTAAAAAAAATCAAACAGAAAGTGACAGGAAGCTCGTAGCTTACGTTCTTGTGGTTGACACATTTCATGAGCACCAGTTCCCTGTAGGCCCGTTTTGCGTGAGTTTGATTCTGAAAGGGCCGGCTCAGCTTCTTGATGGCGACGTTCCTCTCCAAGTTGTGGTCATACGCTGAACTGGAGGGGGGGGGCATAGAGTCAACAATAATTCATGTCAAAAACAAATGTATTATTTCTTTTTGTAGCAATTCTCTGAGGACCACAAAAATATTTTTCACACATTTTGTTGGATCTTGCTGATCTTTTAACCAATTGCTCTTTTCCAGTGGTTGTTTGCAATGTTGAAGACAATAAAATCACATGGTGTACTCTGTCGAAGCATGTTTTGGAACAATTTAGTCAAAATTCCCTCCCTCAGTTTGGTTATTTTGGCCCAGAGAAGCGGCACCGCAGTGTTTTTTTGTCTACTAGAAATTGTCAAAGTCAAACATTTTCAACTCCTTCACATAGAAGGCTTTAATATGTTGAAATTTATAGATGATACAACATAACATCCAACTGAAATGACAAATTGTCGCCTCTTTTTGTGGTCTGAATCATGTCAAAGTGATTTTTTAATTTATAGTTAATATTTTTAAGTATTGAAACAAATTTTAAAAAAAAACTTTTTCTTCTTTTTCTGACTTTTTCTAAATTTGTGTGTCTGCCATTTGGTTGCTAGTTGCATCTCGACATGACAATGATGAGAGTGGAGCGAGTGAATCAATCAGTAATGTTGCAGCTGTATTCATCCATTGTATCCAAAATATTGATTGATTATAGCTTTAAGGTGTTTGTGTGTTGATTCACTTCTATGGGACGCTTTGAGGCTGTACTTCATGATGTTAGTGTATTGGACTGCATTGTATTGAAGGGTGCTTTAATACTTTGTCCACCTCATATTCCTATACGGAGGAACTAGCATTTGGTGATATGACATTAAATACAGTGAGTCCATAGAAACGTGTCTACCATCAGATACGGAGGCATCTGTCCGTTTAATATGCCTGGTCATATTAGAGCAGGGCGACTTTATGGCAATTTTGGATTTAGGGGGACAGTAAACTCCATCACACGTGCTTGTCAGACGGTCAAATAGCTTCGGAGCCCCACCCCACACTTTTCAAACGTCTGACTAGGAGGGGCTGTGTAGGCATTTCTGTAACTTCCTGAAAACGGTCAGCTTTTCACTCTGCCTTCCAGTGTAGCACAGTGATAAAATTTTTATCCATATCATTCAGTCCTGCAAGGAGGAAAAAAATATTGCACCTTACAATATAATACAATTTTTAAAAAATGTGTAGAATGGTGCTTTAGAAAGACCTGAAGCATTCACTGTAGAGTTGTTGCATGTCCCTGTTTAAAACACTGTTACAAAAGACAAGCACACAATGTGACGGAGCTAACAATTTGGAGAAGAAATCTTCAAAAAAAAAAAGATTTTACAACCATTATACTGGGCATCCTGCAGAAAGCCTGAGTAAGAGAATCGTAGCAGATGTTGAAATTTAATAGCCAGCTTTTCCTCACATAACAGAATGAAGTCTTTACTGATGCTGATATGCATCCATTTCCTCGTGTTCCTACCTGATATGAGGACCAGAGAAGATTAATGACAGCAGAGAACTTTGATGAGCTCATCACATTTAGCTTATGTTACGAAGCCTGGAACTGGATTACTTCTGACTGCCTCCTTTGGCCACTAATTAAAAATTTTATGTCCAATCAATCTACCACTGAAATGATGCTCATGCAAACAATGCAATAGTGGTACAAATGTTGATATGATAGAATATCATCCTACACAGGAAACAATCCTGACATGGACCAGAGTGATCCTGGGTTTCAGATTCAAAGTCACTTCAGCACCTGCCCTTCCCCAAATCCTCTCACATCCACATAACTCCACAGGGAACACACACATTACCACTCTGCACCGTCAACAAATACTACATTATGCATCAGTTTCTGTGCTGTATGCTGTTTTTTTTTCAATATCTGATCTCATCAACTTTCAGAGCCAACAGCTGACAAGTTTCTCGCGTTCGCAATCAATAGAACGAGGTAGTACTGAAAAATGTTACTGTTATATTAAATGTGAAAAGGGCAACAAATTGATTTAAGATGAACATTTTAGAGAGGTATTTGTGATATTATAACATCTGGAAAGTAGTAGGACTTTAATCTATCATAAAACCAGTATGTCCGTTCCGACTCACCAGACAATTCCCTGTGCTCCGGATCCGATGGGTCTGAGGTTCTGGTAGCGCTTTAAAACCATAAAAGTTGAATCGCCCACATCTATACTGTAGTACTCTTTTTCCCGCTTGTTTCGGTTCATGGTGAAGCCTTGGACAAACACTGTGACTGGGCATCCAAGTGGAGCTTTCCTCTCAAGACCTGCAGAGAGTCAAGAGAAAGAGAGATTTGATCTTTAATTTTACACTTCCAGGGACCAAAACAATCATACGGAAATAATGTATGTGTTTTCACACATGCCAAAACAGCGATCACAGCCAATGAAACAAGTTATATTTTGTTTGTTTCTGTTGTTTTTGTCCTTAAAAAGAATTGTCGAGTCACTGATGCCGATTACTGCGTCCTACAGCGTAAGCGTACAGTACAAATCTGCCCCTTTAACCCAATTAAAAACATTGATTCAACGGTGTCAGAAACTCATACTTGGCCATGCAATGACTACTAAGCCCCTGAAATACATCATATAACCCAGAGGAGCTGTGCATACAGTACATATAAACCTCAAAGGTCAGGGCGATGGAGCGATGAGCCAGGCGGAGAGAGGCAGAGAGGAAGCAGGAAGCTGGGTTTCATGCTGGGTCTGAAGACGACGAATCATTAGTGGAATTTGGAACATTGCACTGAGGAGGTCGGCGTTGCAATGATAGCTGTACGTTCCGCTGACCATGACCTGACCTCTGGATTTCTCCGACTACTGCTGAGCCCACCCCCCTCCTTTCAGTATCATTTAGCCTTCAAGCCTTTCTTTCTCCTTGCTCTCCTCCCCGCTGCATTTTTATTCTTGGGTGCAGCCATTATTCAATCTTAGCTCTTATACTCGTGTTTCATCCTTCCTGTTTCTTATCATCTTTGACTCCTCTCCTCTCTCCCGCCTTCCTCTCTTTGACTCTGATCATAGCATCATCATCCTCTCTCTCCTGCTGGAGAACCTCATCAACAGTCTGCAGCTGAGCTACACGCCGCAGAGGTACAGGGATGAATGAAGGGTACACAAAAGAGCCTGAACTCCTTTTATCTCCTTTTAAGAAGTGCTGACAAAATGTTTGGCAAGAAAATGTTTCTGGGGAATTTGAAGGCCAAGGCAACACCTTGAACTCTTTGTCATGTTCCTCAAACCATTCCTGAACAATTTTTGCAGTGTGGCAGGGCGCATTATCCTGCTGAAAGAGGCCACTGCCATCAGGAAATAACGTTGCCATGAAGGGGTGTACTTGGTTTGTAACAATGTTAAGGTAGGTGGTACATGTCAAAGTAACATCCACATGAATGCCAGGACCCAAAGTTTCCCAGCAGCACACTGCCCAGAGCATCACACTGCCCCCGCTAGCTTGCCTTCTTCCCATAGTGCATCCTGGTGCCATCTCTTCCTCTGGTAAACAACACATACGCACCCAGCCTTCCACATGATGTAAAAGAAAACGTGATTCATCAGACCAGGCCACCTTCTTCCATTGCTCCATGGTTCACTTGTGACGCTCACGTGTCCATTGTGGGCGCTTTCGGCAGTGGACAGTAGGGCTGAACAATTAATCAAAATTTTAATCGAAATCGCAACATGGCCTACTACAATTTTCAAATCGCAGGAGGAGCAATATCTGTTAAAGGTGAAATGTGTCAAAATAACGTTTTAAATTAAATATTGTTGTGCTGCAGAGACGTCCCGGCCTACACATCATACTGTTTGATACAGATCTCTGCAAAAATCACACCATAATCATTTTAATATGCTTTTCAATGAAAATTAGAATTATGATGTAAAGATGATCATTCCCTCTAATATCACAAATCATATCACAATTGCAATATCAGTCAAAATAATCGCAATTAGATATTTTTTCAAAATTGTTCATCCCTAGTGGACAGTGGTCAGCATGGGCAGTCTGACCGGTCTGCAGCTACGCAGTGATACACCCGTCTATCATAGCCACCATTAACCTTTTCAGTAATTTGTGCTACAGTAGCTCTTCTGTGGGAACGGACCAGATGGGCTAGCCTTCACTCCCCAATGAGCCCATGACCTTGTCGCCGGTTCACTGGTTGTCCTTCCTAGGACCACTTTTGGTAGGTACTGAGCACCGCGTACCGGGAACACGGAAATGCTCTGATCCAGACATCTAGCCATCACAATTTGACCCTTGTCAAAGTCGCTCAGATCCTTATGCTTTTAACTGCTTCCAACACATCAACTTCAAGAACTGACTGCTCACCTGCTGCCTAATATATCCCCTTAGCCATTATAACAAGATAATCAATGTTATTTACTTCACCTGTGAGTGGTTTTAATGTTGTGGCTGATCAGTGTATATTGGATTGTTGGATTTTATGAATTGCATAATTGACAAAGATCTGATCAATGAAAAATAGAAATAATTATTATTTGCAGTCTATCATATGTACAGAATATGTGATGTTTGTAAAGAATCTAAAACTATTCAAAATTTATTTTCTATTTCCTCTTTAGTTTCTATTGAGTTCAAGATAAATCCTGGGTGACTCTCATTAGTGATGTCCTGAGTAGATCTTCTGAAATGTCAGAAGGATCAAATTCATTAATCACAAAAATTAATCGCCACTAATTCTGACAGTCGAGTGAGTCACCTGTCAAGCAACACTACCAAACATTTGCTGGTTCCAGCTTCTCAAATGTGAGAATTTGCTGCTTTTCTTTAGCGATGAATCTGACTTACTGTGGATCAATTGTTAATAATTATTATTAAATGGTCAATAAAATGTCAGAAATGAGTGAAGAATGTCATCACAAAAACCCAGGGTGACGCCTTCCAAGGTTTTGTTTTGGCCGACCAACAGTCCAAAACCTCAGTTTACTAATAGAAAAGACAAAGAAAAACAATACATCCTAAAATTTTAGATGCTGTAATCATCAACAAACTTGGCATCTTTGCTTCAAAAATTACTTAAGTAATTAATAGATTATCAAAATTGCTACTCATGAATTTTCTGTCAATCGACTCCTTGTTTAATCAAGCACTGTCTGACACATAAGGACTTTAATGCAACCAACAATTATTTTAGTTATCAATTAATCTGCTGATTATTTTCTCGATTAATCGATTGTTTGGTCTATAAAATGTCAAAAATAATGAAAAAAGAGAATCACTGTTTTCCAAAGCCCGTTATGCAACCTAAAATATCTTGTTTTGTTCTGACCAACAGTCCACTACCCAAAGATATTCTATTAACTATCATAGAGGACTGAAGAAACCAGAAAATATTCATATTTAAGAAACAAGAAACGGAAGAATTTGGTATTTTTCCTTTAAAAATTGACTCAAAACAATTAATTGATCATCAGATAGTAGACGATTAATTTTCTGTGGATAGACTAGTCGATTAATCAACTAATTTTTTCCAGCTCTAGTGGACTTTTTTTAGGCAGAAGAAAACAGCAAAAAGATCACACTCCATACTATCAGTACTAGCTGAAATGAAAAACATATAATCCACCTGTAACATGGTTTTAAGGAAACATCATTGAGTAAATCAAATACACACATCATTGGAGACTTTGTACTCTTCAAAGAGTACTCTTCCACCTCTGAGGTATATGTAAGCTTACGCAAACACTGCAGTATATGTGTAAGCTGATGTTAGGCTTCAGCATGCAGTGTGACATTATTCTCTCTCCCGTTTGAAGACAGAGCAGCAAATATCAGGCTTACTGTGAGACTGGAGGATCTGTGGCTGCATGTGAAAATGGGACTGAGTGATATGACAGAATGTGTCGGGCTGTCGACTCAATTCAACTGTTTTTGTGGCCCTACATCACATATCATACAGCCAGGGTTGCACGCAATAAAATGAATGAATGAATGAAAGAAAGCTGTAGGCTCAGGAATCGTGTGGTCTGTGTGTGTGTGTGTGTGTGTGTGTGTGTGTGTGAAAGACAAAAGACAGGCTTACATCTACATTTATCAGACCACAAAGGCCGGTCACATCTATTGATAATTCTTCAGAAGTGCTCCTACATCTGAATATTAAGGCATCAAAGTTGCAGCTGCATCAGCAAACACAGCTGCCACCGTCACTAAAATCCACAGAAAAAAAACATCTTTGAGCAAATAATGCCTCTGACAAGCTGACAGAAAAGAACAGATAACTGTGTCAAAAAGTGTCAAATATGGCTTTTGCACAGGTGGGCGTACATTAGCAGTCCTGTCCATATCTACACTAGCCTTTCTCCGACAGCTGTCCATCGCACCGTCTCTCCTGGGAGCTGATCTGTCTTTCACTGGCTACAAGTCTGGTCCAGTCCACTCAGAATGCAGTGAATTTACCAGCCACGTTCTTGCAAATATCAAATAGGTTTGTATTATCTGTGCGACCTTGATTGAGCCAGCAAGCAATTTGTGAGGGGTTAGATTTTATCAACGAACCACTCACACTCGGCTGCTGATAAGAGCCGATATAAAGCACATTCTGTGCCAAATGTTGGTACCAACTGAAGCCTCAAACCTGATTTCTTGCCTGATTGTCTGGATGAACAAATTTGCGGTATTTTGGCCCAAACAGTGTGTAATCTGAACACAACCTTAGCAAGTTTGCTGGTCGTGCTAATCATTGAAGAACTGAGCACTCCCAATGGGAAACTTTTTCAGAAAGTGACACCAACAGTCATAACTACCTTAAATGTAAAAAGGGTGTTGCAGAATAAAGAACAAGATATCATTGGTGTGCAGTGTGCAATTGCACAATATCAAATACCAGCAAATAGACCTAGCCCTTGGAACATGCAGCAAGGCTCTCACAGAAACGCCACAGTAACAAACCGTAGCATTACTATGTGCTTTCCATCCCGTTAATACACAACTCACACATGTTTACAGGCTGTAAACATTTCACACTGTGGGATATACACAGATTTAAGAAGATTTTTGTTTATTTTTGTGTAATTTTGTGTAAGGACTTTTTTTTTTAATTAGTGCAACCAAAAATGCTTGATTTTGCAAAAATTGTGACACAATTTGCAATGTTTTATGTGCTCTTTTTGCAGTAAAATTGCAGGAATTGGGTAAAATTATGTTCTGAAAATAATGTGAAAATAATGTAATCTACAATTAAGAGTCATGTAATCACTTCCTCTGAAAAAAGCACAGAAACAAAAAGAGAACCACAGGCTCAAAGTTATATGAAAAAGAAAATACTTTACTTGAGTTACATTTATAACCCTTTACTAAATAAACTTTCACCTCAACATTAGCACCAAACAAAATCAGTCAATAATTTCATTAAAATACCATAACTATAAACATAGTTTCATAAAAATATATTGCCCATTTTTATGTTTGAGGTAGATTATGTCCATTCTTGCTGTCTGAACAACGCATCAACTTGTATTCTTCTGACTAACTGAATGCAAACCAGCTACGTGCTGCGATGATGTAAGTTACCACGACTCCAAATGCAACAATTGGCCCAAATCACAAGCGGTCTGTTGATTTGGCCATTTCTTGCAGAAAAGTTGTGGTAATTTAGCAAAAGTGCAAGCTCTTGCTAATATTGCAGAGATTTCTTGAATTTGCGTGAATTATTGCAATCGCAAAATCGCGATTTCCTGGAGTGACTGAAATTTTGGGCCCTCAGCCAACTTTAAGTCATTTTTTAGGTTCTGAATTTACAATTAGGCGATTTCAAGCTCAAGGAAATCTTCAATTTAATAATGACAGAATTTAAGATAGTAGATTTAGAGATACTGATATGAAAAAAATATGGTGGTAAAATGTTTTGTCACATTGCCCAGCAGCCCTATCATTGATAAAGACCATGAATATTCCATTGTGCTTGTAAATTTGTACAAAAAAACCCTAATTTGAACAACTACACAAGGTGTAAGCGCAAAACAAATTTGCACATGGACACAAAAGCAACATCACATCTTGCAGGAGGGAATTTGAGCTTGTCCCAAAGGCGTGGACAGACACGACGGGGTGGCGTTTCTTTCTCAAGGAAACCGTCTTCGCCCTCACCAAAGACTGTTTGAACTGCGGCATGCTGTTTGGTTTGCTGTATTTGTGTCAGGGATGTTCTTGGCTGCCAGGTTAGAGCAGCACATATCACCATGTCACCTGTTTTTATAGCTAGTATTGACTTTACCTACCAAGGCAAATTTTGGTATTCACCTGTGGACATTAGAGTCTCACAGTCCAATCAATTTTAGCATTGGAGGGACAGAGAAAGACAGCCAACCGTGACACTGTTGGCACCGTGTTTCAGCCAATGAGAACAATGAAAATTATCTAACATTCACAAGTCAACAAGCCCAAACCCTGTCGGCATCAACCAATAAGACCTCCAGGTATGACAGTGGGCTCATCATGTGTTAGCCAGGACTCATAATCCCATCTCTGCAGGCTACCTTTGGCTTTTGGTGCAGGAATCAGATTTCTTGGTGTTTTTTGGCTGACCGTTGCTGTTCTCTTGGCAGGTTGTTTCGAAAAAACCTCGCCATCAATGTGCAGTGCAGTGTGGGAGCTGCATCACCCAAATATGACCATAGATAAAATATGCACACAAAATAGCTGCAACCTGTGACAACCCACCTTTGATCGAACAATTCTCATTAAAGTTAATAATATCATTTAATGGATTATAAAAACGTCACATTTGATCCCCTGGGATGATAAGCTATCTTACATTATTGTAAGTGTTGTACACCATTTAATTGCTGCAACACAGATAAACCGAACTGCAACATTATGCAATTGCCAAAGACAGGATACATTACATTCACCTTTAAATTTGCAGGTCAGTGAGGCCAATAACATCAGAATAATCACATAAAATGACAGAAACAGAATGTGCAGCCTTGCCTATATTAAAATATTGTTATTATTAAATCAACAGATATGTTGCTACAGTATAATAACTCTGGATATATGAGGGTAAAGCCATAAGAACACATTTAAAAGCTGACAAATATTCATGAGATCATTTCACGGCAGTACATATCAGCGAGCTGATGTGAGCCGCATGGAAACAGGGTGTATTCAAAGGCATCAATATGTGATTTCTGTTCACACGGAGGATGTTATTGTTCATGGTTGACCACAGGCTGGAGGTCACGGTGTTTTAGTTGAACCTTTAACTAGTTTAAAGACCGGCAACACCAACCGGTTCACAGTTTACAGCGTAAGCAGCGCTAGTGTGTGTGTGTAGCTGTGTAGGTTACAGTAGTGTAGTCACTCAGTCTGGTTGCCTTCCACCAGTTAGGCCAGACCTGTCCTGCCACCATGTACATTATAGTAACACCTATTTACAGTAACGTGTGTGACACATATTTGGCTGTTACCATCCCCCAAAGGCTGACAATAACACGTCTTAAAGAGAGGAAAGAAAATCCGTATGTGGAGCTCACCCCTCTCCGGTTAATTCCAGCAGTGTCGACCCGCAGTCGCAGCTCGCTGCCCGGACACACAACACAACCTGGACGTTGGGGGGGATTTTTTTTGAAGAAAAACAGCACTTGAATCCCTTTTTTTCCTCTGGATACACTCCCGTTCCCCTCACACTAGCAGGCCGGGATCACCGCAAAATACATGTGTAGCTCCTTCGTAACCTAATCTTTGTGCTTCCGTGACACACGCAGTTTCTGCCATTTCATACCGACGTCGTCGAAACCAACCTTGCGATGTTTCCTCGGCTGCACAATGAGGACCAGGGGGGGCGTTCAAGACCGCCTGCGCGTTCCCGGAAGCAGCTCCGGGAAAGCGGAAGCGACGGTTTCGCAACGTTTTGCAATGACGCTATTTACAAGAGGAGATACGGCATATTTTATATATGTTTCAAGTGTATTTTCACAAATGTTTTAAAATACATTCACAGCGTATACATGAATGAATACAAACGTTATATGAACGTTTCTGAAATGTATGTAGCCTGTAAATTATTCAAATTAATGTATATCAAATTTTGTGTGCCCAAATGGCTCAGATGGCTTGATTTAAATAATCGTTCCAGGCTCAAATAGGTACAATTATATTATTTCACCCAAAAAAGAAAGGATTAAAGAAAATTGAATATAAATTTGTGAAGCAGAACTTTGTTTTTATTTGTGTGTTTTCTACTTCATTAATTGTCTCATGAACCACCAGATTTATCTTATGACCCTTTAGAGGGGGCCCGACCCTTAGGTTGAGAACATTTTATGACTCTATAATGTAGTTTAAACTAGCTCCACCTTGACCAGCTACAACAATACAATAATATATCAGTAACAGGGGCCACATTTTTACCTGAACAACCACTTTTACTTTTGATACTTTAAGCACATTTTGATGGTAATACTTCTGTACTTTTACTAATTACTAATTTAAAATGAGGGGCTTTTACTTCTAATATAGAATTTATAGATTGTTTTATTGGTACTTTTAGTAAAGTAAAGAATACTTCCTCTGCCACTAATGTTTCATTTAGGGTTACTTCACTCCTACAGATGATATTTGTGCACCAGTTTTTGAGGATTCAGATAAGCGTATGTAGTGTTGAATGTGTTTATCTGTTCCGATAGGTATCAAATTCGACCATGAAGAAAGATTGAGCTTGTTTGAAAAGAAGGTCACAGGCAGGTCTTAAAATATTCTTCCACAGGTCGGATACTTAGTATTGGGCTGGACAGGACAGAGGCGTAAATCTGGACTAAGTTAAGTTAATTAAGCTACAAGATATCTCTAGATGATGTGGCTAACTCTGCCAGGAGGAATTGCAGATAATTGGAACACAGTTTTGGAACCTTTCTTTGCACAAAACAGAGACAAAGCAGAAACAACATCCAGGATACTGTAACTCTGGAGATTATATATTCTTTATACCACATGTCAGAGGTAAAATGTCACTTTTTACTTCCCTTCACCATTTTACTTTGCATGTTTTTTTAATGGAAACATACACCAAGGAAGCTCATAAAAGAATGTGAAGGGCCCAGTTTACCTAAAACATACAGTTTACATGTTAACATTCAATATGGCACTTTTTTTTTTACTTTTACTTTAGCTAAAAAATCTTCATGACAGAGGGGTAATAGCCTGTAGCATGTTCTATAATAACTATTTATTGCCAGAACTGCATGTATTAGTCAATCACCTGTGTGGTAATCTATGTAAGGCACTAATAGGAAGTGGGACAATTAATGTGTCACTTGTGGTTGAAACATCAGATTAACACAGTGCCGCCTACAATGGATTGGTCCTTTGCTGCCCCATCTGCCGTTAGCTTGCCCTGCAAATCCAATTATGTTCTTATGTCCCCAGTCTAAAAATAGTTGAAAATGACGGAAAACACAGAAAGAACGCGTCATTAGTTGGTAGCCCAGAGGAAATTATGTTATGGAGCTGATGTGTCTTTTCTGTGGAGACAATTGATCTGTCATGAAGAAATGACTGTGTGTGACGGGCTGCCATGACAGACAGGAGCACCCGGACGAGGGAGAGGTGGGTGGAATGGCAGCAGGGGATGCATAAGAGGAAGGATTAGATTCAAAGAGGCGGATGTCTGAAGGAACTTAACAGGAATCTCTTCAGATACCGGATGAAATAAGGTAGGCCACATTACATATAAAAAACCAAGTTATAATGCTTTTGGTGTGAATATTACTCATCAAACCACCTGTAAGCCTTAAGATAGATGCTTACAGACAGTGCTAGCTGTTGTATGACTCCACGCAGGTACAGAATGAACTATTAGAACTATATTTATTACTAATGAGAAGAATGGCTTTTTCTTCTTTATTATTTATATATATATATATATATATATATATATATATATATATATATATATATATATATATATATATATATATATATATCAACTGGGGACTGGGATCAACAATATAAGAATTGATCTGCGATCACTTAGAAGGTGCCAGTGTGCAAGGCTTCGAAGCCTTCTCTCTCACATACGCACACACTGAGTGAGAAGAAGAATGAAAAATAGACGTGTGTACTCTTTCTTTCTCTCTTTCTCTTGATAAATGAAAGTATTTATCAAGTCAACATGTGTTTGGTTGCTCAGCTCCCAACTGAAATCATTGTCAGATGCTGTGTGTGAAGGGAGTGGCAATGGAGTTTGTTATTGTGATACAAACATAGATAGAACATTGTGTGTGGAATGACTTATGTTATTGTATAGTGGAGGGATTTTTTGGGGGCCAACAAAACGCTTTTTAATTCATAATTCTTCATCATTCATTTGTTTTCATCATTTTTCTACTATGATTTGAGGTGTTTAAGCCAGAACTTTAGAGATCATTCATCATTGGACATTGGTATAACAAAATTGTATTTATATGCTCACTAATGTGATGTGACTATAGCAATAACTATGTCGATAGGTGAGCTATGGTCATCTTGCTTGAATTAGTACACATAACCTGATTAACAGAGCTGGGTTACTTGGCAATCTATCAAATTACCACGTCATGTCTGATTTGTTCTTGTCAGTGTTTTCTATGTGGTTCATGTGCCAGAATGAACTGCATGCAAAGCAGCGTGTCTATATTGAGTCTAAACACCAGAACAGAAAAGTGTAGTGAAAATTGTTAAATCTATTAATGTAAATTAAAGACATAAAACCATCAGTGCAAAAAATAACAATAAACACCAACAACATTCTTCCATTTTCCTCCTCATTTTCTTCAATAAGAGAAGCGATAAGAGTTATAATAAGATGCTTCCTGGAGGCTACTCCACCAGCATGCGGATGTTAATCTCATCATCAAACAAATAATGAAAACTCAGATTACTGAGACCACTGTAAACACTTCATGTTAATCTGGTTATTCTCAGTAGCCTTCATCTAAGGCCAATGCCATTGGTGTTGCTAGCTGCAGCAACCCTCAATGGCCTCATGTTGCAAAAATATCCTCAGTCACAGGTTTTCTCCTCTACTACATGGAAGTGATCATTTGTCCAACATCATGAAAGCTTTACCTCAGTTTGCCCTGGAAGAACAGCACCTTACTCCTGATTTGTGCCATAAAGCAATCCTACAGTTTCTTTCAAATTTGACCCACTTGCAAAATGTAGTGGGAAGGCATGTAGGTGTGTGTACATGCAGGTGGAGTCTGACAGTTTCTTCTCAGTGATGGTATTTGTGTATGTTGATTTATGCTAATTCTTACATGAACCATTAAAAAATATACTAAACATTTGCTAGTAGCGGTGTCAGTGCAGCTTACTGAGCCTACTGGCATAGATACATCTCTTAACCTCATAACAGTTTATAATGTCTACTATTTTTATCTTCTGTCAGATAATTACAGAGAAAAAGGATCAGTGAGAAATGGTAATGGCTGAGGCAACTGACTGAAGAACAAGGGTAGAAAGTGTGCACCCATGCCATACTTAAAAAATATATTTTGCTTTATACAGAAGCTAGCAAGTCCCACCCAACTCAACTAAGGTTTTCTCAGTTTTGAAAGAAATAGCAGAGAAATACATCCTTATGTATTCTCTTCATTTAACAAGCCATACTTGATCAATATTTATAATGCTCTTTACAACTTAAAAGCAGACAGAAATAAGGACTGAATGCCTTATATTTGTAGAATTGTAAGATAATACATGGTCGTGGTCAAGCTGTTTTTTCAAATTCATGACATAAAATGTCCATTGTATAGTCACCAGTATACTGGATATTTTCAATTACCAGAATCCTCTCAAGGTAATTTACCATTTCAGAAATCCCTCAACGTAAGCATATAAGGCGTTTAACACTGCTCAACACCAGGCCTTACCAAACAGACTCTAAATTGGTGCGAGATGTAGTACAGAAACTCAAAAACTGATCATCAATCAAAAGACTTACAGTATAAGTGTATCCATGGTTTCTCTTTTCTCAGTCTTTGAAAACTAAAACTGTCGTCTTGACGTCTTTCAGTCATTAATCTGGATTAATCAACTGAAAAAGAAAATCTAAAAAGTCCTTACATTGCATAGAAGCTCTCCATTCAACAGGTTTATATGTGCAACAATTACTTCACCTTGATAGCAAACATATAAGCAATTAACCACAGTATTGGATTTGTTTCCAATTAGATCTAATTCCACTAAACTCTAAGCTTGTCTGTCTGAAACTGTGACCTCTGACCTTTAAATGTTCTCTGTGTCTTACTTCTCAGTGGGGTTCTTGTCCATGAGGAGATTCAGCCTGTTTGTTGAGAAATGACACTGTAAGACATCTGCCCAGTTGCCACCAAACCTCATATTATATTTAAAGGTCCAGTGTGTAGAATTTAGTTTCATCTAGCGGAATATAATATTCATAAGTATGTTTTAATTAATGTATAATCACCTGAAAATTGTTGTGTTTTTGTTACCTTAGAATGAGTCCTTTATATCTACATAGGGAGCGGGTGCACCACTATGTTTCTACAGTAGCCCAGAACGGACAAACCAAACACTGGCTCTAGAGAGGGCCTTTTGCGTTTTTCGTGAGTTTTGCGGCCACCATAGATTGAAAGGGGAGGGTGAGGGGAGCGGTATTCAGTTGGTTGCAATCTGCAACCTCACCGCTAGATGATTGTCTTGTTTCAAAGAAACTCCATCGTTTTTTTCTCAGCCAATTTCCTCAACTTCTTTCCTTTGTAGTTTATTATTATATCTAAAAATCTTTGCCATAAATCAATACAGATATCTGACAGGACAGACGATAGTGCATTAGGTTACATTTATCCTGTTATTGGTGTCCCTTTACTGGAAAGATCTGCAGCTCTGTGTGTGTCTGTCGTGTGTGTATTTCCCAGCAGAATGGGTACGTTTGTCACCCTGGCAGAGGTGCTGGAGGCCCGGGGTTCACCTCTGGATGAGGAAGAGGTCTGGTGTCTGCTGCTTGCCACCACTGAGGCCTTACTGGACATTTCCAAAAAAGGTAATCAACCACTCAGTGACTCCCGCTTCCTCCCAGTTCCACCTGTTATCTGGCCACAGGGCTCTTTTTCTTATGCAGCATTTAACCTCTTGGTCCCACTAGAGTCCCCCCCTGCCCCTCTTAATAGAACTTAATTCAAGAAAACATGCTGCCCACTTGATAACCCTAGTGCCTTTCACCAAAATATGCTCTCCCTAAATGGCAAAGTTATCAAATCCTTCGAGTTAGTAAATGTCACCGGTTTCTGTTCTGCTCTCTGTTTAGGTTCAGGTAACATGTGCAGTGTGCTGAGCCCGGGCTCGGTGCTACTGTCAGCCAATGGGAGTCTGGCCTTTAAGAGCTGTGCCCGATACGAAGATGTGGCCTCTTTCATGGCTCCTGAGGTCCAGCAGGGCCACGCTGCCTCCACCAGGACTGCAGCTGAAAAGGTTGTAAAAACAAAAATCACTTGTAGATCTTCAATAGAATATGGCGATTATATGTATGTGCCCTGATTTGTAATTATTCCTGCGACTGTGTGTGACTTAACATTCAAATCTTTAGCTAGAATGCTAATATCTGAATGATTTTCTTTCTCTACTGTCCATCAGATGCTTGTGTACTCCCTGGGGATGACTCTTTACTGGTGCACTGATTATCAGCTACCTCAAAACCAGGTATTTTGCTCCCTCTCTGTCTCCTACCTCACGTTCGAATCTCTCAAAGTCATTCTCAGTGCTTGCTCTTCACCCCTTTTGCCGTCTCCCTGTTCTTCCCAGCCGGTCCAGCTGAGCACAGAGCTGGAGGGTTTGCTGCTGAACATGTGCGAGGACATGGTGTTGAGGCGGACTGACCTGCTAACAGTGCTAGAGACCTGTGAGCTGCACAACAAGACCTTGATGCTGCCTCCGGCGGAGCGGCTCGTGAGGCAGCTGGTGGAGGATGTCTACAGAAACTCTGTGAGTGGGCACCAGATGGGATGTGTATGGAGGGTTAGTTTCAGCTGGTTAGGTTGGGTGATTTTTGGTTTTGCTTTGATGACTTCCTGCTGCTTCCTGATGACTTCCTGCTTGTTTCCTTGAGCTGGACAATGATCTCTTTGCAGGTTGATCATGTGTCCATGGCGGAAAATGGATCCCAGCTGACAGATCGCAGTCAGATGATCAGAGACAGATTACACAGTAAGATCCCTTTTGGTCAGATTCAAAACACAGACAGAAACAAGTTTTTAGACATCGTATCAAGGCAAATATGAAAGTGTTACACTATGTTTTTCAGGAGGCTCTTTTAGCAACTCAACGTGGGCATTGAAGAAGAAGATCTCCAGGACGTTCTCAGGAGTATCCTATCCATCTGAGCCCATAGGGTATGAAATTATATGTGTTGTTTACTTGAGAATAAATGAAATTCAAATCATAGTTAAGTACGTATAGTTGGTTAAATGATTAAAACAATGGGAGGAAGAAAACAGAACAAGAGACAGAATGTTTGATTGGCAAGCTATCATGAGTGACAGATCTCACTTTCCATCAGACTGAGAACCGAAAACTCATTTTTCCCAGGATTCCCTCGGGAAGTCGACACAGGGAGAGTTACGGCAGCTGGCAGCAGCTGAACCGCAGCCCCTGTAGTCCGTACATGGACGGCAGTCGACACGCCAACTCCAGATCCCTCACACAATTTGAGTCCACTATGAGTCTGAATGAGAAGAAAATCAAGGTGAGCCAGATTACTATTATCTACTATTATTTATTGTTATAAAATATAGTATGCTGTTGTGGTATGTGGGCTTATATTACATGCTGGTGGTATTTACAAAATTATATGAAATTTGATTTTTTTTTTCTCAAGTGGTAGCCATTGTCTCCATTTGTACAGTTCCTCTTTAAACATGCTATACTGAAACATGCAAATTGGTGCATTTTAAAGCAAGTTGCAAATCAAATTCTTCATCACAGTTTTCATCAAAACCTTGTGATGGAGGTGGTTGATGATATATTTTCATTTGCCTTCTGCTCTGTTGCAGGACATGGGTCCTGAGTTTATCAGAGTTTTAGATGAGCCACTGGTTGTCTTGGAGCTGCCTGGATCCATCGTGGTGAGTTGTTGAAAAAAGAAATAAAATCCTGTGATTGGAGAGCTTTACAGTAGTTAAAAGGGACAGTCTAGTCATGTCTTTGATTCTTAAAGTTATGCTGTGGAGTTTTTGACTACTAGTAGCGCTATGGAGCAATGTATTTATGAATGGTTCCTAGATTTGTTTGTACCATGCACATGCATGAGGATGGACACGTAACATGACAGTTGGCAGCAGTAACATGCCAAGAAATGTTAAAAAAAAAAAAACGTGTCTGTAAATGTTTTTTGAGGAAGTTAATCCATTAAACTAGGACTGCAAATGACAATTATTTTCATCATCAATTAATCTGCAGATTATTTTCTCAATTAATCATTTTGTCTTTAAAATGTAAAAAAATGGAATTCAAAATTTCTCAGAGCCCACGGTTATGTCCAAAAGCTAAAGAATTTAAATTCACTCACATATGACAAAGAAAAGCAGTAAGTTATCACATTTGAGAAGCTGAAAGCAGAGCATATTTGACATTTTTGCTTAAACAATGACTGAAACTATTAGTCGATTATCAAAATAGTTGCAGATTAATTTTCTGTTGATCAATTAATCGACTAGTCATTGCAGCTCTACATTCAACATGCTTGTTCGACCTCAAGGGTCCACACAATGCAACAAATGTATTTACAAACCAATTTCCATGGATAATTAAGGAGAAATCTGACAGCATTTTAAGAACAGTGGCCTTTTCCAATTACAAGTTTTTCCAATTACACAAACGTAATAAACAGTAACTGAACACAACAATAAAATCTTGTTTTTGCTGATCTCTAGTGGTTTAACTTTCCACCTTGCTGCAGTGATGTAAAGGTGTGTCAGTACACTATGATGTCCCTCTGCCATTACTGATAATCTTGATGTTTCAGTGAACGATAGCAGTTTCATGCATCTGTTGTACAACCTACTTGAAGTAACACCTGTCCTAAATAAATATCTGTTGAGTTGTGCAACACCACAAATAGAACACAATAGTTTGCAAGATTATTGCTCACCTCACAAGGTTCCCAACCTTGCTATGCTTATTAATCCTCACATTTCCCTCCCATTTTTTAAAATGAATTTACAACAGTATTGTCGTTCTGTCTTCCATTGTTTGTTCTCTCTGTTGCAGTCAAAGAAAGGGAAATCTCAAACCACTCAGAGAGAGCTGAGTGTGGTGATGCCAAACGGTCAGAGCATCCTGGTGAAATGTGAGGTGAAATCCCGAGGAGGAGACGTCTTTGACATGATAGTGGCTCACTCCAACCTAATGGAACATTTCTATTTCGGCCTGGCTTACATTGATGGTAAAGAGGCAGAGAGGTTTCAAAATGATGTGTCAGTGAGTGAGTCAGTGGATGTGGTGTAGTTAATAATTCATACAATATTATCCCATGTTACGTGTCAACTCACATCTTCTCTCTTCTCTGGTTAGATAATGAGTTTTTCTTTGTGGACAACGACACCAAGATTTCCAAAGTTGCTCCAGATAGCTGGAAGAAAGTGCCTACATCCACCTTTGTCCTTTTCTTCAGGGTCAAATTCTTTGTCAATGACATTTCTCTTATTTTGTAAGTATCTTACCAGAAAAACTAGCCCTCGGTTACAAAATAAGTCTGCAGAAGTCATCCAGAATCCTTTGAATGTTTGCTCCTCTCTCTATCAGGCACAAACAGACCCGCCACCAGTATTACCTCCAGCTCAGGAGAGACCTTTTAGAGGACAGGCTGTCCTGCCATGAGGAGACTGCTCTGTACCTGGGAGCTCTGGCCCTGCAGGCGGAGTATGGAGACTGCATGCCTGAGGTTGTGCACTTGAAAGCTAAATGTACAGTTTGAAGGAATAGTCACCACATGAGTTGAAAGAGTAATTTATCAGAGAAATTCTAGCTTTTCATACAATGTATGGGTCAAACACTGAATCCTACAAATGTTTCCATGTTGGAGACTTAGTGGCAGCCTCTACCTCATGTTATTGGTTATTTAAATGCTACTGTATCATTAAGACTACATTTCCCATAAAGTCCTGTTGCTTTTTGCCACAAAAAAAGATGTTAGCACTTCCCTCTCCCTCCTTATGTACATTTGTTTTCTCTCTTAAAGCAGAATTAAGATTTTCCATTAAAATGTTACAGGTTGCACCTTTAAAAACATGCTGTTATATTCTATATGAATACAATGATTTGATTCTGTTAATAAGATACTTAAAGCTACTCTATGTTTTTAGGTGTATGGTAGGAACTACTACCGCCCTGACCAGTATGTCTCCAAGAGTGTGATGGAGAAACGTGCCTTGCCTTACATTCAGGGGGAGCTGCTACGGCTTCATGCCAACAACGCTCAGATGCTCACCGACGAATCAGAGCTCGAGTTCCTCAAGGTAGCAAAATAGTCAAATTTGATCATAAAAATCAATATCTAGTGATGTGCCATAGGCTTGATACTTCTCTCCCGATAGGTGTGTCAGCAGTTGCCTGAATACGGTGTGTTGTTCCACCAAGTGATGCGTGAGAAAAAGCCTTTAGAAGGAGAGATTATCCTTGGGGTTTGTGCCAAAGGAGTCATTGTCTACGAGGTTAAAGGTGGCTGCCGATCCACCAGTCAGGCTTTCTACTGGAGGGAGACAGCAACCATTTCCTCGAATGTAAGTGGAACAATGGGATGGGCTTTGTCAGATCACAGGTAGTGCTGCCAAAACTAAAATCTGAAACTACTGGTTTGTAATGACATTGGATGTTTCTCTGTGTTCCTTTTTACCCCCAAAATTCCTACAGAGGCGTAAATTTGTAATAGAGAGCCGGGGCAGCAAGAAGAAGTACACCTTCATCACGGAGAGGTCGAAGATAGCCAAATACCTGTGTAACCTCTGTTCATCCCAGCACAAGTTTAACAATGAGATGAACTCTCGACAGCTCAGCCACAGCCTGGTCTCAGGTCAGTTATTGCACCATTACAATTGCCAAAACCTATTTTTGAGATGTAGAACTCCAAAAGAAACTTACTCTACAGTTTAGTGGCTTTTTGCTAACAATTTTCAATCACTCAAGAGAACTTTCTTTTCCCTCCAGAGGAGAACATCGTGCAGTATGCAGCAGTCTGCCGTGCTCAGAGCAGCCAGCTCAAGTCCTTCTCGTGTTCTGAGACGCCGCAGGATGACAGTGGTCTGACCACGCCTCAGGACGAGTCCTTGAGCAAGTTGTGTGATGATGTCACAGCCAGGATTGAGGCCCGCATCAAACAGCAGCGCCAGAGCCACAATGAGCACAGGTACATTAGTCATCAGTTCTGATATATCCCCATATTCCCCACATTTCACATGAAATCTGTCGTTTTCGGCATGATTAAACTACAGTAAAGGTGAAGGAGCTTCTAGTCTTACATTTGTTAGTTGTTTTACTTCATCGCATGCAACAGCTACCATGGCTGAAACCAATGTGGAAGTACCTTAAAGTACAATGCCACTGATGGCCGCTAGATGCTGGCTCCAAAAAATCCCTGGCTCCAATTGACTCCCATTCCAGACTTTACATGAGTTAAAGCCTAGCCTCCAAGGCTAGCTCATGCTAGCAAAAGCAGAGGTTAGAAGAGAACATGTTGACGCTTTCATTAGGTGATGGCAGATAGAATTGTGTAACATCTATCACTATTTTTTTTACTGATTTCATGTCTATCTTCTGCAGCACCTGCTCCAGCAGTCAGCGCAGCAGCACTGGTATGCGTTCCCCAGCCTGCTCTCAGAGGAGCGGATCTGAAGCCCACTCCGGCTCCCCAGCAGCCAGAGGTACGCCCAAGTATTCTGCTCACCTTCCCTGCCTGAAGGTCTACATGTGACAATGTAAAACTACAGGTCCACTAGTCAACAAATGGCCTCCTAAAAGCATTTAAATGCTTTGTTCTACTGTAATGATGCATAGCAAAGATGATGCTTTTGGGGATTGCCACTTGTTGACTGTAACCTTGGTGACAGCTGAACATTTTTGTGGTTGTCAGATTTCATTATTAGTACATTGTGCCTGCATCATTTAAGAAAAAAGGCCAGACTACATTTTATTTCAGTTAATGTTTGTGTTATTGTATTTCTTTGTCTCACAGAAACCCCGACTAAACTGGGGTCATCGTCTGAGAGAGAAGTCATATGTGTTTCTTTAAAGAAAGACCCGAAGCTCGGCCTGGGTAAGCTGATGCCACTTTATTACACACACTAAGACAGAACTGTTTTAATGCAGATATTATGTTTGATGAGCTCGTGCAGTTTTCAGACTTTCTCACTGACTGCCTTGCAATGTTTCTAATGTCATCACATAACTGTTCTGCAGTATGGTTGAGTGCACATTCATACAATTGCTTGTATTTAAGTGGTGTTTCCTGGTGGAAAAACTTAATGACATGTTTAAGGAAAAATCATTGCTTTAGATGGATGTTTTTAGTTTGACAGAATGGAAACAATTGTTAATGGCTTCCTTTCTGAGCAAAAAGACAGCAAAAGATTAACAAACAGGAAGGGATATGGAAGGAAACCAGGGTATTAAGGAAGGCTCTCCCTCCATTTGAAAAGTATTTTTACCTGACTTCTCTGTGATTTATATATGTATAGGTATAGTGATAGTGGGAGAGGACACAGTGGGGCGTTATGACTTGGGGATTTTTGTCGCCTCCATTGTGCCTGGTGGACCTGCTGACAAGGATGGACGAATACGGCCAGGTAAAGAATCACACTGACCGTTTTACTTTTTTATTGGCTGTTATTAGCGTATAGATATAATGGTATCTGTGTATATATATGTTGGCTGACAAGTAAGAAATTGTAATACAGAAATGCCCAACTAGGATTGAGGTCATATAGAAACAGTTTGTTCAACAGAGAGCATGCACAGGTTGATTTTTCAACTATAAAATGTACCACTTAGTATGTATGTGTATCAAGATTGTTTATGTTTTTAAAAATTACTATTGGCAGATATGTCTTTTTTTTTTTAAACTTTCAAATATAAGTATCGGCCTCAAAAATCCACTATGTAGCCTGACTGAAGTTCCACTTTTGACTGCTTACTAAACTTTCCTTTGCCAAAGAAAAATCAAACATTGCCCTCATCAGCCACTAATCTAGTAATTATAGTAGTTAGCTGAGATACATACTTTGGGTGGGGCTGGGGGGGCATGTTTAGGTTATTTCATTCCATTTTTGACATTTCGAAGGGCTTGTAAAGTTGACTTCAACTACAGCATGAGGATTCAGTCTCAAAATT
Source organism: Scomberomorus guttatus (assembly GCA_038419695.1). Lineage (NCBI taxonomy): Eukaryota > Metazoa > Chordata > Actinopteri > Scombriformes > Scombridae > Scomberomorus > Scomberomorus guttatus. The sequence goes on along the minus strand of CM076465.1, from coordinate 18,239,710 downwards.
TCTTTTGGAAATTTGGAGCAACTCCTCGTATGTTGAATTATCTGAAGATTAGTGCTTTAGTTTTGTTTTGGTTTTTCCTCTCTTTAAAGAAAATGGATGCAAAGGATGGGTAGAAATTAGAGATTGGAAAGAAAGATAGAGGTGGTTATGGGAGGTGTTTGTGGATTCAACCCCAGGCCTTTTGGGGTCACATGTAAGGTTCAGAGGTGGGGGTGTAGGTCTTCAGCACTACACTGTCACTGGACACCAGCACCATTTCACCGTGACCTTTGCCTTCAGGTGGTCGTCTGATCTCTCTGAACCACATCAGCCTGGAGGGCGTCACCTTCAGCGAGGCAGCAGAGGTCATGCAGAGCAGCCCCGAGGAGGTGCAGCTCATTATCTCACAGCCAAAAGGTGCTCTGTGCGTGTGTTGTTACTGAATGTGTGTGAGAATAGTGTGGCTGTGACCCTAGAACTCCTCTATACATCTGCTCCTTTACCAATGCACCTGTTACAAATCAGTAAAATGTAAAAAAACAAACATAGTGTAACAGTAACTAAATCACAGACTAAATTCATTTTTATCCCCAGTCTCCCTCAGTCCCAACAGCGTGCGGTCTCCTGTGTTGAGGAATCACGGGTCACACACCACACTGATGACAGACGGCCGATCAGGAGACAACAACCTGGACGAGCTCGTCTCGGTCATGATGACACCAAAGACCAGCAACAGGCTACACGTCCCCCCAGAAGTACGCGTCCTCAGTGCGCAGGTAGAATCCTAACAGCTCAGGTGTTTTTGTGAAACTATCTTCATTTGTAATTATTTAAAGGATGTTTAAGACACCATGTAGGTGGCCACATGAATATCAACAATGCAAACAGCTACTGTATATTGTACTGTACCTCATACATAAGTCCTTTTCTTTATCCTGGCAAATATTATTAAGCTACAATTCATGTCACTACTGTGGTAGTTTTGTACTACGGGACAGTAAATATCTGATCTGTTGTCTCTTCAATACTGCCCATAATGTGGATACATGGATGGATTAGTGTGTAGTGTAGTGTGAGTACGCAGTCAGACAGACAGAGAGAGTGTTGAACTGAATATTGTTCCTGTCCGTGTTGCTTTCAGGATGGCTGCTCACAGTCTCTCTCTTTGAACAATGTGAAGCCGGATGAGATCACTGTGGCACTCAGGAAGATATCAGGAAGTCTGGGCATCAGCATCTCGGTGAGTAACCCACACAAATCATTCTAATAAATCTGACCTCCAGGTAAAATCTTCAATTGGAGTTAAAAACTACAAAAATCTAATGTGCTTTAATGGTCTACACACTGTTTTAGATGCTTTTCCACCATACCAAGAAAAACATTTTGGGGGAAAAAAGAACATGTTTCTGTTTTTGGCATAAAAATAATCAATTTTACAAATGTTGAACATCATGATTGCACAACATATTCTTTTTAATCCAAAAACAATGGTTTTGGCATCAGCCTGCAAAATCCTGTATCCGTCTAGCTAATGTGTTCACACCTACATGTAAGAATTTGACTGAAAACATTTAGAATGAACAGTCAGGGAGGGTAATTAGTGCAGCAAGTCATCTCCAGAAGTCACAAAGTCTGTTTCACCCGATCTGATCTGTGGCCTGACAAGATTAGAGACTTGCTCTGCTCACTGCTGCATTATGAGCTGCTATTCAACCAGTATTCATTTACTTAAATAAAAGTAAAAATACTCCACAAATTTTGCATTCAAAATTGTCCTTAGTAAAAGTATATACATTTTATCTGCTAAATGTACTTTAATGTCAAAAGTAAAAGTACTAATTATGCAGAATAACCTCTTACGAAGAAGAATACACCAGCGAAATTAATTTTTACTGCCTGACAACCCAAAAGTTTTAGCTATTAATAACTTATGATTAATCTATAAAAATGGTTCCAAGCATTTTAATGTTGAAGCTGGTTGAGGTGGAGCCAATTTAAACCACTTTGTATACTGTTGGGTAGTTTAATCTATAACAACGCATCCTATTTTATGGGATTATTATGGGTTTTGTAATCTGCCAAGTAACTAGTAATTTTAGATGCCAGACAAAGGACAATATTTGGCTCTGAAATGTAGTGGAGTACAAGTTTAAAGTAGAAGAAAATGGAAACACTCAAGTAAAGTGCCCTTAAACAATTGTACTTAAGTAGAGTACTTGGTTAATTTCCACCCTTGACTAGAACAAACACTGCATTAAACATGACCGTCTTAAGCTAAATTTATTAAAACCCTTTTTTCCTTCTCACCGGCAGTATTTCACTGATACGTTCTGAATCAAAGTTGAACTAAAAAGACTTTGTCGTTAATTGTTCAGGGAGGTGTCAACACAAGCCTTCCAAATGGAGGAATCTACATCAAGAGCCTCGTTCCAGGAGGAGCTGCTGAGAGAGACGGACGACTACATACAGGTATCACAGCTAAACATCACGTCCAATGTTGCCAAGGCCTTGCATGTGTCTTTTATTTATAAGTTTACATAAAGCCTCAGTTATTCCCCCAGGGGACCAAGGGAAGCAAAAGCAACTAACAAGCATACAGTATGAATTATGACTACAGTATTACACATTACATTCAGATGAAAAAAAATGTTAAAAAAAGAAGAAACACAATGGAGGGTCTGCATTATATTGGTCAATAGGCACATCATATCACCCTTAACACTGAATCTGCCCATGGCACTTACATGCACAGAACAACAATTGAACAATTTAATTATAGTATCCATCCAAAGAGCATAAACACATTTCATGCATGTCAGAATACATGTAGAAACATAACAGTAATTCATATTACATTCACTGTTGCTACCCCAGAGCCATAAACAGTTCCAATAATGTCTACAAACAACGCTGCATTTAACACTTAGTCACTACAATTCAACACTTATTAAGACTGGAAAATTTGGTGACATTTTGGAATTTAGCTGATGCTTCCAAAGCACAAAGCCAGCAGTGAAAACGAGACAAAACACTAAAAGTAGAGGGAGAAAATATGAGAGTAAAACGTAATTTATCTCTCTGTTTGTCCTATTACAGATGACAGACTGTTGGAGGTGGACGGGGTTAGTTTTCAGGGTTTCACCTACCAGCAGGCTGTGGAGTGTCTGACTAAAACTGGGGAGGTAAAGTGCAACATTTGACTGTTGATTAGAGACAAAAGATTACCTGTTTCTACTAGTGGTGACCTTCTTTGCAAGACGTCAAACTCCTAACTTGCCAACCACACCCCTCCAATACCCCTTCTATTTTTTCTTCTTCTGTTTTTTCTTCATCCCTTTCTTGTCCTCTCCTGTCCTTTCCTCACCATCACTCACATCTTCTCTGCTTTCTTACCCTCCCTTCCCATTCCCCATTTTCCTCTCCTCCAGGTGGTAACCTTGGTGGTGGAGAGGGAATTGATGAACCTACCCAAAGTTTCTCTAAGTGCAGATGCTGGCAGCATCAGTCCAGCTACCAGTCAACCGAGGCTCAACAAGTCTTCTTCTGTTAGTACTCCTCCACAAACAGTCCCTGACCGGCCCACAGACTACAGATTTTCTACTAACGGTAGGAAACCTCCGCTCAAGTTCAGACCTATTGAATCAAGCGCACACAATGCATGTAATTGTCGCAAAAAAACCAAAACCAAAAATAAAACAAAGCCCAGGTTCTCTTTCTGGGAACTTCTCAGAAGTATTTGCAGCTATGTAAGTATGACAACATTCGTGCTCATGCAACCTTCCCATAATGAATGAAAATTTTGCCAATAGATTGGTCTGCAGTTCCCTCAGGGAGACAGAAGATTATGTCACAAAAACCTCACACTGCTGAGGAAAAACCTGCCTGAGAGAACCTGCCGTCTCTAAGCTGTTTTGTGCTTTAATAGCCGACCAGGCGGCCAGGCTAGTCTGACTGCATGAAGGTGAACTTTCACACACTTCCTCCTCTTCATCCTGATCTTCCTTTGCTGACCCTGACCCTCCTCTTCTTATTCCCCTGGCTTCTCTTATCCTTTGGCCTGTCCATCTATATCTGTCATCTTCCCTCTCTCCTCTCTCTGAAGATCAAACAGATAGATCACTTATTTTACATAATACAGAGTCTGTTTCATCCATTTTATCCATCCTTTAGAAGCTAACATCATGAGGAGCAATTAGATTTTTTTCAAAATGGTGTAATAATTGATTTTTACTCTTAACTTTCATTATGTCTACAAAAGGCTGAGGAGGACATGCAAGTAATGATTTCTTTATTTTGAATTTTCACATGAAAAAACGTTTTCCTGTGATGACAAATTGTATATTTTGTGAACAAAAGAATCTGGTTTGCCCATACAAGTAGGGCTAATCAAAACACTGTAAAATGAGGCCAACTGTTTCCCGCTTATAAGGAATAGTTTGAAATTTTGTGAAATTTGCTTTCTTGCTGTGAGTTAGATGAGAAGATTGGCACCACTCTCATGTTTTATGGTAAATATGAAGCTACAGCTAGCAGCTGGTTAGCTTAACTTAGCATAAAGACTGGAAACAGGGAAACAGCGAGCCTGGCTCTGTCCAAAGGTAACAAAATCCACCTACCAGCATCTCTAAAGCTTACTAATTAACATGTTATAGTCCGTACACAAGTTAAAACATGGCAAGTTGAGATTTTATAGGGTTATGTGCCGGACTGATGAAATATTGTGTAATTAGTATTAATTAGTGAGCTTTCATCTAACTCACAAGAAACTCACAACACACAACTCACAAGATAACTCATAAGAAAGCAAATAAGTGTATTCCCCAACATGTTGACTATAGCTTTAAGTAAAGTGACAAAAATGTACAAAAAAGAAAAAGTGCATTCAGGCCTTGTGCACCTAAAAGAAGCAAAGCCTGCAAGCTACTGTAAATCAGACAACTCAAGTCTGCTGCTACTCTTGTGTGAGATACTCCTCTCATTGCAACATATATAACCAATGCACCCTTTTCTATATGGCGGTGTAAACCCATCAATGGTGTGCTCACGGGCACTGCTTTGCCAGTTGCTGCATTGCACACCTGAAAACTGCCCTGTAACCTTTGCAATCACTTGCTGGCACTTCTGCTGCTGTTTATATAGCATTTCATAAGCCCCACCCCCACCCTAGCATCCACCTGTAGGGTATAACCCCTTTCACACATGCAGTCTTTCCCTGAAATGTTCAGGAACATTTCCTGCATGGGGTCATGTGTGAATGGGAGCAGGGATCGATATTCAGGGAAATCTGTACCGCCAATTTCCCATCTCAGACCTAGTAACATTTCTGGTAAAATGCTGGTACGGCTGTGTAGTGAATGAAAGCAGTAACATTGCAGGGACAAGCATGTAAAGGGTTACGTCCATCTGACGAAAGACGCTTTCACGTAGAGCAAGTGAACCAATCACACAACTCCACTGATGGCGTTTTTGAATCCGTGACTTGTTTACGGTTGCCTTGCCAATGCTTTTGTGGGTGATTTGTCTCGCAAACTTGTTGAATATTAAATACATTACAAGAACATTGGCAACGGACAAAAACGGTTCCTTGCCCGCCATGTTCCTTCCGCTGCATACACATTCAGCCTTGCCCAATCTTCTTTTTCTTCTGTTGAGTTGCATTACCGCCATCTGCTGGACTGTCCCTGGCCCATCTATTCAGGCTTTGCCATGGCATGTGTGAAAAGGCGCAAAACGGAAATGTTCCTGAATGTAGCTGCATGTGTGAATAGTGAAAATGACTAGCACTGCCTGAAGGGTTATCCAAGTAATTTACCAGGAACTATGTGTGAAAGAAGCTTAAGAGTCTAATTTCCTCGGAGATAAAGTTATTATTGTCACTCCCCAGTCCCAGCTGTGTTGACTTTGTTGTGTTTGTTTGTTGACCTTTTGGGGAGTGACGAGATCAGGTTAGGTCTGCATAAATTCTGCATTCACATATTAATACATGTGATTTGGCTGACTGAGCTGTAAACTGTCACTTTTAGTTTTGTATTTTATGTTTTACTTTTTCAATCTTGTAAGTTTGAAGCTTAGAACAATAAAGCTTATTATAATAAACATTGTATAATGAATTTCTTAATAATTCATCTTTTCCTTATCTTCTCCATTCTATTCAAATCCTGACTTCCCCACATCTACGTCATTGTCCTGTTGCGGCCTCCATCCTCCCACTTCCAAAATCTTCAGACAACACCCAGGAAGTGACTTTGACCAAGAGTGCCAACGGCCTGGGCTTCAGCTTCCTCATGTGTGAGCTGGATCCGCCTACCCGGGACTTTGGCAGTCTGATCCGGATAAAGGAGCTTTTCCCCGGCCAACCGGCCCAGCAGAGTGGCAGGATCCAGGAGGGAGACGTACTTTTGGCCATCAATGGCCAGTCGCTGAAGGAGCTGTCTTATCCAGTATGTGCACATTTTAAATTGAAAAGTTTACCTCTAACTCATCCATATGTACTCATGTCATGGTAATCCTTAAATTCTTTCATAATCAATTAAGTGGACATGTGAACTTCAATTCACTCTGGGAAATTTGTTCTTTTCATTTCATGATGGTGTATCAGTTTGGTACATGACAGTAAAAGAGTTGAACGACAACCATATACTGAAATCAGTCAAATCTGATTAGGGTTGCAACTAACAATTATTTTCATTATTGATTTATTTGTTCAATATTTTCTTGATTAATTGATTATTTGTTTGGTCTATAAAATTTCAGAAAATGGTGAAAAATGTCAATCACTGTTTCCCAAAGGCCAAGATGCAACCTAAAATGTCTTGTTTTGTCCTGACCAACAGTCCACAACCCAAATATATTCAGTTTACTGTTAAAGAAGACTAAAGAAACCAGAAAATGTTCACATTTAAGAAATTTCTCAAAATGATTAATCGGTTATCAAAATAGTTGGCAATTAATTTTTTAGTCCATCGACTAATCCTTGCAGCTCTATACCTGATATTATAAATATTATGTAGTTGTATGTTTCTACTCCCATTTTAACTTTTTGGGATTGTTTTTCTTTCATGGTAATGGTCTAAATTTAGTTTGATAGGTTTTTACACCCTGACAAGAAAGATTATTGAGAAAATGCTGATCTCTATGCTTTTTTGCCATTACTTGCCACAGAAAGTCTTTTAAATATATTTAAAAGTCTGGTACAAAATATCAGCTATCTGCAGCTTCATCCCCCCAAAAAATAGTGTTATCTGTATAAACCCTTGTTCATAGTTGTCTTATCTTTCTGTAGAAGGTGCTAAAGCTGTTCAAGAATTCACCCCCAGAGGTCCGACTGACTCTCTGTCGGCCTGCCCCAGGTACACACATACTTTTTTGAGTACACACACGTGTACATATTTGCACCCATTTCATCTCCTCACCTGTTTGTGTTTTCTGTAGGGATCCTTCCTTCCATTGATCAGTTTACTGGCACATGAGAGAGTTATACAGCGCCAACAACAGTGGACATTCAGAAGCAACACTGTGCTTCCTGATCAATCAGGAGCTGGTGATGGAGGTGGAGGGAAGCATTGGCGATATGAGCGCTCCGATCAGCAAACAGGAGCATTAAGTTGATCTTATCAACAGACTCCAGCACTGCAGAGAGGTCAGTGATGTTCCTCAGTGTGACATGATGTGACTTGATGTGACACAACATGTCTTGATAACCAGCCAGTGGGAGTTTTATTCATTGTGTGTTGTCATATCTGATTGTATATTGTCATTGAAACAGAGGACATTGGGGAGTCTGTTTAATAGTGTTCAGCAGTCCAGAGGGATGAAATTATCTTTGCAATCACCTCGAACAGGAGTGAGTCAGTCAGGCTACATAACAAATCATGACACAACATACCATCCTTTCACATCATGTAGGATATTGTAATATAATATTACACAACACGCTGTGACACGACATAATGTGGCTCAGTGTGACTTGACACATGATGAGATGTAAGATGTAACACAACGTGGCACGAAACATAACAAATACTACTAAAGGAGTCAGATCCTCTCTCATGTTAGTGTTGGTCTGGCTAACACGGACACACACACAGATGCATCTTGAAAATACTCGTTATACTCTTTTTAATATACTTAAGCACAATTATGGGATGGAAAAAGTGCTTTTTATTTGTTACGTCTTCTGTTTCCTCAAACAGAGAAGGTGATAAAGATTTTAGTCACTGCACTGAGTGATAACTTGAACCTTCTGTGTTGTACTATACCTAAATTGATTTTATAAGAAAAGAAATTGTAGAGAAGGGTGGGTATGCTGTTAAACTAACATGAAATCCAAATGGGAAATTAAAACTTTATACTAAGCAAGGTATAAAGTGTGAAATATGTATGGTTACATGTATACGTGTAGGCTTGGGATAAAATATCAGTCATGTTATATGAGGTTTTTACTATGAGCATGTTTTGTCTGTTTTCTTACAGTAGCATACTGAAGAAAGAGATGTAACAGCAGACGTGTTGCAGGCTGAATGTGGGCTTCAGTGTGTGAAACCCTCAGGTTTAACCGGATGCAAAGGTGAATGACTAGATAATGAAATAATATCAAACATACATTAACATTAAGCACTATTAAATATGTGTCATATCCTCAGTTTTTTCAATTCTGGATACGTGTTATTTCTTGTTTTCTTTGAATTGTGTTTGATTGTTTTCTCCTATTTCCTTCTTGTCTTACTTTACTGAAATTGTTTTTTTCTGTTTTATTAAGTCTAATGATTTTACAATTTCTTGGTTTTAATTTGCTGCCTTGTCTGAAATGAAGATGATTTGTAACTTGAGTTTAGAAAAGTTCTCGAAGATATTTAATTATCAGTAAACAAAACCAAACTGCAGCTGATTTTTCTAATTTCATCCTTTTGTAGATAAAATTATGCAAATAAATTAAATTGGCTCTTCTATTTGTTAAAAAAAAACAGCATGTCTTGTTGGTTCATGGTAATGAATCACACAGTCTTACTGTATTTATGGGCAGACACAGATTTTTTTCCACATGAGCATCTCAAGGCTTATAACATTCTAGGTTGGCCAACAACAGAGATTCTACCCATAACCCTCATGGGAACCATAATTTCACACAACCTACTGGTCAAAAGGGAACCCTGAGCAACTTTTACTGCATTAGCTGTTCATCTGTTAGCCACAAGGTGGCAGCAGTGTGCTAAAAGTAACAAAACTTCCCCTCTGTGCTGCAAACTGTAATCATCAGTGCTGATTCTTTCTCCTCACTTAACAGTATTTTATATGGAAACAACAAGTAAACTAATAGTGTGATTTTTTTTCTCCTCCACAGGAAATCAGCATTTTGTTGACACCAACAGAAGAAGACTGAACTAAATTGTTAGTTTTTAATTTTTTGGTGTGAAGTTTGGACACAAAACACTACAGATATTCAGAATGCCACCAAGACAGTCATGAAAACTTTAATTGTATCTAGCAATGACAAAACAAAATGTGAATTTCTACATCATTAAAGAGGAATTTAACCTGCATAAAACCTTTATATGTGTCTACAACTTGAGCTGTTCTGTTTCTGAGCCTCTATGAGTTCATTTAAGCTTACATTATGTGTTCAGAAATACAATAAATACAAACCCTCATTATCTCACCAAAACACATGTCATTAAACTGAGTCTGACCTAAATATGGATGATCCACCCCCAAACACTCATTTAGTATCTGGACAAACTGGACAGTACACATACACTCACTCACACACACACACACACACACACACACACCTCCCTGGGTGAGGAGCCAGTAATGGCCCCTTGTAAATAAGGGTTCCTGTATTTCGGTGAAACCCAGTAGTGCATCTGGATCCCATCAGAGCTCGTGTTCCCTTTGCAAATGATCCCAAATGTTTCTAATTATGCCAGTGGAGTCGGCACGAGGCTGTGTGAGTGCATGTGTGTGTGTGTTTTCGTGTGCGTGTAATCGTCCTGACGGACACGCACACCCATACACTGGTCTCTGTTTATTCACGAACAGAGTAACAGAGATGGACAGCGTGGTCTTGACCTCTGCAGCCCCTGCTTAGGTCACTGCACGTGGTGATGACTGATGAGTGAAAGATGGGGTGGAGATGGATTTTCTCCACCCATCTTCCCTGCTGACGCCGCTGTCTCCCTGCTGTTCTCAAGTGATTTCCAGCCTGGGAGGGTGGCAGATGAGATTTTAAGGGTGGCTGAGGTTGCAAGATGAGTTGTGGAATGTGCAAAAAATTAAAAAATGTAAATTTATACAACCATAGGGAGCCTGCAGTGAGAGCTGATAGTATCTGTTAATACTCCATCATACTTGGATCAATGCAATTTACATATTTTAAGCTAAGCATCATGTTTAATATGTGTAAATTGTTTGAATATAAGGGCGTGGATGACCCTGTTCTCAGTAGATTTAGCATACAAACTGCAAATATGATTATTTGCACTTGCACAGTGTTGTTACAACTTTGTAAGTACGTGACTGCACACACCAGGGAACATTTCATGAACTGCTAACAGAATTATGGTGGACTTTTTCTCTGGTACTTCACCATAGATGAATATGCTGGAATCAAGCCATCGATGACTGTGCCAAGTGTTGTGTGAGCCTGTAATAATGAGCAACAAAAAGCATGATTTTAAAAAACAAGCAACTGAGGTGGAGAAAAGAACAAAGGGATAGCAATGATCTCCAGTTATTAGTCCTCATCCATTTCCTGTTGACCATTTTAGTTAGAATAGTTACTAGAGTATCTGGAGGCAGGCGTTGCTAGCCAATCAAATGGCTACATAAAGACTTCTAAAGTAATCTTATCACAGTTTTTTTACAAAGCATTTTAGCATCTTTCAGATCATTGTTTCAGCCGATAACATTTGGAAAGTCTAGAAGAGCCGCACCATTGAATCATTTTATCGCATTCAAGTTAGCAGAGGGCTAAACCAGAAGTTAGCCAGCTTGTCCCTGAATGATGACAAAGCCCATCTGACGTTACCGCAGCCCACTTGAAGGTGGGTTGGGCAATTTTGGAGATGGTCCATCTCGGGTGCAACTCAGCGTGACATTTAAACTAGTAATGGAAACACAAATCAAAGCGATCAAAAGACAGACAAAGTTAGCAAGTAACTTAGCTGGTGGGCATACCTGTCACTGAGCGTTTAGCAACTTAGCAACAGATATTTCCTTGATGGAGACCAAAAAAAAAGCTACAAGGAGAGTGAATATGGGATTTGTTTGGTGGCCAGAAACACGACTCCAAATAAATGCTAATGTTGCTCCGTTCCTGCTGGGTGTGTAAATAGGCAGCTGTTTGCTAAAATGTTAGCCATTTCAACTTTAGGTGATCAAATGCCAATGTCGTATTTACAGCTTGTTCTGCTGCCCCCAAGTGGCCAAAAAAATCTATACTTAATACTGCTTTATGGTTAAACATAACCAATTATTTCTTATTCCAGATCAGCTTTGCTTTTTGAAAAATGGAAAGAAACTTCCACCTCACAGAGTGCTACAGGGTGTGCCAATTTCCCACCCACAGACTGTTACGTGGTTGTATGTATTGTACACTTTTACAAAGAACAGCATTTATGCAGTCGTTAGAACTCAAACCACTCTGGTCTGGCTTTGTCCCTACCTTGATGTAAGAAAGGAGAATGTAACTTATGAGAATCTGGCTCCTAAAACCATAAAGGTTGCTGATTTTTGTGTCCAACACATGGATATGGATAAACATCTCTGTTGCAGAGTCAAATGTTGGAGCTCTGTGACCCCCAAAGTAACATAAAAACACCACCCAGACAAATGGGCACAGTGATGCAGTTTGGCAGGCCTCAAAGATCTCTCTCTGCATTACAAGGCATTCACAAAGATTCACATTTTCCACTGCAGCCACTGTGACGCACGGTCCTGTCCAGAGGCAGCGATAGATGCTGGGTGATTGCATGCGTTTGATGCCACCTCTCGCTCAGCTATTTCCCCCAATTAAATTGATTGTGCTAATGTGTAAAGTGGGCTGCCACGATTAAAGGTAAGCCGTGTTGTTCTTGAGAAGGGCCTCAAATCCATTACCATGGCTGCAACCCCAAGCATCCAGCGACACAACTCTGCACTTGGAAAAAGGCCTCCAGCTCCGTTTGAAACATGAAGGGGAAATCATCAAATGTGACTTATTACTGGCAAGTGGAAAAGGATATCCTAATTATAATTATATCCTGGCCAAAATGGGTCGATATTTAAAAATGAAAACAATGGTAATTGCACATTTTAAGGGAGCAGCCAGCCAAAGAATTCCACATTTCTTAGAGAGTCAAAAAGGCAGCAGAGATTGAAAAGTTAATTGAGGAGACGTCAATGAAAAGGAAGCAGTCAAAAGAGAATAAAAGTTCAATACGTCGAATAGATGAATAGAGGGTGAGGGAGTAAGTGGGTGTGTATTCTTATGTGCACACACACACATACACTTTAAGTGGGAGAATCAAAGGAAATTGGAGAGTTATACAGCTAGCTCATAATGTGTCAACATTGTTGAGTGTGGGAGGTCGCCCCAGGGGGACGCTGCCTAACACACAAGGGAGAAATTAAACAGCTCTTTCATCGGAAATCCTCATCATACATTTCCACTGCTTTAGGAAAGCAAAACAACCTGAGGAGAGGACCATGGAGCTGTGGTTGTCTCAGTCCATGAGGCAGAAAGGAGTGTGAAAGATTTACTCATTTTGATGACAGGAATCCGATACTTCATGTGTCAAAACTAAGGAGAAAGAGATCAGTATTTAAACATTATTAAATGGTTAGTTTGGCATATGGTTACTTCTCCATGGCACAAACCACAACGTGTCTGCTGGAGGGTGATAAGGTTACTGATTCATGCCAAAGGTTCAGCGATTACTTCATTAGATGAGATTTACGACTTTCCTGCTCTCTCTCCCCCTGTTGGAATTTTAAGACACATTGACAGGACCCATCTATCTAGAGAAAGGTGACTGTAATGTGTCTCATGCATATGCTCTTTCTTAGCAACATCCTTCTTCACACTTAACACCCATTCACATCTGGGAGCCACATACTACAGCAATACTCTTCCACTGCTGGCTGCTCCAAATTAAAACTAAAGTGCCATGATTGAGTACATGTTGTGGTTGCACGGCAGTTTTTTCTCTGGCAGATTGCAAAATTCTCATCTTGATTGCAAACATTAAAAATTGTTCAGCTGAATGTGTTTGCCACACATTTATTCATCATCATGTCTTCCTGTGGTAGCCTGTTTCCCTCTACTTCTGTTGCTAATGTGCTATGGTTGTTAAGTTATTTGACATGTTAGGGAGCATGTTTGCTAGATTAAAAAAAAAAAAAAAAACAGCCACTTGGAATTTATTCCACCACTGGAGTTCAAGAATTCTTGACACATGTTTGTGTGGATCTTTGATAATGAGATTAAATTCAAGGGATTTTATTACAGCACAGACTGGAGGTACGTCTGATAGGCCAACATCATCATCTTTTGCAAGATTCTGCCCTCAGGCCAGTGTGTGGGTGGGCAGGTTGAAGACCACATAGACTGCTGCTTTCTTGATGAGTTGGAGGGGGCTGACTGCCTGCATAAAAAGGCCAATCTGATCTGAGATCAGGGGATCCTCAATGACCACACCAATGTTTTTTGAAGTCCTGCAGGATGAAACCATAACATTCTCCACTGAGATGAGGAGCTTAGTAAAGGGTACAGTCTTTTGAATGATGGGATAAAGACGGTTCTTGGCTCGATTGAGCTTCAAATGGTCATTCTGTCTGTCAAGAGGCAATATCTGCCAGACATGCCGGCAGTCCAGATGTGATCCAGAGGGAGGAAAAGAAAAGTGGAGAGTGGTTAGGACATTAGAATTATGAAAAGTTAGGTGAAGGGGTTTTCAATAAATAATGCGTTGTAAGCTGGTTAGCTTGCCTGTTGACCAGACAGTATGGTAAATGTAATATTCATGTATAAAGGAAAAGAATTAAGCTAATTTTTAGTCCAAGAATGATGCTATTTGACCCCACTCACTGATGAACCAGTGAACTTATGGGTAAAGTTTAGCGATATGTTTTTATAACAAAGATGTAAAGTAATAGTTCAATATTTATTAATTTATCCTTTGACTCTTAGAGAAAAAACATTTCATACATGTGTATGGTTCAGGTCTTTCAATAAAGACAACGATCATCCTTACCTTCACTCAGACCCTTTTGGTTTGCTCATTCCATTGTTAGCTTAAGTCGCTCTTGGCAGGACAGCGTGAACGGTCAGAATTCAAGTTCTTTTGATACCTTAAACCTGGTTTTTCAGCTCTCACTCAGCACCTTTTCCTGAAGAAAACCATCTGTGCAAAGGATCAAACAACCAAAAGGAAAGAGGCTCAGTCTCCCTGCAGGAGAGGTTAGACCAGGGCCTGATGTTCTGTATAGTTCAAGGCCAAGAATTTTGGTTATGGACTTAACAATGTGGGAGGAACGGTACTTGTAACAGACGTGGACAGAGGAGTGATGGGACTTTAATTTCCAGGAATCCTTTTTACGGTGATGATAAGACCAGAAAGGCGAGGTATTGTGCGACAAATTAAGCCATTTTTCCAAAAGCCTTAATGAGGCTTCGTAAGGGGAAGGAGCTTAATGTTACCAACATTTGAATGGTTTTATTCCAAAACACTATTTATTTGGTAGTTTTTAAAGATGATTTTTTGAGAAGTAAATGCCTTGAGGTGACACCTTATTTTACTACAAACCTACAATTTGCTTGAAGCTGCACTAATTAATGCACCTTATAATAACAATGAATCACATAACTTTATGTAATGTGAAAGGTGTCACTTGTAGTGACAATCCCACAGAAAATTATTATCCGAACCTACAGTTCCCCTCAGCCCTGTGGAGCATTGTGGGGTTTTTCAGCTTATTGTTTTGGTTTTACTGCCGGCAACTTTACTCTCACAGCTTTTAATTCCAGTTGCAGCAGGCAGCTAGTTAGTGAGTAACTGGTGAACATAGTGGATGCAACTGTTTGCTAAAACACTTACCACAACAACTTTATAGGGTAATAATATCTAATGTTGTGTTTACAGCGGTTTATTCCGCTGACCTGAAGTGGTTAAAAAAAAAATCAGTAAATGCTGCTTTAAACCATCGAGGGATGGGTATTGGTTGACTTTTTTTCACTGCTGCCAATACTTTTTTTTTATGCCAAAACAAAATCTTTTTCAAGACCTTATGGCCACACAAGATATGAATCTTATATGCAGATGTTAGACACATCTACAGTCAACTTTTCCCTGGACATTAATTAAGTTAATAAATAAAAACACACGCAGAAACACACACATCTCAGCCTCTAACGTTTAGTACGGCCCTTGGTAAAATACTTTAGTCAAATCTGAGATTATGAGTTGATTCTCCGCAGGACTTCAGGAATCTCCACATGGGCCGTTCCTGGGTGAGGACACCGGATATGTTAATGGACCAAATGTACTGTGCTGTTGAATGAAACACGCTCCATTGCAACTTTATGGTGTGAATCCTGATGTAGAGCACCACCCAGATTTGCATGAGAAAATGAGCGAGGGAAATAAATCAGATGTTGGTTGTTGTTGAACCTATCCTGCACAGTTTAAAATCCACACAAAAAGAGGCAGAATGTACTGTCCAGAGTCCATATACACATGTTCAGACTGTTTAAAAAGCTGCAGACAGAGCCGAGCTTGACCTCAGCATGCAGCTGAGCTGGATGAAGAACATTTTTTTGTGTGTGTAATGCAAAAGCCATTGTAAATGATGGGTTTTATAGTGCAGGAGTGGAGTTACATCCTATGTGGAAGTCCCTTATGGAGATATGAGTACATTGTGAAGGCAATAATCATTCTTGTCATTTGGGTGGAAGGAGCATCCACCACATGAATGCGTGTGGTCAAACCCATGCTGTACAATTCTCACATGTACTGTAAAGCCCACCCATCTGCAGTCAGAGCCTGGATCATCCAGAGTCGTCTCTTCTCTCTCCCTGCACCCAGCTACCCTCCTGTCCAGGATAAACAGACCAAGTTTGGACCCTCCACCTCGCTGCAGCAGTTAACATCAGCCTCCATGAAATACAGTGAGACCGCATCAGCCCCAGACAAGTTTTACAAGCCCTCCGCTCTATGTCCTGCCCTCGATCAGCCCGCCCCTTTTCCCCCAAAGGCCCCGTTCCCCCTCCCAAACCAATCCCATAGGCCCTATTAGCTCTCATGGGTTGGAGTTTTACTTAAAGAAAATGTTCTCTTCAGCAGAGCTGCCCCAGAGGCAGAAATCATCTCAATGGGTGGAAGCCAAAGATCAGTTAAGTTAGCAAACTTGAAATCTTAACCAAGAAAGGAACTCTGGTGTTGTGGTGGCCACATCATAAATTAGAGTCATCTTCCTCTGATTTATATTTAAGCTGCTAAAAACCTCTATATTTCTGGCTCTATTTAGCTGTTTGCTCTCACGTTCTCTTCCTGTCCTGTCCAAAACACAGTTGACTTGAAATAACATTCAAATACAGCAGCTTAAGGAGGTTTTGAGCAGGATGCAGTACTTAATCTTAAAGATCAATGGTAAATGTCAGGTTTTGTTGTCACTCATGATAATAGTTGCCTTTATGAACAAAGAGTAACATTCTTCCTAAAGCACACACCTTTAAAGGTGCAGCGTGCTACAACTTTACCACTAGATGCCACTAAATCCTACACACTGGACCTTTAACAGTCATGTAGTGACAAATCCATCTTGCAAAGCAGCCATACAACACTGTGGCAGGGGCATGAGTTTTCCTGTGTACAAAAACTGTCACTCTTTCTTCAAATTCAGATTTAATAACACAAAACCATGTTAAGATGGTTAAGATGGTACACCGTACAAACAACATGCTAATGTTGCTCTGTGTCTGCTAGATGCGGTAATAGGCAGCTGTTTGCTAACACGTTTGCTATGTCAACTTTACAAGGTGCTAATATGTCAGTGTTGTGTTTACAGCTTATTTTTCTGCCACCAAGCAATCAAAATCAATTAATGCTGCTTTAACGTAGTTTAATGTTTAAACAATACTTTCTATTTTTGCATTCTTAAATTTGAACACTGTATGGTAGGCTACTTGTCTCCCAGTCATTACTGTAATTTTCTGATCCGTTCTTCCATATAGCTATCTGATAGCTCTGATGTTGATAGCTCTGACATTATAACTAGTCCCTCTCTTTTCATGCCATAAAAATACTCTTTTTAAACAGGATGTAAACAGGATGTATCTCATAACATACCTTGGCTTCACTATGCCACCTCTGTGTAAATTGTTCTTTTGAAATCTCCTCAGGATTAGCTCAGGGAGGTCGAGATCACTCTCTCCTTCCTGTTTTATTCATTAATGGAAGTGGCACTGATAATGTATAATAGAATACTGTACATCTTTCAGTCAGTAGTAAAATGCTGGCTAACTTGCACGGTTTCAGCCATAAATTGTTCGCCCACTGAGGTTTAACTGAGTCAGTAAGATCATTTCTGCCACTAGAGCAGCTCTGCACAAAACATATGTTTGCAAACTGTAAAAGTCCAAAGTGCTTCCCACTTCCTCTTAAAACGGATGGACGTCCACATTCCTGGCGAGCATTTGTGTGATTCAAACCTGCAGTGATGTGTAATAGAGAGTAAGAACAAGGGTCCAATAATTCCCAACTGCAGAATGTGGAAATCTAATATGCGAGATATGTTTCAATGGAAGCCCTAAGAGCGTGTCAAGTTCTCAAGGCCAAATTAAAGATGTTGATAGTATTTCTGGTCCGGTTTGAGACACGAGACTGAGTGGAGCAGTCTGCAAAAGGAATGTACCGAGCCCTCACTGCTTCTTTTATTTGACGTTAAGATAATGGCAGTGAATGAAAGGAATTTAAGTATCCCCACAAAACTTCTTCCTCTCTTTTGTCTCTCTTCTGTTTCCTCCAGTTTATTTCTATTTTACACTCCCCTTCACCCTTTAGTCTCCCTCTTCATCTATCTCTCCCTCCCATCTTTTCCTTAATGCATCCCCGAGGACGAGCAGGTAAAACCAGAGCCATAAATCTCCGCTCTGTATCTGTCCATCACATCTCATAAAAGTCTTATTCTTCCCAGTAAAAACTCAAGCTTCTTTCCCTGTAAATGTTTTTTTGTGTGTGTGTGTGTGGTGGCAAGGATCCCTGTAAATAATTTGTTGCCATGTATTTTACAAATCATCCTCCCAGTGCAGTGTCCATCTTGTTTCAATCACAGCTTGGAATGGATGATTTGATGCACAGCATGCACAGATTGTTACAAGGTGGACTGGAGCTCGAATCAGGAATGGATGCACGCATGCGAGCATAGAAGAAGACTGTGTGTGCATAATGCTTCTTGACCAACGGGTCAAATTGTCTCCACCTGTTATTTTGTTTCCATTGACATTCCTGTTGCTTTTCCTTTTGGCAAATTTAAGGCTACAAAGGATCTTTTCAGCATGTTGTTAATCATTTTTGAGTCTTGACCTTATAAATTCAACCTTGGAAGGGAATCTGGATGAAAGAATATGAAATCTGTTCTATAAAATCCTGCTGAAAGATCAGTAAAGTGGTATGCCAGTAATATACTGTATGTTGGTGGAAATGTGCATCTACAGGCTGCCAGTTGCTCAGAAGACATAATTTTTTCAGGAGTTTTGAAAAGAAAAGCTGGTTGCTGGTTTGAATCCTAGACTCATTTGGAAAATTGTAGCAATGATGACCGTGGTTAGTTAAATGCAACCTCTTACAACTACTCTTTAGCTTGTGTTTTGTATGACAAACTATTACTTTTGTATCTTGGATTTGTTGCAGTGCTTTTATGTAGCAGGAGAGATTTTTATCAGGCTGGAATGAAGCTACTGTAAGATTCTGCCCCAGTAAAAATATGCAGGACGTTTGCAAGTTGAATGTTCTATATCCTGTTATTTGTTCATTTCTTTCCCCAGTTCTTAATAGTTGTTGATTTTATTGCTGGGATCAAGGAAAGCTAATTCAGACGTGGATACAAACATGAGTCAAACGCTTCCTGTAAATACAGATGTCGAAATGTAATTTATTATAGTTCAAGCCGAGCCAGAAGATGGCAGTGCAGAGCTTCTGTTGGTGTCATTATCACAGCCTGTCATACTCCAACATGTCCCGCAGCTCAAACTGTGGTTATCAGCCTGGAAGACAGAACCTAGTAGAAACGCATTAAACAGAGTATATACCCTCTGAGTGGGTTTGGAGACTCAAAAGATTGCAGCCTGCTTTACCGTGACAAAAATGTGTTTGTTGGCTCCGCAGTCATGTCCTGAACAATTGTTTAACAGATTTACTCCGAATGGACAGAAGTAAAAATAGGTATTTCCAAACAGTTCTTTCTTTGGAGGGTGCAGAACACAGCTGCAGTCAGAGTACAAAATTAGCACCAGCCACCAGCCAAATGCTGGTAAAATATGCAAGCGGCTGGTAGACTTGCTTCACTCACCAGCCAAAAAAACAATGGTAATATATTGAGTGGCTGGTAAAATTTGAACATTCACTAGCCAAAAGTTAAATTTGCACCCTGGCTGTAGTCCTGCAGCCACAATGTAAAAACACTGGCTTGACTTCTACAGTAGCTACATCTCTACCAGGACTGGGGAATCTGTTACTACCCGTTAAGTTGCCAGTGTCTTCAATTTGTTATTTATTAAGTTCAACACACTTAATGCATCTCACTGTGTGTGTGCCTGTCTTTAAAGATAAATGCAGAAACCATCAGTCTGACTCTGTCTGTGTTTGCTTGGCTATTACCGGAGCAGATGGACCATCAGATTGCTAAACTATGTTCTATTAGTGTGCATGTGTCTGTGTGAGGCTGGATGTGCGTGTGTAATTGCATATGTGTGTTTGCCGTTATTAGAAGTCTGTGCACTGCTGTGATTGTGTATCCACAGACTGAATCAGTTATTCTGGTTCACTGGCTGGAGATAATACCACATCACAAGAAAACTTAAATTATGGAAAGAATAAATTATATAAATTCTATAATTTTTTGACTTTTGTTGGTTTCAGGGTACATTATTGTTTTTTAAAATTCTGATAAAAGATTAGAGAAAAGGGGTAACTGCATTATTTTTTTTCTCCATAGACTGAGGGCGGTGATGTGTGTCAAATGCACCTTTCTAGCCAAACAGAAGAGTTTCAGATTGTTTACTTGTACAAACACTTATCAGGAAAAGTTCTGTCTTTATGGTCTTTAGAGCCACAGTGTAGAATGTGATGCCCCAATTTCATTACTCAAATTTGTATTTCCTGACTTCAGAAACTAAATTGGCCACCAACTGCAAGCGTCAAAAACCTTCAGAAACCTACAGGTGATGTCACAGACACATCTTTTTCTACATTTTACAGTTTGCTCTAAAAGCCAACCCCTTTTCCATGTTGACACTTAAAATGGCACTCGTGGCTTATGTCAATCGGTGTGCTACATCTGTGTGCCACACTACTGTACCTGTTTGATCATCAGCTGATATAGATTCAATATCATACCTGCCATCTCGTGTGACACTTGCACTCCATTTACACAGTTTTCCCCACCCCTTATTCTACGTAACATGCGGCACAGCCAACTGGAGAGCAGCCTGGTGGTTTAATGGCTCCACCCACTGAGGTTTAGCTCAACCTATCTGTGGCTGTGGAGCAGTTTCCAGCTTTTCGAATTCTTCCAATATCAACACATATAAAGTCAGGAGTAATGACAGATCGGTGAGAGGACCTCAGCATCTGTCACATTTACACTCAAGTCTGCTTCCTGCAGGGGAGTGCAGCAATCTTTCGAACCCTCACAGTGAAGACCAGCGGTGTGGGGATGTGAGCGCGCTCAGTTTCGGTT
This sequence comes from Scomberomorus guttatus, assembly GCA_038419695.1. Classification (NCBI taxonomy): domain Eukaryota; kingdom Metazoa; phylum Chordata; class Actinopteri; order Scombriformes; family Scombridae; genus Scomberomorus; species Scomberomorus guttatus. Next base: position 18,218,797 of record CM076465.1, on the reverse strand, counting down.
CCACGAAACTGTGAGCGGCAGTAAAATGTTATATTTCCATTACAGCCCCTGTGTGTGTAGACAGGTGTATAGGTGTAAGTATGTCTGTTTGGTTTAAGTGTTGTGTGTGTGTGTGTGTGTGTGCGTCCATGTCTATGTGAACAGGTGTAAAGTGATTTAGAGTGTGTGTGAGTGTTCGTGCCTATGTGTGTTTATGGTTGTGTGTGTGTGTGTGTGACATTGGCTGCTCCATCTGCCATTACCTCACTGTAATAATAACACCATTATTCTCACTAACGAAGATTCCATCCTCAACTTTGACGACAGTTGAAGCTCCTCCAGTGTATGTGCGTGTGTGTGTGTGTGTGTGTGTGAGATGTTTCCCTGCCAAAGACAAATGCCCCAGGTCACACAGCTGAGCCGGCTGGTTGGGGCTAACGTTTCACTGCAAAAAATGTGTCATCTTTTCTCACCATGATGGATATTATATCCATGCCTCCTCCAGGTGCCCCAGCTCTGTTTAAGTGTGTGTGTGTGTGTGTGTGTGTGTGTGTGTGCATGTTTCCTGCTTTACTGTACCCTTGTCGTAATTTCATTAATCACAACCCTCAGACATTCTATTTCCTGTCAAAAGAGTAAAGACGAGAGACAGATGATCTTTGTTTCCACTAAGACACTTCTTTGATTTCCTCCAGCGTCTTTCCTCTCACAAACTGCCAAATGGGATACAAAACATGATCTGTTTTGACCACTATTCAAAAGCCCTGTTGGCACTCTAGTTGGAAGGCTAGCCTGTCCTATTGTCTTTAGATATGGGCCATATCGTATAGACTGCGCATGTGGTTTTTCCTGGCTTAGTAAACCTGCAGGAGGGAGAGGAAGAGAAATGTTGAATAGACATTACCAGAGCCTTTTTTTTTTTACATTGCTGAAGTATATCAGTGTCAGCGAGGGTTACAGCCCATTTACTGAATTTCTGCTTTTCTAGCTTAGCTTCTCTTATTTTGCAACACACACTGTATGTAATTAGATGTTTTCTCTTTTACTTAGTTTTCATAGTTTTAAAATAGAAAAATTACTGTTCTTGGAAGAAATTACTGTCCTGGCTAACAAAGAGGCTTCAAAAAAGTACAAGAAATGAAACAACATTATTATTATGCTGGCTCCAACTGACTCCCATTCAAAACCTCTAAACTTCTCTCTCGAAATATTAAGTCAATCATTTTTTTCAATGAGTCATTATGGTCTCAATCACTAAATTCGGGCCTTATATAAGTGTGCTGGTGGTCATTTTATAAATTGTTGCCCCTTAAGAAGATTTGGAGATGAATAGTAGCTTTGATGTCTGCCGTGTGGGCGTTCATTGACAGCTGTGATTTACAGTTGGCTCACCTGCTGCTCTCCCTGACTCCAGGACTCACATTGAGTCGGACTACTGTCACAATGTTTCGGTAGTGTTCCAGTAAGCTAGAATTCGCTCCGGTCCGAGGTAGCAGGATGTGTGTCAGACCATGAATAATATATAGCATTTTCAAACATTGTTTGCAAATGCTTAACATTGTCTTCACAATTATAAATAAAACACAAACACATATGAATAATCAATGCATTTTTAAATTAAAGCGTTAAAACAAAATACAATGATGCCCACAGAATAAGGTAAGGGAAAAAAAAGGAGATCAATGGGGAAATTAAAACCATGAGTACTAAATGATAAAAGACGATAAAACGATAAAAGTGTTAAAAGGCAACATTTGGAGGGTCCTGGCTCCAAACAGAGAAGAAGCAGCAAATCTGGGCTTCAAACCAACTCAAATGTAAAGAAAAGGTTGACATCACACCTCGCTATGTCCATCTTTGTATACAGTCTATGGTTGTGCCTGAAGGGGTAACAAGGTAGCTTTGGAGCCTATTCACACAGCAGCCAAAGATACACCGTAGGTCGGCTATGCTGTAAATGACTTGCGCCTCCTCAAAAATGTAGCTACACGTCAGGGCTACAGCAATTATGGAGATACCATATGGAAACTACAAGAGCTGTGATTGGTCAGCTTGGGCTGCTTGTGTCTTCTCTCCAGTTGTCTTCTTCTCTGTCTCCTTTTCAACAACACACATCTAACAAAGCCATTTCCACTGCAAACCTTCTGCTTACCGCGATTAGTGTTCTCTATCACACTGAATGAAAGAACAAAAACGCGGCGATTACACAGCATTAGTCTCCTATTCAGTGATGAGACAAGCTGAAATATACATTACCTGGATGTAACTCCAGTGCATATCCACTGTTGCTGTACATCACAAAGTAAATAAAAGAATGCAAACACAGTTACCATGGGGAATATAATTAAAGCATGTTAAGACTCGTTACGGTGGTGCTATCGACGGGTGAAATCCAATGCTGAACTATAAATCAAAACCTTTGCTGTAGGTACATACACCGGCATGGCCTTTAACCCCTTGCATCCAGTATAAAACCAGCTTCAGTCTTCTTGTCCGGTGATCAGGAAGAACCTCTCCCATGGACTATTTGACCGCCAGTTTTCTAAAGAAGTCCCCACTGTCTCGTTCCAATAACCGTTTCATAATGACTTAATAACATTTGCAGGCTTATTTTAAAGAAGAAAATCACACTTTTGGCTCGTGGATGTGCCAAAGTCCATAAGCAGACATGTTTTTTAGGGCTTATTTCCTGCAGAGCTTCTGTTTCTTCCTGTGGGCATGAAGTGATTGGCAGGAAGCGAGGGTAACTTCATGCAGCACTGATATGAAAACACAACTCAGCACAGTGAAGAGAAGAGAAGATAAACAAGCTCTCTTCATGGTTATTTGATGGATTATCTTACTCTGAAGTTATTTTTCATGGCCGACAAGAACGAACGGCAGCAAATGGCTTTTCTGAAGGAGGAAAGCAAACTGTTATGTCCCACAATGCTGACTGTGAGCAGAAAAAAACAAAGAAATAATATTAGGATTATGCATAAATTTTATATCCTTCTCATTCGAAAAGCTACAAGGCTTCACCCACAAATATGAGGCTTTCCAAGTCGTGTTTTGGGGTGTGTCTTCCTCTCAATATTTATGGTCAGCATTGTTGTGTATCTGGCTGAACTCCCGTGGTTTCTGATTCATGCTTTTCATGGCTTGGATCAAGCTCGACCTTGAGCCGTGGGTTTGGACACATCCAATGAACACACACACATAACAACGCACATACTCTCACACAGTCATAGAGAACATCGACAATCACAGAGGCTACTCAGGTCCAGTGGGAAGTGAAAAAGCTCATTCCTGTAAAAGGTTTGAACTTATTGACTGAGAAGACACAAATTTCCAATAGGCGGTTATTTATTTCCCTGCTTCAGAAACAAAGTGGTGGTTAGTGTGAGTGCTGGGCCAGCTTCCCAGACAAAGCCTGACTGACCCAGATCATTTCCAGCGGAGATGTTCGAGTAAAAGTCGTCTCTCAGCCAGAATCGGGCCTTATCGGGATCGAGAAAAACATCAACTGTACAGTTCATAATTTGGACAACACTGAATGAAGCCAAGTGTTATCAACATCCATTCCTAGGTTGGTGTATCTAATCATGCTAAATGGTGTTTATATGTTCAGTGTGGAACTGATTTAAATGCATATTTTCTCAAAGTCCCTGGCCACAATAGTGGTAGCTGTTGTTGAAATTCTAGTTCAAATTCAAGTTTATTTATTTCCACAGGCCGTCATCACAAGCCTGTCTCCAATCAAACTAATCAACAATCAATTACAGAACAAAATGCAGTTGTACAGTATGAGAAAAACAAGCCAGTATGGAAGATATAACAAGCCCCCCTAATCCACGGAAGCCTGCCCAGGCTAACTGGCACCACCAACCCCAGACCCTTAAATGTGTTTAAGGAAAAACCGCCATGAAAACCTTCAAACATTTATTTATCCTGCATCTTTCATGAGCACTGGAACAAAAAACAATACAGTCTCCTACAAATCTCTCTGCCAAAAGCCCCGGTCGTATGTAGTAATTGCAGTGGTCGTGTATGATTTTAATCCAGTGCAAATCTGCGTTATTTTTATTTGTTCAGTAAAATTTTGTTGAAGACAGATGTCCCCTGTCAAAAGTAATCCCACACAAATCAAAAACATGATCTCTTATTTAGTTTTCCCTTTCAGACAAGAGTTCCTGTCTTCTTCATGTCTTCAAAATAGATAAAGAGCTTAAACAGAGAGATGAGCTTTTGAGTGCATTTTCAGTGCCAATGTGCTGAATGACAGACTGTGGCATGAGTGGTTTCAATTTTACTATCTTGTGCACAAAATGCAAAACGCCAAGGTTGGGGTTTACTTTCAGTCTGCAACGATGATAACAGCTACACCAACTACAGTGATATAATGCAATATAATACAATCAAAGTAATAAAAGATTTTGTGAGGCTTATTCATAATGATGCTCTGTCATCTTTTCTGTAGTTTGAAAGTTATAAATTGCAGCTTTATTTATCATTTAAATTAAATCCACATTGGACAGTTCTGAACCTCACTATTAATATCCAATGTCAATGTTCAATGCCAGTTCAGGAAGTAGTATGTGCTTTATGAAGCGAGGAAAGCAGCAGTTAACATTTGCCTTTTTATTAAGCATAACCATGATCTTTCCCCCTAACCTTAACCAAATGTTTTTTGGGGTTTTTTTGCCTAACCCTAAATAAATAACCATATTTTATTTGCCATAACCACGATCATTCCTCAACCATACAGTAGTTGCCATAGTAAGAATTTTGAAAATGCTGACATTGGACAAAAAACTAAACAAAAACAAAGTAAAAATCTACAGCCATGCTAGCAGATCTGTGAGGCTGTACTCGAGCTAAACGCTCACATCAGCCAGCTCACATTTGATGTTTAGTAAGTATAGTATTTACCATGTTGATTTAGCATGTTAGCATGCAAACATCTGCTAATTAGCACTAGAATGCAGAACCATGAATGTTTGTACCAAATTTTGTGCCAATCCATCAAGTACATGATATGCTGGATATAAAACTTTGGCCTAAGAGGGAAAGTCATTAGAGTTTGTCCTTTTTAGGGACCTTGTAAATTTCATGGCAATCCATCTAGTAATTGTCAAGATATTTAAATCTGAACAACAAATGGTGGCGCTAGAGGAAAAATTAGAGGACCACCAAAGTCAGAAGGCTTCATCCTCTGGGGACCATGAATGACTGTACAAAATTTCATACCAATTCATTTAACAGTTGTTGAGATATTTCAGTCTAATGGACTGAAATTGCCATCCCAAGAGCCAATCTACCAGCATGGCTAAAAATGTCATATTTGAATGTCATCTGTGATTTTGCAAAATCATCCAATATCAACATTCTTGTGTGACAGATAGATAGGACAAACTCAGCTTTTTGCGTCTTCTCTAGATGTTCTTGGCTCATTAACTTCATTGGACATTGTGCTGTATTTCTGTTCCTCCAGTAAACATGTTGATGGACGGAATGTATATAAAGATTTTCAGGTTCAGTTGTATGGGAGGCACCGCAGAAACTCATCTGACTCACTAGTTATTCAAATCAGGGTCAGTTTCCCCACAGAGAACATTTGATCTAAGGCCCTCCTCCATGCATAAGTTCGCATTATTAATAACATTCTTCTGACTTGAAGACAGAAGTGTCAAAGCAGGATAGATGCATGAAGGCAGATTTACACAATGGTTGCTACTGTGTGTTGAGCCGCACGTTTGTGTGCTGTTTGTATTTTCAGGACAGGACCATTAACTGGCTCCTTACAGAGAAACTCAGCGGGGTTCAAATGTGTTTTGTCTTGCTGTTGATTCAAGCTGTGTTACTCTGAGGCCCCACAATCATCATGGGTGGCCACATTGGGCCCTTGGCACAGCACACACACGCACACATAAATGCTAACCATATATACAGTATGACCTCTCTCTCTGTCAAACACACACACATGCTAACATACAAAGAGAAAAGTGTATGCTTTATAATCTCTCGCAGGCACACACACACACACACACACACACACACACACACACTGTATACTGACATATACACAGACAATTAACATTCTCTCACTTCTATAAGTACACACATGCACTCCAGGGTGTTACTCTGCAAGAACAAACATCTCACACACACATACATATACATAATGAAGTAAATGCATAAAAACAAGAGAAAAAAATAACCTGAATGCATGTTTATATAACCTCTGCACAAATTCACAGACACACTTACACAAAAATGCACTCACACCCCCCTGCTGGGCCGTAAAAACAAACTGCTCAAAATATGGCATTTGTTTTCTGATTAAACACTCACATTCCAGCAAACTGTGTTTGGCCGGCCTGGCAACAGCCGTCATATTGACAGTCGGATGTGCGGTTTGTTCGGGTGATCTTTCATGAAGGGAAGCTTTATGGCACAGCCAGCTCCATATAATCAGCTTTAAATGGCTCCAATGCTAACGAGAACGACGGCACCCTCCCTCCTTCCTCACCAGCCAGCTGGCCCCAGGAGTCAGGAAAGACACAGACAACAGCTACAGAGGCCACTGAGGACGGAGGAATTTCAGGGGGTTCAAAGATCCCCAAAAGTCAAATTTATTGATGTAAATTGCGGTAAATTTTTAGTTCAATCCATCGCCATCTGTCTGGAAAAGGTTAAGTTGGAATGATGATTTGGTCCTGCATGCTAGGTTTTTACAGCTATGCAGATGGGATGGGATAGTAAAATTAGCAGCCAAAATATTTGAGGTTACCTTAAGTTAGCTTTACCAAAAAAAAATCAGCCATCTAAATTTACAGGCTGACAGTGATGGACCATTAATTTCAGGAAACGTTGATACTGCTGTAATAAATCTTTTGCTTACTTCCATAAAAGTACAACTGGGAACCAAAAAATGTGACCCAAAAGATTTTGGGCTTGAGTGTTTGCCTGATTATAATTATATCTCATCTTATCTTTGCATGATATTCAATTTTCTTAACTTTTTGCGGTCAGGCTAGCTGCCTCCCCACACCTCCATCCCAAAGCGAACACTTACGACCAGTCTCTCCATTGAACACAATAAGCCAAATTGATATCAACACTTCATAAAACTTGTGTTACGACAGTGAACAAGCCAACAAATAAATTGTTGAAGTTTTGTTCAAATTTTAATCCCTTGCACCACTTGATACTGAAAAAGTAATCACATTACTGCAACACGTCACTAAGTAAGTAATACATTTCTGTCCAACACTATAATGAAGTGCAGGATGAGTTGCTGAAAGCCAATATCTAAAGCAGTAAAATGACCACATTTACAAGTATGACTCATCTTGCAAAGACCCATGACGAGCTAAAAAAATGACGGGAAAATTCATTTCAGAAACAGAGAATACAATCATATGAAATGTGATGTGAGCCTTCACAAATGTTCAGTACTAAGATATCATATTTTATTGTCTCATTAATCTCTAATTCATCTCTGTGTCTTTGGCACAAGAAGAGTCATAAGAAACCTACAAATCAACAGACAGTGCACCAGTAACTGGACATACAGTGACAGCATCTTGTGCTCTAAAAGAGGTCCAGACGTTGTTATTATAAACGCTACACTGTCTGACTGAAAACCTTTCATATCTATTTCCTCCATCAGATGATGCTGGCAGGATGCATTTATAGTTATGTAGTAGCTCTGTCTCAGCAATGCCTGAGACAGAGGGTAAAGAAAGAGAACAGCTTGGTGAACACCAGGCTAACATTAATGCTCCTCTAGAAGTGTAAAAAAAAATAGCCATATAGACAAAAGAATTATATTTAACATAACAAATAGGTTAAGCAGTATAGCTAATGAACAAATGACAAAGAAACTGCTTTCAAAAAATGCAAAAAATTCCCAGAGAACCACCACAATTCTCCTTGAATAATTTGAACCATTGTTTAATTTGAAATTTGAATTTGCTTCACTCTTTGTGTAAGGAAACATTAAAAGGGACATATGCACATTTATATTTTTAATCTGGGGCTCTACTGGAATAACTTTGCATGATTTACAGTTCAAAAAACTCCTTATTTGTCTTGGCTCCTGTCTCTTTAAGGCCCCCCTCCCAATGAGCGCACTCTGTTCTGATTGGTTAGCTGCCGAAAGGTGTGTGGAGAGGCTACGTCAACAAACCATGAAACAAACTTTAGCAGTAGGATTTCACTACTTTTTCTCGTTCTTTACTCAAAACGTCAACTTCTCAAATACATCCGTACATGTTCAAGCCAGAATCCGACCGAAATATGAGTGGACAACGCAAACAACAGAAGGAAAACCCTTAGCAAGAACCTTAGCAACAATGACTACAGAACGGACGGCAGTTTATGGGCACACGCAGCAAGCCGACGTCAGCTCGTCGGCAAGATACAAAAAAACATTGCAAACGAAGCGTCCAGGGCAGGTTGAAGCCCTGGCTTTTGACATGCAGGGAGCATTTATACATAAGTTAATCTCAATTTTTGGAATTTTGACCACGTTTAACATAGGCATCCAACATCATAACAGTATTTAAATAACAGAAAAAAACTGAAAAAGCATGATATGTCCCCTTTAATGGAAGCTAGCAAGCTAGACTAACTACTGTAGCTTCCAGTGGAAGTTAGTGGACGTTAGCTAACCTAGCTTGCTAACATTTAGATTGTTATTTTTTTGTTCACATTATCTCAACACTTACTGACTCATTGTTGGCAGCTCCTGCACACAGTGCTGTTTGTCCTTCTTTATAGACAAGAGGGGGTTCATTTGCTGTCCAGTTAGCTGTCAATCTTTGTCACAGCAACAACAATAATCTCAGCCCTCCATATGTTACATGTAACATTGAATATTGTACGGAGTAACAGGGAGTGACAGTCATGTTTTGTCATGACAGTGATAAAAGGTTCACTAGCATACACTGGTCATTGTTTCAACTTCAGTTACTCAGGCTGAATTTGGACATGTGGAAAAGTCTTTTTGATAAAACCAAAAACAAACAGGGTGTATAAAAGAAGAAGACACTGGGTGTAGGAGCTGCGGTGGGTAAAAGTCTCCAGTGAATTGAAATAACTACACATAGTTGTGGGTAGTTTCTTAAATTGTTCCATGTTCAGCCATGCAAGTCTTATTAAAAGAACTGAGTTACAATGGGACAAATGGGCTGAAGTTAACAAGGCAGAGAGCATCTGGTAAAAGTAAATCTTTACAAGCCCCAGACACACAGACAGACGTATTATACAGAGATAGGAAGAGGATGACTTTATGGGACAGCTGTGTAACCCAGGAAAGCAGGAGGAAGTGTTATAAGGATGCTACTGAGGCGTGTTGAGATGGGCCGTCTTCCATTTGTTTGTCGCATTTTGTAGAGGAAGAGTCGATGACTTCTTTAAAATCAGAAAGTTCAGCAAACTTTTTTCATTTTTTGTGAATAGAAAGAAAGAATTAAAGTTAAAACAATATCCATAGTTTTTCATGGACTTCAATGTCTTTCTGAAATCACTTCAAAACACCTTTAAAACATTTTTTTTGACATTATACATCCCTCCATTTGCATGTTTCCTCCTGTTTGTCAAATGTTGTTGGTGTTGAGCAAAAGGTTTTATTAAGCAACCAGCGTTGTTGCATGTAAGAAACTGCTCTGCCGTTTTTTCTGATAGTGTGTATGAAAGTACCATTTATCACTAGAGACATTTACAAATAACTACAGGAAGACAAAAAACAGAAAGACAAGATAGTTGGGAGCCAGCAGGAACTTTTTTATTACTGAAAACAGACAAAATAAAAATAGATTTGTCAGAAAACTTATAGAGAGGCTTTATCTTCAAAATCAACTAATACTCTAGGGCCAATGTGTCAGTTCCGACAAACAGAATGGAAATGAATCTTTAGTTACTGCTGAGGGTCATATTTATTTTTATTATTTAGAATTCAGGGGTTTAGCAAAAATATTACAGTGCTCAAGTCCATCAGCTGCCACAGAGCTGCCACCTGTGTCCGGCTCACTTATTTGGTGGCTGTAACCGTTTTCTTTAGCAGCTCTTTATTTAAAAATAGCATGGCTGGTAGAGTCATCATTTTGTTATGTTTTCCATAAAACATATTACTTTGAAATGTTGGAGGAGGGTATTGTAGCTTTTTTGGATGTCAAGCAAAGGGTCTAAAGGAAATATTAATAAAGCCGGGGAGCCGAGCTGTTTTATAAATGAAAATGTAAGATTCAGCCCCCCCTCCACACCCCAAAAAACTTTTCAGTCTTTTAACAACTTTATACTTTGCACTTTAACACACAAAAAGAAACATATAAAACATAAGCATTTCATGTTTAAATTTTGACTTGAGAACCTGAAATCAGTGGATTCTCATTAAAAAAAAACAAAACAATGAAATTACCATCTTGTCCACCTTTTTTACAAAGTGAAATAGTGCACAGGTTGTCCTGCCACAGGTCCAAACCATTCAGGATGTGTCAGCACTTTCTCGATCAAACTTTGTTTTCACTACTTTCAAAGATGTGATGTTTGTCATCATTGCTCAGTACAAGTAAATGATCTGAAGCAAGCATTTCTCCCTCGGTGTGCAGCTTGTAAAAATATCACTGCCGCTTTTTGACTGTTAAATTGCCGTAAAAGCTGTGTGTGTCTGTCTGAGAGTGTGTGAATGTACTTGTGTTGAAGCCAGCATGGGTTGCTGCCTGCCTGCATGAGCCCATAGCCATAAAATATGTTGGTGTCATGTTGAAAAAAATACCACAAATCTACAGGATACCAATTTGCATAGCAGACATAATTGAAACCATAAACATGTTTGTCATCTTCAAGGAGGGAAAGTCACTCATTTGAAGTAGTCTAATTACTGTAATTATGAGTAAGCTTTTTCATGTACTGAGAACATAAAACAGACTTATGTTAAAACTGCCTGACACCTTGTGAAAAATAGGGATTTTTTTAATTGCTACTTCTGTTTTTTTACATTGGCAGGATTCAACAGAAGAAATCTTACTAATATTAATATTTGTAGTAATATTTAAAGGACCCTACTACTGTTTTCATGTGTTAAATCATTTGGAAAAAATGATGAAAAGAAGCCCAGTGTTGTTAATTTTTAAAAATCTTTCCTTTCATTCATTTACACAAAGACTTGAAGTTATGTAATTGTTTTGTGCTAATACTGTGCAGAGTCTTCAAATCAGTCCTTCACCACACAACAGTAATGTAACATTGACAATAACAAAGAACATTTTGTTTATTGTTACCTAACTCAAGTAAGCTCCAAGTCTCTGTGCATTGATATTCACAAATAAATGGAAACTGGAATGATGAAATGACTATTTAAAAACACTATAGGATGCAATAAAAATGATCTGCAGTCAGGGCAGTTGCCACCATTGAGAAAACTGACATTGCATCAACTGTATTTTTTGGAGCAGAATTTGAAGATTTTAGTAGCCCTGGAATGGTTTATATTCTACAATTAAAAACAGACTCCAGTATTCTTACAGTCAATATTTTTCAATTTGACAAATGTTAGGACAATAAATAAATACATGATAACATAAAGAATTAAGAACCAGAAATGTAATTAGTGGCAATGTGGCGAAAGCTTTGAAACAGATCTTCATGTTTATGTACTTAATAAAAAATGAAAAACCTAAGTAATCAAAGGTACCCTGTGGAGCTTTTTGACCACTCGTAGTGCTATGGAGCAATATTTTTATGTGTGAGTCCTCGTTTTGTTTGTATCTTGTGCACATGAATGAAGAGGCTGCTACTGCTGATTTCTTGCTATTCCACTGATTGACAGTTGGTGGCAGTAACGTAGCAATGCGCCAACAATGTAGGGCAACAACTGCTAGCTAAACATGGATGTAAACAATGCAGTATTATTTAAATCCTGGTAAGGTCCTCTTTGCAGTAACGTAATGTAATGTGTGGACCTTGTCGACAACGAGCTAACCATTTTAAAAAGAGCTGCCATGTTCAGGTGTAATAAAAGTATATCTTCTCGAGTAGGATATTCTAGTACTGTACTCTTTCCATCTCTGGTCACCATGCCGAACATTTAACTTTCCGGCCTCTTAAATTTACCTGGAAGAGTCGGCTCAGGTTGGCTCTGCCGATGTCTCCAAACCAGCACATGACACAGTGCATTGAAGCTTTATGACTATCTGGCGACTTTTTGAGCAGCCAATAGTTCTTTGGCGCAATTCTAACTCAAATCCTAATGCGTCCAATGTTCCCTTGTGTTGGGTTGAGTGTGATGGAAAACTGCAGGTTTCAGCAGCTGTAGTGTTTGGTTGGAATGAAAACCCCAGTAACGAACAGCACTGGCTCACAGGGAAGGCTGGGTGCAACTCACCTCTTGCGAGTATTTTCTCAACTGGACTCCGGTATAGGAGACTCAGCACTAAAGCACTATCCCAGATGTATGCTATGCATCAAGCTTTTTGATTGCTGTCCCTAGGACACGGCGCCCAAATGGCCGTGGATCCGATGGCTTTCCAGTGGCTTTATGACTTGAGATCTTAATAAAGTGTCTGAATGACTTTCCAGTGCTCTCATTCGCCCTTATTCTCTTTACTGGAGGAAAGCAAGCTCTTTCTGAGTGCTGTGAGGATCTGCCTTGAAGAGCTTTGCAGGTTTTTGCCTTTGAAGGATCTGTACAGCAGGGATTTTCCCCCTACAATTCATCACTGTCTGTCTTTTCTGTGTCTGTGTGTGTGTGTGTGTGTGAGTGTGTGGGTCTGCCACAGGCCTTTACCGCTATTAGTGGGGATTTTGCCCTCTCTTTGAGGTGGTGATCTGTTTCGTTTTAATAGGTGAGAACTTGGATTAGCTCTGAATCTCCTCCACACACTGTAGGACTCACTTTCCCACAGGGAGCTGCAGATCATCACGCAGTGGACCACCATTGCCCTAGATGTGTGGTGGGTCTGCATGTGCGCTTTTATAATATAATAACCCTGAGATGAGATCATGCTGGGAACATGGGCAGCACAGTGACCAAGAAGTTACACAGACTGTCATGTAAACGGAAGGACCAGAGTTTGATTAGCTGGTGAACGTAGTGGTAAGATTTAGTAGCTGAAGGGCCAGATATTTGCCTCAGGGGTTGGTGGAGACCAAAACAGAGCTAAAAGGAGAGTGAACATTAGACCTAAATTTGTTAGGTGGCGAGTAACCACAACTCCAGATGTTTGTTAATGTTGCTGTGTCAGCTGGATGTGAAATTATGTTAAATTTGACAGAAAAAATAATACTATCCATAGATAGATATTCCTGTGCAGTTGATAATACTGAGTTATTTCTGTGACTTTTCAGACTGTGCTATACTGTTACGCTACATTTTAGCATTCACCATTAACCTGTAAATGCTATTTGTGGCCGCTGTTCAAGTAATGCTACATAGGTTCACTAATGTACAAAAATGTTTGCACTCCATTTTTGGAGGAAAACATTTTGCTGCGGAAAATAGAAGCTGTTTTTGCGTCAATAAAGGTTGTAAGACATATTAAAATATGTTTTCCTACTATTAATGAAGCATACTTAAATGAATCCACTACCCTCTCTATTAAGGACTGCTGCTGAGGAGCCCTTGAACAAGATGCAAGATATACGACTGTGACCATCATACTGAAAAATGTCCACAAAATCAACGTAACTCTTTATTACATTCACCTGGCTTGATGCTGAATACCAAAACATAATTGTCTCTGATTGGTTTGTGGCAAAAAACACAGAACACAATTTAACGAGTAGGGGAAAAAAATGCAAAAGTCTGTATATCAAGCTGAGTCTGAGGGTGCATTCCACAAATGCTGAGTCTCGTGTCTTTATTTCAAATGGGGGCTTTGCTCCAGACATCGTTGACAATTTACAACCTTGAGGCTTGCTTCAGGTCCTGTATGTCCCATCTCATACACACATACACACACATTCATCCGCACACATACCTGTTTGGAGCACCTCTCCACTGAAGTATTTTGCCAGGGAACCTCAGAAGCTTTCATGTGCTTAAGTCATGTCTATCATATTAACCTTAATTGGCTGTGCAAGCGCAAAACAACAACAAACACACCCTGAGTGCTGTAGAGACAGCTCAGCCCCGAGGGCGACGCAAATACACATCAAATAACTGTGACAGGAGTAGAACTGCTTTGGGACAGATGAAACTAGTCTCTACAAAACAACGTGTTGTGAGGAGCTGACCACAAATCTCTGCGGAGTTGCAACTGCATAGAAAGTGATAGTCGCGGTGGCAGGAAGGTGCACTCGGATTAATCCAACACAAGAATGCCACAACATGAACTGAGTGTGTTTACACTTTCTTGCATTAGATGAGAAGATTGATACCATTCTCATGTATATATGCTAAATATGAAGCTATCGCCAGCAGCTGGTTAGCTTAGCTTAGCACAAGGACTGGAAACAATGAGAAACAGAACAAAATCCTTGATAAACATGTTCGAAGTGAATTTTCCATTGGTCTGTCACTTCATCCACTACCGTCACCAGAAACTCTGAAAGCTTTTGTTGCATTTGCAGCTCCCTCGTCCTGTTTTACGTCATACACTTTCCTCAAAATCCAACCACAAAGGAAATTGCTGAGTAGAGGTACTTGATGCTGACAGGCTTCAATCTAATTTCGTTACAGTATTTAGATTCCAATAAACATTTTATTGACACATTATGTTGGACCTTTGAAATAATAACGTCACAAGTCACCACAGGCAAACACTAATCAACTAAGCCAAAGAGGGTGTTAAAAGGTTGCAAACAAATAAAAAGAGAAAAATGGGAAAAATCCCCCCCCCCCACACACATGTCTTTTTCACCCTTTTTTCTCTCCTTTTTTCATGAAAACAACTCTGTTAGTCACTGAAAAAGCAATGATAGCATTTAATTACATTATTTTCAAAACCACTTCTGTGAGCTTGGGGATTTTCAGCTATGCCATGGCTCTAGGGATGCCAGTGTCGGTCTGTCTGATGGTTAGTCCACCACTTTATTTACAAATATCTCTAACTATGCGATGGATTGCCATGAACTTTTGAAGAGACATTCTTGGTCCCCAGACGATGAATCCTACTGACTTTGTTGATGTCCTGACTTTTCCTCTAGCACAGGGCTTCTCAAACCCGAACCTCGGTCGGCTCGCAACTGCAAGTCAATCTGGACCCAGCCCATACCTCGTGTTATGAATACAATATGTTATGAAGTGTAATGTTTTCTCTTTTGAAATAAATTTTCTATTGATCAATAAATTGTCGTGATGATGAATATACAGTGTAGCTGGAGATCATTCACAGCGATCCTGTCCCTAGATGAATGTGGCTTTAATTGTCATGGCGACATTAACTGCCGGAGAGAGTGTTGTGTGTTGTTGCTGCTGAGTTCACGCATTAATGTCACACCAGAGAATTTGCTCTCAGCTCCTAAATCAGAATGTGTAATGTGTTCTGTAATACAGAATGTGTTTTGTTTACTCTAGTACACAATTTCTACAACTAGTGTTATGTAATTGTAAGCAGAGTCAGACTGGCCATCAGGAGCACCAGGAGAAATCCTGGTAGTGCGCCCTGGTCACTCTGCGAGCCACTTGAGCATCCCATTATACAAGATGTGTCGTCTGCTCACTTTTGATTTTTGAATTTTCGGATTTGAACACATATGGAACATTACTGGGAAGCTGCAGAATGATATAAAAACCTTAAAAAAAACAAAAAATAATGGACCTGCCCTTTAAAAAAGCAGAGTTGAAAGCAAAGATGAGTAAAAAATCTGTATAGACATGGTCCTGGCATATAGCTATAATGGAAGGCCTACTTTTTACGCGCTAAACCATCAGAGATTACACTAAATGGCCTGGAGACAAGTTAGACTGTTGGTTGGCTTTTTTTTTTTTTTTTTTTACTAAAAAGTTGTGTACAGCTATTGCAACATACCTGTAGAAATATGACAGGCAGCTTAATGTGTTTGTATAAGTCTTAGGAAAGCATGAGTGGAGCAGCTTAGTTAAGTGTTTGATTCACACCTTCAAACACCCCCACCACAGTGTATACACACACATTCACACACACCTCCCGCCATTCCTGGCGTCAGTTGAAGCACTACGTGTGAGACACCCCTCATTAAGTTTGTGTGTGTGTGTGTGTGTGAATTTTGACTGGCCCCTCTCTCTTCGCTTATTAAACATTCATAGGAGAGCGACTACTCTGATGTATAAGTTCCCTTGGCTTGTGTGTGAGTGTGTGTATGTTTTCTATGAGGCCTGCATCCTGCGGTGATCGCACAGGGAGAGCGTTTCTGTCTGCTAACAAAGAGGCACTGTTCAGCATGTTACCATACCAAACTATGTGGCAAAGCAGTTGTCTCTGTGTCCTGCTGCAGCCGTGCATATCTTTATGCATTTATCCTGCAACTGCATCTTACCCAGCTCTTTCCTGGATGTAAAACAAACTGGGATATCTCTCAGCCATTTACATAAAGCATGCAGATAGCTTATGACCCAAAAAAAAATTGTTATCTTCCAAGTAATAAAGCAAAAATGTTGGCTCTTTGGATAATAAGTGGTAATATTACAAACAAGTGTGCATGGAAGGAAAGTAAGCAGGTATAAGTGTATACACTGCTGGCATTTGTTACCATTTTCTATCAACCACACCAAAAAAAAAACCCACACACACGGGTACATAAGACATTTTCATCGTAGGAAACAGGAATTTAGGCCTAAATTAAAAAAAAAGAAAGAAAGCAGATCTAATTTCCACCTAAGTTAAGTTATATTACACTTACATTCACTGGCCAGCATTCATCCCCAAATAAGGATGTGATGTCATGGTTTTCACCACGTTTAAAGTGATCATTTTAACCCAAACCATGATCTTTCCCTAACCCTAACCAAATGTTTTTTGTGCCTAAACGTAACCAGACCTTAACCACAGCGTAGTCACACCATAAAACATAATTTTTTTTTTACGATTACCGCCGATAGAGACGGCATATTAGAAAACGCTTCTATGAGTCATTCTGGAGAGCAGGTACAATTGACTTATGTGGTCTTTCATTATGAGGTTGCGTTGTTCCAAATGCGATGCATGAGGCCAACTGTGCACATTCGCACAGTCAAAGTGGAACAAAGGTGAACTCTGACCTGAAAGTGACCTACTGTAAAGGTAAATTTTCCTTTAGCAGGTTGCAAAATCCTCCACATCCCCCAAAATTGATGACGGCATTCACTTGGGTATTACACATAATAAAACAAAGACCTGAGACCAGCGGCAATACATACCCGTGGCCCTACACACTTAGACTGAACCTGTATTGCATATGTTTGCAGCCACCAGCTGTTTCCTGCATTATTTTCTGAAATTTGCACCTAAATATCTTTCACAGAACTGGTTAAAGCTGAACTCCTCTCTCCTCCCTCCTTCTCTCCTCTGCTCGTTCTTGCTGGCATGCAAAAACTGCAAAACACCAGTGAAGCAACTTAAAGAGGTGGGAAACTCTTAAACCTTTTGGTGTACATAGGCTACCTGTTGTTTGTTTACCCTTTCTCTTTAATTTATTCATCCAAATAAAAAAAAGAAGAAATCTAAAGAAAGACCCTTTTCTTATATCTTGTCTGCCTCCACAGTCGCCCTCAAGCCAACAGAGTTTAGAGAGGTTGAATCTTTTAAATCCTCACTCTAGGGAGCTAATCTTTGATTCCATGCTTTAAGCCAAAGAAACATTTTAGACGATGTAATTATTCAGCTTTCACAATGCGTTCAGCCTGGCCTGCCTGCGTACCTGGCTGGCTCCCCATGCAGGGTTATTTGCTCAGCTACCAATTGCTTGTAAAAATAAAACAGCTTCTGAAAAAGAACAACTCATTACTTCTCGTAATCAATTTCAGATTTGGTTTATTCATCAAATGCTGTTTTTCTTAGTATTATGAAATCCAGGCCGTTTCATTTTCCTCTGATTTAGATGCTGATGGTGCTGACTCTGAAATATTGCATTGTGAGTAATAGGGCAGGGACACATAAATTTGTTTTTTAACCACCAAAAATGAAACATAGCTGCACACCATAGCTGCACACTCAAGAGGGCTTTCATTACAAAACAAAACATTTGTTTAATACAATGACAATGCTGTTTCCTGAGCAAAAAAAGGATGGCTGAAGGTTAAACTTTGAGTTGGCAACAGTAATGTGCTGAAGGTGGTTAGAGTTTGACTTCATTTGAACCATAGATTCTCATTTCAGTTCATGTTATGTAAAAGGAGAAAATATACATTTTGTGAATTTCACCCAGCTAGCCTACTATTTTGATTTGGAAAGAGTTCGATTTAGACCAGTAGCGTAGGCAGAAACCACAGTGTAGGTGGGCATAATCAGATGGGCCTAGCCTGTCCAAGACCAATCATACTTAATAGGTTCTGAAACACATATGTTAACCAAAATAGGCCATTACAACTATACTTGCCTGAATGCACCACAGTTTAATCACACAAGCCTTATACATCATCAGAGACAATGTTACAGGCACCAAGACGAACATTAACAGCATCACATAACCTGGCATGGTGGCCACATATTCACACACACACACAACTGGCAGACGCAACAGCGTGGCGTATGGATAGAGGTACACCAGCACCAACATGCTCAGTAACATTAAAAATGACACCTGAACACAGCCTGGCACGGCGGCTATAAACCATACACATGCATGCATACACACACACACAGCTGACAGATGCAACAGCATCATTAATCAATCATATGGATAGAGGTACACCAGTACCAACATGCTCAGTAACCTTAAAAATGACACCTGAGACATAGTATAGCCCAGCACGGCTGCCATAAACCATATATATGCACGCACACACACACACACACACACACACACACACACAACAGATGCAGCAACATCAGCATAAAATCCAATTGTACACCCAACAAAAACTATACTCAATAAACAATATTGAAATAAGCAATAGGCTACTACAGTCCAAAATGGTAAATTAGCTTACTTTTGATGACGACAGGGTTTGGGGTTTAGCACTGAAATTATTTCATTATAGTCCAATGTTTCAGTCAGTTTTCTTTCAAAAGAGAGCAGGGACAAAGAGTTCAGCCTGTATGTCATCACTGATGCCAGTTTTTATCTGACTGACAGTTGAAAAGAGTCTTGGAGAATTACATGCTGCTGCTGACGTGGAAAGGACTGAATTAGCAGCCACGTACGTGTTGTTTCTGCTTGGCACTTGTTGAGGAGAAACTGGCGCAGGAGTAGGTGTCTGGGTTGAGAATGGTGGCTGAACTTGAGCTGAATTCTCTTCCTCTTGCTCCTCACAATGTTTTTTTGTGACAAACTTAAGCAAACTGCTTTGTTTCACCATGGTTTTTAGCTTAATCTACATTAAAAGCAGCTAGCTAGCGGACAGTAGGCTTCTGTTCCTCTGTGCAATGTGTGGGCTGTACACTGAGTGAAAGAGCAGTGACTGCTTGCAATCTATCATTTGCAAAATGCACTGCCGTTCAAACAATCTGACCTATCAATATCATCATATGGTAAACAGAAAGCAAGAAACAAGAATTGTTTTAATTTTATTGGTCATGTAGTCAGATAATTGAGTATTCATTGACTGCTATTCACTGGATGATCCACCAAAAAAGGAAATCTTCTGATTGGGTCACCCACAGCTATGCGCCAGATACTTTGGCCTTTTCTTCATGTGGTCTTTAATTACCATCTTGAAGCTACACCTCTATAAATACATTTTTGGCCACTTGGGGGCAGCACAACAAGCTGTAAACACAACATTGAGATTTGACAAAGTAAATGTTTTGTCCAAATAAGTTCAACTTTTTGTTGACCAACTCAAAATATTGATACGAGTAAAAGTTTTAATGACAGAGGTTAGCTGCTCCAGCAAAGCTAGCTAAACCTGTACTTAGCTTCACTAGCTTGTCGTTAACTTTTGTTTGTCTTTTGTTTGGTGCCAGGCAGGCAACATACACATACACTACGTGCACATCATGCGCTGTGCATAGGGCACCAAGTGCTGGAGGGGGCACCAAAACAGCTTAATGATCATCGTGCACTCTCACGAATTTGACCATGTGAAATGGTTTACGACGACTTTCCATCACTTTACAGCTGTTAGTGGCTCAGACTGGCTTCCTACCACACTTTCTGTTGTAGCTTCTAGGAGCGCTTGTTTTGTCTTGTTACACACTGTAGCCTTGTATGAGACACAGAGACAGCTGTTACTGTAAACATGGACCAACAAACCACCGCCCACCCGTGCTACGCCGGTTTCAAAACAAACAAACCCTCCGTGCTGAAGCTAGCAGGCAGACTGGAGCTGCTTTCATGAGACAAAGAGTTCAGAGGATGATGTATGACATTAACTGACATGTGCAGCTTTAAATAATAATCTGTTGACAAAATACCACAAAGTAGCTAGCAAAAACTCTTCTGTGGAGCTAAAGCTTTTTAAATTGGCATTAGTGTTGTTTTAACTATCCAGTTTATGCTGCTTTACATTACAGTAATGTCAGTTATAGCTCGATAGTTTATGCATTCCCGCTGTGTGTTGTATGTCCACAATTACTGTAATGAACACCATACAAGTTAAAGTTCTGCTTCATGCTCTTTCAGACTTTTAAAAGGAAAGCTTTTTACATTTCCAGAGTGAGTGAAGGAATCAGGAGAGAGGAGACAGAAGTGAGGACGAATTGCAGGATGTAACTTAATGGTGTTGAAAGAAAAACAAGGTGAAAGTAAAGAACTGATTCAAGAAGGAAGAAAGTGCAACTGAGACAAGATTTAAATAAAAAGTTTGAGGAAAGAGAAACACATGTGAAGCAGCGCAGCCATCAGTGATGGAGAGACATGAACAAATTCAAAGCAGGAGGCAGGAAAAACTGGTAAGGTCTAACTTACACCTGTGTCTACATGAATTACTGTTCTGTAAATATTTTTAAAGGTACAATCTGTTATCCAAATGTAAACTAAAGGAAATCCCAACAAACAAAACTCAAAGCACAAGATTAAAACCTGCTATAAAAGGACTTACAGATCTCTCAATACAGCACTAACACTACACAATAACTCTATTAACATGATGTTTTCTTAAGATGTTAAAAGGTTGTTGACCTCAGTAACTATTGTAAACACAGCACTAAAACTGAGAGATGCTGACTCATCTATAAGTCAAACTGTCCTGATTTGGCTTTAAGTTTGAGCAATTTATTAATTCAAAGTCATCATTAGATTCTCACATATTGACGGACTGACGTTTATGGCTGAGTCGGTCAAGTCTGACAGTGAGATCGCTAGATCAAGGACAACGTTTAGACAGAAATTTTATGCACTGTCAGTATGGCTTACAAAAGGACTTATCCTTTGATGATGATGATGATGATGATGATGATGATGATGATGATGATTGAAAGCCTTCTGTCTTAATCTTCATAGTGACAATTGTGTGTAATTTGTTATTTGTTCGTAGTTCATTTGCACCTTTATCTTTATGCCAGTTTCATAAATAAATAATACTTTAGTTGTCCAATTTGTGAAATGGTTTTGCACTTTTATCTTGATCTTGCTAGTGTTAATACTTAATTTTATGTTTATTCTTGTTCATAATTTATTCAAAACATTGTATTTAACAAAAAATGTATTTATTTATAATGTGCATGTTTGTTTAGATTTTGATGTTAACAATGCAGTTAAGTTCCTTAAATTATTATGTGTAAAAAAGCAGCATTTTGTATTGTGTTGTATTGTATTTATATGCATATGGAATATGATTTGGATTTAGTGTGTATTCTTGAGTGCTTGAGCTTTTTTGCTGAGAGCTGCCAGCTGCTGAAAACAACACTGATGAGAGTGGTGAGTACAGTTTTGTGCCATGAAACCAAAACAATGCACTGAAAGACACTAAAACACTCGAGCTGATGGGAACTACAGTCCAGTGAACTGCAGCCATTTGATTTTTTGTTGATGTAAAATATTGATTAGTAATTTTAAAGAGTGCTGTATTTTTAGGGCTTTCACTGCACTAGAAGGAAAGAATATTTCATAAAATTTCACAGAATAACAAAATAACGTCACTGCTCTTATATCAAATACCTTCAGGGCTCTTTCTAGATTTCTCTAGAAATTAAGTGACATAGCTTTGGATCATGAAAACTTTGGAAACTGCATGAAAAGTTTGTCTGGTTTTAAGCTGAGTTCAGTATGTGATGGCAATCCATTGTTAACAGAAATGTTACTCAATATCTAAACCTTCAAAGTTCTGGAAACGTTTTGTAATTTTACCATTTTAAACCCAGAAACCCTGCTTTTCTTTTTAATGTCCTCTGTTTCCTCCTTGTCATTTCTCTCTTTCTCCCCTCCTCACACACAGTCGCACACATACAGTTTTGTTATCAGTTCAAAGCACAAAGAGAGGTCAGTGAGGGAGCATGTCAGTCAGACAAGTTGTCACGCAAATGATGACAAATTGGCCGCCTCTCCGCTCGCCTCCCAATCAAGTCCAGACCTGGCTTTCATGCACGCACGGTTCCTGTAAATGGAGATCGATGGCACTCAGGTGAGGCTCACAATCGCTTTGCTTGGTCACACGGAGTCAGCAGTCACTGCCAAATGGACTTACGAGCTGCTCAGAATTAAATAACTGACTTTTAGTGTCCAACAATGTTCTAAATGCTGTTTCAAATGTCTTTTCCTCCAGAATACATGAAAATTGACAGATTTGAATTTTTTTTTAAACCAAACACACTTGCTGCTCCGGGCCTCGTGCTGTATTAGGTAGATAGACGGTGTGACCGAGAGAGATAGCCTTCACCTGTTTCTGATCTCGACTCGGCTACTAACCCTGACGCCTCTCCAACGGGCTTGTTTCCAAAGAGACAAACATCATGTAATCCAACACTGTGAGTCTTGCAATAACATTGTCTTTATCGACGGCGATGGATGGAATTTTCTCATTTCAGGTCTTAAAGCTGAGAGAATATGCAGGAATGTCTTTCCTCCTGCCGAATGTAGAACAGAACGTGGGGCTAAATATTTTCTTTCTTTCATGCTATTTTTCTCTTGCTTTTCTCGCTTTTCTTTATTGTCTCTCTTCTTTTCTATCTTTGGCCACTTCATTCATACAGGCTGTGTTTGGTTTGCAACTTCAGATAAACCTGTAGCTGCTTATATTTCATTTTAAGACCATACTGAGACTATCAGGTTTTACATATATATTACTTTATACACTACATTAATGTACACTGGCCTAGAGTGTTGTACTGATACAGTTTTCAGTAATTGTTTCTTCTACTTCTTGTGTCATTTACTCTCCTTTAATACTTCTGTATATATCTTTCTTCTTGTACATATCTACTTATTTTTTCCTTTACTCTCCTCCATCCAAATATTGATATTGGTGGGGATAAATATTTGTGATCTATTTTATCATCATTATTCTAACAAAATGTTTGCAGTGTCAATATTAAAGTGAAAGAAACAATGGGCCTCATGCAAGAACCGTTCGTACGAACAGATTCTTTCATACCAGTGATTCAAGACAACTTGTTGCATTCCTCATTTTTCTCGTACTTACACAATTTTGTCTTTGGTGCGAACGAAATTGAAGAGTGGTCCAGAACTGTCACACACTTCATAGGGGAAAAAACACTTGACTTAAGAGTTGTAAGGCCTTAAATTGAATGATTAATTGGTGTTAAAATATCATATTGAAATCAACTAAAAAGAAAAACATTCCTAATGGCTAAACTTTGTTTTTCAGTTTTTGTTTTTCATTTGGGCAGATTTGAACACTAGTACTCAGATGTGGACCAAAACCACTGCACTGAGACCCTTCAGAGGAAAATGGTCTCAATCCAGTCCCAAACAAATTCTGCAGTGGTTCATCTGTGGTGGGAACATGATCTGACCTTAATCTGAAGCAACTACAAGGCGTACTCTGAGAGTTTAAGCTAAACGGCTCCCATAGCGAGGTATGCTTTGCACATTGGGATGTGGATGAGCAAAATCAACAGTTGTTAGCTGCTAGCTAGAGAATTAATTGAGGTCCAACCTGGATTAGCAATGAATTACAGTGCCCTCTTGATATTTGGGCAATGTAACATCACCTGCTGTATAAAATTCTCTTGTGTTTTCTACCTGTCAAATACAAGACTGAACTCAAGGTCCTTTTATTTGTTTCTAAAGCCATACATGGGCTACACCAACTCTAGGACTCTTAGAGCCTCAGAACAATTGTTTTAACTGTTCCACAGTCGAGGCTAATGGATAACAGAGATCGTGCCTTTGTTGTTGCTGCACCAAAGCTTTAGAAGCTTTTATTTTTTTATAAAGTGATCATATAAGTTTTATTTGGTTTTCTGTTTTACATTTATGCACATATTTTGATTTTATCACTGCCATTCATTGTTGTTATTCGTGCCTTTTTATTACTATTTGTGCCTTTTTACTACTGATGTCATTTCACTCACTACTGTTGTGCCTTTCACTATAACTCATACAGCACTTTAGTCACCAGTTGTTTTTAAACGTGCTCTATGAATAAACTTGACTTGACTTGACTCCATGACTGTCACATCAAGTTATGGCCACTTTGCTTTGGCAGTTTATTAGCATGTAACTTCATTCCCTCTTTATTTCTTTCACAGTTTGACTCTGCTCTTATATACGTTGTTTGCAGCTGTGTCAATATTTAACGCCTTCTTTTTACTTTTGTGTGACATTTTTGTGAATGAAACTTGCCCACAAACACAGCAGCACAGGTAACCTTATAGAAATTTTGGAGTGTTAATTATTATAAGCTTGTGGAGTTAATAATCCAACTTGAAGGCTCTGATGCTCAAGTATCTTTTTCAAGCCTTCATACCTTATAGATTTTCATTACTGCATCTACAGACAAGTCAAGAAAGAGATGGAGACGAGGAGAAAAAAGCATGGAAAACATCAGTGAAATATTACTTATTCTGCACATTCAATGTATAACTCTAAATCTCCTGTCACCATATAAATCCCTGCCTTAACTGTATGTTTGCACTTTCACTCTTGTAATTTCTTTGATCAGTGCAATGAACTGCTAAGCACAGAGAGACACAAGAGTTTGAAGTTAAATTACACTGACTTTACTCTATTTTGTGGCATTAAAGAACAAATTATCTAGAGGACAAATGCAGGACAAAGGCCTCTACAAGGACTACCGCTGTGATGTGGGCAAATCCCAGGATGAAGCCTTTTCTCGGATTCATTGCCATCTCTGTATTTGGTCAAAGAGTCATTGGGAGCAGGAGGGCTGTGGGTCTTAGTGGGGGCAGAAGTGAAATCCAAACTTGAAAGGCTAAACCACAAGGTTAGCATAAAAAACAACCCTGGACCTGAGATGGCAAATGTGAACAAAATAACCCCGACTCATTTTCTTTTCTTTACCACAAGCTTCCTTCATGCGGGGTTCCGCCAAGTCGCAAATTAACGTTGATTTAGAAACAACAGAAGCCTTTTGTCTCAGAGGGCTTGGGTTTTTTTTTTTTCTTTCTTTCTTTCGACCATCGAGCCACTTGGCTCTGCGTCTTGTTATTTTTCCACGCATAAAACTTTCATGATGAAATAAAGCAGAGGGCGGACGGCGGCGGGGACAGGCCGCTCGCAATGCCTTTGGCTGCTATCACTCATGAACTTGTCTGATGAGATGAAGCGGAGCTGGCAGCCTCTCTATGTCTGTCTCACACTCTGTGCCTCCGTCTGTCTTTTTTGCTGTCTTTTCTCTGTGTTCTCATTCACTTTTTGTCTCTTTTTCTTTGTATTCTTAACAGTCTCCTCTCTGTTCTGCCTATATCCTATCTTTCTCTGTCCCCACTCCATTTCTCCATCTCCATCTTTTTCCCCTCCTTCGTCTCCGTCTCTTTCTCAATTCACTTAAACTCAATTACCAATTTTTTTTTATTGGCATGCAAACCTGAAAATCAATCTTGCTGACAAATCAGAAACACTCCTGTTATCTGTATCACTCTCTTTCTCATCTTCCCCCCACCAAACACACACACACACACACACACACAGGCTCAGGTTCCCTCAGATGTCGGGTTTTGGGATTCATTCTGGACGTCTAATGAAGAAGTGCGTCTGGGTCATTTCCACACGGATGTTGGTTTTGCCCGCAGAGCGACGCTTTAACGTCGATATCTGATATTGAAATTCTGTCATCTCTGATGTTTTTCTAAGCCCCTTCTACCTGTTCTCATAAATAAGGATAAGCTGTGGAGCAGCAGCAGACACTGGTGACTGCTTTTGTGCCTTGCACCACATTTATCTCACATATCTTTAGTTTTGTGACTGAGTTTTATGTTTTATGACGGGGGAACAGAACCCTTGTCCCCTGGATACAAAAATAATTTTCCTAAACCAGAGAAAGAGATGGTTAAAATAAAGGATCATATTTTTAAAAAGCTCTAAATTAAGTCTAGGGCTAGGAGCTGATTTAGGCACCATGTGACAATCTGAAACACTTCCCAAAAAAAAAACATCGATGAAAAACATCCCAGAAAAAGTCCCAGCAGAACAAGCTGGAAACTCAACATTGACATATTGACATGTCATAAAGTTGTTATGGTGAACATGTTAGCAAGCAATCGCCTGTTTACACATCCAGTAGAAATGGAGCAGAATTATCATTCATTTTAAATCGTGCTTTTGGCCAGCTGGAGAATTAAAGCCCATTATTCAATTTCCTTTTAGCTCTGTTTTGGTTTCCACCAACTCCTGAGGGAAATATCTGACTCTTGAACTTGCTAGCTGCTGCAATATGTTCACCAGCTAGTCGCTAGCTAGGCCTGCTGTTCAGTGCGATGGGTACTTATAGTGGGTTTATCGGATGCTTTCTGGCCAAAAACAGCTGCCTGCTGCATCTAGAAATTAGGTGGATAAGTGTAACAGTAACAGTAAATTTGTGGGCAAAAACAATAAGCTGAAAGAAGCTAAAAAGCAAGGAACAATAAATGATTTATTAACCATTAATAAAGCTATCAGTCACAACTTATACACCTTTTATAAAGTGTGCTTGATTAGAAGAGTTTACAGACTTTTTATTTTGAGAGAGAAGTTATGGGTTTTCCTGTTCACTTCAATACAGTTTTGCCTGCTGGTGGCTGCTGTTTGGTGTCACAGCAGGGAAAATGGGCCATCAGATAAATCTGATCAGATTCTATCTGTTTGTAAGCATTTTAGCTCAACCGAACACCACACGGCCTGTCAAAATAATATTTGTTCAGTGTAAGGAGCTCTCATTTACTACAGTATCATGTTTTGGAACAGTTGGCAGCATAGGTCTGTTGAAAACAGGCTCTTGTGTCCCTCTGAGTTATTTTTAAGGCCACTTGGGGAAATGTGTCAGTGTCTCCACTTTTGATATTTTTATTTATCAGTGTATATTACTATAGTATATTATACACAGAACCGCACTAGTCATACAGTATATTTCGTTCTTTGTAATTAATCTAACACAGCTTATCTCCCTCCGGGCCTTTAGCTTGTAAAAGGACAGACGTTAAGGTTAATTGTGAAATGACACATTAAGCCGAGTCCCTCTTGACTCTCCCGCAGAAATATAAAGAAGCGGTATCAAATATCTTACTGAGAGGTGTTTGGCAGAAAGCAGCGGGCTGACTTCACTGCTAAACACACGGCTGACGCACAGAAAAACAGACTGACTGACAGGAAGCGTGAAAGAAAAGTAAGTGGACTGTGAGCTGGGAGTTCCTCTGTGTCATTTGATAAAGGGGGGAAAGAAAGAGGAAACAGACAAAGAGAGAGTTCACTGTGGTTTGACAAACGCTGCAGTTTTACAATCACATCACACTACATTTGGAGTATTTGATGTCAAAGGTTCAGGACTGGGTCATAGGATCATTAACTGCAACCTGAGAGAGCCTGTAGCGGCGTAGTGTGTGGTGGAAGACTGTGATTACAGAAATAATTCAGTCGGAACCAGAAATTGCTCCTCTCAAGTTAGTGCTGGCTAAGTGACAATGTTTGTGTATGTGCAGTGCGTGCTATTTAGTCTGTAACAATAGAAATGTGTGTTAATCAGTGTCAGTGAAAGTAGAGACTACACAATCATAAATTTACAGTCAAAAGATATTATAGAGACTGACGTAACGGTACTACATAAAAATACCTTAGAGGCTGATTCTGTCAGTAGATACGAGGCACAGCTGCACACTTTATCATCGAGGGTCTTTTACTGTATAAATAAAAATGCTGATGCATGTGTAGTCCAGAAAAGCTGATTTAAGCCAAAATACTGAATTTTATGAATCATCATCAAGTTCATTTGCGGAGTTACATCACAATCTTTAACTGACAAAAACACAGAAACTGAATTAGGTCCTAGGGATGTAAATGAATACATTATTCGGACATGAACAGATAATGTGCCCAATTTTTAACCAAATGTGTGCAGGATGAAGCTTGAGTCATGTCATTTTTACCTCATGATCTGATATCTAAGCCTGGCACCATGTGATTTCACCATAGCTACAAGAACTGACAAGCTAAAGTTAGGGACTGTCTCAAAAGTGCGTGAAAAATGGCCAAGGGAGCTTTTCAATTTTTTTTTTGTCAAAAGCTTTCTCATTTTATTTCTCATTAATAGACACTTCAGACCAACATAACTGTATATTCATCAGGGCCTCCTCCATGTATATACACAACCTCCAGTTTTTAAAGAAAAATCACACAATATGGATGAATGCAATTCTGACTTGTGTATGAATCATAATTCTTATTTGATTACTAAGGGTTGAAATGTAATATTTAACCCATATATTTATATTCTTTGCAGCTAAACTTTTAGATATGTATATGTATGAGGCATATAAATGGCAGTATAAAACAACTGAACACAGAATATGAAGCAATGTAGACAACAACTTCAATATAAATCCAGATGCGAATACATACAATATTTTTGTGACATAAACAGATACAGAAGCTTTGTGTTACACCCCTGTTAGGTCCAGAGGAATATGAATTGTAATTGAGACTATGACTGTGATTGTTTTAGTACAACAGCATAGTCATTAAACTAATTTCCTTGTCAATATTTCAAACAAAAGTATAGTAAACCTCTGTTAAATCATGAATTAGATCTGCTATTAATTATTGGTATTCATGTGACATGTACAGTATGTGTTAATGAAACACATCATTCCCGTATAGGTTAAATACAAGACAATGTTTACATGAAATTTAAACATGTAAGGAATGACACGAGTAAAAAAGCAATTTTTAAGCACATGACAAGACACAATAGTGTGAACTCTGGTGCTATGGACAGGGTGAGTACCTCAACATTACCAACACTAAACAATAGTAAAACTGTGTTCACTAACTTGTATGTGATGTTGGCCTTAAATTGTCTTGAAGACTTTTATCAGACACCCTCATGAACACTTACAAAATTGTAACAGAGAAAACAAAGACAATGACAGAGGGAAAACTTAATTGTGCAAATATTTCTCTGGGCTGAAATAATCTTGAGATGAATACCTGTGGGTCAAAAACTAACGACAGAAGGGTCAGTAACATAATATCATCTCAGTGTTATTGCTCTTGGAGAGGAAGAAAACCTCAAAAACCTCCCAAACTCAAAAATCTGCTCAACTTACCATTAAACAACCCTATTATAACATCAATTTAGTTGATGTTTGTATCAATGGCTCCTGTTCCATGAGAACGGACATGTTCAGTTTGAGCAGTCCCAAGTTAAGTTAAGTTAGTTTTTCCCCGGGGGAAGAGCTGCAGCCAACAGGGAAAGGCAGCATGCAGTCAATGTTCACTGAAAGAACTAAATTCAAAGTATAAACTAATATGCTACTTTTCTGACATTAAATAAGACGTATACAAAAATACATATTATCAGTAGTAGAGCCATTGTATGTTTAACTTCTCCTTAAAGCAAAGGTTCAACATTTTGGGAAATGCACTTATTCGCTTTCTTGGCAAGAGTTAGATGGGAAGATTGATACCACTTTCATGTCTGCAAACTAAATACAAACCTACAACTAGGAGAAAATTAGCTTAGATTAGCACAAAGGGGGGGCACAGCTAGTCTGGCTTTGTTCGAAGTAACAAAATCTGCCTACCACTTCTGACACTCACTAACTAACATGTTATATCTTGTTGCAAAGTGTCCGCTGGTTGTCAACCTCACAGTAGCCAAACCACATCTGTAAAACCACAATGTGCATTTAGTTGAACATTTTGGGAAATAAGCTTATTTGCTTTCTTGCTGGGGGTTAGATGAGAGGATTAATACCATTTTTATATCTGTACGCTAAATATGAAACTACAGCCAGGAGACCGTTAGCTTAGCATAAAGACTAAAACAGCTAGCCTGGCTCTAATGGTTACGAACACCTTTAAAATATTATGGATTAAACAAATGAGATATAACACGTTATTTAGACGTGTTGGTGGGCGTATGTCGTCATCTTTGGACAGAGCCAGGCTCGCTGATTCCCCCTGTTTCCAGAATTTATGCTAAGCTAAGTTAACCAGCTGCTGGCTATAGCTTTCTATTTAGCGTACTAGACATAAGAGTGGTATCAATCTTGTCATCTAGTTCTCAGCAAGATAGTGAATAAGCATGTTTCTGAAAATATCAAACCATTGCTTTAAAGCCTACAGTTGGTTTTCAGAGATGTTTGGAGACATTTTGTGGTGTGTATTGTTCGCTGTACTTGTACTGTGAGACAAGCTGGGCTGTGACTATTAACATTGATTTTATCATTGCATTTATTCCATCCCTGTTGCAGATGCTATTTCAAGATATTGTCTCAAGTACAGCAGAAACAATATTTTTTTTCAGTCATCCCTGCTATCTGTGCTCCGAGCTCCTGCTGCCTCCTTCTCTCTTTCACTCATCAGCTCTCAGGGACAGGAAGCAATTCACTAACCCCTCTCATCACCACTCCAGTTGTTCCCGTCTCCAGCACTTTGGCAAGCCATTTTGATAAATACCATGACAATTCATATACAGCAAGCCTGCCATACCATATTAGCCTCAATATGATGGAGTGTGCAGCACAAATCTAGGGCCCCTGACTGAGTATGGTGCAGTATCCTCTTAAATCCCTTCAAAAAGCAAGCATTCCCTCATGGATTCATGAAAAGAGCCCATTTATAGACATGAAAAAAAGGCCTGTTTCAACAGACTTTAAGTGAGGCGGCCAAGGAAAACAATGTGCCTGGCCAGAAAAACTGAAGTCTGTAATGCACCGACTTAATTCCATTCTCTCGCATGAAAAGAGAATAAAAAGTTCAGGGCTGGCTGGAAAACTCGCTGTGTCCGAATTGTGTGCGACTGACAGAGGCACTGACATACAAAGTATCACTCTGCACGAAAATCAACTTGAGGCTAGATCACACCACAGGCTGCCTCAGCAGGGCCAGACTACGTCACAGTGATATGACAAGTGATTTATAGACAGCTAAGCCAAAATGCTGAAAACAGGATTGGGAGAAAACGTGAGAGGGAAGTAGAGACACAGAGAGAGAAATAAGGAGACTGGGAAAGGAAGAGAAAGTTAGAAAGTACACAAAGACAGAGAAATAAAGTGAGGGCGGGGAGAGAAAGATGGAGAGCGCTTGGTGCCAGTCGTCAGTCCATTTGCTCCATTAATGTGAGTAGTAACGGCCTCACTGACTGAGGGATGATGGGAAAATGGTCCTTCCTGTAGGGTAGGCCCTTGAAGTGATGGATTGTGGCGAGGACAGAACGTGGCACTCGATGGCCGACACCACCTTCCTCAGCTCATCATAGGCATAAACAACAGGGGGGCCTTTCTGTAAAGAGAGAGCACTTTCACAACACAGAGCCAAATCAAACTACAGGGTATGAACTGTATCGCTTTAGCACGGTAACCTTGAATTGGCTCTGTCCCATTTTTAGCCGCTGCTTCTGTCTTTCTGCCCAATAAGAAAATGTCGCTGCACTGCACAGACTGTTACAACCTCTGAATACCAAACTGATGGAGAATTTAAAAACTGCAAAATGCAACATCACTACACCTCAAAAATTGCTCCAGTTAACTGTTTAACCACTGCACTAAATAAGTAATACTTAAAGACATAACGATGTAAACACAGCCTCCCTTTCCCATTTCTGTGATAGTGTGATAATGCGTGATGATGAGGTGTCTTGTGAATTACCACCTCACAATGAAAAATACTAAAATGATGTCATTCCTGCGTACAATTAACAGAACATAATGTTTAAAAGGATAATGCTTGTCAAAGGTAAGTGTTGTTGAACAGGCAAACAGTCAAACCCCTCTACATATCACCACTGCTTCCTAACTGACCTGACCAGAGTAGCCACAAAAACCTGTAACTTCAGGTCCTGTTTGCTACAGTAACTTAATATTGAGTGTCAAGCTGCCTGCATTTAATGCTATTTTGGTTTGATTTTGGAAGGAGATACCTGTTGTACTTTGAATTTTGCTTGTCGAACGATGTTTTGTAATCTTTGACAATCTTTGACATCCCTTAAACATGTGATAAACTTTATGCTCCTTCATTCATGTGCATGAACTATGAAGTCTAGAGTATGATTTATTCATTTATGCACACAAATTAGTTTTTTTTACCACTGCATGATCCTGTATCTGCTTGCCCAAATGCCTCAAAGTGGCTTTTTTATGATGTTTTGGTCAATACAGGGTGTAGTCCTTGTTTATGTCACATGGGTATGGCAAGCAGTGAGCTGGTTGCAGCTGTCGAGATTAGAGGGGTATCAGCCAAAGCTGTTACAAACAAGATTACAGTGAAGGTATGGGTGAAAAAAGGAGGGCGAGGCCATCAATACACTTCACTGGTGTGGAGTAAAAGTAGAAGCTTGAAAAAGCTCCAGAGGATCAAACGTGTTTCATGGTGTTTTTGCTTTGTTTATCCTTGTTCATAGCTACAAAAATTCAGCTGGCTTTGGATTCATGCAGCCTGTGCTCAAATCATATGAATCAAATATCTTAACAAATCATATAAATCAAATATTTATCAAGTCAAAACACTGCACAAGATCATATTCCACTTCATATACCAATTACTTATCAGACAAACTCAGGTATTGTACAAATGACCAGCATCTAAAACTAATCTTAAGTGCTTCTTGTGGCAGTTTCACGCTTCTCTGGTTCTCCATCCTGACTAAACAACAGTTTTAATAAGGTGAGGCCAAGTGTGAGCACAGGTCTGCTCCCCGAGTGTAAAATCAACTGGAGCGCCCGGTGCTGCGAAGCATTCTTGTTGGCAAAGGAAGATACGCAGTCCTGGCTGGCTTTTAAAATACAGCTGTTCCAGGAGCCTGAGATGTGAATAATAGGTGCAATATGAGATCGTTGTCAATTTTTCAAATAACTGACAAACACGTCGTGGATGATTGTTCTCAGACGGGGGCCTCCGAGGAGGAGTTGCCAATACAGCTCGCTTGGTGTAGCCGAGAAAAAATTGCAGTCTTGAAAACACTCAAGGAGAGTGATCACCATTAATGAAAGCTCTTCTCCTGGGAGACATTCAGAGTCATCCGTCAGACAGGCGCAGATTGACACTTGGTTTAGACAGAGTTTGTAAGGTTTGGACCTTGGCTAGAAAGGTTTCCTCTGACATGTTTTCTTATGATTGGTGAGAGTAAGATCTAAGCGAGAATCCCTAAGACTCCTCAGTGGGATTCTGTTGTTGGACGGCAAAGAAAGCTTGCTTTTCAAAAGTACGTCATGGTCTGTCTTCATGTCTTCAAGCCTTTCTGCGCCTGTCTGTCTTTGGTTTTTGAGTTCAGTACCTACAGCCTCAATCTTAAGATCTAGTTTCTCTGGTTTTTGTTTTGTTTTGATTACGTCTGATTATTTAGTGACTCTGCCCTGTCTTCCAACACCATTTTTTCTATTGTTTTACACTTGTATTGTTATCACTTTATTGCACAAATTTTAAAAAAAGGAAAGATCTGGTTTCTCACTTTCCCTTTGTACAAAGGGATTTCCCCAACTCCTTATTCCTAACCATAATGAAACTAAATTTCCTCTTTAAAGTCAATCCGTCTTCTGGCACCGTGTACCAACCACTGGATCAGACAGTAAGACACAATGAGAACTTAGCTTTGTTAAAGAAAGAAAAAACAACCTGCAAAAGTATTTTCCTAATTGGGCCGCTTGAGGAAAAGCGTGTCAGGGCTGAAATCCATCATGCTGATTGCTGGCCTTGTATGCGTGGAGCCACATGGGGGTGGTGCTGTGTGGGGTTTGTTGGGGTTCTTGTGGTTTTGGATTCTGCACATGTTAGTTGGATCTCGGGAGGGAAGCCCTCGCACAGCCGAGAGCAGCTCATTACCTCGGTTAGTCATCAGCCCCACTGTCTGCAGCAGGATGATAAATGAGCAGGTCCTCATGTGTGGCTCTGACAGCCCCGTGGCACGGGGTCAAGCTGACATCTATCGAGGGGCGCAGACAGCAGGGAGGCCGAGCAAGAAGCAACCACACTTGAGAGAGTCTGTGAGGGCTTTCTTGAATTTTAAAAACACCCTCCAGTGCCTATATTGGAGGTCCTCTCTGGCAGAAAAAAGTGTGTGAACAGTTGATATTGTTTCTAAAAGGGCAACTTCACATCCATCCAACAGCTCTGAATAGATACAGCACAGCCAATTTCTGTTCTGTTTATAACAAACCAAACACTTTGACACTGGTGGCCTATGTCTGATTTGTGTTTCGATCACTTCTTGGGCTCGTTATTTCCAGTCTGTATGTCTTTATTACTTATTTTCAGCAGAAAAATAAATCTAGAAATGTATGTCTATTCATTTTTAATGTCAAAAACAGGCAACTTTGATGATAAACTGTAAAAACTGGATTATAAAAACAAAATTTGCATAGCAAACAATTTATGTAATTCTTTAATCTGTTGTTGTATCTTTAATTGTGTCGGGAATCTGGCTGCTCTTTGGTTTTATCAGTATTCAGCATTTCTCTACCTTTTTTTTTGTAAATTTATACGAGTAGAAATTACTTGTAGTCCAGTAGATGACCCTGTTCAACTTTTTGATGGAGAACATAACATTTTGATATAATTTTTCACCTTAGCCAGATTAAACTGAATTACCACTGAATTCATTTGGCCATTGTAAACATTTCTTCGTGGGAGGGGCAGCTCTTTTGTTTTGTTTTGCTCTAACCAATCAGTAATGAGTGAACTATCGCTCAAATTGTCGCCATTTTGCAGTAGCAATTGCAAGTAGCAGTTAATTTAACCTATTTGTCACAAAGTTAATTCTGTAAATTCACTTAAAACCTGTACAGCTTTGTTAATCTCATCTGTGCTTCAGAGACATGGAACCAGGCTCGTGTCTTTTTTTTTTGTACAACCACAACAGGTGGTTTATCAGGACAAGGTAGGTTTATTCTATGCATTTGAACAAATAGTAAACACTGTCGTTTTCCTGGTGAGGACAGTCTTGCAAGTTCATATTCAGGTTGGTTTGTTGCAGAAAGTAGTGATAACGGCAAGATCAGGTCAGATCGGCCTATCAATCTATCTAGACCCATCTCTCGAGACCGTTTTTCATCTTTTCAAATACTACACCACGAATTCTGAAGTTGACCTTTAAATTGCCATTTTAAACCCTTGCAGGTTTTCACCTGTTTGCACATCACACTCAGACATACTGTACAGTCACTGCACTGTGGAGTTGTGGCGCTGTGTGGGCTGGAATGCGGTTACGTGTGTGTGTGTGACCGTTTCTACAGGACAAGAGTCAAACATACACGCAAAAATAACATGACACAATCTGAACTACAAAATCACAGTCTGAATGAACACGCACTCATCATTAGCCACACACATACACACTTTCTGTCTGTCTGTCTGTTTGTCACACACATGACGGCAGTGACATTTCTGTCAGCAAGCTGCTCAAGTGCCACAGGAATGATTCAACGCAGTCTAATTCTTCTCATATGTCACTTGTTGTTTTTTTCACCATACAGTCTGGCAAATTGCAGTGATTTGCAGTCATAAATTTGTCATGCGCAAGTTTCCCCTCTGACTCCGGCAGACATTCCTCTTTCAGCTGGCACTGCTACTTGCAACACTAATGCATGAGACAACCGGATATCTCCCGGAGAGGGGTGTGTGTGTGCGTGTGTGTGTGCGTGCGTGTGTGTGTGTGCACGTGTGTGCATGTGTGCGTGAGTGTGTGTGTCCGTGCTGGAGCTGTCACTCTTGTTTGAATGATGTTGATGTGAGCTGAAGTGGCATGACTGTGACTCTCTATGAGGGAGGTATGGCACAGGATCCAGACTAGTGAGTGCGTGGATGTGTGTGTGTGTGGGGGGGGGGGGGGGTTGCTTGGCAGACATCAGATGAGGGGATGTCATGCCCCTCAGTCTTTCACACACACACACACACACACACACACACAAACACAAACATCCATATCCAACAGCAGCGAGCATGAATGGTCATTCAGCTCCAGCCAGCAGTATGAAAACAAGTCAAAGGGAGGAAGAGGAGGAGGAAAGGGGGAGGATGAAGGATGGGGTCTCGGGCCAAAAGAAACATGGTGGGCTCGTCTGTCCTCCTCCCTGTCCTGATGAGCACCCCAGGCAAATATTCTGTGAATGAGAGCATATTTTGGGGGGGTACACTTCCATTTCACCCTGCGAAGGAGGAGGAGGAGGAGGAGGAGGTGGAGAGGTGACTCATCCATGATGTCATACAAGATGAAAAATTTTAAATGAGTCTCAATGTGCAAAAGAGGACGTGAATTTTGGCCTGCGTCTTGGTCTGGTACTTCTATTATTGACTTCTATAACTAACAGCACTGGTTCTCAACCTTTTCAGCTTAGGGTTAGTGCATGCTTCACACTGCATACTTCTACTTTTCTTTGCTCATCTGGTCAACCTTTCTTAACTGAAATCTTTGCTTTGGGATAAAATAATAAAATTTAATAACTTTCCAAATGTTACTGGACCAAATGGCTAAAATTCTGATACCAAAAAAGTTATTTCAGAGGGTTTGTGATGTTCAGGAAAATGTATTCACCATTTTACAGCTGCTCCTTTTCCAATTGACCATGGGAAAAATGCCTTTTAGGCCAGTATGTGTGTCACATGATGATCCTAAATGTTGTTGCTGCTATACCATAAGGGCTTCACAGCCCAGCGCCATTCCAGGGGGCTTGATGGTGATGCATGAATGGAAGATGGTCAAAGGAATAGTTTAAGATTTTGTAAAATATTGTTATTCGCTTTCTTGCGGAGAGTTAGAGGGTCGATACCACTTTCATGTCTGTAACTAAATATGAAGCTATAGCCCAGAGACTGTTAGCTTAGCATAAAGATTACAAACAAATCACCTAATGGCACCTAAACAAATATGATTAGCAAAAATTTTGAGCTGAAAGCAGATTTTTTTTCACATTTGGGCAGAGGCAATCTAGCTATTTGCCCCTCATTCCAGTCTCTATGCTAAGCTAAGCTAACCGGCTGCTGGCTGTAGCTTTATATTGAACAGGCAGATGTGAGAGTGGTGTCAATATTTTCATATAATTCTCAGCAAAAAAGCTTATTTCCTGTCAATGTCAGTAAAGTCCTTCAAGTGACCAAATGCTAAACTGAGGAGATGATGAGCTGAGATATTTCCAGCACAGCTACAAAGAAGAAAATCTAAATTATGGGTGTCCTTCTTAGAAAAAGCTTTTATTCCACTGGTTTATTCTTAGAACAAGTTTAAAAAAAATCCTCATGAAATATACAGCCCCAAACTAGTTTTAAAATTTGGTCTAAAACACCTAATAATAACTATTTTCTACATTCACTCTCTCTCTCTACACTCTCTACTTTGTTTAGCAGCTATATTGGTAACCGTTCTGATGTGTGTGGGACACAGAACCTGGACACACTCCTTTGATCTCTGGCAGCAAACACGCTATAATGAGGTGACTTTATGATCTTTGAGAATTTATGCTCATTGGATATAACAGTTTTCAATTCAACAAATTCTGAGCCTTGTCCCTCTAAAGCTCTACTCTGACATTTTCTCTACTTCTCATATAGCAGGCAAGCTGTAAAGTGAGAGGTCCTATGAAGTTTGCTGTGGGTGTGACAAACACTCACAAGGGTTTAAATTACCTTTGAAGTGGTGGCTAATCACCCTAGTGAAGCAGTTTTGGCTCAGTGGCTACAGCTGGTTCACCAGAGGGGTCAACATGGAGCTGATGTATTTCCATAAGGTAGGGTGGCACAACAGAGTTTGATAGCAGAAAATATCAAACAAACAATATCAATGGCAAATATTCCTCAGCAGAAATGAGCAAGAGCTTCTTTCCAGTGCCGCCACTTTGCAGTAGTGTCCAGCAATGAATAGAAAGAGGAGCACAATGATAACCTTGTATGCAAAGTAAGAACGCATACATCATGACCTCAAAGGCAGGAGATAGAGGATGATTTAATTCTGTGAAAACACAGGTGTAGATTGAACTTGTTACACTAACTCATTGCCAGATGCTGAGTCTAGTTTTGTCTCTTTAGTTTATTTTTGGAGGAATTAAGAGGTGAAAAGAACAACTGAGTTATTCTAGTCCGTGGAAATTGTAGTTTGACAAATCAATCAGAACTCAAGGTCCACTTACTAGTATGGTCTTAATCAGTGGATGGAGTTTGTTTAATGCAAGAAAAAAGCTAGTAAGTGAGTAGGTATTGTTTACTATTTTTCAGGTCAAGAGGGAACTTTGATGCTTAATTTTTAGGCCAATAAGGACAAGAAGGCCTAAAAGCACTACTATGGATGACAACATTTACAGCTTCTGACTTCAGATGTCAATACTGTATTTTCATGACAACTAAGCAAACCCAATCTGCTGATGAAGGCCATGGAAATCGTTTGAAGCTCTGGAAAAACCAAGGAAGTGGAGCCTGAGTTGGGATTGTTTTGTCAAACTAGATCAGATTTGATTTGATTTGACATTAATGACTCTATTCTTGACTCATTGCCAATCAGTCCAGAATATTGGAAATGTTCAAAGGTTCTCACTGACAGAATGAGGAAGAGTTATTTAGTTATGGGACATAGCTAGCAGAGCAATATCATGGGAGGAAGTGTGTTTGGATGTCGGTTTCATTCATTCATTTCACCTCCATCTTAGTCCTCCTGATCTTACAACAGGGATGAAGGAGTTTTGGGTGTTGGCCAACAGTCCTGCACATCATTATATCTCTCTACAGCTTCATAAGCGCACACCACACAACTTTCAGGGCCAGATTAACCTGTTAGGGGCCACATGGCAAGAATTTGCTGTTGAGCCCTTATTGACCCCCTAGGTCAAGTTTTAGAGTCTTAAAACCCAATGTGACATAGGCCCCCTCTACAAGACAGGGCTCAGAAATAAAGTGCCTATGTTAGTTAATTTTTATGGTGAGAAAAGTCACAGGACAGAATGAATAAATTAATTACAGCCATTTCAGTGTAACATAACTCATTTTCCTCACTTCCATGTCAGTTTGTTTTGCAACCCCCACATGAAATCATCAAAAGGAAAGTAACATGGGCAAGATTAGTTTTTCTAACCCCATTAGAACCAATTAGACAACCCCACGCTGAGTGATAACAGCATTTGATTACTCCCTGGGTGGAGACAGATGCTATCTGGCTCTGTTGTTGAAGCAGCACGACCTTTAAACACACCAGTGTTTTTCTGAAGAGGATCCCAGTCCCAGCAGAGTCCTTTATCTCTGTTGTAGGACACAGTGGTGTCAAAGAGCCCCTTGTGATCACCCTCAGGGCTAGTAGGGGGTACTTTAATAGCTGTCTGACCCGTGGTGACTCTAGCCTGCCGCCATCTCTCTCACAGGGTAACCATTGTGCTGCACGAGGAACACAGAAAGCAGGAGACCCTAAAAGAAGTCTGGCGGTTCTTTTTTTGCTGTTGGCTGCTCAGTGTGTGTCAACAAGCAACAATATGACAACATTTCACCTTGAGGCAAGAACAACTGTTAGCTCCACCTGCCCATTAGTCAGAAGTCCTGCTGTAACACTTCTCAGTCATCTTGACAAGCTGTCAGCTATTCTGAGGTTGAGATAACCATCTTCAGTAGTCTCCACACACTGCAAAAATTACTGTGGTGGAAAGTGTTAACTTTTTTGACCACTCAAAGCTGAATCTGAGGCACCTTTTCAAAACTACATAGTTACCTCCACCTGGGATGGACTAAACACTGGCACAGCGCTGGTATTCCACTTTGTGTTAAAGGGTCAGTTTATTCAAGTGAAGTAAATCTGATTTTTTTTTTCACATCCAGTTCAGCTTCGGCTACCTTGACTTGCAAATTTGCACTATTGACCAATAGCGAGTCTTGACAATGCTGACCTTTGAGGAAATGGAGCATCCAAAGTGGTGGAAGCTAGCATAGCTCTCTCACTGTGTTGCACCATACACCTTTATTTAATTTAAACCCAACTCTTACAGACAGTTATGAGACAGGAACTGATGATACATGTTTGAATAAACTGTTGAATTTGTTGTCTTGTTAGCAACCAGGCTAACTACCTTGCTAAATGACAGTTGGTAAGCTAGCTAGCTTGGAGAACATTTTCTTTTATGTACAATCTTGTCAGGGAGGAGTAACCAACCCAGTACTGGTACTAAAACCCATTAAAAGATTTCTGTGACTAGCACTAGCTAGCATGTTCCTGGCTTGCTATTGTGTTAGTTGTTAGCTTGCCAGCTCCAGTCCCTATGTTACTAAGCCTCTGGCATCGCTTATGCCACATATCAGCCCAATAATAGTCCCACCTGATAAATGTAGGGTGTCTGAACTGAAAATGGACATCAGGCACGACAATTGTTTTATCTGGTGTAGTGTATCATAGCGAACAACAACTGATGCCACATCTGGGACGCCTCACGACATCCTGACAAAAAGACTAGCGTGTCCAAATTTTTTTACCTTCTCTCTCCAAGTACGACAACTTCCACAATGTGTTCCGTGGTGTTGGCCAATAGCCAACAGAAACACACCTGACGTCACAGCAGTATGGCAGCGCACACAGTGAACAAGCAGAATTACCTTTTCAATAAATGTTTACTTTATGTAGTGTTTGTGTTGTGAAACGTGCTGTAACAACTTTTTAGTTGCCATTTCCATTTCTGTTCAGTTGATTTGTGCCTGATATAAGTCTTTGCGAGCAGGCGGTACTGGCCTACTCCTGTCGTCTCTTTTAAAGTGTGCTAGTTTGTTAAAGCAGCTGCTGTTGTGTTGGGTTGGAATGAAACCCTGCATGTACATGGCCCTCCAAATATCAGTTTGCTGCAGGCTATTTTCCCGAGCAGATGCACTGGGACGCATTTAGATTGGAAGTTGGAAATACCAGTTCGGAACTATTAACTTCCAACTTGCAATGGATTGCAGCATATGATCAGTCAGGTAGCAACGTGTAACCTGTCGTGTCTTTTAGCCAAGTCATGGCAAGAATTTATGACTCTATAATTGCCTACTTTGACACAGCGACATCTTATCAGACAAAAATATCATGTAGTCTGTACCTGGAATTACTTATCAAGGATGAGTGGATGAATTTTTCTGTGGTATTTTCTGATGTGACCGCACCTTGACAGGGACACTGTTTCTGGATTTTTCAGTATTTCAATGCTGCTAGATCACCATATGAAATTTCATTCACCTCTTCTGTATTTGGGTGGATACAGAATTATCAGAGATGGATGTCTCAAAACCTGTGCAAAAAATAAAACTAAAACTTTCTGCACTAGAAGTAGGTGAGAGAATGTTATATTTGTTATGCTATGTCACACTTTAAATTACCAATAGAAAATTAATATATAGAGTATGTTCAATGTCTATAGGCTTTTCTTACAGTCTCACTCAAATGATCCTTGTCCATCTTTTTACAAATTTTCTGCTCCATGTCCACAAACATTAACTTGATAACCACCCACAGAAAATTTGGGTTAGTTTATTGAAAAGCAAGTTTTCTTTAAAAAGGCCAGCAAGATACAGGGATGACACACAACGTCATATACTGGTAATGATGCAAAAAATACTGTGTTATTATTTTTATGTTACACACTGCAGCTTTAAAAACTCTTCCACACTATCCACTCTAATTCTCTTCTAAACTTAAATCAACACTCATAAGCAGTTACCCTGAACTAAAAGCGCTGCATGTCTCTCGTTGGCTGTGCGCTCCGAGGCGTCACCATCTGTCATCCAGCAGCAGCGCTTCATGCATGCGTCCACCCCGGGTCTCCTCCCATTGTAGAAACAGCTGTAGACCATGAACCGTGGAGTGCGGGTCTGACACGGATTACCTGGATACCAGCCGTTTAGTCTGGGTGGGCATCAACCAGCGAGCGAGCAGAAAGGGGCCATTTCTTTGATTCTTCTTCTCAGAATACATTAAAAAAAAAACTTTCTCCAAGAGTCTTTTTGCATGGAAACATTTCCCAGATCACCAGCCATGGCGAACCGGCTTTTTCATATTCTGCATTTATTGGTGATTCTGCAGTCCAGCTGCGGTAAAGTAGTAACTGAGGATCTTGGTGAAGTCGTGCGTCAAGGTGGCGGTGTCCCGTCGCCTGAGGAGCAGCGCGTCTTTGCGCACGAAAGCGCAAACCGGGACATGGTCTCCATCAACATGTTCAAAGTGTACGAGAAGTACAGTAAAGAGCCGCAGAGCCAAAGGGACGGAAACACCGTGCGAAGTTTCAAAGCTGTCCCGAGTGAGTGACCCCACACGTTTATTTCTTCTATGAACACTGTTTTTGGACTGAACAGAAAGGTTTATCCTGCCCAAGTTAAATAACAGGTACTGCTTGTGCCTTGAAAGGAAAGTCTAATATCCAAAATGTTTCAAAAGTAGGTTCAGTATTTTACATGTATCACTATTCTTCTTTATTAAAAATCCCTCAGGTGTTTTCGGGTTGTTGATATTATTATTAACTTTTGAATATTGATGAGGCATTTCAAAGAAAGACTAAATAAGTTTAATAAAGACCAACATTTCCCAATTTAAAAAAAGATAAAAATTAAAATGATTAAAATTTGCATTTTTGAAGCATAATTTTGTTTTACTCAAGTAATAATCATTAATCTGATATCCATTTGATGATTATTATATGACATTTCAAGCACTACAAAAAACTAAAGTCTGTATTTATTCACAGAGGCAATTTAAAATTAATAAAATGTTAATCAGGATAATATACTATGTTTATTTACCCTTTAAAATGTACAATGTTACAATTTCATTTAGCAGACGCTTTTATCCAAAGCGACTTACATCTGAGAGTTATTACAACACAAGCAAGGATCTAGTCAGGAGAGAACAACGTGAGTAAGTGCCATAAAGCTAAGTTCAAGTCTGATAGGACGTAGGTGCCAAAGTACATACAACATTAACATATAACATAATTAATATAACAGTTGTGTGCTTCTTATCTTGGAATTAAACACTCATTGTTGAGGGCACCTATTCATTTGTACTTCACATTTCAACTTCCTTTCACAGGCTGAAAATGCATACAAAGTAAAAAGAAATGCAGAAAATTCAGATTAATCTTGAACAGTCAAATCACACACACAACAAATACCTTGAAAAAATATATATAAATTGTTATTATTTCATCAGTGGGATATCCTAAACAATCCTTAACGCAGGTGTTTTGTCAATCACAGAGCAGTCCTCACTGCCCTTTGGGCTAAACATCTTCACCTCCATGCTCCGTCAGCATTGTGATTTAGTGAACTGGGGGACTTTAAGTGTCGAGAACTGTTAGTTCCCCGGTAGCAGTAACAGTCTAGGTGTTAGACAAGAGAACCTATTATCACACCCAGACACAGGCTGCACAGCGAAAAGCCTCAGAGGAGCTCTTTTTCCTATAAGCATTTCCATATGCTACAGACCTACTGGACCGATCCAGTGTTTGTCTTTCAGGCTGTGGTGGAAGTGTGGGAGACAAGGTTGAACTTCAAGAGGATAGCGATCTAGGATGAGGTTTTGGTCATGCGTGAGGCAAGCACTTAACCATGCCACGCATAATATTTCCCATGCTGTTGCTTATGTCAGTCACATGTGTGGAGCAACATTTTGCAGAACATATACTGGATGCAGTTATTCGTGTCGGTCAAACGTGCCAGACTAAGATGCTAAGGGAGAAAAAATAAGAGAGGGGGGGGAAAAGGTTCAAAGAAGCACCTTGATCGCTTCAATCATCTTTATTGTTGCACTGATGCACTGATCAGTTGAATGATTTAATGCTTGTATTTGGACTGAAAAAATTTGATCTTTGATTTATCAATCTTTTCTCAAAGGCATTAGACAAAGTACAAAAAGCATGGCAGACAAGATGAAAACACAGCTGTTTTTCTCAGTTCCAAAAGAGTTAAGAGCAACAAGGTTTTTTACGTGCTTTGCATGCAAAAGAACGATGACGAGTAGAGTAATATGCATGTGTTTAGCCCATACTTAAAAAATCTGACTCAGCAAGTTTTTAACAGCATGGAGACCTTGCTTTTATTGTCAATCTTCTCATTCTTCTTCTAATTTCTTGTTCAAATTCCCCAGGAGTGTTGCACGGCAAAGACGTGTTCCAATTCAACTTATCCTCCATCCAAGACTCGGAGGTCACCCTCTTTGCCTCTTTTCACTTCCTCTACAAACGCCCCCGCCACCACCAGCGTCCGTGGCATTTCCGAAGGCCTCGCCAC
Organism: Scomberomorus guttatus; assembly: GCA_038419695.1. NCBI lineage: Eukaryota > Metazoa > Chordata > Actinopteri > Scombriformes > Scombridae > Scomberomorus > Scomberomorus guttatus. The sequence goes on along the minus strand of CM076465.1, from coordinate 18,174,016 downwards.
CCGTCTGGCAGCCTCCAGCATCCTCCCTCCTCACAGCTCCTCGTCCATGGATCGTCCCCAAATTCTGCTTTTGCGACGCCACTGGGGAACATAACTCTGACCCCTTTCAAGAAAGGCTCTTGGCAATCGAGGGACATCACAGCAGTGGTGAAACAAGCCAGGGATGTCAAAGAGCTTGTGGTCACGGTGGAGTTTGATATGGGGTTTGGGGCGGCTTGGATGCAACAGAGGAGTCCTCACGGGCATGAGCACCTCTCTCCAGCCAATTTGCCATATATTTTGCTATACGCTGATGACCGAGCCATAGATGAACCAAACAGTGTAGCCATGTCACTCCAGCGCTACGGGCCCTTTCCTGTAGGGGAGGATGCGTCCGCCTCAGCCTCAAGGATCCGGAGGGAGCTTCAGCACCAGATCCACACCAATGACATTCCAGAGGTCCAGTTTAACACCTTAAAGAACCATGAACTGTGGCAGAGCACGTTTTTCCCCGCCAAATCCAAAGCAGCAGTCAAACCGGGAAGGAAGCTGGGCCAGGAGAGCAGCGAGGGCCTGAGTAAGGCCCAGGTGCTGAGCTTTGATGAGCGGACAATGAAGAAGGCCAGGAGGAGACAGTGGAGCGAGCCCAGGGTTTGCTCCAGGCGCTACCTCAAAGTGGACTTCGCTGACATTGGCTGGAGCGAGTGGGTGTTGGCCCCAAAGTCGTTTGATGCCTACTACTGTGCTGGGACCTGTGGATTCCCCATCCCTAAGGTGAGCCAGAGAAAGACCTTTTAACTTTGTTCTGGATTTATTTTCAGTAAACTTGAAAGATCAAGGTGGAATTTCGATAATAGCACATATAGCTAATTACATACACAGGCCCTTCTCAATGTTAAAAGCAGGGACATAAATACATAAAAGTTAAGATGGAATCATTATCAGTCAAGAACAACTTGCAAAAGGCAAACTTGACAAACAAACAAAAATTTAAAGAACAGTAAACAATTAAAAAATTTCACTTTCAGAGCACTTTTTGCCTCTTTTGCACCTCATGTAACTAGTTCTTTTAACCAGTTGGCATATTTTTGGATTTTTACCTTAATTTTCACAGTGGAGACAGAGTTGTTGTTCAGTTGTGTTGTAGTAATAATCCCTTTTCACCACTGTTTACTTCCTCAGGTGGTGCGTCCATCCAATCACGCCACCATTCAGAGCATCGTCAGAGCTGTGGGAATTGTCCCCGGTGTTCCCGAACCGTGCTGCGTCCCGGAGAAGATGAGTCCTCTCAGCGTACTTTTCCTCGACCTGCACAGGAATATGGTGCTCAAAGTTTACCCTGGCATGTCTGTGGATACGTGTGCCTGTCGGTAGGGCAGGAGACACCAGAGCTGCCAGACCTGCAATCAATGCAGATGAAAGACAGCAAGGAGGATATAACTGTAGATTCAGCATAAAGCAGGAAAGCATCTTTCAGATCGAAGAACAGTAGTGGTGAGACTCAGTGGGGACAGCTGAGAGAGCTTTGAAATGAATTGATATGACTGGCAGGGCTGTAGTTCTTAAGTCTGGTCTAGAGAACTCCTTTTTGACTTCTTAAACAGGTCTCTGCCATGATTGAACCCAGCATTTTCCTGCTTATTTAATAATTTTCATAGATCAGTTTTTCTCCACCTTTATTTTCTTCCTGCTTCTAAAAACAACTCAAGAAAGTGCACTTATAGAAACCTGTGTATGTAATGCTCCTCTGTGTTTAGTACAGAGTTCCTGCAGGTAGAGTTGCATCTCTGTTGACTCTGTTTTTTAGCTCCTGTTTTTGCCCTTTTCAATCTTGGATGGAATTTGAGTTGCTCTGGTCTCACTCTGGACTCAAGACTCTACTGGACTTGATTTTGGAATTGGCTCATGCTTGACAAAAACGGTCTTGTACGCAGCCCTTTTTAGTCTCTTAGGCCCATTTTTGATGAGTTCTAGACAGTGTGGGTTGCAACAGTTTCTGAAAATCCTCTGACATCAGTTTCCCTTAGTATGGTGTCTGCCGCTTGTCTCCATCTCTGTCAGATTCAACTGAAGTTTGGACAAACTGATAAACTGCACATTGACTCGCAGGCTCAGGAGGGTTTGGGACACAGAGCCTGCATGGCAGTACACATTCATCCTTCCAAATTAACCAACCTTCGTCATGTAAATACTGTAGTTACTAATGAAAACTAAATGGTACTTGTTTTTAAGTCACTTAAAAGTGACACACTGAACACCTCCCATATATTATAGCGAGAAATGTTATTCATGCATGAGAGGTAATATCTTCTTTTAACTATATTTCCATAGTTATTTGTTTATATCTTGTATATAATGAGTGTGCTTTGACAACAATTGAGATTTAATATAGCAGAAGAACTGTGCAGCATGTGTCTGCTTCATGCTACAACACAGAGGAAAATAGTGCGTTGCTGCCACCTGCTGTTAATTTTGGGAAAGTTGAAGGGACTTTTAAATGAAACGGTTAATGTACTTCCTCTGGCTATTCAGTATTTTTCCTTAACAAACATAAATACTGTGTATCCAAAATGACATGTACAGTTTGTATTGTGTACAGTAATGATAGTAGATTTCCATAATAATTAAAAAGGGATACATGTATCCACCCTTATAACTGTATGGCTAAAAGTGTATCTGAATAGTTATATGTTGTGTACTTTGACAAATCATAAATATAGTGTATGCTTGATATGGAAATAAATTGAATTGTACATACAGTCAAAGATACTTCTTTACTTTGAAGTAAAAAGTATAAAAAGTATAGACTCTTTACATTTGACATACAGTATACTTTACTATATCTTATATAAATATACATTTACACTTGATTACATTATATTATATGAAATAGAGATTATTTAAAGATATACTGATGTAATATTCTGATCTCGATTTTTCTTTTATTAAAAATGGCCAGTAATTGTCAAATACCATAATAGAGTTTCTTCTCTGAACAAATCTACAATTAAGAACTCTGAAAAACCTTTGTCATTATATTGTACATTTTTATTTACATTTTTGTTTTATTCTTTAAATAAAGGCAGTAATATAATGTAATGTAGACTTTCTCTGCCAGCATTAAATAAGTGATAATGGTGAGTCTCATCACCTCAAAACTGCACTAATCAATATTTTTATATGGGTCAGATGATGATGTGTAATGTGAAATTAGTCACTCATAGTGACCGACCCTCAAAGAATTATCACCCAGCTGTGCAGTTCCCCTCAGCTTTACAGAGCATTTAGCACCTTTCAGCTCATTGTTTTGGTTTTATAGCCCACAACCATCAGTCATTTCCATATGCACTAGGTAGATGTTGCTTGCACAGCACCAAACAACAGAAAGAGAACGTTAGCGACTACCTGGTGAACATAGTGGAGCCTTTAGCAGCTTGAGGGCCACATATTTCCCTTAAGAGTTAGTGAAAACCAAAAAAAGAGCTATAAGGAGAGTGAATATTTACATTCATCAGGTGGCCAGAAGCATGGCTCCCAATAAATGCTAACACTGCTCCATGTCTGCTAGTTGTTTAAATAGACAAACATCTGCTAACATGTTGCTGTACCAACTTTTAAAGTTTATATGTCAGTGTTGTATTTACAGTTAATACCACTGCCCCCGTGTGGTTAAAAAAATCAGGTACTGCTGCTTAAAGAGCTGTTAACAATAAAAATTGTTTCATCGGAGTGTTTTAATGTTCCATGAAGCTGTTTGAAAGGCTTTTGCACCCTGATAAGAAAGAAATTATGGAGGAAACACTTGAGATACTGAATTTCTGGACATGAAAGCAGAAAATGTCATGTTGGATAATAGGTCAAAACATTATCCATTGACAGCTTCAGCATAACGTCAATATCAACCATCAAAAGCCATAGGATATTTACCAAACCCTATAATTTAATAGGTTTTTACTACATATTTCTCAACACAGTAATATGGCCTTAAGTAATCTGATAACCACAGTTTCACAACAGAGCTTTCTCACTCCAGCTTTCCCTGCTGTGTTTGTTTTGCTCCTGCATGCCTACATTATTTGCTGCAATCATGCCACTAGATTTTGTCGTTGCCTTTCATCACTGATGGACTCCATAGAGAGGAACTCTTAATAGCCTGAAAAGCCAAGAATGAAAGCATTTTTATGAAACTCGGCATGAACTAAGTACTGAGTGACTGCATGGGTGAAAGGCTGAAATTCCAAGATAGGCCAGACTCAGGCCAACGTCCCCAGTCACATTGGCTTGTGATTTGGGCTCAGACCCCCCACAGAAGCTATCCCATGATCCATCTAGGACATACAGGATGTAGTGATGAAGGCCACCACCATCATGTCTGTGTCCCTTTTGCCAGTAGTATGAAATAATTTCTGTTCTAATGCCTATCAGATTTTATAGAGTCCCATAATCAGCCTTTATCAATTCATAAGAGTCATTAACAGTCTGTGTCTGGTTGTTCTATTTTTAGAAAAATCATCAAGTCCACAGGAAGTGATGTGTTTTATGCTATGTTTGGAAGAAACAGAAGATGAACTGGGTAGTTAGTAGTCAGAGATAGCCATAATGGATGAACAGAAAACAAAAAGAAAAGACATAACATCAATTTGAACTTCATCTGCAGAAAATCCAATGAGAAATGTGCATTAATACCATCCACACAGCTCAAATGACAGGTGAGCTCTGGGGAATATAGTGCAGGAAAACTCAGGTCAATAATTGTCATGTGTTAGCCCTGTGAGCCCTTGGCAACCTGACCAAGGCGTACCCTGTGAGCTGACAGTCCTCCCTGACAGGATTAAATGGATGGATAAACAGAGGTGGAATGACGTAAGCTACCTCTAGCAGAGTATCTTGCTCCCTTTTCTATAAATACAGGAGGTACATCAGACCAGGGCTAAGTTTATACATATTCTTTCAACTATTATGTTAATCCATTTCAAAGCCATTTAAAATTAACTGATGGGTCCATGATGATTTTTTGAGTGGTAGGACTACTACTTTACCTGATCATGTTGGTAAACTGTCCATATTATGTGAAATAATATGTACATATGTGTTTTAAAGCCAGTGTTGGGCAGTAACACAATATCTAGAAATGCATTTGCTACTTTTTTTAGTAATGAGTAGTGAAATTCAGCAATTAAATTACACTTACTATTCCCAGTAGCACAGTAGCTGTTACTTCCACAATTTGGGGGTCTGCTTGTTCGCTGTCTTACTGAGAGTTTGATGGAGGGTTGATATCAGTTTAGTCAGAGACACTGGTCTGGTACTCCTTAGCTTGGCGCAGAAGCTGGAGGTGTGGGGAGGTGGTTAGCATCTAACAGAAGAGGAGATATGCGACTCCAGGCAATTCCAAAGTTGTCTCATTTAGATGTTGGCTAATGTTAGCCACTGATTAGGCCTACATCAAGGAATCACTTGGGTTTTGTTCAGAGTTGGGGTGAACTCCACAGTTTCAATGAAGTGAGGACTTATGAAGTACAGCTACGTTTAGCCACCACAGCTAAGCTAGCTTTTGATGGTCAATCAGTACCTCCAAAATGAAGGCTGTCTACTTGTTAAACCACAATATCTTTTTTTCTGTTTCTACATGTTAAATACAAAAGCTGTGACGTGTAGTTGTGGAGACTTTGGAGATGTTTAAAGTCACCTTTGATTAACCTAGGCTGAGTAAAGTAAGAAGTAGTCCAATTAATTACTTTTGCTGTTGAGTAATTAGAAATGTAGTTGCTTTTTCACTGAGTAGCATGTAATGAATAATTAATTACATGTAAGTAACTTTCCCAACACTGTATAATTCACAGAACTTGCATTGAATGTGTCACATATACAGTACAGTGCAAAAGTTTTAGGCACTAAGAGCAAAGTGAGGATGTTTTCAGAAATAATGCCATAAATAGTTTTTATTTATCAATTAACTTCATACAAAGTTCAGTCAACAGAAGAAACCTTAAATCAAATCAATATTTGGTGTGAGCACACTTTGCCTTTAAAACAGCAGCAGTTCTCAGTACACCTGCGCACTGTTTTTCAAGGTACTTGGCAAGTCGGTTGTTCCTGCATCTTGGAGAAGTTGCCACAGTTCTTCTGTGGATATAGGCGTCTCAGTTGCTTCTGTCTCTTCATGCAATCCTCGACCGACTCGATGATGTTGAGATCAGGGGCCATACCTTCTGTTGCAGGACTCCTTCTTGTTGCTAAAAATAGTTATTTATGACTCTGGCTGTATGTTTGGGGTCATTGTCATGCTGTAGAAAAATGTGGGACCAATCAGACGACTCCCTGATAGTATTGCATATGGATAAGAATCTAAACATCTAAAGTGCCTAAAACTTTTTTCATCTGTATGATTCTCCATGTATATTCCAAAAACACATTTTGGTAACTGTAGCAGCTATATTATAGCAGCAGTAGCAGCTACATCATTTATGCATGCTTGGACATGAGTTAAGAAAAGAGTAACTTGTCAGCGATACAATGGTGGTGGTAAAGAACACAACGTGCTGTATGTGTTTCTTTTAAGTGATTACAGTTTTGTTTCCACTGGCCTCTTTCACCCTCAAGCTGGGAAAAGGCATTTTATGAAAATGTCTGTTTGTCAGTAACCTCACAGTTTCCAGTGCCTCCCTCATTATCGCCGTCAAGTGTTTACAGTGTCTTCATTAGCAGCCAGCCCTCTACTGATAACAAAGCTTAAAAGAAGGCATCAATGGCAGTGATAAGCATGGCCAAGCTACTATTTTGGTTGACACAAGTCTCCATGTTTACTCTGGGAGCATGGGAGAGGACATCAGGACAGTGGTCCTTGCATTGGGGATCTCCATTTTCAAACCTTGCCATCGCAAAGTCTGTTTTCAAGCCGGGAAGAAGGTAAAGTTTGTGCCAGATCATTTGCTTAGAAAGAATCAAAATGCAGAACTCAAAAACATTCCTGTTCCAGGTGTGTTTGAGTCTGGTGGTTTCTACTGGCTCATGCACCTGTAAGCCTCTCAATAATGACATCCAAAGTGGGGACCCTGAGGGATTTTACTCTCAGCTGTCAGAGGAGGACCTTCTGGAGAAGGAAGACGCAGACTTGAACATGGAGAACCTCCTGGGAACCATGAAGGAGGGCTTTCTGAAAAAACTTAACCTGTCAGACGTTCCTCAGGAGCACAGTAAGATCTACCCTCCTCAGTTCATGATGGAGCTCTACAACAAGTATGCGTCCGACAGCATGGCAATCCCGCAGTCTGATGTCATACGAAGCTTCACTGTCCAAGGTACGATGTGAAATAAATTTTTTAATTTATTTCACAATTACATTTTGTATGGATATTTATTTTCCATAAAAAGGATGATGCCTACTGACCTTGGTGATCCCAATTTACCTCTAGCACCATCATGAGGTTGACATTATTGGCTTTTAGTGAAATGTCTTGACAACTATTGGATGGACTGCCATGAAATTTGGTTCAGACTTTCATGGTTCCCAGACAATGTATAGTAACTTTGGTGATCCCCTGACTTTTCCTCTCATGCCACCATAAGGTTAAGATTTGTGGTTATTTTGAGTGAAATCTGGATGAACTGTAATCACTATGATGATCCCCTGACTTTTCATCCAGGGCCATCAAAATTTCAATTTGTCCAGTACTGGTGGTTGGTTTATGATTACATACTTCCAAAACAAATTACATTTCCATCAGTCTCAGCAGCACTCTGTGTTAAATGCTAATTATCAAATGTTACCATGGTAAACTAAGATGGTGAACATGGTAAACATTATACGTGCTTAGCATGAGCATTTCAGCTTGCTGATGCTAGCGTTTAGCTCAGAGCACTGCTGTAGCTGAGTACAGCCTCACAGATTTAAGTAGTTTAGCTCATAAAGCGGTGGTTCCTAACCTTTTTGAAGCAATATCTACTTGCGACTCCTCCACTGGTTGTAGCCATTTCAAACCAAAATGATCTTTTTCATCATTTTATTTTTAGAGGGCTCAAGGGGGTAAAAACTGTCCAGTATAAAATCAGAAGAAAAAAAACATCATTCTGGGGAGCAGAAATGTTTGTTTTCTGGTTTTTCGCTTGTTAATCATTTTGGGACCCCTCAGATCTTGCAATTCCCTTTGGGGATTGGGAACTCCTGCTCTATAAATATCCCAGAACACCTCTTTCAGTGAATAGTTGCGATAGACTCATTTATTGTCCCATGATAGCCTAATTACTGCTTCCAAAGGCTGAGATGCTTCTATGGCCAAATAGAAACATACTGAATAGTGATTCACTCCCACGTAACCCCCCATCAGACAGCACAAAATTTCAGCTGCTGTTTCAGATAAACCCTCTGACCTCTTTGTATTTCTCCAACAGATATAACTCACTCAGTGACAAATGGCACAAAGTCAAAGCACAGGCTGCTGTTCAACGTCAGCATCCCCAACCATGAAAAGATCACTACTGCTGAACTACAGCTCTTCTTCCTCCCGGATGCCAGGTCAAGGGTCACCTCCCACAGTTTCAAGGCCACCGTCAAAGTCTATGAAGTGGATTACAACAATTTCAAGTCCACAACCCAGCTACTCGTTGGCAGAGAGGTGATAGGTTCGCAGAGCACGTGGGTGACGTTGGATGTGACTACAGCTATTCAGAGCTGGATCATGTCAGGCCATGGAATGACTGGATTTGAAGTAGTGGTGGATAGGAAGGACTGCGGGGTTTCTGGAAAAGAAGCAGTCGGCTGTTTAAATATGAGTATGTCTGTTGGAGGTAACACTTCAGCGGCTTTAATTGTCTTCTCAGATGACCTTGGTAGCAGGAGGAGGGAGGCAAAGAAGGAATTACAAGAGATGATCCTTCATGAAGAAGAAACCATCTTACATTCAGGTGCAGACTGGAAGAGAGGGTACCAACTTCCAAATGAGATCCCGGAGGCTCAGCATCCACGGCGGAGGAGAAGAAAGGCAGAGAGGGAATACTGCCAACGGACCTCTCTCAAAGTCAACTTTAAAGACATTGGCTGGGACAGCTGGATCGTTGCGCCTCCAGAATATGATGCATTTGAATGTCGAGGATTGTGCTACCACCCGCTGACGGATGAATCAACCCCGTCCAAACATGCCCTCATCCAGACACTGATCAACATCAGGAACCCCAAGAAGGCCAACATGGCATGTTGCGTTCCCATCAAACTGGACCCCATCACTGTCATGTATCAGGAGAATGGGCGCCTCACTATAAGATACCTGTATGAAGAGATGAAGGTGGCAGAATGTGGGTGCAGGTAGTCAGACAGAATTGGTGTACTCACAGTTGCAGCACAGATGATTATAATGGTTCTGTTGCATTTTATTCGATACAGGCTGATGTTCACTGGTGATAGGTTGTATAACAACCTCTATGCCCATGTTTTCCTAATAAAATAGATTCAAATGGGAAACTGTGAAAAATTTAGCTTTTTAGGGTTTTTAGCTAAACACAAGAAAACCAAAGAAATCAGATATGTTTACACAATATATTTGATGCACATTGAAAAGCTTGACCTTATGTCTTGCTCTAATATGTTTCAGTGTATCATATTTTTACAGTACAAGTGTATTATTATTCCATGTAGTAAATGATGGAAAACAGTAAAAAAAAAAAAAAAAAAAAAAAAAAAAAAGACAAGTAAAAAGTAAGAAATTGAAAAACTTCCACAAATTTTGTTGCCACTGGACATCTTTAATTACTACTACAACTACTATAAAATGACACATTTATTAAGATTAAAATGAATGAATGCTGAACCAGATCCATTAGCAATGTCATGTTTGTAAAAAGTAATTTTGATAATATGTAAGGGATAAAATTGACCAGTTGGCAGTGGTAGGATGACATTTAATCACAGCTGTTCATCTGCTAATCTTGTGCTAAACATAATGTAAATCTGTATATTACTATTGTAATTTGTTTATATTAATATATATGAAGTAGTCTGTAAACCGCTGTCACATAGAGATATGGGAACTGTACAGTGCGTCTATTATGCTACATTGCTGCTGTTGCTTCCACTATAAGAGAAAATGTGTAGAAAATTCTGTGTTGCTAATGCGGGGCAGCTGTGGAACACTTCAGTGGACACAACTGCAAAGTAAGTATTAATAGATATCAGGCAGATATCATCCTTTTAATAAAAATCATCCACAATTTGATGGAAACAATTTTGCCCTGCAGTTTCTGCCAAATCTACAATAAAATTGGCCTCAGTGTGTGTGTGTGTGTGTGTGTGTGTGTGTGTGTGTGTTCCCCTAAAAAATTGAATCTGTATACCTTCCAGTTGTAAGTTTTTACTGTATGTCTCATGATGTCTACATTTTGTTTCTGAGGCTTTCCAACCCTGAAATAAATAAAAAATATTTGGAAAAAATTATTGTGTCACAAAAATAAATTTAAAGTTCAATTCATTTCATCTACATAGCTCATCCCATTTTTACAGTATTAGGTAACTTTAACTCTCACAAACTTATTTGTTGAAGCCTTCTAAATTCTATAAAAAATACAATTTAACATAGCTGACTGGTTACCTACTTTTATTCATATTTTAAATAAGAATAAATATGATCATTCAACAAATAGGTCTTTCCAGAATTCATTATTACATTCTACTGACAACTTTTCAGACAATCATGTCCCACATGAAACTCTAAAACATTTCAGTGACTCTGATAATTCCAGCTAATTATTTGCTTCCCACAGGATTTCACCTTGTAATCCAGGGTGGAAGTCTGCCATTTCTTAGTAACCGCAGTTAAATTGCATTAATGCAGTATGAACTACCAGTTGTGACAGAATCATAAAAGGAGATAACAATTTAAATAGCATGTTTAAGGGGCAACACATCACTTATTATGACTGGTTGGGCAAATTCTTTCAATTGTCAAGATAACAGTTGAGTGTCATAGAAGAGATTGTTTATCTTGTGCTGATTCTAAATGTGGCAGGCAGGCAGATTTTCCCCTCTCTACAAATTTACTGTGTCTATAATTAACCATCATCTGTGGATGTTTGCAGCTGTTTGTTCTGGGAAAGCATCCAAAGGATTACCAGTTGGGTGAATTTGTATTTGTACATGCGATCTACATTCACATTCCCTTTTAAGTTTTGCCCATAGCTGTGAATGGACCAGTGAGTGCAGCTGTGCTTTTAATCTGTCGTCCCCTTGCAGTGATTGGTTGACACCAACTGGAATAGTTCCATTTGAACTCACCTTTGGCTGACAGAGAGAACAAGGAAGAGTGCTGAAATTGTAGTAGAAAAAGCACAGGTGTAAAAAATAAAATTAATGACGAATAATTCCATTTGCCTGATTTGGTATTGAGCATGTTGGCTCACTTTCACGCTGTCACGGTTTACTGGGACACTTGAACAATAAAAAACCATTGTTAAGGTTATTAGTAATATCTGTGCTTTTCCTACTATGACAAGTCAAAATGTCTGCTTTGAAAAAGGCCTATCATGTTGGTAAACTGTTTCCTGGATAGATTGGAGAATTGCAATGCAGTGACCAATAACACCTGAGATTCTTTGTCATTTACTTACTTTACTTACTTACTTACTTTAAATGTAAAAAGAACATTTTATTGGGAAGATACAGTACCAAAACACACTCTTATGGCATGTTTTGTCACTAAAGTAGCAGTCGGTATGTTTGAATCCTGCAGTAAGTGCAAAATATCATCTAACACCCTTATCATTAACAGCTAAAAAAAAATATATATTGCAAGTGTGAACCCAAACAGCAACAACTAGGTAAGGAATAAACTGCCTTTGGATCAATAAGAGGGATCCACCTACATGCGGCTGGTGAAGCAGCAAAAGAGGCTGGGGAAATTTACATATTAAAAGTCAGAATGAGGGTCAAATAGTTGACTTAGGTTTTTTCACCTTTGTGACTGTACTGCTACTTTTTAGCTTTTCACAGTACATTATTCTTAAATAGGTCGATTAACTTTTTTTTGTTGTTGTTAGTGTACAGTGTTTTGTGAAATCATGTCAAAATCCATGTATAATGTCTGCATGTAGTATGTTATTCACATCACTCCTGACACAGCAACTCCTGATTTACCTAAATCCTATTTGTCTGTAACTTTCCTCACATGATAAAAGGTAAGAGTGAGGTTGTTGTGTGTGCAACAAACACAAACTATTTTAAGTTACCCTAAACTTAATATAATATTTTGTTACTTATGTATAATAATGATACCAGATACCATGCCTGTTACCAGAAAATTACAATTTAAGGTGGTTGAAACAGAGGCCAATATAACATGAAGGTAGAAACAACATGTACATGTTTTGAATCCCCTCTTCAAATATAAATAAGGATATTGTATGTAATATAATTAGGGCTGTCAATCAATTAAAATATTTAATCGTAATTAATCGCATGACTGTCCATAGTTAATTGCAAGTTAATTGCACATTTTTTATCTGTTCAAAATTTACTGTAATTTTTTCATTTTTCAAGTGTTAAAACTCTTATCAACATGGGAGTGGACAAAATATACTTGCTTTATGCAGATGTATGCATTTATTGTTGGAAATCAACACAAAACAATGACAAAGATTGTCAGACACTCTGACAGGATCAGCATTTAGCTTTTTAAAAATAGGCTCAAATCATAACTTATGGCACACTCAAGCTCAACAGGCAACAGATGGGCACATTGGCCAGCTAAATTTTCCATGACTTCAGTACTGATTAAAGATCACTCCCAGAATCCCTCACTTCAAAAGCAAATCACACAATATAATTGTGTCCAACCTCACATGGGAAAAATAAGGCTCACAAAAGTATCCCCTTGTGCTATGGGATAAAAACAGGATAATACAAAATAAAGCAAACAATAAATAAAGTGAGCAGGAAACAGTGGAAAGGGAGTATAAGAAAGAAAATTACTTTTGCTCTTTGGTCTCCATACAGGTTGTGTAACTTTGATGCGGTGGTGGCTCTTGATGGCAATTCAAGCGCAGTTGTTGGATGCAATCCAAATTATTCCACACAGACCCTCGTTCTCCATAATGTTAACTGGCTTGCAAGCTGTAGCCACATATTTAGCTATTGCTGTTGAAAGCTTGCTGCTTGTAGGTTTGTCCATGGGTTTCCCTCATACACCATCATGCAAGGTTTGCATGATGCAAGCGCCATGTTTTGGGGCTAACGAGGCTGCCTGCAGTAGCATTAGCTGTGTGCTTCACTAGCAAATGATATTTAAGACTAGATGTACTCTGGTGGTAACTCGTTCACATTCACAGTAACTACAAATAACTTTGATCTTGTCGAAAGACCCATCTGACATAGCTTTGAGGCTGAACTTGCTAATCAAAATACCTTTTTCTTTATCCATTGTTCCTTGCTAGTTGCCATCTGACTTAATGCTAGAGGGCTAAACTACAGGTGAGGCCAGGGGCCATCATAACAGAACCTGTGTTAATGTTGTCAAAAAAATTAGTGGTGTTAAAACAAATTTGTGTTAACGTGTTAACTTTGACAACCCTAAATATAATATCAAATTATTCCAATCATTGATCATATACTCAGTTTTCATCATATTGCACAATGTTAACTTTGTAAATATTTGAAGTCAGAGGGGTTTCAGCTCTGATAATAGCTGAAACCCTTCTGACAGGACCAATGAGGGTTAATGTAGATACTTACACATCCTTTATTTGACACATGAGGACAAGGTATGACAGAATACAGTGTTTCATAGGAATTGATTACCATCCTGGAAACTGGCATAGGGGATTGTATTACATAAGGTGTGAGGCGGTATTAAAACTTAAGAGGTTAAGATTAGTTGGGCACCGCCTAGCATTTGAAAGCAGTCTGACGTCTGGTTGCATAATTCTGAGCTGCAAAAATGTCTGGATCAGCGTCTTACAGGGTCCTGAGCTGACCACATTGTTGATGTCAGGTTCAAGCTCATTGCACAGATCTAACCCCTCAGCAAATATATAGTCTGAATTACAAGAAAGATTGAAAACTTGTTATCTTGGCACTTGCAAGTACGTACAATTCAGAGGGACACTTTTTGTTGTTACACAATCCACCAAGTTAAAAGATAAAATTATTGATTAAAAAATACAAGAAACTAGGTGAAACAATAATGTTGAAAAAATAGCAAAGCAGGGGAAAGAGTGAAGTAAGCAAATAATTCAGCACTCAATCCAGATAAAGACTTTCCAATCAACCTTTTGTTCCTATATCCAGAGTGTGGGAGTGCTTTTTTTTTTACCCAATTCTGATCCGGCGTGTTTTAAGACGGCTTTGCCACGTGACCACAAACTGTGTAATCATGTCATCAGTGAAGCGACCCAGACATGACCCCTAAAGCTACCACCAGCACCAAAATACACCACCATAAGCCTTCATAACAGACCAGTGAGAGAGAGAGTAAGACGGAGGGAGGGAGAGAGGGAGGGAGAGTGAGAGTTTTTGATCAGGCATTCGCAATTATCTGCCCACCCTGAACATATTTCTTACCTGTCATTCCTTGAATTTTGTATCTAAAGGAGGTTGTAAAATATAGGATAAATATTATAACATGGTAAATTCGGCAAATAGTGGACTGTAATTCAAGTCTAAATTACACTATAATGTAATTGTAAGTAATAGTAAATGTGTCAATTACATTAATAAGTCTTTTGGACAAAGACAAAGCAACTGTATAAGTCAAATAAAAGTAAGAACCAAACATGTATTTTGTTTGCATGAGAAAAGGTTGAACTGCACCTCTGATTCGTAGATTTTTATTCTGTCTGGTATTGTCTGCTGGCTGAACCACCACAGATAATGCGATTAAAGGTTTATTGGGGCCAAAAGCCTCTTATGTTGATGTTATTGTCCAAAAAAAAACTGACAATGACAGTGTTCCCTCCTACAAAACCCACCATCTCTCCACACAGACAAATGAACTAACACAACCCAGTGAAAGAGAAGACAGAGTAGTTCTCTTTCTATCAGTGATGGCGCAACACACACCACCACTGCTGGTGATGCTTCTCCTATGTACCCTTTCTGCCAGCTCATCATTCCAGCCAGCTCTGGTGTTAGAAATGGCCAAGATTCTGCTGGAAAACTACTGCTTTCCTGAGAACCTGGTTGGGATGCAGGAAGCCATCCAACAAGCCATCAACAGCGGAGAAATCCTGCAGATTTCAGACAGAAAGACCCTGGCAGCTGTGCTCACAGTCGGAGTACAAGGGGCACTGAACGATCCACGGTTGACTGTGTCATATGAGCCTAATTTTGTCCCAGTGATGCCACTGATGCTGCCGTCTCTCCCAATAGAGCAACTGATCCGGCTCATGAAGAACTCTGTCAAGCTGGATATCCTTGAAAATAACGTTGGCTACTTGCGGATAGATCGGATCATTGGTGAGGAGACAGCAGCAAAGCTTGGCACTTTGCTGAGTGACAACATCTGGGACAAAGTTGCTCACACATCCTCATTGATCTTTGACCTGAGGTACAGCACAGCTGGAGAACAGTCTGGAGTTCCCTTTATAATCTCCTATTTCTCGGACTCTGAGCCTCTCATTCATATTGACACTGTGTATGACAGGCCCTCGAATACAACCAGGGAGTTGTGGACCATGCCGTCGATAATGGCAGAAAGATATGGAAAGAAGAAGGACGTGATTATCTTGACCAGTAAGCGTACCATTGGGGCCGCTGAGGCAGTGGCATATACACTAAAACACCTAAAGAGGGCCATCATAGTTGGAGAAAGGTCTGCTGGTGGGTCAGTAAAAGTCAGAAAGATTAGGATCGCCCAGTCAGAGTTCTACATAACAGTTCCTGTGGCAAGATCTGTCAGTCCAATCACAGGTCAGAGCTGGGAAGTGAGTGGCGTTTCCCCGACAGTCAACGTCAATGCCAAGGAAGCTGTCACAAAAGCCAAGTCCCTTCTGGCTGTAAGGAGTGCCATTCCAAAAGCTGTACAGCATATCTCCGACATAATCGGGAGGTTCTATGCTTCCACTGACAGAGTTCCAGCTCTTCTTCAACATTTGCAATCTACAGACTTATTCTCTGTCGTATCTGAGGAGGATCTTGCAGTCTGTCTCAACCAGGACCTCCAGACTGTGTCTGAAGATCCACGACTGATCATTAAATACATGCAAAACAATGCTGCCATTGTAGAGGAGGACCCTGAGCTTTACCGAGTCCCAGAAGATCCACAATTATTACAAGCAATGGTTGATACAATGTTCAAAGTGGAAATTCTCCCTGACAATACTGGCTATCTCCGTTTTGACAAGTTTGTCAAGTTGTCTGCAGTGGATAAATTTGATGAGCTCATGGCCAAAAAGGTGTGGGAGCCCCTTAAAGACACTAATAACCTGATTATTGATCTGCGCTACAACACTGGTGGATCCTCTACCTCTCTTGCCCTTATACTGTCTTATCTGCAGGATTCCTCCCAGAACTATATTTTTTTCACAATATATGACCGAATTCAGAACACAACAACAGAACATGGCTCTCTGCCCAAAATTACAGGCCCAACCTATGGCTCCAAACGTGGGGTTTACGTGTTGACCAGCTACTACACAGCAAGCGTTGGAGAAGAGTTTGCTTACCTGATGCAGTCCCTACATCGTGGCACAGTCATTGGGGAAATTACATCAGGTACCCTGATGCACTCAAAGACATTTCAAATAGAGGAAACATATATTGCTATCACTGTGCCCTTCATAAACTTCATAGACAATAATGGGGAATGCTGGTTGGGAGGTGGTGTGGTCCCTGATTCCATTGTGTTAGCCGAGGAAGCTGTGGAACATGTTCATGAGATTGCAGATTTTCACCATGGGCTCAGGTCCCTCATAGAGGAAACTGGGAAATTGTTAGAAAAGCACTATGCAATCCACGAAGTTGCACTAAAGGTCAGTAAGGTGCTGTTGAGTAAATGGGCTGAAGGTTTTTATTGGTCAGTGGTTGACTTTGAATCTCTGGCATCTCAGCTGACAGCAGACCTTCAAGAGACTTCAGGCGATCACCGCCTCCACATCTTCCATTGTGATGTTGAGCCTGAGTCACTTCATGAAGTCCCAAAGATCCCTACAGCAGAAGAAGTGGGATACATAATCGATGCTCTGTTTAAAACTGAGCTTCTGCCAGGTAATGTTGGCTATTTAAGGTTTGACATGATGGCAGATGTAGAGGTGGTAAGAGCCATTGGGCCTCAGCTGATTAAGTCTGTGTGGAGCAAGATATTGAACACAGATGCCCTCATAATTGACATGAGGTACAACACTGGTGGTTACTCAACAGCCATTCCCCTCTTGTGCACCTATTTCTTTGATACTGAACCTTTGCGGCATCTTTACACTGTTTTTGACCGCACTACAACCACCATGACAGAGGTCATGACATTGCCTCAGGTCAGAGGTCAAAGGTATGGGTCCTCCAAGGACATCTACATCCTCACCAGTCATATGACAGGGTCAGCAGCTGAAGTGTTCACCCGCACTATGAAGGACCTAAATCGGGCCACAATCATTGGGGAGCCAACGATTGGAGGGTCTTTATCAAGTGGAACCTATCAGATCGGGGACAGCGTTCTGTACGCTTCCATCCCTAATCAGGTTGTTTTGAGTGCCATCACTGGGAAAGTGTGGAGCCTTGCAGGGGTTGAGCCTCATGTTTTTGCCCAGGCAAATAATGCTCTTCCTGTAGCACAGAGGATTATTGCAGCAAGGCTGTTAAAGACAGACCAAGGGACATAGCTTCTCATGTTGTATTCTCATTTCCTTTAAAAATGATTAGTTCATTTTGTCCTGTGTTTATCACCACTTCAATGAGAATCCAGTTTTTAAAAGCTGCATGTGTTAGCGGCCTTGTAGCTAATGTTGCACACAAACCAGTGATGTGGTCCACTGACCACAGCTACAGTATATAAAACAGACTTTAAAACCTGTAAGGAAATTTAATCGTCGAGTAATGTTTTTGCCAATTGATCCTTCATTTAAAGTCAGTAATGTATCTCAGAGCTTTTCCCACTGTGTAATCAAAGGGGAGGTCACCTTGTCATCACAAGAAGAATCTCATTTGTCTGGTTTCGGTTTTAGTGTCACGTGGTTTCAGAAGCCTACAGTAGTGGGAAAAAAGAATACTTGTTTTGTTTTGTTTTGTTTTGTTTTTACATGGGTAGTGTTAATACAAAATGTATTTGTTCCAAGACCAAACAGCTGCCTCTGCTATGAAATTTACTTTTACATTTAAGGTGTTAATTAATTTTACATTTAAGTCTACCTGCCTTCATGTAGAGAGACTTGCAGTTAATGAGTATGTATGGATTCGGTGAATATCTCATTACAGCAAGGCATTTATTAGTTGTGGACAGGATCAAACCTCAAATCTACTTATTATCCATTAAAAACAGTATAGAGGACATGTCTGATAACCCCTTTACATTACAATTGCCTCATTTCAGTGTGCACAAGTGAATAAGTATTGTGAATAAAACATCTTCCAGGTTTATAAATATGCACCAAACATAAGTGTTTCTTAAAGTAAATTACATTAAACTTTTTTATTTATATGATGACCTACAGTATAACCCCCACCTATATACTTCACATTATGTAATGTACATAATGTACATTCACATTATGTAAAGTTTTTCTCTTTTGTTTTCCACAATCATTATTATTATCTGTGTTATTTCCTTTGATTACATTTGAAATATAATGCATTGTGATATAAATATTATGTCAGCCCATATTTATGGATGGAAAATGATTGGATCATTATATAAATGCATGTTAATGTATTTCATTATGTTGGATAATGTGTTTTTTTGTTGTTGTTGTTTTTTAGTTAGTTTTTTTTTTGTTTTTGTTTTGTTTTTTGGTAAATGTCTTTGAATTTCTATCATTGTTTGCTTTTTGCTTTGCACTGTGTTTTTTCAGTTTGGTGTAATGATGTCTGAGCTTGTTTTTTTTCCTAACTGCACAACTGACCAGCAGAGGGAGCAGGTACCAAACAAACCTAAAATGAATCTTTCTGTTCACTTCCAAAGGAGACAGACACAGTCACCAACTAAGCTGAACTGCTGCCATTACATGTGTACCATTTATGAAACAATAAATAATTTAGTGGTCCTTCTTATTTTAAAAATGCTTTCCTATATTCCTGTTTGACCATGGAGGAATTATTGAGCAGACATAAGCTTTAAGTTTTGTGTTGAGTTATATGAAAGTCATGAATTTTCACAGGATTTGTTACAACATTCTAGTGTTTTCATCATCGAAAACAAAAGGATTTTCCACTTATATACTGACACCAAGGGGCTTAATAATTAACAGCCACTTACCGTAGCAGGATGAGTATTTTCACCAGACCTTAATCCCTTTCTAGATATTTTTCACTTACAAAGCTGACCTTATATGACACAGGTAGCTTTAAATAAGTGTTCAAAATACCTTGTGTAAATTTAAGACCGGTATCTTTAGAAACACCTCCTGGTTACTACACCTACTTGGCGGGGTTGTTATTGCCTTACAGAAGGACTCAGGATAATACGATTAGAGGTTTATTGTGGGGTAAATCCTCTTACAAGTGTGTTAACAGAAACCCTGCAGCCAAAACAGTGCCATTTGACAAAGAACCGCTTCGCAGAAGGAGGTTCGTCTCATCAGCAACCATTCACCTTTTGTCTGACTAAACTGAGGAAAATGGCAAAGGCTCTTTTTCTCCTAGCATCTCTGCTAGTTTTGGGAAATGTTGTCTTTATCCATGCCTCATTTGACCCCAGCCTCATCATAGACATGGCAAAAATTGTCATGGACAATTATTGCTCACCAGAGAAGCTGCAGGGAATGAAGGAGGCAATTGAAGCAGCCAGCAGCAACACGGAGGTTCTCAACATCCCTGATGCTGAATCTTTGGCTAATGTCCTCACCGGTGGAGTCCAGTCCACAGTCAGTGACCCACGCCTGAAGGTCTCCTATGAGCCAAACTACGTCCCTGTGGTTGTCCCACAGATGCCTCCCTTGCCCCCTGAGCAGCTCATCGCCGTCCTCCAGACCTCAATCAAGCTCGACATCCTGGAGGGCAACATTGGCTACTTGAGGATCGATCACATCCTCGGGGAGGAGGTTGCTGAAAAGCTTGGCCCTTTGCTCCTAGACCTGGTCTGGAACAAAATCCTGCCCACTTCAGCTCTGATCTTTGACTTGCGCTATACCAGCAGTGGGGACATCTCAGGAGTCCCCTACATTGTGTCTTACTTCACTGAAGCCGAGCCTTTGATTCACATTGACAGCGTGTATGACCGTCCCTCAAACACCACCACTAAGCTGTGGTCTATGTCCACACTTCTGGGGGAGAGATACGGCATAACCAAACCCCTCATCATCCTCACCAGTAAAAACACCAAGGGCATTGCCGAAGATGTTGCCTACTGCCTCCATAACCTGAAGAGGGCCTCCATTGTGGGCGAGAAGACCGCTGGGGGCTCTGTGAAAGTCGATAAAATCAAAGTGGGAGACACTGGCTTCTACATTACCGTACCAACTGCAAAGTCCATCAACCCCATCACCGGCTCCACCTGGGAGGTTACAGGTGTGACCCCTGATGTTGAAGTCAATGCAGAGGACGCCCTCGCTACCGCCATCAAGATCGTCAACCTCCGTGCCCAAGTTCCAGCCATCATTGAGGAGTCGGCAACCCTGATTGCTGATAACTACGCCTTCGAGGATGTCGGGGCTGATGTTGCAGCAAAGCTGAAAGGGCTCCTGGCAAACAACGAGTACAGCATGGTTGTCTCCAAGGCCAGTCTGGAGGCTAAACTGTCTGCTGACCTGAAGACACTATCTGGTGACAAGAGCCTGAAGACCACCAGCAACATCCCAGCCCTGCCACCAATGGTAAGTACATTAATTTTTGGTTGAGATAGTAACTGTCATTGTCAGTTGCTTTTTTTGTTCTTTTTAAAAGTCCTTTTTCCACTTTCAGAACTTAAAACTTTTATTTGGACACAGAAAAACAAAAGAAGTATCAAAATGTTTATTCTATACTTCTCAAATGAGAGATGATTTTGCAGTTCAGTGGATAAAATGTATGTATGCATAGCCTCTGTTTTGATTAAGCTAATAGGAAAACTAATGAATGAAATGTCTCTATTGATAATATGATTAAATTATGGAATATACCATATGAATAAAAAACTCCTTGCCATGCTCTCAGTGCAAATCTTGCTTGTCTTTCTTCCACAGGACTATTCTCCAGAGATGTACATTGAGTTGATCAAAGTCTCCTTCCACACTGACATATTTGAGAACAACATTGGCTACCTGCGTTTTGACATGTTCGGAGACTTCGAGGAGGTCAAGGCTATCGCCCAGATTATTGTTGAGCATGTCTGGAACAAAGTCGTCAACACTGATGCTATGATCATCGACCTCAGGTGGGTAATCCTGCTCACAGCGCAAATCAAAGCTTCTATTCAAAATGCTATGTGTGCATTTTTGAAAACAAAAATGCACAGCTGCTAAAGCTCATCAGTCCATGTCTAAATATATTTAGACATGGACTTTAATCAGTAAAAGTGTAGTATTGATTTTATGAGGATTTATTTATTTACTGACAATGGATATTTCTATATTTCTAGAGGATTAACTGAATGTACAAAGTTGAGCATAAAATTTTAGAAGCCTGGGAATAAAAGGAAGACAGGACAATTTTGCTGATCAGTTGCTCAAAAAAGTCACTTGATCATAACTTCTTGCCTAAAAACATTTTACTGTATGTTTTATCACTTCAGTCAAGATGAGATGGTTGACCTTTATTAACACAAAGTTTTCTGAAACTGTATTTGCAGGAACAACCTTGGCGGCCCAACAACAGCCATCTCAGGCTTCTGCTCTTACTTCTTTGATGCTGACAAGCAAATCGTGCTGGACAAGCTCTACGACAGACCGTCTGGCACCACCACAGAGCTCCGGACCCTGCCTGATCTCACTGGTAATTGAAAAAGAGATCAGGCTATTGCCTTTTACTCATTGTAACAACCTCTACTACTGCTGTGTGATATCTCTGGCCCCTACTTTTAGATAAAGAAAATTGTGGTGGGTCTTTAAAGTGCCTGGTGAAGTCATTATTGAATGCATCTTTGTTTAGCAAGTGAGATTTATTTTCGAATCCTAATCTGTCTTCTGCGTCTTTTGTTTAGGAATTATACTTTAGCTGTGCCCTCAGTCTTGCCCTATGCCTTCATTCAGGACCCCTTGCCCATTCCTTTTCTCCTCCTATTCCCTCAACTGTTTCATCACTTCTCTACCTCATCTGCCTCACATTTTTAACCTCCTTCTACCCTCATTTTACCCTCATTTTCAGGCATAAGGTACGGCTCCAAGAAGAGTCTGATCATCCTGACCAGCGGAGCGACTTCCGGTGCTGCGGAGGAGTTTGTTTACATCATGAAGAAGCTCGGCCGCGCTATGATCGTCGGAGAGACCACCGCTGGGGGCTCCCACCCACCCAAGACATTCAGTGTTGGTGAGACCGACATCTTCCTCAGCATTCCCACTGTCCACTCGGACACTGCCACTGGGCCAGCCTGGGAGGGAGCTGGCATCGCACCTCACATACCCGTCTCAGCTGACGCCGCCCTCGGGACTGCCAAGGGCATCTTCAACAAGCACTTTGCAGGCCAGAAGTAAAACACATCCTAAACAGAGCCAGGGGGGTTTCAACAGGCACTTATGCTTTGGCAACCAAATGGTTTCAAGATTTAGAATCTAGACTTGTTCAAGAAGTGAAGAATGTAGGTTAAGCTCAAAATACAAAGTGTAATCTGTTATTTGTTCTTGCAATACATAAGCCTTTTTAGCCTGTTTGTAATGTAGAGCAAAGGTTCTAAAGCAGGATAGTTTTTATTTCTGTTGAATGCTGCTCTGGCCGAAAGTAAATGGAAAAGCTGATTCTTTCGTGAATTGGGTATTAAGATGTCATTGTCAGTTGCATCATCAAAATACCTTTCAAAAATTCAATTTTTGAGAAGTCACCTTCGTAACAACAAAAGTAAATACTAAGTTGGGACCTCTGTAAAGTAATCCACTACTCTGGTCAGAAATCATCACATGTGATGTCTGCATTGTGTATTGGAAATTCTGTATGCCCATTATTGCAGTGAACTTCATGCAGTGTGGACCTACTTGGGTTGTATCAATTCCAGTGGTGAGACACAATAAAAAGACAAAAGAAATACAAAACGTGTGTGTTGGTCATGTTTTACAGCAACAGAAATGTTTTTACCACTACATAAGTCACTATAAATGTATCCTGTATCTACTGTACACTACCCTGGACATGCAGGCAGTCCTTTTTTAATTTTATACTGTAAAACCATAACCATAACACTTGGTACCTCTATAATTGGTCGTTACAAGATTTCTCTTTATGATGCAGTTCACCAACAGTAAAAAAATATAGACTTCTACAATGGCTACATCTGTACTTTACAATAAACACATTCTCAGCATTTAAGGAGTCATCCAACAGAAAAGCCATAGAAATTTTTGTCAAAATTGAAAGTGAAGTATACCACAAGCAGAATCAACATAAGGGGGTGTTATGCAGCTTTTCAAACCTTGTTTTTTGTCAGTGACAGTGCAATTTTGAAGATTACACTGTGTTTAAGGACTATTATGCCAAGGACTACAGGAACATGTTAGTCCGTGATGTGTGACAGCATTGGCGGTTTCCGTGGTTTATGTCCTTAGTAATGGTACTATCAGACCAAAAATCTGCCCTAATAATTTTATTTACATACATCAAGGATATAAAATTTCCTGGTTTCAACCTAAATTCTGTCAAAAATCATTGCTTTTGCCTCCCTAACTATCTGTCTCAGAAAGAAAAGGTGAGAGGACTAGACCCTCTTATTCATGTCAATATAGAGTCTAAACATTTCATATGGATGTAAATCTAAATTTGATTCAAATCATAAATTTTAAGTCAAACTTTTTGGCTTTCAGTTTTTAGCACTTGACTATATTATATAAATTTGCTGTGTTTAGGCCTTTCTGTTTTGTACTCAGCACTTACGATCATTACTGATTGAATATTGCCAGAATGAGCACTGATCGACTGTGAGAAGAAACTGGTTTGATACTCCGGAAACCAAAACCAAAGACTGGGATGACTTCTATTTTTGTGAATGAGTGTATTTGAGTGTATACAAGTTGAGTGTTAATGCATGTGTTGCATTTGAGTATATAAGTGGGCGTAAGGGTGTATGAGTGGATATAAGTGGATGTGAGGGGAAAAAGCAAAATTCTGGTACTCTGGGAAGCACAGGACTTTCATTTGTAAATCAACAAACATCAACATGTTGAGATCGGCCATGTGAAGAAGTCAAGCTGCTACTTTATTTTTCAGGAATCTGTTTCTCTGCCTGGTTTGTGTAGAAGTGACGGAAGATTGTGAGTCAGTTATACAAGTATTTCTCAGAAGAAGAGTGATTCTGGAGGAGGAAACCTCAGTAGGCAGTGTCAAAGAACCATTTTTTTTTTCTGGCTAAGTTTTCCGTTTCTAGCTCAAACTAAGCATAACCTTTAGCATCTTCTGTTGGTGGAATGTTTCTCTTAAAGACAAGGCTGGATTACCCAGGGCCCCTAAAAAGGCAAGGTCCACTGTCTGAAATTTAGTTTTGGTGAGTGGATTCATTTTAAATTTGTTTGGAAATATGTAAATATACTCTGCACAATAACACAGGACTTCAGGTGGGTCCTCAAACCTGATCTTGAAGATTCTGTCTTTAAAAGATGCCCTCTGTCAATATCTAGTTTTAAAAGCTTTATTAATTATTAATTAAGCAGATACAGATACAGATTCAGTCCTGATCAGTCCTGTACTTATAAATGATTATGAATCATTTATAAAGAGTTAAATGTGTCACAATTTCTGATAAGTCATCAGGTAGGTCTTAAACGTTATTAATAAAAGGTTAGTGTTTCACTTATTGTAAGTCATCAGGTCTGCAGTTATATTTAATAAGTCATTCATGAAAATAATTCTGCAGTTATAAATGTTAACAAATTGTTAATAAATGGATTTTCGTCTGGATGCCCTGCAGCCCTTTCAAGAAGGTAAATTGGTTGAACAGTACACTGGAGGTGTCTTTCTAAAGAATTAGATAAAGCAAATGTTATGGTGCACAACCTGGCAACCCAAAAATTATGCTTATTAATGGCATGTAAATTATTTATAAAGCATTAGTAAATTATTTATTAGCCACTAATTAAGCCATTGATTAATGCTTATCAACCCTTTATCAAGGGTACCTTGTCAGAAAGTGGTACCAGTTTGTGTATGTAGTATTTTGGCATAGAAATACTGGACAAAATGAGTGGGAGGAACTGGGGTTTATTAGGGGCCCAGCAGCTCATTTTTTGCCCCTTTAGCAGGTTAATCCACCCACGCTTTTTTTGTGTTTTGTGAATATATTACAGTAGGTAATTAGCTGTATATATCATCATGGAACAGTTTTTAGAATTAAGAACACAGATGACCTCTGGAAGTATTACAAATCATAGGACAAACCAGGTCATAAGTAATACTTCACTTCTAAAAAACAATTCTATAATCCAGTCTATCCCTCCCAATTTAACCCCTTATTATCCTTATGAGGAGACAAGCAGTGTGTGCGTGGGTGGGTGTGTTTGATACACAACAACAAACACATTGTGTATAAGTTTGTTCTACCCTGTAAATGTGCTAAGCAGCATATTTTGCCGCACTCTCATTACAGTCTCTGCTTTATGAATGTTTAATTACAGGATGTTCCTGCTGCTGTAATTAACTGGTAGCCGCAGCTCAGAGAAAGCAAACAAACTTCTAGTGATTAATGAGG
This sequence comes from Scomberomorus guttatus, assembly GCA_038419695.1. NCBI lineage: Eukaryota > Metazoa > Chordata > Actinopteri > Scombriformes > Scombridae > Scomberomorus > Scomberomorus guttatus. The sequence goes on along the minus strand of CM076465.1, from coordinate 18,148,112 downwards.
ATAAATGCTGGGGAACTAGATAAATGCACATGTTGGTTTAGGGTGAAAAGACTATAGTGACAAGGGTGCAGAGTTGAGCGGTGACACTATAGCTCCTAATGATCATCCCACCCTGCCCTGCGCCGAATCTCCGCAAAATGCGCCAGTCTGCCACGTGAGGGAGGCGCAAAATGAGATTTTGACCCATTTTCCCTCTTTCTCTCTCCTCCTCAGGATGTAATATGAAACCTGGTCCATTTCAGCCAAGTCTGTCCCCCGGGCTCCCAGTTCCTCCAGCGCCAACACTGCTCTGCATTACCCAGCTTCATTTGGCTTCTTCAGACCTAAAACAGTTTTGACAATTTGACAGGAAACTTTTATCCATTTTTTTCTTATGAACCACCCATATTCATCATTTTATCCATCCACTGACCCGGGTTTGGATTTCTTCAATACTTGTTTTTAAAACGCTTTTTTTTTCTTTTCTTTTTTTTTTCTTTTTTTTTTGCAAACTGCATGTGGATCCTGAACTATCCGAAACTTTTATATTGTAATAATTCCTGTTGAGAGAAAGCACCCACCCGGCTGGCACTGTGACTGCTAAACTGAGCTCAAAATAAAAAAGGGAAGCATCGCCTGCATCCTTTCTTTTGTCTTTGTTGCATCTCTCCTCCTTTACTTAATTGTCTCTGGGATGTAAGAAGCCACTGAAGTATTTTTCTTTGTTTTTTTTTCTTTTTATCCACAAAAGGAACTAACTTTTTCCCACCCCTCCAAGGAGAAATTATGGCGAGATTTTTGTTGAACATGCCTCTTCTTCTGGTTTTGTTCGGATTATTTTTGCTCTCTTCTCCATCCGCCAGAGCCGAGCCGGAGGTGCAGGACGAAGAGGAGGAGGAGAGTTCCTGTCAGGGCGCTTTTGACCTGTATTTTGTGCTTGATAAGTAAGTGGAAGCAGCTTGGCACTATTTTCTATTCATAAAGACATATTAGGAATAACGCTGGGATGCTATTGCAGATTCTCCACTGAAAAAAGTTGGCACAACATCAAAACATCTGCATTCACTCCGTGTTGCTGTTAAGGCTTTTATTGACCTAGTTTGTGCCATACTGGACAAAACTTACTGCAGCTTATTTTCCAAAGATTAGGTGAATGATACCAGCGACTGTAACATGTAGGGAATAAATCTGTCTATCTGGTTCAGATTGGCTCATTAGCACCGCCGCATCTGTGCGTGCGCGCGCGCGCGTGTGATGAAGCTGGAGAGCAGGCTGACTTGCAGTGTACTACAGTTTGCTGAATAAGCAGAAAGAGGGGTGACGATTTGGATGCTACAAGAATGATTTATCTCTCTCGCTCTCCAAGTAAAAACCCAATGCCTCTTTCTCCTCCCCTGAAAAAGAAAAACAAAGAAACTTAAAATTACCAAGGGCCTTTTGCTATCAACCTATAAGGGACTTTTTTAAAAAATATTTCAGTCAGGGACTAACCAAGTCACTGAGTCATCAGGTAAAATTGAATTGAACAAAGAGATCTGAGTTCAGGGACTGCTCACCCTTCGCTCTTTCATTTCCACTTTCTGCACGCCCACATAGGAAAAATGTTGTGGTTATGTGACATCTCAGTGCTGGACTTCAGCAGCTGGGCTCAGACTGCCGGGGAGAAAATAAAATGTCAGAGAAAAGGCAGGGGAAACTTCTGGAGGGCCTGCTCCTCCATTTCTTACTGTTCGTGACAGAGGTTTATACACATTCAAATGCAGTAACTTATATTTTCTGACATTATAACGCTCCTACACAGGAATCCATGCCATATTGTGACTCACTATCCACAAGAATTCACAGATACAATGTGTCATATGTTGAATTATAAGACATTTATTGTGAGCAATACAAAACTTAATTTCAGCTTCATAAATCTGTCTGCCTTTCTGTTTTAAGATTAGTTTACCTGGATTCAAAGCATATGCTGTATGCTGTATCAGCTCTTATCCTTCCTCTTTTGCTGATATAGCAATGCCAGACATTGGGAGGGGGAACAAGTAGGGACAGGAAGTAACAGCATTTATGGAAAATGTGGTCTTAATTTGCAGCACAAAATGTTGCACGCAGCACGTTTTAAAGGCCTGTTTTTTGGTGTCCTTTGTAAAATGGTGAAAGAGAGATATGAGTAGTCTCGGGCAGCTTAACATCAACATCTCATATGCCACTGGATGGATGGCTTTATCCAAACAAATTTTACTGCGCAGGTCCTTAATGGGAATACATCTTTCTGTATTGACAGTGTAAGTTCTGTGCTGTACCCACTGAACTTCACTAAACCTTTGGCATTGTTTTTGGCATGTGATTCAAGAGCAGAAATGGACCTGAAACATGGGACTGCTCCCCAGATGTGGAGGGCTGCATTTGGCTTATGATGTTCGGAAAACACTGACACATGCTGCTATTGTTAGCACTCCTGTGTGCTTTGGTGCCCGCTCTAGGGGTGACTAACAAGGTTTAGACATCAGTTGTGGACTTCAAACAAAAGGAAGCTCTTAGCAAGTCCCAGCCCTCCTACAGCGACCCCCAAACCCCATCCCCCAGGCCTGAGCTGGTTTTATGAGACAGTGTGGACTCAGTGCCCTGGTCTATTCCATATGGAAAGTTGCAGCAGGCAGAGGAGCAGAGAATGCAGGGCATTAAAATGCTGACAGGCTTTCATCAGGCCTTCATGAATACACATTTTTGGGCATTTGAACTGAGGTCCAAAGTTACCTGCAAGGTTGTGTAGCTGGAAACACTGAGCCATAGGCCTGCTACTTCTATTTTCATACATTTTTAAATCACCAAAGGGTGGTAAACATATTGTATTTTAAAGCCATAACAAAGGACAGAGAAAATTTTGTTGCCAATCTTTCATCAGATTCTGAATAAGGTGACCAATGGGCCTGTCGCCATAGAGAAGGGCAAGCTGGAATAATCATTTAAGTATGGGAAGAACAACACACATTTTCAGACCGTCTTTCCTGGAAGGCATTCATAGTGTTGCACTTGGTTGTATACACAAAAAGTGACAGAAAACAGTGTAAGCCAATCACTATGTGAAGTGGGTGTGAATGCTGGATTGTAAGGTTCAGAAAGTTACAGAAACGGTCAGACGCAGCGCCCCCAAATGCATCATTGATATGGCACGGGGGTTTCAGACACTGTTGTCCGACAAGCACTTCGGTTGGAGTATACGGAGGCCTTTAGGGTTCAGCAGAGGGAACACAAGACTGGGGGTTTTATGGTGCAAGTCATCTATAAGCCATAGAGAAGCAAGAGGTTCTCACTGCTGCCTACCACAGATGATGTCACTATTAGCTCCTCCTCTCTGACATCAGCTGCTGTAGTGTGAGCTCTTGTAGGAATTACATTTATATTGGACAATTCTGCAGCACATGATCTAGTTCCAATGCAAAACCTGCAGTACCCATGCAGGAAGCAGTTTGCCCTTCATTTAGTGAGATGAAAAGTAAAGCCTGACCCATATCACCAGTTTTGTGTTGATAATGTAGGGATAGTTGATGAAAGCATTCAAAAACATCATCATCAAACATAATCTTGGGCTTTGCTGAATCATATCCTACATCAACACTGTATCTTGAGATTGAGTTGTTAGTGTTTAGCTGGAAAGAAACTCTCAAGATATGAAACATGCTGAGGGAAGAGTGTTGTAGGTGGAGAAGAGGGTCATGAGTTTCACAGTAATGAGGAAAGATACTGCTGCGTTGGCTCATAAAGTCGACTCCAAAGGCATTTATTGCACACTCGAGGAGATGATGTCATGTCATGGCTGGAACATGTAGGACAGTGCTCTTTAAGACAAATGGGTGACTACAGTCTGAAGGGTAGAGAAGATGGCTAATGACTATATGGTTTGAATCTGGGACTGGCTGGGAAAATTTGAGCTTTAAGGAGACACATGTCCCCAACTGCGAAGTGGTGTGCAGAACAATTTCCTACAGGAAAGCGGGGTTGCTCCATTACCAACTAGCGGTCAAAGGGATGAGGAACAGCAGCAGTGACATGATTGATGTGACAAAACTAAAAAGTTGCAACGAAATAAAGGTGGAGTTCTTTTTGGCCCTTCAATTTTGAGCAGCACACAGGTGTCAATCTGGCTTTAATACCCTCATTAAAATGTTGATGCATTAACCAACTAATAAGACACAGCTGTTGGCACATCTGATGGTCACGTGTGGAACAAAAACTGTGGTAAAAAGACACAATATACACATAAAATTCTCCAAATAAAAATTCATATAACTAAGTGTTGATCAAAAAAGCATGAACCATTCCAGTCCCTTGGCAAATAAATGTTAAAGAAAATGATGTTTTGATTAAGTAAAATGTGGGAACATATGTGCTGTAGCCTTGCCTCACCACCCTCCGTTGACAGTGACATCATATCGCTGTGTTGTGGTATATGGTATATGGTTCTCAATTCGACAGAGCAGTTAACTGATTTCTCTACTACTGAAACCTAAATTAAGTCACACAGAAACAAGATTATGAGTCTAGAGCCAAGAGAACGGTTCTGCACTTAGGCACAGCATACTTTGAGCTAAATGCTAATGTTAGCATGCTAACATGTTCACAGTGACAATGCTGATGTTTAGCAGGTATAATTTACCATGTTCACCATCGCAGTTTACTGTGTCTGCATGTTAACATTTGCTAATTAGCACTAAACACAAAGAACAGCTGAGGCTGATGGGAATGTCTTTACTTTTGCACGTACTTGATCATTAACCAAAGTCAAAGTTCAAATTGGAATCTGACTATGGTACTGGAGGGGACACCAAAGTTTAGGGAGGTATGAATGTTATTATGCAGTTTCATGGCAGTTCATCCAATAGTTGTCTATACATTTCACTCAAATCCTGTCAACCTCATGGTGATGCAAGAGGAAAAGTCAGGGGATCGCCACCATCAGTAGGATTCATCTTCTGGGGACCATGAACATCTGTACCAAATTTCATGGCAATCCATCCAATAGTTGTTTAAATATTTCAGTCTGGACCAAAGTGGTGGACCAACAGACAGACCAACCAACTGACCGATAGACCAACTCTGGCATCGAAAATCATGCAACAAAAAACAGCCAGTTGCTGATTTTAGTCTCCATGGACATGTAGACTGCATAATTGAGGGCTTTTTGGCATATTTGAAATTATGCACAAAGTTTTAGGAGCTTTTCTTACTTTAGCTGTCAAATTATGAAACCATAAGCCTTAGAATAAGTTCTGTAAGCCTTTCGTGTATAACCTAAGCCCTATATTACTGCCTGTGTGCATACTAGGATGTATATTTGCTGATTTAGAGCAGGCATGCGGCAGCCTGCTGTTTTATATGCAGCACAGTGCAGGAATGGCTTTGGGCGTGTTCATATGGTAGATAAAGGAATTTACCTATAGGCCAAATGCTGTATGTTATGTTCCCCTCTTGCTGCATACTTACTGCTACCATCTTGATTTGAATGATTTGGCAATAAAGTGCATATTAATATGCTGCAGCGCATTCTTATACATGATAATCAGACATTATTGCTGTTGAATTATGGGTATCAGCTAACAAAGGTAAAAGTTAAAGGAATAGTTTAACGGCACCTTAAAACCACAACTTGTCATATCTTACACTTTGGTTACATGGTGGTTCATCGTGGTTTGGTTCATATCTTACACTTTGGTTTTTGTACAGATAAAAAAAGAGAAATAAAGTGTTAATGAGTGAGATTCAGAGGTTCTGGTTCCAGTCCTTAGGCCAAGCTAAGCTAACCAGCTGCTGGCTGTAACGTCATATTTAGAGCACAGAAATGAGTGTGGTATTGATATTCTCCTCTAGCTCTGGTGAAACATGATGACATAGCCTTAAAATGTAGTTGTATTTTATTAACATTATCAGGAGGCCTTACAAGTTGTAGCTTTTCTGTCATTCTTTCCACTGGCTTTCCATGTATTCCCCTCTTCTTACTAGTAGATTCCCATTACCTCTTGACTCCATACTCTTCATTGCCCTACTTAGTGTTACTGTGGTATTGTTGTGGCCATATTACAGTCATTTTTGTCTTGTTTACACTTTGAAGAATGCTGCTAAATGTTTTTGTTGTTGTTGACGATGTAGTCGCAAGTTGATGCTCCAGTTGGGCGTTGGAACATGCAGCCTGAAACCACGCAAGTCAGTGGAAAACCCAAACTGCAGCTGCAGTCCATAAATATTTTCAAAATGTCTAGCTGTGGAATACGTTCTAACTGTGGAATGACTCTGTGTTTTGTCATTTTGTCTCCTGCAGCGTGTTGCTTTGGTGTTTTTAACAGGATAAAATGCACTTGTTAAATGTTATCATGCTGCCTGAAGTCCCTCAAGCACTGAGGGACAAAAACAAGACAAGAGGAAGTGGATAAATGTCACTCGAACTAATCCAAACCTCCTGGTAATATTTGATGCATGACTCTGGCTCAGTTTACAGAAAAAAGTGCACTACAAAGTACATTCTTAGATGGTAAGATAGAAACAGAATTAGAAAAATCTGTATCTTTTGGAAACACAACTCAAATGCCTCTCCACCAGCTAGTTATCCAATAGTTTTTTCCAAACAATTCCTCTCGGTTTTGGAATAGACGTGCAGCATTAGCTCAGCAATCACGAAGTAAAGACTTCAACTTCAGCAATGGCTGTAAAAGTAGGTTAGTGGTTTTAAACAAACAAATCCTTGTGCCCAGTCAGTTAAATCGGAGCACTATCATTGGCTGCAGGCTGGGGTGGTGTGGGTAGGCTCAGCTGGAATGGCAGACAGCCTCCTCAGTGCATTTAGGGGTTTTTTAAATTTTATTTTTCCTTCTTCAACACTTTGAACCGTGAGAAGAAAGCTAAGAATCGCTAAGCCCTCAGACCAATACAGCTTTTTCCCACATGCCGTCATCCCATTGTCCTATGAGAGAAAAGTGCTTCTTGGGTAGCTGAGAGTGGACTAAGGAAAGAAGAAAAAGCAAAGCCTGTCAAAGCCTTAACATCAACCAAAAAAACGTTTCAGCTGTAATTTCCTTTGGTAGAGTTACAGAATTGCAGGCATAGTCAACAGTTCCCTGAGATCCAAAATGGCCTTTGCAGGACCCCTAATCAGCCTTATTTGAAACATCTGATAGGCACCTTAAGGTTGTACTCTAAAGGAATCTCATCTACAGCACATTAAAGATCTTAAGGAACTCATTCATTCAAACTAAAAAATAAAGAGAATAAGATATGTGTGATACTAAACTTCTTTAGAGTGGCAGATGTTTTTAACATCCACTCTTTTGTCACACATCCAATGATAAGTGAGCTGGAAAAGAACCATACCAGTGGTTTCGTATGTTTTAGCCAATTTACTGCAAATCACTTGCTGACATTACAGCTAACCATTTTGCAAACCTTGCTGCTGTGTTTTAAAATGTGGATGTGTACTTTCTGCTATTCCAGGCAGTCTCTTAGCCATGCTAGTAGCGTGGCCCTAGGGTTAGGGTTAGGGTTAGTTACAGACTGACTGACAGTGTTGGTCAGTCAGTCGACCACTTTGGTTCAAATATCAACAATATCTCAACACATAAGCTGTATTTTGTGTTGAGTGCTATAATTATGAAAGGTTAGCAGCCTAACACACTAAACTAAGATGTTGAACATCTTAAACATTGCCTGCCTCAGAATGTTAACAGCTCAAACAAGCTCAAAGCACCACTGTGTAATGGCCCAGAGAGCCACAAGTATGGCTATAGACTCTTTGTCTTGTTTTATATGACAATCATTTAGCAGACACTTCCTTGAGTGAGAAACTTGCTTGACTTTTGTAATCCATTACAGTGAACATCAAGTTTGCATTCTTTGTTGTCAAAGTTACAGCACAGAAATGCAACGCAGTCAATCTTCACTTAAACTTCACGTATTACCAGGCAACAATAATGTAACATTTGCAAACAATAATTCAGATTTTCTTCGCTGTAATATAGCATCACGATGTGATGCACAGTTCAAGCCAGTTTCAAGCTACTAGCTGATAATTGATTTACATACTGTATGGAAATAAATGGTATCCAATGGAAGTCTGAAAAGTTGGAAAAAGAACATCCACAACGCTATAACTCTATAGCCTGTATTTGAAATTGGTCAGTATAAATGTAAAGTACACATTACTTGTAGTTAAGGACCTAGTGTAACATTTAGAAACACACTAGCACTGTATGGTCCTTTAATGACTGTTCTGCTTCATTGATGTATATACTGTGGTATACCCTTTCAGCGTCTCTGCTTGTTTTTCTTCTTCTTGCTGCTGTTGCTATTTCTCTACTCCGTTTTTTTGTCTCTGTCTAACTGTTATTTTGTCTCCGAAGTGTCCCTTTCCTACCTCTAGCTGAACTTTATGTTTCCCTCGCCAAACACAGCCATTGCAATTTCATCCAGTCAGCAGAAAAACGCATTATTAAAGATGATTGAAGATATTTTTATTCTTCAGATCTTCCATGGGGGACATCTAACAAATTCCTGTCTCTTGACAGGGTCTGCTTAGTATCGCTGAACAGTAATGATGCGTATTACTTCCTTTAGTGCTCTGTGTTCCTTAGTGCTCCTCCTTTAGTGATGTACTGATGTAGCAGCAGAGCAATGTACCTCCTGTAGCGAAGTACCTCTGAATGTTGAGTATTTAGAGGTGTTGGAAGAGACGGTGCACATTGTGAATCATCTCAAATCCTCTTGGATTTCAAAGGATTGTCTATTATCTGGAGGTTTCATAGAGGTTTCCAACAGGTTCCTTTAGAAAAGACATTTTGAAACCTTGGCTCATTTCTGAAAGGATTTCTCAAAGACTTTTTTAGGACAGACTCATTGACAGATTATGAGATGACAGGCCTTTTGTCCTTCCTAGTGTCAATGGTTCTAACCTTTGTTTGGAATTACTACCTGGATGACTGAGACAAATGTACACAACGAGGACCAGTAAAAGATAAGGTAGATCTATCTACAGGTGATATATACTGTATTATAAACATCCAAAAACTTAGTAATTAGGATTGAAACAAAGTCAGTGTACAAGTGGCTGAGAAGAGGACCAATCCAGAAAGCACAAATACTCTCCAGATTAGACTCGAGAACTAAAGCTTGACCTTTCTGGAGTCTTCTTGTAGCTACAGCAGTGGTTCAGTAGAGGAAACACAGCCTCAATCAGTGGAAAGCTTTTTTTGATATAAACTGCAGTGTGCGTAGCTTTCTAGTTTTATTATTCATGCCAGTGATAAAACTGAAAAACCTGATCCTGGACAATAAACCTAGCAACCATTATACAAACATACTCCCTAAACATGGTGACATAACATTTTTAGCTGAGAAAATCTTATTAAATTCCATGATACTTCATTAATATACAAACTCCTGATATACCGTAGCATCTCCCCTGTCAGAACTTCGTAATTCAGAAAAATGCTAAAGACAGATTAACCAGATTGATGACGAGTAGGAAAAAGCTCCTTTGGAAGTCAGAGCTTCCTAGAGTTGGAACATTTTCAATTTTCACAGTTTTCAATCCCTCTGAATACATCCTTGTTACAAAAGCAGCCATACCTGCCATCATGCATAATCTCTGCATGCTGGTTTTGTCTGTCCTCATCTGCTTGACATAGCTTTGTTTGTCAGATTATATCTTTATGTCCTTTTGACATCATGGCTCAATGGATGTTTTCCCCATCATCTCATGATTACGTCAGCTAATGTGTTGTTGTATCATCTGCTACAGGACTGTTTTCCATGTTATGCTCACTGCCTGAACGATTCTGTGCTCTCCTACCCTTTTCTTGTTTTGGTTTTCAATCCTTTGCTTGCTTTTTTTATGTGTTTTGTATTTGATCAATATGCAATATCCCTGTAAAGTAAGTAAACCACACACATCGATGGTTTGCAGACCCTCTTGTGCCTCACTTTGGCTGTCTGGCGGTGTTGCTGCTCCGGGCTGTTTTTACTTGTTTGCCAGCTGTTTTGGCTGAAGCAGACTGAAGCAGGTTGGAGAATAACTTGGCCTTGCAGTTGAAGTTTTCATCAATTCATTGCTATATTTCCTCTGGCAGACACATCTTGTGACAGAGCCAACAGATTGTTCACATTATCTCACTCTGTCAGTTGAATTGAATGTAGTCTCACAGATAAAGCTCTTCATCTTTTCCTTGCTCTTTGCTTCCTCTTTTCCTCTCTTTCTTTTGTTTCTTTTCCTCTCTGTTCTCAGGTGGCGGATGGCCAGACACATGCTCCTCATCTTGCTCAAAGAATCTGTCCAATCAAGAAAACACTGTCGCCCAGCTTTGACAATTTGCTATGACATAACTTCAAAATGATGTTGGGCTCAATCACTTTGTCGGCAAATTCTAACGCCCCTCACCTCTCAAAACCTTTGTTTTCTGGTTCCAAACCTCAAACCACTGGACTTCAGGGCTTAACTCAGACCATTAAAATTAGATCAAAGGATTGAGGGGGAAAAACTCTCCGAATAAAATTGTTTCATCAAGAGTCATAGAATAAAATGGCCCACTTCCTTTCCCAACACTGTTTGGACAGGTGAGTGAAACTGCAAGCTAGGCCTCGGTCCCACGACTGCAGCCACCTCAGACAATAGAACTGTTCCAAGACAAATAAGAGCAATTGTGGTTCAGAAATAAAGATAAGCAGTTGAAAACCAAAGGCGGGAGTCCTCAGATTCACCCTGATGTTAAATAAATACTCAAAAATGATCCCTACACCTCTACATGACTGTTTGCTGCAGGAAAATGGGCAAGTTTCACCAGACTTTATACTCTTTTTTTCCCTTCCTCTGTTGCTGTAATGGAAAAATCTGCACAAGGAATTGGCTCCTGCCGTTCATTCGGGTCAGAGGCTTTCTCTCTCTGTGTGCGCAATCCTTGTGTGACTATTTCTGTTTGCGCTGCACATTTTGTTGAACATCCAAGCTAAACACCTCTCCTCCTCCACCTCAAGCTTTTTTGATTTTGGGAGGATTTTGTTTAGCTTGTAAGGTCTTGTCCTCTTTCTTTGCTCAGTCAGCCTCATGGGAATGTGAAGCCTTGATGTGGGGGAACAAGTCATGTCATCAGAACAACAACAGTCCAGAGAAAACGCTTAGATAGAATGTTTAGGTGACCAGCATTTGTATCCCCATTCAGACTAAAAGAGGGAAAACATTGAAACTTACATAACGTGTAAATGTTATTGTGGATGCTTTTATTATATTTGGAGTAGATATTTCCAGCATGGGTGGCCTGACGGGGAACCCAAACCTGGTCCTCTAGCCATGGTAATACTAGTGCAGTTCTCCATCTTGCCTATGCTCAGTTGCATTTCCTTTAGCAGATCGCCTTCCTCTAAGCAATCACTCTGTTTGTTTGTCCTTGGATTTTCTGTTGATGAAGTTTGAGTATGAGCCAGCTCTCTTTTCAACTATGACGGCTACTGTTTCTCATGCTGATTCTCCTCAAAAAGGCTGTAGCTACTGAGTTTTTGTATGTTATGAGTTTTGAAAGCCAGAAATATCTGCATCTGCAAAAGTAGTCGCTGATCAACAACTCTATTAACCTCTTGCAGATGTTATATAAGCATTTGGAGTAGAAAAGCTTGTCTGCCCATTGTTAGGCCTACTAAAGAGCATTTAATACAGATCAGGAGTCCGGTTTGGCAGGAGAGACAGCCATCAATGACCGAGGCATTATGGGAAAGTCCCTGGTATCTGGCTTTGTCTCTTCCGCAGCCTGGCCAAATACTTACCCCTCCACTGCCAAAATATAACACAAAAACACTATGGGGTATAACCTCAGTGACACTAAATTGCAGACAAATAACATTAGTCACAATGCATTTCCATTTTAAGTTTTGGCCATGTTGCTGGTGCTGTTATCCAAAATAACTTGCAATAAGTGTTGAAGAGAATAAAGCTCAGGCACTGTATCTTTAAGAACCTCAAATAACCAGAATCATTCTACAAAAAACAAATCATGGTCATAGTAATCTCATTTATTGAACAAATGTTTTCTCATCCCCCTTCTTGTCTCTGTAAATAATTTTCATTTATATAAAAAAAACTCTCAGTCAAAGGTATGAAAGGCCCATGTGCAAGAAAAAGTTAATTCTGTTTATTATGTCTGGGCTTGATTCTCAAGCAGACTTTTGAATCGCCTGGGTGCTGGGAACTAATACAACTAAAATGTAAACTAGGATAACAGAGTCACTGTTTAGTCTGGTTCCCATTTCCTCCCACTGCTACACTGTTTTATCTTGCTTACTTTGTAAAGAAGAGACATCAAACTGACAATATTTCTTAAAGCACTTTGTTGTGGCCAACAATAAAGGAATAGACATAAAGAAAAGTCACATTTGTAAGTTCAAATTTTGCAGAAAAAAAAGACTTCTCGGTGGACTAGATGTGTTACTAAATGAAAGCAGATAACTTAAAACCCCACTGATCCCTTTGGGAAATAAACGTTGTTGACATTCTCTCCCATACAAAGTGAAACTGCCACATAATCAATCCTGGCCAGTTCCTGTTTGTCTAATACCGTTACATCAGTTAGTCAGCACCTAGAATAACATTCTGTCTGCTTGGCACATTATTCTAAGTAAGCTTCATCCTCTAAACAAGCCTCCAGTTTTACCACAGTCAATTAGCTCATTTCCCATGTGTCATCTCTCTGGTTCATTCGTTAGCTAACGGATGACCCGCTGACTGGTAACATCGTGCCCTCTTCCTTAATGCTCACACTTAATAAAAGCGCCACAAATACACACAGACACACACTGACATGCACACACAGTCTGCCCAGAGGAAATTAAGGTATCTCCATGGGGAGTGCAAGTTTTTTTAATAACAGCCCAGTTTTATGACAGTTCCCCTGGGGAGACCAGGACCCATTTCCTCAGCCTTCAGGCACTCATTCAGGATACAGGAGGGTGCTAAATTACACACCAGACCACAACAGTAGCTCCTTTAATCTCACCAGTACACTCACTGGCTCCTAATGAATTGAGATGGCTAATTGTTTTGAGTTAATCCTCTAACAGCATTCATGTTACATAAAAGAAGGTCCATGTTCCTATGAAATTTACACTTTAAATTCTTTCCTCTGAGGTTTGGCGACAGATAAGTTGTGTAGCTCTCTATCTGTTGTTAGTAAGATAGAGAATTAGCGTGCTAGCTATAGACAACAGCTATGCAATGAACTTAATTTTACTCATATTTTAGAAAAAAAGGCCTCTTTTTTACAGATACTTGTGACAGATAGTAACAGATACATAGATGTTAAGTTACTGTAACAAGATAAAGAGTTGTGTTTTGCCCAACAAACAGCTTGTTCTTCATGTCATGGCACCAACAACTTTATCCCCTGTCAATTTTGGCTGGCACAGCTGTATTTTTCTTGTTTGAATGCTCTACCACATAGAGGTTAGTGTGTGTCTGATAGATAGTTTAAGCATTTCTTTAGGTTCTTGCTTAACAAATCATTCTTAACTCAGATATACATACAGAAAACATATTTTACAAATGCTAGTCATTCAAGCTATGTTATCCTCCAGCCATGCTAGTAACACCCATGTGCTACACGGTTTTTATGCTAGCAGAAGCACTTCCTCCTGTTTTTATTGTGTACTTTGAAGAAAGTATTTCAGTCACTGTATGTGGATTCATAACTATTATTTAAAGTTCATAACACTACTCAAGATGTAACAGGGAAGTTGGTGTACCCACAATCACGCTGAAGAAGACCTTTTAATGCATAATTGCTGTTTTATTTTGATTATTTCAGTGGTGTTCCCTGTTTCTGTCTCTTAGGTCTGGCAGTGTGAAGAATCATTGGGACGAAATCTACTACTTTGTGGAGAATTTAGCTGAGAAATTTAAAAGGTAAGAGACTATTCAGAAATATGTATACACGCAGACACTGCACTGTACCACTACCACACTGCAGCCACTGGTAATGTACTTTGTGTATTGTAAAGGTTTCTCTTAAACAGTTTAAGTGGACTGTATACTGTAACACTGGAAAGGTCTCACAACTATAAGTCTATAGATACTAAACAGTCTTCTTGCCTTTTGAACTCGACTTCCTGGAGCCCCAAGATGAGGATCTCTAAAGAGAAACACACATAGCAGTCACCACGGTGAAGTAAAATAAAATATTTCCCTTTCGGCTACAACTGGCCATGTGTTAAGTCACTCAGCATCCAGGCTGATGTTTCAATCAGTCTCTGCAGGAGCATGAGCTGATGTCTGGTGGCAGTGAGGTTAGCAGCAGGCTAACGACTACAGGCTGGAAGGCCTTTACTGTATGCATGTGACTTGAATGGAAGAGGAGGGCAAAGAGATGGAGGCTTTACATGGACAAAGCTGACAAAAACCACTGTAACACTGCAGCTGAAAGTGTCCCAATTCAGACCCCAAATACTTCTCAAATATGACATGTTATAAATCAGTGTGAACAATAAAACTTATCGTTATTATAGGAAAAATGTATGGCAATGTTATAAGTAAAATTGGCCCTTATAGCCATTATAGGAACATTCTAGAAATATTTTATGGAGCTTGAAAAACCAATGAAAGATAGTTCTCTTGTTATTAAATTAAAATGATTTTCAAATCTTGCAGTACTCTAATCCTGCATGATTGCCCCTAATAATAAACTAAAGAAGCAGTCTACAAAGTGTTATATGTTTATGTTATAGAAATATCTTTAAATCCAGGATGGATGAAGCAAACCTATATAACAAAGCATGGGCTATTATGGTTACCTGTCATAATGGTTCATGATATCAGTGGCTTGCAGCCCATAGCTGATGCATAAATTATTAATCAGCCACAGTTTTAGTATTTTAGCAACAACTTTATGGTGTGTATGTCATGTTGTATGAGTTGTAAATATGTTGCTGTACCAATGTCACACAGTCAAACAGTAAAAAAAAATTCAGCCCTGGATTTGACTTTCTAAACCCTCTTTTTAGACACAATGCAACCATGCAGCTCTAGAACAAGTGTGCAGTAAAGTGCACTATTTCAACCAATGACCACATCTGTCCTTCAGCTCATGGGTGGTATTGTTTTGCCCGTACTGCTTGATACCACAACAACACCTGCCGCTTTGTGGTTCAGCCATTGCAATGAACCGACCCTCCTCAAAGTTGCAGTTTTAAACAAACATGAGCAAGTTCCAAACAGCGCACATCTGCATGAATGTACTTTCTCTCACAAGCAACACATTTTTTACTTCAAATTGTTGCGCATGTGTGCATGTTTACATGCACGTAATTGCTTTCTAAGTATAGTTTTTTACCAATAAACAAAGACAACAAACCTTTCCACATCTGAGGATTGGTGAGGTATTTTGAACATTGACATCTAAATCATTGTCACGCACAGAGGGCCCAAATACTGCACAACGCCGCAAATGTCCCATGTGTCTTAAAGTGTTTGTTAATGGGTTGCATTGAAGAAATGATTCCTACACAGACTGCTGGAGGGACCTCAAAGGAAAAGTAGTTTGTCCTCAATGAGATATTCATTGTTAAAGTAAAATGACCCTTACTTTGATTAACTGAATGCTGCATGACAAGAAAGCACATTATTTTATGTTTCTGAAGAACATCATGTTGCAATGCATCTTGTAATTACTGGAACCAAGTGGAGTTCCCATAATAACTATTTATATGATTAATCTGTGGTTGTACTTACATATATTGCTTGTTGTGCAAGGTGAGGCATCATCAACCATCAGCCAGATTCTGTTGAATTTCATCTTGCAGTTACCATCAGTCTTTGACACAAACAGTATCATTAGTCACTGGTTATTCTGTGGGGATTTCAGCATTGTATACTCTACAAATCAAACTGGCTAGCTGTGTGGACAGATTAATTATAGGTATGATGATGTTTTTTGTTTGTTTTGTTTTTCTGTTCCAGTCCCATGCTGAGGATGTCCTTTATAACATTCTCCTCCAGAGCATCCACCATCATGAAACTGACAGAGAACAGGTACGTTACAGTACGTGAGGGCGGATCTGCTGATTAATGCAATTCAGCACCTGACTGCAACTTTATAAACAGATGTCATTCTAGCACCAAATGCTCTCACGCAAAAGAAACAATCAGCTGCAAACTAAACTCAAACCATCACACCAGAGTGAAAGCAGATGTTCTCTAAATTGAAATTCAGCTGAAAATCGGGCCCATCACCATAACTGTAATTTAACGTTTTTTGCTCTTTGTAGAAATGATAAAAGTAATAGTAGTCTCTCTTAATTGTCTTGTTATTTTATCATCTATCTGCAGTGGGATCATCATATTGGATTAAAGTATTGGGAGGCACGGGAGGCATCACATTCAAATATGAAAACAAATCAAAACACTTCCCAAGTCAACAGAGGGGTCCTTGTAATGACAAGGAGATGGATCCGTTTTCCACAATGACAAGTTTACATGTGTCTTTGTCAAAATCCTCTTTGCTATGTTTCCTGTTTGCAGAGTGGACATCAGAAAGGGGCTGAATGCTCTGAAAAGAGAGATTCCAGGTGGAGACACATTCATGCACCTTGGATTACAGAGGGTAAGCCTATGGTATAATATGTTCTGGTTTTTTACACATGTGAATCAAAGTTTTTAGCAAAGAGCAAATCAAAGACTGTTGAATTAGCTGTTTAAATCACAAACTCTGGTATTTCCGGACATTCTGACCATTTAATTGTCTTCTTTTTTGAAGGCGAATGAGCAGATACACCAGGAGAACTTTGGTAAGCAGTGATTGACTCATTCTTATGAATGTTCACTTAAAGCTGAGTTGAATTATACTGAGGTTGGCTGTTTGTATTTTCCAGGCACGGCCAGCGTCATTATTGCACTGACAGATGGAGAGCTGCAGGAACATCAGCTTATCACTGCACAGCAAGAGGTAGCAACACTCGCAGCTCAAGTGACAGGGCTGCTCTGGAGGCTGGAATAACTCACACTGCCTGACTGGAAGTTTTCTGGAAGTAATCAATTTATTACCTTTGTCTTCCAACAGGCAGAGAGGGCCAGGTCTCTTGGAGCCATTGTGTACTGCGTCGGTGTTAAAGACTTCAATGAGACACAGGTAATGCCAGTGCAATAAAACTATGATATATTTGACAGGTTTACACTTATATTCCATATATGTTATATATCTGGTTTGAAATAGAAAAGAATTCCCAGAATACAGTATAAAGTACCACATGTGCTGAGGAATATAAAGTTGCAGCATCCAAAATGCTGTTATCTGCATTCTGCATAGTGTGTATTCAGTGGCCCCAGCACAATTTGGCAAACCCATAATTTTAAATTTCCTGAAAACCAATCCAGTGATTTTTAACCCTGAGTTGCCTCTTGGGTACCTATCTGTAACTTGAATAATACTCAATTATCTTCAACATGATGATGAGGATGATTCAGGTTCCTGTATTTAATATGACATGATATTTGAGAGCTAAAGCATTGTTTTCTCATGAGGGCTGTTCCCCCCCTCAATAACCAGACATGGTCTCACTCCAGTTTAGCTCAAGCCCCATTTTACTGACTGTGAATAGACCCGTTCCCTGGTTTGAAGTGTGTTTATAGCTCTTTGTGGAGTTCATACTTCCTGTTTACAATGTCTGAAATTGGGTCACACCAGGACATTAGAGGCCAATTTTGGCTTTTTACGAAAATATCAAACCAGTCGGTGTTATTCACCTCTGAATGTTGGAGGTTCCTCCCTAAACACAGTTACAGACAGTTAAACACAGTCATGTAGTCACAATAATGGTTTTGTAAATTCCATTCTTGTTTAATTGTGTTAATTAATTCTTCTTCCCTTCTTTCTTGCATTCCCATCTCTGTCTCTCCTCCTCCTTCTTTCTTATACAGCTGGCCACCATTGCAGACACTATTGAGCATGTGTTTCCTGTACTGGGCGGCTTCCACGCCCTCCGGGGAGTCATCGATTCGGTAAATAAAATCTTGTCTGTGCAGAGAAGCGTTCCTATGGCTGAATCTCACAAACAGGGCAGCAGATGTCCACATTTGTGTATTTATCTTGAAATGTCTTTTAATACATTTCCTTTTACTCCTCTGATGTCAGTCACGTGGTACAGTAGGAAGTGACTTTCACAATGCTAGAGCTCAAAGTGAAGTCTGACTTATTGCCATCTGTCACTGTTTTAGTTAAAGTTTTAACTCAGACAGACCCTGCTCTCTATTTTTGCCATGCAGCAGGCAGAACTGTAACTCTTTGTGCATACAGGCTTCATGAAACAAACGCACATATTGAGAGATACAGCACAGGGAGAATCGCCCACTTTCACAGCCAACAAAGGTGAAAGGAGGTCATATTTTCACCAGTTTGTTAATGTTAAGTGGTACATTCTTTTGTCAAGCTGTCAAGCTTTCCATTCTCACACAGCAGTTTACAATAATAACAGTGGCAGATTTACCACTCAAAATTTCCCAGATATTTTTTAAAAAATAGGTCGCTGATTTCAGACAGATGTAGACAAAAGCAGGCTTCTCATTACTACCTGACGGCCATTGATTTTGCCTGCTGAAATGACTGTTGTTTGCAGATTTTAGCAGCTGTAGCTAGTTAGCTAAGTAAGCTAAGGTTGGCTCCATTAGTGAGTTCAAAATGCTGCCTTAGTTTACATACCTGTTTGTATATTTTCATTTTTAACATTATGAGAAAAAAGGCTTTTGAGGACTGACCAAAACTTAACCTTATCTCGGGTAACATTGGTTGGAGTTGTTGGAGTATAAACCTCCCCACATTCAAAGGACAGGACGGAGCCGCTAATGTTACCATAAAATCTGATAGCATCCAGAAACACAGATGGGAATCACTGCAGTCTTTTTTTTTAACATAATCTGTTACTCCACTCACTAATGTAACCTAGTTAGTTAATGATATGGGCCTTGGTCTTGGAAGTAACGTGCAAACGACCAATTTGGTTTGAATAACTGATGTGATCATAGTGTTGCAAATGAGCACTGCAAGAGGAGGAAACTTTTCAAGAGTGAGACACACAGTGATACAATGTGAAGAAGGAAATGACTTCATTCTTAGACAGCCCTAAAACATTTTTATAGAGTTCTGCACTATTATTTTAAAGCAGTAGATTTTGAAATACCTGCTTGTCACATGATACCAGCAGAGTATGAGTGTATATAACAACTGCTCTTATTTTCTCCTCTTTTCCCCTCCAGATCATCAAGAAATCCTGCATTGAGATTTTGGCAGCTGAGCCCTCCAGTGTGTGCGCAGGAGGTGGGGAGCTGAGAACACACATGCTCATACACACACGTCACGGTCCCTCCTGAGTCATCCTCACCGATGCCAGTCTCCGATCATTCCCTGAACTGTGTTAATTTCATTACTGGATCCTCCGTCTCTCACTTCAGTAATGACAATCCCAGGCTGAAAAACAACCATACATGGGCATCCAGGTCACTTACAGGAAATCTATAGGGGCAGAATACTCAGTGGGAATAATATTACAAGGTCTCAATAAAAGGATTGACTGCGAGAGAGCGGCGGCGGTGAGATTGGCTGCAGCTGAAACCTCGTAGTAGACAACATTCTTTAGTGTCCTGCCAAGAGAAAGATTATGACAGTTAAAGCAACATTAAAAGGACATTAAAAAGCAAATATGAATAGATAAAAGCATAAGTTGATTAAACACATTTGGCGAGAGCACAACAACTTTTACTGTTTTTCACATCTGCTTTTGCCTTTTATTAAGCAGTGAATTACTGCTTAATATTTGACTTGACTTGACACTGTAGCTGCAGGCCAGTCACTACCATTTATTTCAGTCCTGCAGCTTCAGTCTCATCCCTAAGAGTATTTTTTTAGTATTGTAGGCGACATAGCAACTATTGAAGTAAATGTACTGATATTACAACTCATCTGCTGAGCTGCTCAGAGAATTGAAAAGCTGATTTTGTTGTATTTTTGGATTTGGTTCATTCAGATTCTCACTGCTCTGTATAAACAAGTCAGGGTTCTAAATATAGGTCACATGACTCACAAGTAGCAAGTTCTTTGAGCCAAAACTAATGTGCTTCCCTTTACTCTAACACAAACTAGGCACAATTTCTATTTCATCATTAAAGTTTCTCTTCTCTCTTGTCGTCTTAGCATTTTAGTAACTAACACAATCATGTTCTCACTTCTAATGAACCACACCACAGTTCTTGCATCAGATGACTCATGTAGAGGCTCATATTTTCAGACAACTCAGATCCATTATATTTGGCAACACCAGAGCTGAAAAAACACCATTCTCATCTGAACAAATAAACCAAACTGCTTGTGGAAACACTTCAAAGTTCACACTTCAGAGTTGAAATATACCTACAGCAACTGTGTAGTATGACATAAAAACAAGCTTCGTGTACAATTTAGTATCAAATATCATTTTGTTTGGCAAAGTCTTAAATGTATAAATATATGTGTTGTGTAACCAGAGTCTTTCCAAGTGGTGGTGAGAGGGAACGGTTTTCTCCATGCCAGGAACATCAACCAGGTGCTCTGCAGCTTTAAGATCAACGATACCAATACAGTCAGTAAGTAGACCTACACATTGGTGGTTCTTTCCTTTTAATGTAAACCCACCTGGTCTGTGACAGGGTTTATACCAGTGTTTTTGGGTCATTTTCAGTCTTTTTTGTCAGTGTATGAACCTGTGTTTTTTTCCTATGGAAAGTGTTGTAACACTTGCTGAAATAAAAAAAGTGGATCCTCACAGGAAGAAATCTCATGATGCTTCTAATTTTATGGCAGGTCAATTTTAAAGTAAGTTTCAAAATACTGGCACAAAAAATCAGCTTTTGGCATCATCAATCCAGAAATATCTGCCTTCTAAAGCCCATATTGATCAAACTCCAGCTGTTTCACCCTTTCACGAGTATCTTTCTGTATACTATCTATAGTTATACACAGCAAAGTAGTTACCCAAAGAGTGTACTTTAGGAGGAATGTACATTTATCATTTTTTTTAAAAATTTGCCTTCTAGATGAAAAGCCAGCCGGTGTAGAAAACACGTTTTTACTGTGTCCAGCCCCTGTCATCGATGAAGTTGGGAAGTAAGTGCCTTTTTTAAAATGACTTTAGAATTTAATTTGTTCTCAGAGATCTTCTTTCAACTCTGTCTCATGGAAAAGTGCTTATATTTCATACAAAGTGGCATCCATGTGTATCTTATATCACGTTATTTGCCTCAAAGACAAAGGAACACGTGTATGCATACACGTGTGTGTGTGTGTATGTGTACTGTATATGTGCGCAGACCATAAGAAGCCTGCCATGCATTAGCTCTTTTTACGATCCCTATCCGAGGCCACATTCCTCTTTTCTAGATCCCAGTACGGCTTAGCAAAATATAAGGGGCTCTGTAGCTCTGCCAGCACACAGAGTGGTAAACCCTTCATGCATTTGTCCTGCTTCTGTCCTGAATTAGAACAGATAAGTAAAAACAACTGCAGACAGTTCTTTCTTGACTTACATAGAAACTATAGTGAGTCAAGACTAGAAACATAGAAATTTCATGTGACTCAACCAATGAGTTGCTTAGTCACTGGTTTTGAAATTTGATGACCAAAAAAGATTTTTTAATTGACCTCATTTTGGAGGAGTGGAGCAAACAGTTCAGCATGTATTAAAACAATTCAACAATGGATCAGCTGACTATGTGTAATATGAAAGGAGTCACTCACACAAACCCACAGATAATTATCACCCCACTCTGCAGTTCCCCTAGCTAAAGAGCATTTTAGGTTGGTTTTTTTTTGGTTTTTATGGCCAGCGGCTTTAATGTTTTGGTTCACTCTCATTGCTCAGATCAGCACTTGTAGCAGGTAGCTGCCCCCAAATGGCCAAAAAATAAAATATTGTAGCTTCAAAGGCTTTCAAACTACTGTCAAATATGACACAGTGTCCAAATATACTCTATACAAGTAAACAGTCCCTGTACCCAAGTACCCAAACTTTTCTGACATCTTGTGCTTGTGTAGATTGAGATTCTCATATTCAGACTGAGATCTGTGGGAGAATATTTGATTTATAGTTGATTATATTTGACATACGCCTTAAAAAGAGTTTCAATTACTTCAATCTTCAAAAGAGGGGAGGTGGCGGGATGTGAAAACTAAGACAACTGAGGTTAGCTTACTCAAACATTCACCACACGACGGTCACACAATTTTCTGGTGTAACTCTAGCAGTGGCCAGAATTGCTCTTCGTCAGCTGGCCCCATTCTCCTTTTAGAGTCCAACCATGCTCCAACATCAACAATCCACAAACCTCTCTAACCTAACTCTTTATGGGAAGAAAAGTACAGCAGGCCACAGACTAGAAGGTTCAGTGGACGGCGGAAAAAGACTTGAACTACATAGAGAGACAAAGAGGTGAGAGGAGAAGGCCTGTCAACCAATATTAGAGCCACTCTTTGCTCACATTCTTGACCTTTGGTGATAGGGTACTCATGTAATTATGATACAAATTCCTTCATTTTATTCTCCCATGGCAGTTATAAATCCAATTTACAGTCGTATTTGCACTGGCATTGGTGTGGAAAGAGAGGGACTGCAGTGGGGAAAGATTTAAACTACCTGGATTCATGACTCGCACTCAAAGAAGCTCTCTGCTCTTGCTTTAGGTCTCTCTAACTTTCCATCCCTTTATGCCTCAACACTTAACCTCCCGACTCTCCGATCCCACACTTATCTTTTTTCCCCCCTCCCCTTCCCCTTTTTCTCCACCTCTGTCTTTACTTTTGGCGCCACGGTGGCCCTTTTCACCAGCACGCTGGTTGTTTTTCCAGCCCCCAAACCCTCTCTGCCTGCCCGTCTGCTCATTTTTCCTTCTCTCTCTTTTATTTGTGTCTGTCACACAGAAACTCCCTCTTTCATCCCCTGTCAGTCTTCCAGTCTCTTTCAACTGTCTGCTTGTCCAGTTTGGCTGATCAAAGCCATGTAGCAGCTAGCCTGGTCTTTCAAGTGTGTGGCCATGTGTGTTTGTATGCAGCATGGTTCTCAACAGGGTGGAAAATCCTCTGGGGGAGCTTTTAAGACTGCTGCACTGAAACCCAGACTACATGAAGTTGTTTTTTGACTGATTAGCAGCTCTTAATATCATGAATCTGTGATTTTGACTACTTTACTCCAAACCCAGCCGATCCTGTTGCTAGATTGAATTTTGGTCTATTTTCTGATACTTCTGGGGTAGAAAGTGGTGTCTCAGCATATTCTGCAAGTGTTTTTTTTCTGTTAAATGTTGGTTCAAATGTTGGTCAATTCTAGAAAGAGGCCTTTGCTCTTTTATTCTGAGTTACTGGTGCCAAAACCTGGCATTTACTGTACCACTGATGTTTTAGATCACTTAAATATATCCAGCTGGAAATATCTGGACATTACATCATGCCGTCTATGTTTAGCCAGTTATACACAGGAAGAAGACAAGTAAATAGCAGAGCAACCTATGTCACGCTACCTGTTAAAGTATTTTAATGTAGATTTTTCCTCTGAGGCAGGGTGACCCACTCCATCTAACAAATGGCAAGCTAACTGTAGTGTCTGCCTTGTCTCATTCAAGTTTGCGTGTGTTCATGCTTTGGCTGTTTGCCCTGTCTCTTTCATTTCCTTGCTTAACAATTGTCTGACACTGTGCTCTACAACCGACATTTCCCCCCTACAACTTTGGTCTCGTCATGTCTTCAAATAGGCCAGTTTCCTTTTCTCATCATTTTTTTTCCTTTTAGTATCATTTCTCTTCCTTTAATCGTCAGTAGCCAGACACTGGGAGAAATCAAATTAAATGTGCCCTGTGGAGTTTTCTCACATGGTATTTTAAATCCTGCATTGTTTATATCCACGTTTACTTGCTTCTTTACTGCCTTTGACAGATTATCACCACCTCTAGATCAGTAGAATCATGTGAAACCATTGGCAGGAACGTTGATCGTATCACCTGTGTTCACATGTATGCGCATGTGCACAGCGCTTAAAGTTCTCAGGCATCAATTAAAGCTGCACTAATCAACTTTTTTTTTTATTATGAATGGATCAAATTGCTTGTAGCTTGTAGTAGTTGCTTGTAACAAAGAATTATCACCTAACTCCCCAGTACCTCTCAGCTTTACTGAGCATTTTAGTGTCTTTTACCTCATTGTTTTGGTTTTAGTGTTTTAGCTCAGTCTTACCGCTCTCATTAACCATCAACATAAGAGCCAGATATTTCCCTCAGTAGGTGAGTAGAGACCAGAAAAGGTAAAAGGAGAGTGAATATTGGACTTTTGTCAGGTGGCCACAAACTCCAAATGACTTATAAATAAATGCTATTGTCCCAGGTCTGCTGAGTGTGTAAATAAGCAAATAACACTGATTTCATAAAGTGATAATATGTTTTGTGTTGTGCTAAAAGAGCCAACTGGCAGAAAATAAATAAATACTGAAGAAATCTGAAATTCACTAAGAAATGTTATTTCTCTATGACCAGCAGTCTGTAGCATTGAGACTGGGCAGGATACATGTGTGGATTATTGCTAATTGCTAATTATACCAAGCTCTAACCCTAAATCTCTAAAACATATGAATTTTATTTGCCTAAACTTAAATCCAAACCTAATTCTGTCTCTACATTTGTGCCAGAACAACACACATCAACACACATACATTCAGTTTTATTCACGCAAACATAGATGCATCAAACTCATGCGCAACTACCTTTGGCTCTAAGACTGTCCTGAGGTTTCAGTCCTCAGCTGTTTGTTGTCAGCGAGGTATGTACAATATGTTGTTGATCATGAACTTCACCCACTAACCCATCTCTTCTCTTCTCTCTCTCCACCCTCTGTCTCTTAACCCAGACAGCTCTCTGAGTCTAAGTAAAGACAGGTTTATCGGTCACACGGCCTGCTTTCCATCTGCCAAACTTCATTCACATCCACCTGGTTCTCTACCAAATACGAACTGAGGGAAGGAGGGGGGGGTGGGGGTTGTTTAAAAGCATGCCTTTCATCCACATGTTTTTAAGAACTGAACAAGAGCAGGCTCCAAAGAGGGTCAACCAGAGGCCCCTTGAAATTCTCAGAATTGTTTTTCTCACTTGGAGGAGGAAGGGATTCAGACAATCAAGAAAGACTCTTATAGTTCCAAAAAAAAAAACCCTTAGAGGCTAGGAGATCCTGAAAGAAGTTGTGACATGGATGAGGTTTAGATTGGACAGGAACGAGCATGTTTATCCATTGTTTTTGTTTTATTTTGAGATTTAAAATGTTTTTGACCTTTAAAAAACTGTATCTTACCTTTCCCTTGAAAATGCCTTTAATTAAATGTATCTATATCTGGAAGATGTCCCTACACTGAGTGTTGTTAAACTGTTTTTCCACATTCCATATTTTCTCACTTTGCACAAATCATTTTGCAGCTCCATGAGATCATAGACTGTAAAGAGGATGGGCGTTACAGATTGCTCTCATTCCTTACACTGCAATTAGTATGCTGTTATGTCTTGGAAAAATACACAACCTGCCCACAACCATAAAAACACAATCTGAATTGGCAGGTTGTCTTTTTTTCCATTTTGTTCAACTTCATCTATCCTTACCTTGGCCTCAGGGGCCTGCTGTGCTGCTCAGTGGGTCACACAATCACACCTACAGTTTTCTTTCTCTGGTTTTCAACCACAGTGGAAAAGTTTGTTGTATTTTTGCGTTTGGTTCATTTAGGTTTAAATTGCTCATTTACAAGTGAAACAGGGCTCGTAAACAGAAGTCACACGACTCACAAGTAGCTCGTTTATTGGACATAGTTTTGGTAACGTGTCCGCCTGCCAGGTTGGCAGCTGCAAAGGCTCAAAACGAATTTGGTTCCATTTTCTGTAAGCTGAATAGTGCAGACATCACTTTGTTCTGCTTGACTTTCTGAGCGTAAGAACTTCATGATCCTTTGTATTTTTTCTTCTTGGTCCAAAATACATGCTCACATCTAACGAACCGCACATCACAGTTTTCTTGTTTGTTTTCTTGAGGATTGAGAGTCGGGCGGTTTGGTGACATCATTTGGTGTGAACCCAAGTTCAAATGACATCATCCTGGTCAAACAAACTGAGTTTAAGGAGGAAATGCTTCAGACTAAATAAGCCGCTCCAAACATGCTTGGTGTGCACCATAATGTTACATCCCAAAATGAAGATACTCACTTGTCCGTGTTTGTGTCTGTTGTTTTGTTTCAGGGTGATTTATCTTCAAGTGAGCATGAATGATGGTCTGTCTTTCATCAGCAGCAACGTGCACATCACCACCACAGAGTGTGTAAGTGGCCGCTTA
The DNA here is from genome assembly GCA_038419695.1 of Scomberomorus guttatus. Taxonomy (NCBI): domain Eukaryota; kingdom Metazoa; phylum Chordata; class Actinopteri; order Scombriformes; family Scombridae; genus Scomberomorus; species Scomberomorus guttatus. The sequence goes on along the minus strand of CM076465.1, from coordinate 18,121,746 downwards.
TACAGCCGTGGCTATTGTGAAAGTTCTCCATTCATGTACTTAACCCGCACTAGTACTGCAGATAATTCATCATTCAATGTGCGGTTCAGTAGAATCATATTAGATTATCTTAAATCAAAACATCTGTGTTTTTTGAAATTTTGACCATCGCTAAAACCAACCACACTTTTTCTTCTGTACAGTTCCTCTTTGAGATGCAGCAAAATACAGCATAGCACAAAATGTACATGTTAAAAAAAAAGTGTCTTCTTCTAAAAGTGTCTTCTTTGTACCTGAATGTCTTTATATGACAGTGATATTGGATACTGTTTTTGTTTGAGACGACAAAAAAGATTAAATTATGGATTCTATTGAGTTTTTCTTTTTTTTTGTTAAATATTAAAATAGGTTTTCCATTTCTTCATCTAATGCATGCGGTTTCCACTCTTCTACCTTCTTCTTGTGTCCTCTCCAACCAGATTTCTTTTCCTAGAAGTCTGCTGTTTTGTTCTCTGCAGTGAGTTTCCTTACCCCCTTTATCTCTTTCATCTTCCCTTTTTCAATTTTGTTATTTTCCCCTTCTTTTACTGGAGCCAAACCACAGGGGTTTGGAGTAGCAATACACCCAAAAAAGGCCCTCCAAATCCCCCTGGGGTGGCAGGAGACAAGACATTAGAAAAGCATGTTCATGACCATAAAGCTACCGGTTCTAATGCTGGATGTTTTGGTTGTGAAACCGAACTAAAAGTAGAAGCACGCAGGCACATCTGAAGTACCCTTTGAGCAAGGCACTTACAGATCCTCAAGTAGAGCTGAGTGGAGAGACTCCTATAGCTCTCAGTTGTGTGAATGTTTGCAATTGTGTGAATGTGAAGCAGGGTGGGGCTTCATTTCCTAAAAAACTAAATTAAACAAGATGCGATTTAAGACAATTTAAAGCAATTTAACAAATAAAACACGTATGTTGGAACATATGAGCTGGAGCCGCAGCGCATTCCCACCCAACCGAGAGGGCATGCTCTTTGAAGCCACTCGCCCTCAGTCCATGTGCCACCATATCCATGAAAACACGGAATTCAAACTGCTGTGTTGTGGTTCATGATCTACAGAGCTCAATTAGACATACCATTGCAATTAGCTGCCTCTCGCCACTAAACTGAACCATGTAGGCTGAAGTCACACCAGGTTTAAGAAGGCATGACAAGTTGCTAACTTGAGATGGGTAGGCCTTGTTCAATAAACAACACACGAGCTAGACTACGAAAAAAAGACTATGAAAGTCTATGAAAACAGTCTATGAAAAAAGTTGAGGTTAAAAACAAACCCAACCCCTGCAACCCCTCCCCAAATCCTCCCAAAGTGCTTCACTGAGGGATTAAAGTCTTTGTGGTCCACAAAATATGTCCATATAGCATGGGAATACACATACACACCTTATATGTGCAAGAGATGTGGCCACTGTTTAAATTTTCTGCATTGTTTGCTAAACCATTGCTTCACAAATGTTGCTGGCCTACAGAAAGTTTAAGAAAATCACAAACTTGCTGATTGTGAGATTTCCAAGACATAGTCATTTGATTCCCGTGTCAGGCTTTCTGCGACGGACCCCACTGCTGAGTTCAGCCACAAGATAGATAGGGGAAAGTCTAACCACATGTGATCCTCATCTGTGGTCTGTAATGAGAACCATCTTTGGCTCATGGACGTCTGCCTTGTTGAAAATAAGCAATGTAGCTGATGGATTCATTCGAGGATCACACAACTGACATCAACCACTGTCATCAAGAAAAACAAAAGACATGAATATTAACAGCCATCAGCCACCTCTGGATAGATAGTATCCAGGTTCTGTACATGTGGTAGTGTAGTAATGTACAACTGTGTGTGTGTGTGTGTGTGTGTTTCACAGTTTGATGGCACCATCCTCCTGATCACCCTGCTGGTGTTGTTCCTCCTGCTGGCCCTGCTCTTCATGTGGTGGTTCTGGCCTCTCTGCTGCACTGTGGTAAGAAACGCAAACTACATTCAGGAAGTGGTCGATTTTTTAACAGCAACACTTAAATTAACATTATCCACAGCTCTAAAGGACCAATGAGCAACTTAGCGGTCCCCACAAAAAGAAGAAAAACAAAACATAAAAACCCTTTAGAGTTCCTTTGAGAGCTCCAAGTGAAGGGCTGATTAATGTGTTTGTGAAAAGCTAAACGATACCTGTTGTTTCCACCTCTCGTGAACGTGTCATGTCTCTTATTCTTTCACAGGTGATCAAAGAACCACCTCCTCCACCTCCTCCTGAGCCTGTGAGTCAAAACACACACACCAAAAAGCCTGAATGGGAATGTGTGTCTGATAGAGTGTTAAAAAGTGCTCAAAAATCCAATATACAATCAATTTTGCAAGAATAGGTGTAAAAAGTCATAACTACATCTCTGTGTTTTAGTAACTATCCGTAGTACATACACATAACAAAGGTTATATAAGCTAGTAATGGATAATTCCAGTTTATTTACAGATCTCCGCTCAGTAAGTAGTATTTAACAAAGTTTGACAGTTTTAAGTGTCTTTAAGTGACTTGTAGTGAGTATCTTCAAAAATTTATGACAACAACCTCTGAATCTGTGTGTTAGAAAGTGTATTAGCGAGGGGGAAAAAGTCAGTTTTTGTGTAATTATTTGTGTTTTAGGAGTCTGATGATGAAGACGGGCTGCCCAAGAAGAAGTGGCCCACTGTGGACGCCTCATATTACGGAGGAAGAGGAATCGGAGGGATCAAGAGGATGGAGGTGACAAGATGACAAACTCAGACGCATATTGCTAACAGACAATCATCACTAAATCTGCAACCCCAAACAGCAGATGGAAATTAGACCAGTTTAGTTTAATTTCACCGCTTCTATTTTGATTTTGTAGGTGCGTTGGGGAGGGAAGGGCTCGACTGAGGAGGGGGCAAAGCTGGAGAAGCCAAAGAACGCTGTGGTGAAAATGCCGGAGCAGGAGTACGAACCCTTCGAGCCCAAACCTAAGAAGTCTCACAACAAGAAGCCACCTCAGAGCCGGAAGTGGTACACGCCCATCCGGGTAAACACAACCTCAGTTTCCCTCAGGACCCAACAGACAATGGGGCACTGTTGAGTTAAAAATACTTGTACCAACAACTCGTCTTTTCTTAATAGACATCTAATATAACAGCATTTATTTGACTTATTTCGGCAGAGAATCAATGGAAGCATCTTGGAGTGTGTTCATGTGTGTGATCACATTATACCGTCCCGTCAGCTTTTCAGGAACTTGAAAATCTGCCTTGTTTACAGTTTGACCATTTTTGAGCTTGTGCCCAGTGAGTTTCAAATAACTGAGGGTGGCAGAAATCTCTCAACCCACAGAGAAGCCTGAAATCCTTCAACTGACATTAAAAAATGAAAAGCACCAAGACTGGAGCTGCAAAGTTTTCACAAGACAGCAGGGAGGAATAAAGTCTGCTCTCATCATGTTTATGTAGGATAATTAGTTGCATAAACACAAAAATTCACCAGCTATCAAGGTGAACACGTAACCAGAGGAATATACATTTACTACTGTAACATCTACTCCAGACAGTGAGACATTATTACACTTGGCGTCAGTACTATTTGTGCTTTTATCACTATACAATACAGCTCTGTGTAACAACACTGGCCTTTCATATGGTAGCTGTACTCAGTGTTATCTGTACACACTGCTATCCCAAAACTCAACACTGTTCACAGTCAGTGCAGGATAAAGTACACACTGTAAAGTCACTACTGACTGTACACACCTTATGTAAGGAAGGAGAATTCCCCTCTTAATCCAGTTACCACCAAATTTTGGCTCAACATGTGACATGACCTGTAGCTCAGTCAAAAGTTATATGAGTTTCAGGTCTCATTGTAATATGTACCCAGGGTTACTGTAACTGTTATTGTTGGGATCAACATTTCTTTCCTGTGTATTAAAAGTAAGCTGCCACTCAGTTGCCAAACCTTTTTATCATTGTTTTCCTCCCTGGAAGATCGTATAAAAAAAAGGAACACTCTCCTCACTAACAGCTAACTTATTTAAAGGGAATTAAAGGTTCATGTGTTCATTACTTATTCTGACCAGAAACAAAATATGACCAGTAGTCTTCATGTAGCAAACTGTAGCAAATAATCAGCACAATTTCAACCAGAGAGGAAGGAACTAATCAGTAAAATCAGCTGCTGCAGAGTTTGGATGGGATTAAAACCTGCCGAGTCTTGGCTTTGATGGTACACAGTTGAGGCCACAGACCAAAAGTTTGCTGATACAGTAGAAACAATATGAGTAGGTTTGGTGTCCAGATGTGGCCAGCTGTTAAATCTCTCCCTCTTTTCTGTCTTCTGTTCAGGGTAAACTGGATGCTATCTGGGCTCTGTTTCGCCGCGGGTACGACCAGGTCTCTCTGATGAGACCCCAGCCCGGGGATCATGTGAGTACCTCAGCAGTGCACCATGGAAATATTTCATTTCATCAAATGCTTTCACCCACACCTACTCGCATTCACTTCCACATTTTTTGACTGTGTTTCCTCCCTCCTGCGGTGTTTTATACCTGTGTTGACCCACAGCTGTAACACCCACTCCTTCCTTTCTGTCCACCTCCTCTATCTCATCTATCATTTTTTTCTTTTGTTTCTGACATTTTGTTGAGTTCACTGTGTAATTAGGATTAAAAGTTGCTTTTTTTCTGGCCAACAATAAAGAAGATAACATATAAATTGACCTTATTTTCCTATGTCTCACTTACAATTGAACACAGCATTTATCCAACTGAGCATTTTCTAAGCCCCACCCCCTTAGTTACTGTTGCTAGCTTTCCGTTCTCGTAACGCTCAAAATTCTTAGTAATTTTTTTAAACAAGTACTTGATTTCAAACAGAGACAATAGACTTGACTCTGTCTATTGACCTTTATATGTTGTAACCACAATGTTCTGTTTTTAAGTAAGATGTGTTGCCAAGATGTCTCGCACCTGTTTGTGCGGGCAAATTAACGTCTAGTATGTTAGGAAAGAAGAAATAGGAAACGTTATCTGAAGTGGATGATACATGGTGACCCCGATTCTAAGAAGTGATCGTCAGAAATGAGAACTAAATACGACCTCGGGGAGCCCGTATGCGTACGCTTTAGTGATTTATTAAAGGCAGTTGGACTGCAGGAAAAATACTGTGTCTCTGGTATTTAATTATCTTTATCACCTAACTAGACAAGCTGATATTTCAGCTGCAACAACAAGTCAGACTAGTATTTCATTTTAACCTAACAGTGTTTGGCTGCTTAGCTCGCATACTTTAACAAGCTGGACAGATGTTAAAGATTTAAAGTCCAGATGAGACGGTATTTCAACAGTATCTAGCTTCTGTATCATGACGAATTTTGGAGTGAAACCGGATAGACAGGCGGGACATAATGTTGGGAGGACTTGAACATTGAAAAGCGGGCGTGTCATAATGAATCTTAGCTCTGTGCCGCTAAAAGATTGATGAGTGGATGTCTTGATATTAATGGTTGAAATTGGTTGGTTCAAGCCTTCGTCACACGTCATTTTGTTTTTACAGGAAGAAAACATGATTGGATTTTGATATAAAAAATACAAAGAAATTGTTTTGGCATATATTGTTAAATAGGTGCACAATATGACCGGGTTAAAAGGGTATTTTTCATTTCATCTCGAATTTAAGCTTTATTTTTCATATTTTCAAACAGTGTGTTTTCACTTTTAATGTTACAAAAGAAAAGGCTGTTAGAATGAGGATTAACCGACATGATTGGTGAAAGTAAGTTTTTGAGAGTGTAAATGTCCCCAAATCCAATAGAGCAGGACAGACAAGCTAACGTTAGCATACACTCGGATAAAGTAGCATCCAGGATCGGCTTCTACACAGTGGAGGTGCTATTGTAAACTTTTTTTTAATATAACCTGTGACCACACAAAGCAATTGGTATGAAATGCCGCTTAGTCTTACATGTAACGCTGGGTTAGCTTACTACAACATGCAGACATTTACTGCTTACGCGAGAGCAGACAAACACACTGTTTATTCCATTTCCTACAAGTTTGCTCTTGTATTTTTAAAATGCAGAGAATCACTCTTATTACAGCCAAACCCTCTTCAACATGTGGTGAAGTTCTAAGCTTGAGTGAAAGTTGCCATCCTCTTACTGGACAATCACTGTTCGGGGGAGGGGTTTTGCAGTTCCTTACAGCAGTTTAACAATGTGCATAATAATACACATACATGCTAGAGCTCTTACATGAGGTTGTGTCATTTATGCTAGAACAAGTATCAGAAGGATCTTTCAGTTATATAGTCAAATGTGTGATAATTCACCCTAAGGTGAGAAAATTCATGTCTGAGGGACAATAACTTTTAAAACTGCCTCAGCCATCTGCAGAGATTAGTCATCCCATCCTCTAGCTATCTTTCCGTCTCATTCACTCCTGGTGTTCCTGTGCTAGCTGACACCTCAGCTGGCCCGTCTCCATCCATTTTGAGCCAGGCTCGCTCTCACACCTGCTTCACATTAGTCACCATAAATCAGATAGAAAGCAGAACCACAGCTCGCACTCAGACACATCCCTATAGCTTGATAGGGGTGTTTTCTGATGTCCGTGTGTGTAAGCTGGTAAAAATTCTCTCTTCTTCTCAGATCAGCCACATGGTTTAGTTTTAATGCCCTGAGTCTTTGTATCAAAAAGCCTCAGATAAGAGTTTGGTTTGAATGTGGGAGAGAAGATGGGAGTTCACTGGGTTTAGAAAGCGGATATATAATCCCTCTGACAATTTAATGTTTAAATGTGTTCTGGTAATCCTGTCAGTGGTGAATTATTTTAGGTTGTTTGGTTTTTAATGCAGGTCAGATGAAATAATATGATAATCTTCATCATCATGCATCGACTTCTATTTTTCACCTTCTTCCAGACTGCTAATACCGCTAATCAGGCCCCGTGCCAAGCGCTAGTTAAAATTATGCCTTAATAGCAGAAAGCATTCCAATAATCCTTTTTAACGCGAATTCCACATTTAAGAGTTTTCTTGGCACCACAAACAGAGACAGGAATTTTCTCGCAAGATAAGCTTTCAGCCCTTTGAGACAAAAAAGTGACCATTAGCTTACGATTACATCTTTACCAAAGCAATCTGGCAGCCAGATAAATAAGATTATGGATTTCATTTCCTTCAACTTCCCATCAACAAATCTCTCTTACCTTGGGAAGCTTTTAGCGATATCTGCATACATAAACTCTGCATGATGCAAAGCTAATTTTCTTGAAGAAATCATGTCTCTCTTTCCATTCAAGTCATTGTGGGTTTGTTATGAAGCTGCAGAAACATCTCCCAGGCCAGCAGGCCAGCTCGTTTCCAGGTAGTGTAATGTTTTATTTCACAGAGGAAAGAGTGGAAACAAGCATCGGACACATCTTTTGCTTTGCTTTCAGTTTTACCTGAAGTGTATTTTGTTTTCAATTTCCTGCCTTTGCCTCAGTCCTACCCCGAACAGACCTTTTAGAGCAGAGTCTCACACTCCAAAACCTGGCAGACTTTCAAATGACATTTTTTCTCAATTGCTAAGTCTTGAAATTATGCTCCATTTTCCAAAACTCTAAACACAAATGTTTAACTGCACATTCATCTTCACAAACTTCAAACGTCCATGTCAAAACCAAACTCTCCACTCAAAACCATGTAATCTTACATCTAAACCAAACTTTGCCTTCAGACCTCACACAGAAGCCATCAAATACACACACACTACAAAATAGTCGTTACACACTTCAAAACACTACTGTAAAAACCTGTTACTGCAAACAATAATGGCGCTTACGGTTTTCCCCCAGAACAACCTCTTTACATGAGGAACACAATATAAAGATGAAACGTGTACATTTTCACAATGTTTAATCGCTCATTGTACTGTAGTAAAATGAACTGAAATTGAGTGAAAAAGTAAATGTGTCTGCCTCAGGTATGTGTGATCCATTATTCCAAAACAAGTGAACTGACCCATGTTCCTGTTATCTATCTATCCTGAGGTTCTGATTGGTGCGTGAACAGTTTTAGTGTTTCCACCTGGAGAATTGTGTGTTAATTTGGTTCCAACTGTGATGACTTGAATTAAGGATATTGAATGTCAGTGTGTTTTAAATGAGCACATGAGTGAAAACAGGGGAATGGTGTTTATAGTTTTGGGAAATGGGTCTGTCTTTTTGGTAGATGGCGTCATGGTTTGGGACGTTTAGTTAATAGGTCCAGTTATAGTGTGTAAGCGGTCGAGAAAAACTGTAATAGGAGCGCACACTCTTTAGGTGAGGCCAAGTTGGCAAAGTTCAGCCTAATTGGTCGTTCTGTTGCCATGGCGCATTTTTCATCGCCATGCTGTTTGCCACAGCAACAGCTGAATGTCACCCTTGGGAAAAGCCCGGCTACAGTCCTGTACAGTGGTTATTCATTTGTGTGCATGCTTACTGCTGCGTTATTTTAACAATTTGTTTACAAGAAGTCGTTAAAGTAAAATCACAAACCAAGTGTAACTATGGTTTAGTGAGCACACAGTCTATCTGTGATCTCTGTTGCTTTAGTTACAGTCATGTAGATAGTTCTTATCAATAATTCCTGAGCTCGTCTCTTGTAGTGTTCATACACTGTACTGACTACACACGCACACACACATAGACACACACACAGACACACACTCCTTTTCTCTCTCCCAGCAATAAACCCAGTAACCCCTTCTGCATGTGTCACCAAACCACATCCATTACACTGACATCAGAGTGTACAGTATAAGGTAGAGCTAGTCCACACACACACAAACACAGTTACTGAAGTTCTTATGCACACTGTACTCTCTCTCTCCCTCTCTCTCTCTCTCTCTCTCTCTCTCTCTCTCTCTCTCCCTCCCTCTCTATCTCTCTCCCTCTCTCTCTCTCTCATTCACATAAACACATGCCTCCCCCGGGAAGCAGTTAGCTGGCTTAAGGACATGAGGTAATACCTAAGGCACATGACTGCCAGGGCTGTCTCCACCGACTGACTGACCACTTCTCACACACACACCAACACGTTTTGCCCAGGCCGAGACAAATTTATGACCTTGGTGAGACTGTAGACAGTGGAGGAGGTCAGCAAGAAAGAGCGAGCGAGTGTGGCTTATTTTAATCCAGGAAACTGTTTAGAGACTCAAACCACAGCCAGGCGCAAACAGAACGATGTATACATGAGGCGAAGCTGGCTTTTTTTTAAAAAGTACACTCCATATGCTAGTTAAAATTTTTAAATTCTTTATGGCTTAATATTAAATCCTTAGTTTTTGTGGTGTTTTCCAAAAAATCTGCATGTTGTCTCAAAACGCACTTTACCACTTAACAAGAATAGTTCGACATTGGGAAGTAAGTTTATTCGCTTTCTGGAGGACAGTTAGATGAGAAGATCAATATCACTCTCATGTCTGTCTGTTACATATAGAAAGACTGGAAACAGCTAGCTCTGTCAGAAGGTAACAACTAGCTGTTTCCTCTTGTGTCCAGTCTTTGTGCTAAGCTAAGCTAACCAGCTGCTGGCTGTACCTTCATATCTAACAGACAGACAGACAAGAATGCAAATGGTTGCATTTCCCAAAGTGTTGAATCAATGCTTTAATGCAAACAACAGAGCTTTATAATATTCAGAGGAAGAAATTAGCACTGCAACATGTTCTGTGGTGCTAAAAGATTTTTATGACACAAAACTCTGAGTCAACTAGTTTCCCAGACCAGCTGTAATCTTTAACAGCTACAAACGAAAAAGCCAAAAAGTTCATTTGCTCCTCAACAATTCCTCTCTTGGATGGAGCCAAAGTGCAGCAGTAGTTTAGAGAATACATATATACATATATATATATATATATATATATATACTGTAGCAAAAAGAAAGCAGTGTCTAGACATCTCCTCTCCATGGATATCCACGAGGCAAGAAAATAGTTTTAAAGAATTTGAGGGGATTTGCACACATGCTTTTTGCTCACATGTCTAGGAATGCCAGACTGGATTAGTGGTAACAGACCAGAAACTGGTGGTTGCTGATAGATTCTTGTCCTATTTCTCCTCTGTTTATTCCTTTTTTTGTTTAGCTTTCAGCAGCTAATTTACCCACTGGGATGAATGGAATGTCTCCTCTGTGACTGTTTTTATTAGTTTTCTGCGTCTTCTGTGTTGCTTCTGTGTGACTATATATACTGTGTATAAGAGTGTGTGTATGTGTTTGAGAGAGAGACAGTGCATTAATGCATGCTTCAGCACATTCTACATGTAGTCACTCCACTTTAGACTTACATTTCGATTGTCCAACTTCTCATTCCACCAGTAGCTGTAATCTGCATTTGACTGGATGAGAAGTTCAGCTTCAGTGTAGCAGACGAGTTTGTGGTAGATGTAGAGATGCTCGGCTAAATGGAAGAGGACAGGATTGGCCAGCTGAAGTAGAGGGCAAAAGTTTAGAGTGGGATATTGCCTCAATACATTTTTCTTTCTGGTATTGTTTTCTCTTCTCCAGCTCCCTTCTTTTACTCTGTGTGTAAGGTTATTTTTAAGATGGAATGAACTGCCTACCTCACAGCTTTATGAGTGACAACAGTTTCCGTTCACTTATTTTCCACTCTGTAAAACCATGGTCCTGTGGCTCCAATCACTGATACTGGTCATTAGCAGATTAACATTACTTCACTCCAGTGGCAGCTGACCGCATGCAAAAGGAGAGGGTAGAGTTTCCATGGTAACAGCAACCTTAGCTAATGTGGTATTTTACAAGTAGCTTATGAGTGAAACGTGGTTTATTCTAGAACAAATTCAGTTGTTTTACAGTCTGATAAGTCAAACGTACACTGGTGTAACGTTCCAACTCATATCTCTTCTTTTATCCCATCCTATCCCCACCACACACACACACACACACACACAAGCATGCCTGTACAGCAGCCTCACCTTCCAACCCCAATTCTTCCCTACCTTTCTTCTCCATATGGTCTCATCATGACTAGGAGAACTTTTGTAAATGAGTCACAGTGTCAGAGTCCCCGGGACAGAACATTAGACTAACCGGGATCATTTGGAGAGGGGGCGTCAAAGCAGGGATTTAAATGTAATCTGGAACACCAGCTGGCCAGACACACACACACACACACACACACACACACACACATACACGCAGACACAGACATACAGACATACAGACATACGTACAAAGAGCAGTGACTGTACCTACCATGACCTGAGGTTGACTGATGTCAACGCCTTCTTAGCCCAGATGTACTTTGGATTAGACACCTGCGTGTGTGTGTGTGTGTGTGTGTACGTGTGTGTGTGTGTGTGTGTGTGTGTGTGTGTGTGTGTGTCCATGTGTGACTGTACCTGAAAAAGTGTGTATGTGTGTACATTTTTGCTCTAGATTTGAATTATTAACCCCGTTCTACATTAATACAACCCAGCTGTTATATACTGACTAAACTTGCATGCACACTGTAGTTTAACTTCCATGTATTCTCCTCTCTCATATCACATCCATATGAATTCATATTCTTTTCATTTCATATTTTGTAGTTTCATGTCATACATATACAGTACGTAGTTTTAACTTTTATTCTTTTTGTTTCTAATCTTTTATAAATCTCTCACACCAAGTTGTCTTGACCTTTCAGAAACTTACCTACAAGTTAACAAGACAAGAACTGTGTCCGAAATCAATATATATAGTTTACTGCAATGCTTCACATGTTATGGATGCAATGTGTGTAATGATGCAAAATGACTGGAGTGTCCACAATCTCAGTTTACTGCTCACCATTGAGTAAACTATTGTGTCTATTATACAGTATAGGGAATAGTACATTAGTGTACTAAATGCTAACATGCTCACAATGACAATGCTGACATGCAGATGTTTAGCAGGTATCTTTACCATGTTCACCATCTTAGTTTTGTGTGTTACCATTCTAACATTTGCTAATTAGCACTAAACACAAAGTACAGCTGAGGGTTAAGAGGAAAGTTTTTCAGATATTTGGTTATTACAGTTTATACTGAGGAGGACATTAATGTCTGCACCAAATTTAATGGAAATCCATGAAATAGTTGTCAAGATTTCACTAAAAAAACAAAAATGTAACCCTCATGGTGATGATAGAGGTAAAGTCAGGGGATCACTAAAGTCAATAATATTCAACCTCTGGAGACCATTAATGTCTGTACAAAATGTCATGGCAATCCATCCAATAGTCACTGACATTATCTCCATCTGGACCAAAGTGGTGGACCAACCAACTGACTGTCATTGTCATCCCCAGAGCCACAAATATAGCATTGCTAAAAACGACATCAAATCAATTGCAGATTTGAACCCAAACTTTTTTTAAAGTCTTACATGTCTCTTTACTTTCTTTTAGGGTCGATGCATCAACTTCACAAGAGTGAAAGAGGAGTCAGCAGCAGCCAAGGCCCCACCTCGCACCCCGATCCACACACCCTCGCCACCCCCACCACCACCGGACTACCAGCCTGTGACCTCCACCCCATCTCCCACCACCTCCAGTCCTCCTGCCAGATCACCCCCGTCAGGCCAGCTACCACCAGGACCGCCACCAACCCGCACACCCCCTGGGCTTCCCTGTCCACCGCCAGCACGTCCGCCACCCAGCCTCCTCCGACCATGAATTATACAGACAAATCCCTCCCATCCCCCCACGGACCCGCTTCGATATATCACAGACTTACTGCTCTGTTGACCAGCTCTTTCAGTTTGAAGGCTGTGGTCCTCGCTGCCAAAGATTCTCCTGCTATAAGCCAAAGATCAGCAGTATTTTGAATCCCTGGTTCGTGTCGTTCTCTGTTTCTGTTCTTGTATGTGAGAGACTGTCAAGTCAAACTTCAAGCTGAAATCTGCACTTTTCATATTAGGAAAGATAGGTCACTCATATGATATGATTCAAGGCTTTTTGTCACCTTTCAGTGGTTTGTACATGCAGTATAATCCACTGACCAGTACATGTTGCCATTTCACATGGAAAAAAATGTAGGAATAGCAGAGAAACTTCTTTAAAAACTGTATCTTTGCTGACCTCAGTGCTCTCTGTTTCATGATTTTGACAAGCTATTTGACTTGACGATCTGTCTCATACAGAGTGAATAGGATGATTTGGGGTAATATTTTACTTAGTGTTGGCATTTGTGAGATTGGGGAGGATTGTTGCTGGACAGCAAAGCATGTAGGGACAAAAGTCCGCAATGGATGAAATTTCTTTGTTGTCTTTATCAACTACTGAGTTGTGCCATTGTGATTGAGAATTAAGGTGAAAAGTAGGTAATACATGATATTCTGAGATGAAAAACCTTTTGCAGAATGGATTGGGTTGAGTAAACTAAGATAAAACACGTCTGATTTGCAGAAATTTAGCATTTTGGAAATTGCATTTTGGAGCTTGTTACTTATGTTCTCAACTTTTTTGTACTTTTTTGTGATGTTTCTTGTATCCAACAACATGCTAAGCCAACAAATTACAACCCTTTGATACAGAAATTAGCAAAATTATAAAGTTACATGATTTGTGGTCTAGTTTTTGTACCATTCAGTGACAGGGAAGTGTACAGATGTTTTTTGGAAGGTATGTTTTTACAGTATATGTTCAAGATGTGTTTTTGAATGCTACGTTGGTTGATATATTTGAGGCTTTGGATTTGTCCTTAACCACCTTTTCATGTAGTTGAATTTAGAATACAGCAATATATATTTTTTGTTTTTTTGGTATCTGCGCACATAGACTGCTGGGCAACTACAGTATGTATTTGTTTTTGTTAGCATATGGACATTTAAACTCATGAAATCAAGCAACCATAAATCAGGTTAACGTCTCTCCTCACGTTTTATCCACAATCCTGATACTGTACTTTGATACCATTATGTGTGTTTTATGTCTTCAGTTTTATCATCACCGGTCATATTGCAACTGCAGGGCAGTTCAAAGAGCATCTAATTTATTTTACTCCCCGAGAGAAACAGAGGAGAGTACTTGAATATCGACAAGGTGTCCAACCACCAAGACGGACACTGTGCGCAGAATTTAGAAACACAACACAGCTAGCCAGCTAAAAGTCAAATAAGGCCTACCAGCTTTTTTCATCCCCTCATCTGCACTTAAAAAAAACCTTTGTTGAAACTGTAAGTGATTTAGTTCCATTTATGTTGTGTAAATTGGGGGAAAAAAACTCAAAATTGCGTGAATCACGTTGTGCATTGAGAAGCTCCTCGCTAGCTAGACAAAAGACGCAGCTAGCGACAACAACAACTGCTAACAGTGACAATGTTAGCAGTGACCACATGCTCAATTGGGGAAAATAAAAACAAAAAATGAACAAGAAAGAAAAGACAAGTGAGATTTTGACTTCATGGTGTAGAAAAGGGGTTGAAAAATGCTGGTATTTCTTCTATATCCACGCCTTCTGGATTTGTCTTTGTGTTTGTTTTTTATCCTTTCATTTTAATGTACGTCATTCAGTTATGTCCTGTACCGTTGTATTACAACATGCATTCATAATCGGTCACATTGCCTTTAAGCTGTTTCACTGCCAAGCTAGCTAAAGGAAAAAACTATCCACAGAAAGTTTCATTTCACTCAAAATGCCTTTTAATGTCACCTATATCCTAGCTGAAACAACTTTTAATGACAAGGAGCTACATGTAGTAATCATCAAATAATTATGATGCATTGATTTATTTACCATGAGCCAAATTTGACACTTGGTCAAGACAATCACATATTTTGCTTGTAATTCGCTTTTCAGTGGTCAGTCTTGTGTTCATGGTAATTATACTAATGTGATAGATCTCATGTATTTGGCAACATTTCATGAAGTTAAAACATGTCGCAACTTTTACACAGAATTTTTATAATCTTGATATTCATACCTGATTGTCATTCGGTACTAAGGTGAGTTTGATTGTGCCTTAGAAAAGTCAGACAGATTTCCAAACCAAGAAACACAGTTTTATTGTGTTGCATTAAAATTGGTTGCAATATCAAACTGCACCTTAGTTTGACTTTTTCAGTTTGCTCTTCTTAAGTTGCTGAGAAATCTAAGCTTTCTGAGAAGCGAAACCAAAGCAGATCTCATCACCTCAGTTGAGATTTATTGGTGACACCATGGAAGTGACAAAGGAGGAGTGGATGTATTTCATTTGTGAAATACACATCAACACTTACTCAACCTAGAGCTTGGCTAGAGATGCAAAACAATGTTACCCTGTTCTCATCAGTGGATATATCTGTGTTTTAACTTTCTGCTCTGATCAGAACAAATAGATGTGTCCGGTGTAGATGTTCCACTTATGTTGTGTTTCCACTACATGGTATTGGCTCGGCTCGACTCTACTCACTTTTGGTACTACTTCTCTGGATTTTGTTTTTCACTGCAGATAGTACCCCCTCAATGTAGCTGGTTGTCAAAGTGACGCAACACACAGGAATAATGGAGGATATCGAAGGGAGGGTGTTTTTGATTCTTGGTATGTGGCTGTTTGTGAGTTTTGTGTTTCAAGTAGTCCAGTGAATAAAGAAATTGCAGCCGCTATGGTAGCTTGTCTATTTAAAAATGGTGGGTTTGTGCAGGATGTCCCGCATCGCGCAAGTGATGATTCTAGTGACAATTCTCTCTGACCAATCAGTGGTCTGCAGTGTTTTCATGTCACCTTTTAGTATGGGCTCAGCTCACGTGGAACCTCAACAGAAGTGATACCAAAGAAAGTACGAGGTACTATCCACAACTTTTGTGGAAAACCAAAAAAAAAAATGGTTCCAAGCAAGTAGAGTCGAGCCATACCATGCAGTGGAAAAGCGGCATTAGTACAGCACAAAAATACTGAACCTCTAAGGCTTCAAAGAATTATTGTTAGAGATAATTCAGTTTACCTAAGACAGTTTAAATGCTGCATAGACGCAAGATCAGTGCTTGAAGGGGAACTTTTGCAGTGCCTACCAACCAGAGATGAAATGCATTATGTTAATCGATGTTTTTACATGTATAAACAGCAGTACTGAAGCAAATATGAAAGACGTATATGATTTTCCTTGTTGGTTGACATGACTTTTTTTTTAAACAGTATCAATAAAGGTTGACTTCCAAGCTTCTACCAGAAAGTTTGTGTGTGTGATTTCTGCTTTGAGTCATGTGTAATACAGGATTCAGTGTCTGATTTCCCCTTTACAGCTCCACCCCTGCAGGTTCGGACAGTGGATAACTGTACCATTCACCGTTAGCCCTGTATACTGCCCACACACACACACACACTTTAGCTACACTCATAGGCACAAAATGACCTGGCCATGCTCCAGCTAAAGGTCTTACACACCCACAGTCCACACACACAGGCGTTTTTACATATGTTGCCTGACTAAACCTCCTCTCAGGACTGTGTATAACTCTTATTGGTACATTAAGTTTGGTGACCTCATGTAATTCCCAGAATAGCTCCACCTAACTTCATTTTATGGAATTAAGAATAACTGAAAACACCTGTGTTAGTGTTCAGGGCCTTTAAGATCATATTCAGCATAACTTATTCATGTTAAACTCTTATACCTGCAATTAAGTCTCCCCTTTTCCAATAATAGACCTTTTTTGTAGCAGACATAGCGGGGAAAGCAGGTTTAACTAATTACTAATTAACATTAATGACTAGGTGTGTTGCAGCTAGCATGCTGTGGAACAAGAACACCTCCATGGGATACAGACATATTGATTTTAATTAGTTACACCTGTGTTTGACTACCTATAATATCAGACGTTTGAAAGGAGCAATTGAGAAAAGTGTCATAGACTCACAACTATGTGTAGGTTTGTTCATCAATGCTTTGATTTTAAAGAAGGCCTGAGGGCTGAAACGTCATCGAAATAAAAGAGAAATGACCATGGAGCCAGAGTGTGCAACACTTTTTTCCTACTCGTCGATGCTAACATGCTGATGTATAGTATAAAAAAAGTATTAAAAATTATTAAGAGAGTTATTGAAAGAGGCTAAAAGAGTATTGTTGTATATCTAAAAGTTTTTTTTTTAAATCTGTCCAAATCTGAGTTTACAGAAGGTGAAAAACAGAAGTTAAAGTAAGATGTTTGTTCTATGATGTCATGGTGAAGTTCACATCCTAACAAAGTTCTCAGTATCACATGCTCTAGTTAACTGGGTTACTGCTTCTGAGTGATTACTTGTATGAGCAGCAGCCCAAAGCAACATGAGTTGTGAAAGCATATGAAGTTAGCCAGGGACACAAATATACTGCACTGTGCTGTAATGAGTTCCATTCACTAAGTTCCACTTATGGAAGACAGAACCAGAAAAGCGGTGTCGCTTTGGGGGATTTTCTAAATCCTTTTATCCTCCTCCTCTTCTTTGCTAATGGAGAGAAGAGCTCTATCCAGTGAATTTCCCCAAATACTTCTTGCCACGGCTAGGCTGGGTTCACCACAGGCTATCATCCGGTCATAAGCTTAATGCTAACCTTTCGACCTCTATCTCCCAAATTGCCAAGAGACGGCAAGTAGGTAGGAAATGATGTAACTCTTGGACTTTAAATTTAGGTCCATTTGCTGCAGTGTATCTAAACATGGACACAACTGCTGTAGCCAACAATAATTGGCATTAATGCATAATTGTTGCATTAATAACCTAATGCATATAAAAACAATTGTATGTGCTCAGGGATTATTCAAAATCTGTTTCTCTGGTTGGTAATGAATTTAATACAGCCAGAATCGCCCCTCCTGAGCAGTTCCAGCTGGATAATTACTGTGGAGTCTGCGTTTTTCCCCTCCGCATGCAGAGGAGAGAAGGATGTGGGATGTTGAATGGGGTGGGCTGAATGAGAAAAATAGAGAAGAGAATGGAGAAAATGAGGCAGACGAGAAGTCAGTCCTTTAAACAGACACGCTGGACGAGGGAGGGAGCTGAACAAAGCAAAAAGCAAAAATAACAGCAGCTGTGACTCTGCCTCGCAGTTTCATCACCTTCATCAACCCCAGCTCCTCCTCCTCCGTCTTCATTCTGCTTCAGTTTTGCCTGAATTTTGGTTTATTTTATTAACCTTCTGTTTTGAAGGTTATATCTTGACTTTGTTAGTGATAAATCTGTTCACAAGTTATAAAGCCTTCAGGAATAGGGTAAACATTTGATAAAAAGATTTATTTTGGGACATATTTGTAATGTAGTAAGCCTTAGGCAGACTTAGTAATTGTGATCTTGATCAGTTATAAGAAAAGAAAGAAAAGTATTCATTAATAACATATAACAGGCTCCTGTCCAGTGACTGGCGGATATTGGGTTCACCTGTGGGCCAGGCCAACGCAGGGGCATTGGGGCAGGGAGGCATGACCCAGAGGTGGAAATGAAAATGAATGATGAATGATTTAATAAAATAATATAATAAGGAAGGATAAAGATTGGGCTGGTCGGATGGAGAAACTGAAAAAAGCAGAAAAAAAAAGTTATAAGACGCAAAAGACAAAGAAGTCAGGTTTTGTAAGTATGGATCTACTTGGCGACATTATACACTGTACAAAGGTTCCAGACAAACACTGTATTTACTGTAGTAGAGCTCTGTGAAGTGGCAGTCTTTGACCGTGACGCCATGATGACCTGAAATGATGCGATGGAGGGATGTATGCATAGTTACCATTGGTTACCAAAAGACACAACAACATGTCTCGTGGGTCACAACCACTCAAATCTGTCATTTCTTTAAGGTCACAAATTTTATTTTTATTTATAATTGTCACTGGCTGCATTGTTTTGTGAAAGCGTTCATTTTCCAAAAGTGAGAATTTTTCAGTGCAAATATATTTATGCCACAAATTCAGCACATTCTCGCTGGCCTTTCTTCAAAATGTGTTGAACTGCGGTGTATGCCTTCATCCATTCACAATATTTCAGACGTTACTTGTAACATTTTGGAGGGATAATGTACAGTAAAGTGTATGTTGTGACATGTTCAGGTGTTTATATATTTATTCTGATTTGCCCAAAGTGAGTGCTGCGTCAGCTACAGTTCCAGGTCAGCATTTAAAAATGTAACAAACCATATTTCCTACATTCCTTCTCCATGTAGAGTGTTGTCCTTGATTGAGAATAGTGCCTGTTGAACCATTCATTTTCTAAATGAGCATACAGCTTGCCAGATAACACTGATAACTCCTATATCGACCATGAGTCATTACTGAACAGGAGACTACTCTGCATAATGTGAAGACAATGGAGTAGAAGTGCTGCTGGGTCTTTGTAGTGGTCACATACAGGTGCTCTTTGGATACTTCAAGTGTACTGTGTCTATTCCACATGTGTTTATTCCATCTTGTGAAGGGCTCGTTGCATTGGTGGAATGTGGTCTCAATCAAAAAAATGTAAAATGCAAGTTTCCTTCCAAAAAAAAAAAGTAGTGATACATCATTAATAGAAGGGAGAGGGAAGGAGGGGGGAAGAGAAAGGGGAGGGGATGGGGATGGAAGGAAGGGAAGGAGAGAGAAAGGAGAGGAGAGAAGGGGGTGAACCTAAATGTTAAAAAGAAGATAGATATAATGTGGCTACCAAATCAAGGTGGACCTAATCCTTTCCATATGGAGACATGATAAATTCATCAATCTATAACCTGGTCCACATTTCTGTTCGTAGCTACAAGCACATATTGACTGCAAAATCATTCATTATTCCTGAAGTAATATTTCACAGAAAAGGAGAAAAGTCTCATCACTGAGCATTTCGTTGCTTTCAGTTGACCAAAAGGTCTTGTGTTGGAGTAGTTTTTTTAGGTGGTCGCCTCCTCAAATGTCCTTTTCAACAACTTCTAACACCATGACTTACAGTGTATTAGGGTTGCCATATCCCATTCACACATAATGCGATGCCACAGCATAATCAACATTCTGTGCTGATTTTTATGATCTGCAGCTCGGTCTTTTACTCTTCTCTTTGTTCGACCTACATAGAAACAACTACAGGGGCACTCAAGTCTATAAACAACATGTGCGGTGTTGCAGTTGGCAAAGTGTCACATTTGATATATGCGAAATGTACTCCCATCTTGAAAATGATTGGTTTTCACGACATTATCACAACGATTGCAATTCCCACGGGGCTTTTGTAGCCAGGTTGTTCGTGTGGGAGTGGGAAGATAGCTCCGAACCACCTTGTCTCTCAGGGTCGGTGCGGGTCTGAATGAGAACACAGGTGGTTTTGTGAACAATGGTTAGAGAGGTACGTCGCTCTGAAGAATCGCGTTTAATGATGTTTCTTACTTGAGATGCTTGTTTACTGTATTGCTTCACAAAATATGTTTTTGGTGTGGTTTCTTTTTGGTTTGAAGTAACTTTTCTATTTAAGGACTTGGCTCTTTGAAGTGATTTATCTACTGTATTTCAGTGAAGCGGTTCGCCATGTCTGTAGCATCAAACTCTTCCTCTGTGTCACATACTCGTCTTAGTCGTTGGAACTGGCCGACTGAAATGTTGTCTATAAGAGTCTTTGGATGGAAACTATCAGCCCCTAAGATTGTATTTCGATCAGTGGCTTTTTGATGGATGGTAGTATGTAAATCCCCATCATCTGTTTTTGTGATTTAGGAAGTTGAATTCCTTTTTGCTGTATTCCAAAGATAGTTTTAGGCTCTTATTGGTGTTTTTCAAATATTCATGAAATTCCAGTACTACATGTTCTTCACATTGCATAAGGAATATTAGATCGGCTATGTAACCGTTGTATTTTGTCCAAGTAGGGGTTGTATGAGCTCCAAATGAATTTTTCCTCCCGCACTCCTAGAAACAGGTTAGCATAGAAGGGTGCATAGGTCATGCATAGGTCACACCCATTGCTGTGCCCCACAACTGTCTGTACAGCTGTTCCTGAAAGAGAAATACATTATTCTCCAATGCCCATAACGTGATTTCAACAATAAAATCTGTTGGGGGAACTGGCTCATCTCTCATTTGTAGGAAATGTTGCATAGCTTGTAAACCTTCTTCATGATCAATGTTTGTGTACAATGATTCCACATCCATTGTATTCATGTATGCGTCTCCCATGTGTTTTATTTGATCAGTTTTGTTTAACACTTGGGTATTGTCCTGGATGTAAGACTGTAGGTTTGGAACAAAAGGTTTGATATGGTGCTCAGTGAATTTCGAGACTGGTTCCAGAATTGAGACATTTCCACAGATGATATGTCTGCCAGGCGGATTTGACAGATTTTTATGAATCTTTGGCAACATGTAGAAACAAGACAGTCTAGGATATCTTTTTTTCTAGGAGGAAGGCATGCTCTTCACTGTTCTGCTTTTGCCTTATTCAGAATTTCCATCAGTTGACATTTGGGGTTTTCCAAAGGATTTGAGTCAATGGGTGAATAGTAATGTGTGTCATTCAGTTGTCTGTGCATAATCTCTGCATTTACATCCGTTCATTACATTCATTTTAGCCATCAACGTCAAACATAAATGTGATCATTCAACTTTGGAACAGACTTTGCTATAGCTATAGAAACAGTCAGGTTTACTTTTCTCCCTGAAGAGAAAAGACTTTCTTTGTTGTGTGATTCAGGTGAGACTGAATATTAGGTCCATGTCATGTTTTATTGTCCATTATATAATGATTTAAGGACTATACTTTTTTTGTAAATTGACTTTTTTTCTTGATGGCTTATAAAAGCTTCAGCTGTTCGTCTGACAAATGTTTCACCACTGCAACAGTACTTTTGGTGTCAAGTCCATGTGGGCACTTGTATGTACATGATACAATAAATAACTAATTACATTCATTGTGATAGAGTGTGGGGGTTGCGGTGAGCAGAAGACTTGTAGTTACTGTTTCTCACCATTTTACTGTCCTAAGAAACAACTTAGCAGCTAAAATTTGTTGCCTGGATGAGAGAAAAAAAACTCCATTGAAAGAATCACATACGTTGTTTCCAGCATCTGACAGCTGGCTTGAGTGGCAGGCTGTGGATTTTTAAAGTTTGGATCTTAATTTATTTTTACAAACAAAGGTCTGGCAACGTGTGATTATAAGTGGTTATTAAATGGTTCTGCAGCCACATCACAACAGGCATTTTCAGCTCTCTGTTTTTTAGTCTGGTTCACAGATATTCAGACAATATTTGTGGGAAGTGAATTCCTCCTTTAACCGCCATCATGAAGCAGGCGAGGCTGCAGGGAGATTTGTGCAAAGCCTCCGTAAAACATGTCATTATATAAAGTCTACAACAATATACACACTTATACATGCTGTTCTAAAGAGAGGTGGTGGAGATATTGCTGTGTGATTATAATTGTTACTGAATGGCCCATGAGGCAACTATATCATCTAGAGTAGATGACATGTTTACTGCTGCTTGGTTTTCTCTTTCTGTAATATTCCTGTCTTCTTTTGTTTCTATATTTTCCTCTTCTGTCTCTTTTGGTTCCTTTCTTTCTTTATTTCTCTTTCTTTCTTTCTTTCTTTCTTTCTCTTTCTCTTTCTTTTCTATCTCTGCCTCTCGTTCTCTCTCCCAGATTGAAGAAAACCGAGGCCCATAGGAATGTGCTGATGGCTGAGTGTTTCATCTTGGTCTCACATTACCGCCCAGACTGAACCTCACTGACCCAACACACACACACACACAGACACACACACAGATGCTGGTATTTGTCATTGTGCCTGTATTTTGATGCCCCTGGTATCCACAGTAACTAGCTCGAGTGCAAACAGCCGGCTGGAAAGATGGAAAGCTGTCCTGTAAGCACGGTGGTGGTTTTTTCATAGTTAAAGCTGAGTTTATACGACCATACTCACTGTTTCTTAACCCTCTATATACTACTACACGGGAAAACCTCGCACATTCATCTGGCTCTGGATTCTTTTTTAATCCATTATAAGCTTGTCAGCCTGCCGATGGCACCCAAAAGATTAACACGAGATGATTCTTTTGCTGTTTTTTTGTTGTTGTTTTCTGCTCTTTTCAGCATTGCTGCCTCCCCTTTTTAGCATTGAAAACTGTGGACTGACTAAGTTTGTGCCAGAAACGGAGAAAAAAAAATAAACATGAATCACGCTGGAAACACTACTGAATTTCTTATTGAATATGCACCCCATTGATTTCACGTGATCAGTGTTTTTGGTGTGAAAGTACGGGTTGCAACACATCTCAGTAGCCTTGTTGAAAACAGGCCTTTTCACAGATAGGGTGAATTCATTCCACCTGGCTGTCAACCCTGAATCAAAACATTTGCCGCTCTTCGGTAATTTTCCAACACAGATGAAGTTGTGGACTTTGGAAACCCCCCGAGTGCCACAGAAGCCAACCAAATCGTCCATATTGCTGACTCACAGTGCTGTAAACAGTGTGTGTGTGTGTGTGTGTGTGTGTGGTAGGTGTTTGCCAGGATTATTATTTTACAGTTACCATCAGCTTTTTCAGTTCCTGTTTTTTTTTTATGTCCCGTTTTAATGAATGGACACAGCTGAGTGGAGTGGGCTGTTTTATGTATATAGTAACAATTATTTCACAGTAGCAGCTAGCAAAAGACTAAAACAATAAAGCATTTTTTTTCTGAATTCCTGTTTAGCTAAAAGGCATTTCATGCTGTTTTTATTTCCAGTTTCATCATACTCTACTTGCATGCAAAGATCCTTGAGCTGCGATGCCACAGATGATCCCTTGGTATCTGACAAAACAATATACAAGTTAGACAGTCAAAAACAAGGATGAAAAAGAAAGCAACATTCCTACCAGCAACAACACAGATGTGACAATTACAGACATTTTGTCTGACGTGACTGCATGGGTCCAATTAAAGTTGATCTCAGGAAATTTCCTCAACTCATGAATCTTAGGATGCACGAACAGTGCCATGGCATCACCAGGCAGAGATGTGGACAACAGTTGGGTGGTTGGTTTATTACAGTGTGATTGTGTCTTTGTGCCAGTTGGTGTCAGCATGTTGTTTGTGTGTTTGTCTATGTGTGAGATCTGTGGTTTTTGTGTTTTACAGACAGGAAAATTAGTGGCGTGACAGGAAAATTAGTGGTGTGACAACGCATCAAGGGGGGTTTTTCAAGCCTTATAATTCAAAACTATTTAAAACACACTTTTGGCACAACTACAACTTTGTCTGTAAATGATATACTTACATGTCAAATATCTGTTCATCAAACCTCCTCCAAACAGCAATTGTCCAGTAATAGCTAGTAACCACAACTGTGTGTTCAGACAGAACGCGAAGCAAATTTGTCGTGTGGCGCAATCAGGGTGGGAAATTAACTTTTTAAAATGTGAACATCTACCAGCCACTGACAGCTAAATGTTCAAATTCACCAGCCACTCAATAGTAAATCATTATAATCATTTTATGTCTGAAATCTACCGCTTTCATATTTTCCCAGCATTTGGCTGGTGGCTGATGCTAATTTCCCGTTACATACAAAGTCAATTTTTCCACATATTGAAGTAGTTTACTTGGGGCAGCTGTAAGACTGATACTCTGTATTTAAAGAGTTTGAATGGCTGTGTTTTTTTGCTTTTTATCACCTTCTCAAAACCAAAAACACAACAGCAAAAGTATAAGGAATGGATTAAACTCTGTGTTGGTCTGCTCTAGCATAAGCTACAAACATTAGCATGCCTGGCTAACTAGCTCCCTACCTACATGAGTAACCAAGCGTTAGACAAAGCCATGCAGCATATCTTTAGATAACAATGTTATTATGTGGGGTTACAGGTTACATTAGAAAAAACTGCTGTCTGGACAGACTCATTAACTGCGTGGCAGCTAGCAATTGAAGAGTTTAGGGTAACATTAGCAACTCTGTCCTGTTCTCTTGGATTTAGAGAGAACCCCAGCCAAACTCACCGCATATACAGATGATTAAATGTGCTAGTGATGGCTGTCAGCTAGAAAGAGAAGCCTGTGTTTGTATACTTCTGTCTAAAATTAAATTGTTTCAGAAATCACTAAGAATTTCAATTGGTCAATCTTTGTTCTCTGGAAACTGCATTTGTTGCGCAAGATCAGAAAGTCCGACATAAATAGCAACGAGCAAATTCTTAGGAAATTCTATGGAAGTGCAACAGCAACTGGGCAAAAAGGGTAAAAAAAAAAAAAAAAAGTATAGCAGCCATGGTGCTCAGCGGTGAAAGGAATTACAGTTCTGTGATGCAAACGTGGCACCAGGAGCAGCCCTCAACAGCCCCCCACCCCCTCTCCATACACACACACACCCCTTCTCCCTGCGTCCTCCCTTTTCCTGCCAAAGCCAACGTGACCACTCAGGCCCCAGGGGCAACTTGTGTGGCACAGAATCCCCCACCTCCTCTCCATCCTTTCCTCCCTTCATATCCACTCTGTATTACATATTCAGCTCCTTAATGGCTATACAGTGACATATATTTACTATCTCCTAGTGCCAGTCCAGCTCATGTCATGACTTCTTCATAGTACCATAACATATCTGTCAAGAACTATTTGAACTCTCTAAATTGCTTCTCCAGAGCACTACACTGGGAAAACAGCAGTGTTCTCTGCTGTATTGCCAAATGATTAGTAATTTGAATATTTTGTTGAGAAACACTGACAGTTGTCCAAGTTAAGTTCAGTTTGACCCAGATTTTCTCCAGTAAACATGGATGTACCTTAAAACTTTTATTACCGTGCAACCCCCTAACCAGGAAGTGGGAAGAACAAGAAAGATAAACAGAGATCACAGCTTGTTCCAAGACTCCCACACGAACACACTCACACACACACACACATGGAGCTGGTTCGCAGGGAACAAGAGAAATAAGGGTGGCCTGGTTTAAAGAGAGAGGGGGTTTCAGAAAAACAGAACAAAGTACACAGGAGATAAAGCTAAAGCACATTCAAACTAAAAAAAATAATGTCACATTGTTCCATCAGAAGTTGTTTCTTGAAGGTGTTTCTCTGTGTGTGAAGGCCTGATTTGGATTTGAGCTTTTCCATTTGTTTGTTTCAGTCAAACATAGCCCGAAATCCAAAAATATATACAGTATATGTAGAATATCATCTAAAATGTTGCTTAACTACAGCTATTATACGTGATTCAGGACAGCTAATCCAACAATCATATATAATTGCAGTCTTTCAGGGGTTGTATGAAAATTATTGGGGTAGGGAGGGGGGCTGATCCATATCTTTCACTTTATAAAAAAGCAGGGCCCTTCCTGAGTTGGTACAGTTCATTTTACCATGAACAACTAAAAGTACATAACAAATTTAAGATGTGTCCCCATGTTTAATGGTCAATATTTTAATGGAACAATCATTTTCACATAGCCGCCAAATCACACATTAGAAGTGGCAAACATACCAACTCTGAAGCTGCTGATAGGCTTAAGCCCTATCATGAATTCCAAATAATGAATCAGCCAGAAGTAAAAAAAAAAAAAAAACCCACTCCCTTTTCTGACCAACACTCACCCACTCTATATTTGTTGTACAGTCCCTAAAGGGTTTTCAGACTTCTCCAGCTGTAATACCCAAAGAAGACCAACAGTCTCCAGCTTTTTTGAGTTTTGGAAGGAGCTTGTGGCGCCTCAGGACACAGGAGACACAAGCAGAGACAGGCAGGGCATGACGTGACCAGACTCCAGGACCGGATGCAAATCTCACATTAACATGGTGGGTACTTCAGCCATCTGAGCAGCCAGGACACCCACAGTCTCCACTTTTGTGCTCATGGGCAAACACATTTTTCCAAGTTTTCTAGGTGTGTTGCAGGCCTGGTTTGAATTAATCCCCCTACCTCATTATCATGCTTATTCATTTCTCATAGAAAATAAATGGAGAACTCTTTGCCTCATGAAATTTCATCTGGCATTTAACAGTTTTGGATTTGTGGATGTAATGAGGAATCTCTGGGTTGTATGACTGTTTCAGCTGTGTTTAAATAACTGTCACTGGTGGACTGGCGAAAGCCCCCACATTATGATAAAATACCATCTAAGGTGCCCCACAATATGATAAAATACCCTCTAAGGTGCCCCAACATGATGTGCCCTTTAAATGAATGGATTGAATATGATTAAGGATGTATGTATGTACAAATGTATGTATGTATTTTTAAAGTTGGTTTTATGTTTAGGCCTGTCCAAAGCTGTATAACATGCTAAACAATATGCTAGATGAATAGTAGCTAGCTAGCTAGATATCTACTTTGCCATCTCTATACTTAATACTTGGTACAAACTTGTGGTGTAGTAAAATCTTAAAATGAAATCATTAGAGTATTCTTTATTCAAAATGTGTTTACAACCCTTTAGCTTGGATCAACTTGCACTTGTAGAGAGGGAGATTAGCATCGGGTCACCCTGTGATTTCAGAATGCCAAGAGGAGACAGAAAATTGAAGACAATACGGATCTGCAAAATACATCTAGAGGCAACAAGGGAGGATATGAGAGAGATAAAGGTACATTAGCCATTAGCAATTAGAGGGATGCCCAGTAGAACTTATACCTCTGCCTAGGCATGTTAAAAAGCTTTAAAAATGTATCCTGTCATGAAATCTGGAGGAGAACCCTTTGAGTAACCCTGCTAACAGACAAACAAACATTGAGGATTGAAAACAACTTCTTTGGTCAGGGTAAAAACATACCCTACTAGTGCTGTATGTCAGTGTCTTACCACCCCAAGTAATAGGAAAGGCATGACAAATGACAAAGCTGCCCAATCTTAAAAGGATGTTTGCCAAATCTATGACACGGAGGAAGACAGTATTGTCACTGAACTTAAATTGTTCCACTCTTCCTATGCTGTCCCTCCCAGCAATGTCCAAGCTATGCTTATGTACCTTAAAGAAAATTATGTGAACATGGTCTTCCCAAAGCAGACAAAACTCAAAATAAATGCTACATTGCCAGTGACAACTGCATCAGTCAAGCGCTCATTCTCCAAATTGAAGCTAAACAAGACCCAGTTTAGAAACAGATGCTCTCAGATCTTCTGCTGTTGTCCATTGAGAGGAACGTCCCAGTTGACCATAATGAGGTCATTAACATTTACAGACTTATGGCCAAAAGAATTCTCCTTTTATTTCACCAATCTTGCTTCTCGCTTCCCTGACAAGACCGCTCAAAACAGGTAATTCTCAAAATGTTAATAGGTCCATGTTTTTACTACAGATGTGTTTGAGAAATAAACATTTAAAATGTTACCCATTCCCCATTAATTGTATTACAGAGATGTTTGCAAAATAAATGTTTAATAAGTAAATCCTTTTTAACACAGAGGTGTTGTTTCCTTATATTCGGAGTCACCCTATAACATGTTCATCTCAATTGGGGATTTAGCCTTTTTACTAAACATGTATTGTTGTTCTCTGCTGATGGGGGCCCATTGAATGTATCAGGTGCCCTTTATATTTTTTCACCCCTGCCCCTCAGACAGCCTGAGTCCACCACTGATAACTGTCTATTGTATAGTAGAGAGGAAAGTAATCATTCAAATGCTGCTTAAACAAGAGTAATTAGTGCTTTATATATACAGTATATACTGTATATATATCTATAATTAGTGACTGTGGCCTGAATGTCCAGAGAGAAAACTACAGCAACAATTGAAATTTAAGAAAAAGAGAAAAATAACCATGGAGAGAAAGAAAATGTGTAGGTGTAGTATGACTGCATGGAAAATACACCCATGCATATACAAGGCAAATGATCTAAAATCTCACTCACATCAACTCACACCAAACCAACAACAACATATTAAACTATAGTGTATAAATCTACTGTTTCTAAGAAATAAATACCGTCTCTGTTGTTTGCTATACTGTACTCATGTTCTGGCCTCTCTGTTAACAGGTGAAAAAATGCTGTATCCAATTTTTTTTTCTTTTGCCCCATCAGCAAATGTTTGATGAATGAATGTAATCTCTGCACGACCGGTGTTCAGACATGTAACTTAATCTGCAAATCAGTTTGCTGTGTCAGCACCATGTCAGAACAGGAACCAGGACTGATTCTGTGTAAAACACTCCAGTAAAAATGTACAGAAATCTGCTGTGGGAACAAATGCAGTAAAATTCCTGTGGAAGGTTCTCAACATTTTTAGGTTTCTTATAGAGCACACAAGCATAAAGCGGTTCAGGCAGCAATCCAACACTTAGCCTTACAAGTCGTTCCATTTTACTAAGATGTCACTTCGGTGTATGACCGAGAAACACAGGCAAATTCAAACTGCATTAATTCTACATCAGTGCTGCAGTGACAGTCAGATGCCATCACCAACCACAAAAAGAAAAAATACACAGCAGGGAGGGGGGCTGAACCGTATGTTTCACTTTATACAAAAGCAGGGCCCTCCTTGAGTTGGTACAGTTCGTTTTACCATTAATAACTAAAAGTACATAAAGAATTTAAGATGTGTCCCCATGTTTAATGGTCAATATTTTAATGGAACAATCATTTTCACATAGCCGCCAAATCACACATTAGAAGTAGCAAACATACCAACTCTGAAGCTGCTGATAGGCATAAGCCCTATCATGAATTCCAAATAATGAATCAGCCAGAAGTAAAAAAAAAATTTAAAAAAAACCTCTCCCTTTTCTGACCAACACTCACCCACTCTATATTTGTTGTACAGTCCCTAAAGGGTTTTCAGACTTCTCCAGCTGTAATACCCAAAGAAGACCAACAGTCTCCAGCTTTTTTGAGTTTTGGAAGGAGCTTGTGGCGCCTCAGGACACAGGAGACACAAGCAGAGACAGGCAGGGCATGACGTGACCAGACTCCAGGACCGGATGCAAATCTCACATTAACATGGTGGGTACTTCAGCCATCTGAGCAGCCAGGACACCCACAGTCTCTACTTTTGTGCTCATGGGCAAACACATTTTTCCAAGTTTTCTAGGTGTGTTGCAGGCCTGGTTTGAATTAATCCCCCTACCCCATTATCATGCTTATTCATTTCTCATAGAAAATAAATGGAGAACTCTTTGCCTCATGAAATTTCATCTGGCATTTAACAGTTGTGGATTTGTGGATATAATGAGGAATCTCTGGGTTGTATGACTGTTTCAGCTGTGTTTAAATAACTGTCTATTGTATAGTAGAGGGGAAAGTAATCATTCAAATGCTGCTGAAACAAGAGTATTTACTCTACATATACAGTATATGTATAATTAGTGACTGTGGCCTGAATGTCCAGAGAGAAAGACAGAAACAATTGAAATTTAAGAAAAGAGAAAAATAACCATGGAGAGAAAGAAAATGTGTAGGTGTAGTATGACTACATGGAAAATACACCTATGCATGTACAAGGCAAATGATCTAAAATCTCACTCACATCAACTCACACCAAACCAACAACAACATATTAAACTATAGTGTATAAATCTACTGTTTCTAAGAAATAAATACCGTCTCTGTTGTTTGCTATACTGTACTCATGTTCTGGCCTCTCTGTTAACAGGTGAAAAAATGCTGTATCCAATTTTTCCTTTTGCCACATCATCAAATGTTTGATGAATGAATGTAATCTTTGCACAACCGGTGTTCAGACATGTTACTTAATCTTCAAATCAGTTTGCTGTGTCAGCACCATGTCAGAACAGGAACCAGGACTGATTCTGTGTAAAACATCTGCTGTGTGAACAAATGCAGTAAAATTCCTGTGGAAAGCTCTCAATATTTTAAGGTTCTTTGTACAGCGTGCAAGCATAAAGTGATTCAGGAAGCGATCCAAGACTTAGCCTTACAAGTCCTTCAATTTTACCAATTTTACTAAGATGTCACTTCGGTGTATGGCCGAGAAACGCAGGCAAATTCAAACTGCATGAATTCGACATCGGTGCTGCAGTGACAGTCAGATGCCATCATCAACCACAAAAAGAAAACGGCAGTGCAACCTGATAGGACAAAATCTAGTACCATAAATTGTTATTTTCCACTATCCTGCCATGTCATGCGGTTTGGAAAGAGCAATATGTAGGCCAGCGGTAATTATGTATATTAAGATGCGTGTGTGTGTGTGTTTTTCAATCAAGAATGTAACTGCCCCCTTTTCTGCCACAACCAAGTGATTTATATTGTGGAATAACTGCAGTCATCACTGTCTGGTTCATTGAAGGGGATCGTAGAATGATTTAATTAACACTTCAGTCATGTTATGACCACAATAATAAACTTCATGGCATTTTTATAAAGCAGAATTACAAAGTGCCTCACAATGATAACACCATGTAACAAATTATTACTTGTGTTTTGTTCATTGGTGGTAAGTGTTATTTTACTAATTGCTTGTGCCTAAAAAGTATAGAAGAAAAAACAACATATGAATCACCGGATACAATGATGGAAGTTTATATTTGGGGGCTGATTGTGAAAGTGATTTACAGTATAATTGTAAATGTTGTAAAACCATTTCTAAATCTTTTGTGGTCACTTTTGTATAACTTTAGTATACATACATGTTAATTTTGATTCATATGTTGTTTTTTCTGACTCTATGTGAATGAAAATGTGCAAATTCACAAATTCAAAATATCATTGTCCAGGTCACAGAAGCAAAGTTTGAAGGGAATAATAGCCATTTTCTATACTTTTTAGGCACAAGCAATTAGGAAATAACACTTACTACCCTGGAACAAAAATTGTGTTACATAGTGTTATAAGAGAGCACAAAACAGCACAAAACATACAAGAAAGAAAAAAGTATGAGGAAAAAGTAAACAGATAAATCAAAGGTTTTCTTTTTTTGCTTGCTCATTGTAATTTTACTAATTGGTACATTAGACTTGATGTTTATGCGCTTCATGTCTAAAAATTTGGAAAAGTACAGATAACAGAGCTTAAAAGACAACCTTTTGGTGCAACTCTGTGGTCTCATTTTGTCAAACTTTTGTTACTTTTTCATGGTTATGCAGTTTGGAGCACGTACCAATTTGAAATAAACAATATGGCGAGTTCAAAAGGTGGGTCAAAGCTCCATCATCTAAGACATGAGCTACTTTGCTCTCACAAGCTGCACTTTCAAAAAATCTAACCGCAAAGACAAACACTAAGCAATCATGGATGCTGTGAAAGTAATAATTTGAATTTTGTAACTTCTTATATTGAAGGTTGCTGTTTGGCAGCTAACTCAGTTTCAGTTGAAGCTTTCCACTCGCACGCAAATGCACCATACTGTAATTCTTTCCATGCTTGCATCTGTATTACCGTTCAATGATAATGTAACTTTTTCAAAAAGAAAACCAGACATGATGTTTACTGTGATGGATTGCTTTTCTTGAGCATGTTTCAGCTCTCTGCAAGTTGTGTTTTAAACCATGCCGAAATTAGTGGCTTCCTGGAAATTATGAAAAAAGGGATTCAAATATCGAAAACCTAATGGTATACTTCGAAAAATGGTAGGTAGTAATGTTAAGTGTATCTGGTTTGTCATAAATCAGCTAAAACATCCAAAAACACCAATGTGGTCATTTCATTCTTTAATGAATGCAATCAGTTTTTCATTCACTTTCTCAGACATTCTGAGGGCCTTAAACCTGCAACCTTCATATCAGACGTTCATTTCTCTGACCTCTAAGCGACCGCAAACTCAATTTTCCCTCCGCTATGGGAAAATCTGACTTTGATAGAGCTCATATCAGCGTCTAATACCCTGTAGGCCACCAGGAGATTCACCTAAGCTACAGTCGGGTACAGTAAAAGCTCTGCTGATTAGAATGGAGCTGCCAGGAAGCCTCCTGATTGGCTGGATTGGAAATGAGGAGATGTTACTTTGGCTGTGGGGGATTGAATCAGTGTGTCTCAGTATATTTGGCTGGCACACTTGGCCAGCTTTGCGGGGGGTTCAGGGGCCAACTTAAGTCTCAGATGTGGAGTTGGTGTCCTGCTTCTGGCAGGTGAAGAGTCTGTCTGGTCAGTGTGTTGATCCTGCTGTTAATTGGGTTTCCGTCTGTGTTAATAAACATGTCCCTGTGTATCTGTAAGGTGTACATCCTGCACTAGCTCCATCTGCCACTGTCCCACTGTCCTGTGACACACAAAGTGTTAGATGTGTGTCACTGCCTCTTTCTTCGTAGTTGTCCTGAGCTTCTGTTTCTTTGAAATAAAATCTGAATTGTAAAAGGTAAAGCAAGAACGAAGAACAAAGAACTTCTATCTGTGTTTGTTTGCAGAGGCCACCACCTTTGAAGGCTGTGATCTATGAACATGTGTCCTTTGGAGAACTGGATTGGGTTACACCAGCTATTTGTATTTTCACTAAGTTTGTCTGTAAAGTCCCTCCTAAGTTAGCCAGTTTAAAACTAAAAGAATTTTAGTAAAGACTTAATTATGTAAATTGCTTGCTAGGAAACATCATTAGTGTCATTCAAGCAAAAGCGACCAACTAGGTAAACTGGAAGTTGCTGTAGCATCTCAATCTGTCTCAAGTCTAAATGTAAATATGATTTACATGGAAATACAAGTTTCAAACTTAGTAGTGAATGAAGTTTAAAGTGATTGGGAAATATGCAACTACTCAACCTGACCGACCAACCTCATTTGGTCATTTAGTTTTGACGTCACCGGCATAACCGTTATCTGAGCTATACTGTGTTATTTTTCTGAAATTTAATGTAATCTTTTGAGTATTTCGATTAAGTATCAGGTCAGATATGCTAACCATTTTACTGTACCTCTTTTACTCTTTAAGCGGCCATATATTAGGGAGCTAACGTTAATTTTGTCAGTTAAGCTAGCTAGTTAAAGTAGCTACAGAACCTAGCTACGTACATAGTTTGCGTAAAAAATTGTAACAACCTCTCTAAGTAAAAACTAGTTTGTGCTGTGCAACTAGTTTTAGTGATGTGTTTATCTCCACTTAGGCTGGAGATATACTTTTTAACCACGCATTCACGTAGACAACCGGCTGTGTCTTAAATGTAATTGTCTTGCCTATGTACTTTGTGTGTTCCTGTAGGATTCCACTAGAGGGCACACCAGAGAACTAAGGATATATATAGAACTTTCAGATTTGCATGATTTAAAATCTGCCAAAAAACGCAAAGAAGAAGCATGATGTAAAAAATAAACATGGCGACACTCGAGGAGGTTACTACCTTGTTAATTCAAGCATATTTGTCACTGTGCAGCGGCAATGACACATCGTACAGATGCAGGTAATTGTGGACTTGGTCTATTAACTTGTCTTCAAAACTTTCCACCATTGTTGTCACTGCTGATGTGCCTACTGACCCCTGACCCTGTCACATCCCCATCCTGCCCCTACATTGCCCCTACCATTCGTGTGTGTATTGCATCTTGCGAACACGTCGTGTAAATTTTTGAGGATATGCACAACCAATGCGCCAAATGGACGCAGGATATGCGAGGCAGCCATCATGCACACACAAACACTTAGTTAAAAGAAAGTATATCTCCAGCCTTAGTAATTGCTTACATCACAACCAGGTTTTGCTTGAATATACAAAGAGCTAGTGCAACCGGCTGCTGCTAGAAGAATAGGAGACTAAACTTGCAAATTTTGGCATAGAGGCATTGAGATTAGTTTATGAGATGGGATTGACCTTGTTGAACTGGTACAACATATTCAAGTTTTAAAATGTAGACTTAAAAGGAGGCGGTATGTCAATCTGTTATGACGCACTGTATTTTATCTTGAAATCAGCCTAAAACAGGATTGAAAGAATTTAATTGTCAAAACTGGAAGAATTAGCTGTCGCTGAAATCTGGGGCTGTGCTAGTGTGTGATGCAGTCTTTGTGAAAGGGGATTTAATCTACGTTATTTTGTTTTCTAAATTGATTCTACAGCTTCCTGATTGAGAGGTGGAGCATCTATTCATTAACCATAACTGATTGAACAACAACCTCGCTGTTTGTGTTTCAGGCTTGTTCCTTGTCAACAACTTTGCCGACCCTCAGACCTTTAACCTTTCATACAACCTCCACACACACCTTCCCGCAGTGCTAAACCTTGGAAACGTCTTGTAACACCTTCCATTGGCTCTGCTCCCACTGGGCGCTGTGACGTTGCCTGTCAGGCCATGGTGTGACCGGGTTCACAATTGTAGTTTACAGTAGAAGGTATTAGGTGACTCACATAAACACCATAGTATTAGGTGAGCTTTAGGTGTGTGCCAGGTGAGCGTTAGGTAAGTGGATGAGAGTCCGGTGAGAGCAGGAGTCCAGGGATTAGTTTTAAAGCCACCATAACTAGCCCTACAAGCCCACATACACATGCAAACACACACACGTACACACACACACCAGCCACCCAGCTCTGGGCTGAGAGGATTTTACTTCTTCATCTATTCTGGTTGGACTCCTCTGTTATTCTTGACAAAAGTCTGCTTTGCATAACAATCCCCTGTTATTTATCCCACAGAGAGCACACACACTCTTCTCATAAACATCCCAGTGATTCATGTATGACCTCCAGTTCCTGTAAATCAGTGCAGCAGATTACTGTAGGTTCACTAACATCAAGTACATGTTACACTGAAAGGGATCAGCATCAGAAATAATGGTGAGTTTTGTTCCAAAGCAAGCCAGCATGTTACTGTTCCAGGCATTGCAAGGTAAATGGGAAAACAAATCTGTGCTCCCAGTGAAAACACACAAGTGAGATTTATAAGAAAATGTTCCAATTCAAAACTATTTAGTGCTGCTAAGAAACAAAACATATTTGCAAATGGAAGTTCCACCAAACAAAGTCATCCAGGGCTAATTAATCATCTTCTGTCACAACAGAATCGAGCCATCATGAGGAAAAACAAAATTTAAAACTAGATTTGTATCAAAATATTTACTTTGAAGAAAAATTTGGATGAGGGAAAAGCAGCAAATATTTCCTAACGTGATAAAAGATGGAAAAACAACTCAGTGATGGGAAACAGTGAGGGAATGCAGGCAATCAGTACCGATTAGAGCTGTGTATTTGAACTTGGACAGGACACCGTTACATAAGTGGAAGTGAGAGCATTTCACCACTCAGAAATCACACATTCAGTATAATTAAACTAACTTTTGTATTGTTCTTTTGGTGCTATTGTGGGATTTTGGATAGTAGGAAATTCCACCATTACCACTGGGAAAATATAATTCAGTGCACCACTCCAAATTGGAAACAGTCGATATTTCTTTCTTTTTTCCATGCCACAACTATCTGTTGAATATCTATTAATATTACACAGCACTACCACCATTTTACAAGCCATCAAAATACAGTGTGTGGTAAACTGTCCAAGATGGTCCAGACCTCATGTCTGAGGACCCAAGTCTGCAAGCCAATGAGAAGAGCTTTCATTCCCCAGATATTATATAAGGTGCGTAACTTCCGTCAGCAGCCTTTAAAAAAAATTCTGAATTTCTCTGCTCAGCACCTTAAGGAGCGTTAATTTAATGTTGTTGTCAAATAACAAAACATAGCAACATATTTTCTCTTGTATAGAGTGTTTGTGAAAGAAATACTGTGCTAAATTAACTAGATAAATACATAGCTAACCTGACTGATGTGCAGGTGATGTTAGCCTGTTGGAGAAACATGTTCAGGACTATAAAACCATGTGTCACAGATAATATATCTAATATATCTTCTGGAATTAAACTGAAAACACAAACCTCTTTTGTGTTGTCAGTGTCAGTGTTTGATTTTAGGGAATTATGTGCGCAAAACCCATGTTAGCTTCAAAACTTACATTTAAAATACAAAGATTTCAAAAATTATTTTTTAACTGCTTCCCGCCCAGGATGAGAAGACAATTATACTGTAACATT
The DNA here is from genome assembly GCA_038419695.1 of Scomberomorus guttatus. NCBI lineage: Eukaryota > Metazoa > Chordata > Actinopteri > Scombriformes > Scombridae > Scomberomorus > Scomberomorus guttatus. The sequence goes on along the minus strand of CM076465.1, from coordinate 18,084,947 downwards.
AGTGAAAAACACAATATCACAGTATACAAGAATAGATTATTTAACAGCCCATTAGCTGACTAATACTGTTAGCATTAGTTGGATCCTTTTAATTCACACCTTGCTAACGTTAAAATGCAAACATCTTCCTAAAACACTGAAGATAAAGTTATAGCCCAGTAAAACTCACTTTATGTGTACATGGCTTACTTATAGATTGTATTTTATTTCACTCTCACTTCACCTATTTGATTTCATACTTTTATGGTAGAACACCCAAACTAGCAAGCACTCCTATTCACCATTAGCTTTAGCGTTAGCTTTTGCATGCTAAAGCTAATGGTCAGTAGTAGTATTGTAATTACAGCCTATATGTTGGGAATTTCCAGTTTAGAAGGGAACATAGTGATTAGTGGGGGTGATTTGCTGGTGAGTCCAGCTTTTCTCCATACGGTTTTTTAATTTACTCTCACTTTTGATTCACCACTTCCTGTGGGGCAGACTTTCCACCACACTGACAACAGAATTTCTCTTTGACCAATGTATGGCGGGGTTGTAGCTTTACTTTGTGATTCAGTGTGACAAGCTAGGTTTGTTTTGGGGTTTTTTTGGGGAGATTTTTTTTTCTTCTACAGTTTGTCATCACAAGCTTGTTTGGCCTGTTCCAGAAGAGCTTAGAAAAATCTCTATTTAACTAACCAGCAATACGCCCCAAAACAAAAATGATTTAATGCAACACATTGAGAAAACATGAGGAACTGAATGATATACTGCACATGCAGATTTTGAGAAGGGAAAGAAGAAATCCTGGCTTCACTTTGCCAGTTGGTGTGTTTGAGCATTGCACTGTGAAGTCATGTCCCATAATTTCTAGTCATGACTTTGCAGTTCATTGGGGAGGATTAGTGTAAAAGTTTATAGCGTCCACTTGAGTGGCTTTATACAAAAAACAGAGGGAAAATAAATTAGACACATGCACACATATTACGTTGTGGAAGTATTGACCAAGATCCAAAATCAAATTACAATCCAAGCTGGGGACAATGTTATGTTATGACCCCTTAGACAGCAGCCTCTGTCCAAACTCTCCATAACTGTGGCAGCAGGGTCATCCTGGGTCTGTCGGTGAGGGAACAGAGTTTTGAATAGGCTGACTGGGCAATTGACCACAAACACAGCGCTCCCTGTGAAATTCCACCGTCAATAGGGGCTTTTTTCCCGGCCTGGTGCACCACATCCCTCCAGAGATCCTGTGCTGACTGTATTTGCAGAGACTGGGAGAGGGGAAAGAGACGTAGTTACACTGCTTGAAAAGTCCCCTCTCTGCATACGGAGAGGGTATTAAAAATGTGCAGCAAGAAAGGAATCATGGGCAGTATTTTGAGAGGTGTGTGGTGGCTTTTTCCTGCCACACAGACACAATACACAAGATGTGACACATTTTAAAGTACTGTTGTGTTGAGGAAACAATTGATAATTATCACAAACACTCGCCAAAGTTCAGCAACCAAATACAGAAACTCAAGCTTTATCAACAGAAAATTTCACAATGTGACCTTTTCAGTACCTTCCCACCTATGCTGTTTGATTAAGAGGTGGCTGCTGGGAAATGCAGTGCAGAAACATTGCTGAGCATTGTTGAATTCTGTAACGGTTGTGTACACACATAGCCCACAAATGAACACTTCCCAACAATTATATGCCAATAAAGCCATCTTTGATTGGAATTTGTCCCCTTCTTATTCTGAAGGGGGTCCACAGGCATTTTGGGAAATGTAGGAATTTACTAAATGGATATACGAAAGGTTAAGCAGTATGCACACATACAAAAAAATAAAAAGTAATAAAACTCTTTAAGAGAAAGTTCCTCAGCTTACATGAGAACATTTCACTTCCCATATCCTCAACCTCCTAGGTTTGGAAACATTTCTTACAAGGAACATACTGTAAATAATCTGAATATGTTTGAGGCAAAACCAAACAAAGCTGCATGTGTTCCATCTCCTGGTTGTTCGTCCTGCAACTGCCCAGGAAGCCTCGGTTCACTCAAGTATTTGCGCAAGAGAAGAGCGCCATCTTGTGGTTGACTTGCTTCAGCATGAAGTAGGATCAGATTTTTGCCATTTTAAGGCTAATTTTAAAAAATACTTCATTCATTGGAAAAGAGGAAAAAGAGAACATATAACAAGACTGTTTTTAACTGTAATTTGATTTTATTCAAGAGTTTAAAAACATGATTGAAAATTAAATCAGCATACAAATGAACACACAGAGTGTAAATTAATTTGTGGTTGTTATTCATTGTCAAGAAATCTTGATTTTTCACCTTGACTATTACAGATTAATTTTTTTACACATCCAAAAGGGACAATTTAAAAAAAAAAAAATTGAGATAATTTTTTTCTTTTAGTGGGTCAGTCATGGCTGTTTCTTTGTAAAAACCAATGAGAAAGCTTTATTCAACTGCAATGCCCTCTGGGAATGTAAGTCCTTAAAAAGAGACTAGTGATGTAAGGAGTGGTATTGGTTGTCATGTAAGTGTAAAATAAATATTCCCGGCCTATTATGGCTTTTATTCCCAACTTAATAAACAACTTCATATGCAATTAAATTCCGTTTATCATGTACCATGAACATACTGATGACACATGCAGACAACCTGTTACATACTGGTAAGTCTTACATGTGTACAAATGTATAGAAATATGCATACATTCTAATGAAAGAAAGACAATAGATGTCTCATTTTATATCAATGTCCATTTGCATTGCTCCTGACCGTGAAAAAAAACTTAAAAATGTGATGGATTGTGGGTGTAGAAAGGATAAAGAAAGAGCCGGATGCTCCTTGTGGATCAAGATGTCAGTCTTAGATGCAGACTACGACAGAGTCAGTGGGCATTCACCTTAAAAAAAAAAAGGAAGTCATGGCTGAGGTGAAGTGGTTGGAGAGATGTTAAGAGGGAAATTCACAGTTTTAAGCAAACTAAACAAAGTGAAACATTGTCTGTGATATGATGCATCTGAGCTTACAATTCTGACAAATGAATAAGCGAGGTAAGTAGCAACAGAAAAAAAAAATGGATCTTTCTTGAACCCTCAGCTGTGGTTTCCTTATTATTCATTCACAAGGAACAGGAAGATGAACAGCAGAAGGGGACCTGCATGAACCCCGTGCATCTGATGATGAGTCAGACGTTGGATTTGGTTTGTTAAGGGGAATCTGACTAACACTGTAACCTTGAGGCTTTGTGTGGCTTTTTGCCACTTAAGGCCGCAGAGTTGGACCGCTACACAGCAGAAGCGAATGTAGAAGTCACTGTTCTTAATTAAGGGTGGAGACGAGCGTTTATTCCACTCTGCGTTAGAAACAAATGAGCGGACGTCAAGAGTGTGTTTCGGAGTGGATTACTAAAGGCCCTCACAGGTGTTTCCACTTTGCCTGATTAGGGGTCTTCTCAGGACTACGTGGCCGTGTACAGGCTGTGTTTAACTGATATCTCCATCACTCTACCGGTAGTTCTGTTGCACCTGTTGGGGAAGGTCAGTTTACACCGGAATATGACCTATAAAATTTACATCATCTGAATAATTTGAAAGTTAAGATTTGTGGGAATATTTGAAGGCACTACATAGAGCATAAATTCAGACAAATAAAATGGCAGATAGTAAATAAAGCGCACTATGAAGTAAATGAGTGATTTTTTGTGACACCTACCAACATTCTACACATAGTGCCGCCTTCACGTCATATGGGATGTGTTAATGACTTGTGAGCGTCGTAATTACGACTTTGATGTTGTCGCGAACGCTCTTTTCAAATCGGAAACTCGTAATTACCATAACTCGGATATGACATGGCCGCGGCATGGAGTACCTCATCATAGCTCCACTCAGCTTCAACCTGACTAGAGGTCCAATCAGCCAGAATAATTGAGAACACCTGTGTGCAGGGCCTTGGATAATTGAGGAAACGTGGATTTAAGTTCCATCTGGCAACTTCATCAAATATTGTTTTGGTCACATGGATAAATCTTTGCTACATTTTCTTAAACTGACTTGTCACGGTGGGTTTAGAAAACACAAAAGAAAAAACGTTAGTATGTTGTTTTTTCCCCCCCAAAAAGAAACATCCAATTTTTTGTATAGCACATGTTCATTGTTTAGGGGATATTACACATTTACAGGGAAATGGTAAATAATAGCAGTCAACTGCTGAGCGAGGAAGGCATCTATCAGTATCCATTGTGTTGGCTGTTTCCTGCTTATTTCAAGTTTAGCTGTGTATTTTTATGCCTTCCTTAGCTATGCTTGTGACTGAACTGCTAGTGGGGTGGGATTGATTTTGGTAATTGCTACAACACAACATGAGAGGTGTAAATCTGGATTTCCCTGAAGGTCACAACCTGAGGGACACCTAAAAGTTCCATAACATCTGAATAAGATGTGTGTTAATTTGACATGGCTCAACGGCCACTGCTCAGCCTTACTTCTTAAATTGTTGAGAAAAAAAAAGGAAAAATTCAGGACAAGCACAGGGACAAACACCCACCCTTGGCTCACTTCAGCGAGAACGCTGTAACAGGAGACGCCATCGATAAAGTTGTTAACAGAGCTTTTCCCCACCCTGAGGCTCAATGACACCCTAACCTTCACAGCTAAGACGAAGCAGGGCAGAATGCTAAATGGACACTGGGAAAGAAAAGTTGTGTAGGCATTTTTAATGTTTTGATATTTACTCTGTGAAAGATGAACGCCCATCAGAACGGTCAAGGCGTCGGCTTGGAATACATTTCAAAGTGACAAACGTGAACATTTGAAACAGTTGATAGAGGCATCAGATTGTAGCAGGTTTGTACCTGTAGTCTGACATTAACTTTAATACTCATAGCTGGTGCTCTACGAAATCGATAGTCAGAAACAAAAATGATATGAGGTCTATGTCTATTGTATTGCACGTACAGAGAAAAATGCTTATTCAAGTTTGCATACAATGATTAAGAAATATCCCCAAAAGAACCACTGGTAAAGGGAAAGCAAAAAAAAGGCCTGAAAGTCAACAAAAAGAGATTGTGATGAGCTTCGAGGCTGAAACTGGATTGAAAAGCTACAAGATAATGAAGCACTCTCTCTTAAAAGAAAACATTTTCATGATGATGTGGTGAGGTGTGGCTCAGTTAGGTTTCAAACTGATGGCTCAATTTTATTCCCCCCATGATTACACTGCTCGAGAGCCGTGTGACGAGAGCGGTGAATGAAAACAATGCAGCGATTTCTACGTGATCTGGAGCTGGAAAGCAAATGTGGCTAAGTTGATTTTCTCTGGAGAAATATGTGATGGGACAAATATCTAAATTGTGCAATTTGAGCTTCAATGTGAATGGAAGTTTCTGTCCTCTGCAGTAGGTGACTTGGCTGGAGGCTCTTTTCCATTCAAAACAATTATCTTTGCTGTACTACAATAAGTCAGAGTCACTGCAGCTGTGGTACTATTAAAGGCAAAAGGCATGAGACACAAACTGTCAGGTTAAATAGCTTCGGCAAAGACTGAATGTGTTAAGGACTACGCGAAACATTACACATACCCCAGAGTCACAAAATGTTGAGTGGTTAGAAACAAACAGCGTCACCCTCTTTGCCTTCCAGAGAAAACAAAAGTCTAGTGTTTATGCAGTGGTGCAGTGCTCAAAGAAAGTATGCTGTCAACTACAAAAGGTGATAACTTCACTGTGCTGTTTTTTTTTTTGTTTTGCCTGGAAGAGATATAAAATATTCTGTTGTTACTATGCTTTTAACCCTCTTTCAACAATTTTTTCCGCCTGTAATTTGAATGGGCTGGTGTTACTTCGGCTCCCACTGAGAATGAACAACGAAATCAACAGCTTGTTTTGGTCCGCCGCTCTCCGCACATATAGAACTTGCCGCTGCCAGCAAACGCACTTGAGCAAGCCTGCTGGTGAAGAAAGTCAAACATTTAGCAATCAAATGTGAAAGTTTTGTTACGGACCACACTGGGGATAAAAGGCGAGCGAAGACTGGATTTACATTCATCAGGTGGTGAAAAAAAAAAAAAAAAAAGACGACAGCTAGCCCTAAACAACTCAAGTGATTCATCAGGGCGATGTTGCTGTGAGTTTGTTTTTGAATCTTTCTGCCCCGTGGTGGTCAGGGGGGGTCATTAAGTGGCCAATAATGCAAATGTTGAAGACCATAATATTTGCATGTGAATTTCACTTTCCTTAAACAATGATATTATAGGTGAACTGACTGCAAAGAGTTGTACACCAGGGAAACAGTCTTGTCAATGTGAGCTACGTCAAACTGAAATGTATGGGTCATATACATATTCCTTTTGCGCACATACACACACACACACACACACACACACACACACACACACACACACACACACACGCACCAGCACCCATTCACTATGTTGTCTGCAATATTCATGAAATCATTTTAAAAGGCAGCAGTTATAGCTTGGATTGATCTAAGAGTTCCTGAATCTAAAAAAATACAGAAGGCTTAGCTTAGCGGGAAAACTAGCATCTTTCAGTACATTAACCCTTTATGGTTTCATCTTGTAGAAGGCACACAAACTACCACAAAAGTATAGTAATCTTCAAATGTGCAAAAAAGCTCAGTTTACATTAATTCCTCAATAAAAGAAAGAAGGGAGGAAAAAAAAAAAAAAGGAAATAAGCTCATTATCTCGCTCACTGCCTTCCCCTTCAGTTTCTGTGGCAGAGAAAAGGATTGCAGTGCAGAGTCCATGGGCGTCATAGTAGAGATGTGCTTTAGAACCGACACAAACACCTCTGCAGTTCTTCCGTTGGCACTTCGTAAAGCATTCGTGCAGATGAAAGAGCAGAGGCAGAGTCTTTGCATGTGTAGCGTGACGTGCACATTTTTGCAGGTGGTTCAAAAAGACGAGGGGATGAGGATCTCCAGAGTTAGTGTGGTGACTGGATTCACTTTAAGAACAACCCAGCAGAACCAAAAAAATACAATGACACATGGTAGTTGACAGAAAGCAGCACTGTTGAGTTTCTCCCTCATGTAGTATTGTACCCCCACAGTTCTTTTTAAACCGATTTCAGTAACAGCAGGTGTTCTCAAAAAGTCATCCAGCATTAGGAGGCACATCTGGTCCTTCAGCGTCTGCCATCCCCTTCACCATCTCCTCCATTCGTCCTCTTCGTCCTCAGTTATTCAGATGCAGGGGAGGACTCAGTGGTGGTGGGTGACAGCTTGGGGCCTCGGAGGGCCTGTGGGTTGACGATGACCTGGATGACAAAGTCCTTCTGGATCTTAGTGTCTTGCAGCCGTGTCTTGTCTGTGAGTAGCTTGCCGGAGAAGAACCAGCGCTGGTGGGTGGCGTCGATGTCCTCCTGAACGTGCAGCTGCTTCTTCAGCTGCCCTATGGTGTCCGCCATGCTGGCGCTGAGACGCAGGTCCTTACCTGTGGACATGCGTACCTACAGGGGACAAGCAGCATAAGAGTTACTGAACAAAAGCTCCAGAAGAGCCAGCAGTGTCCAAAAGTGACGTAAACATAGATGCTGGTAAAATTTGTCTTTCAAGGATAAACCATGATGATAACTTATAATAATATATATATATCATTCTATACATAAGAATGATACAGACTAAATTCGTCAGAATTTTACAGTTGTGACAATACAAGAACAAACTACTAGATTATATTTGTCTAATTTTAAACAGATAAATAACAGCTTTACAAGTTAGCACTACCACTTGGATCTATGAGCTACATGAAGTTACACCTCTGCTGCTCTATCATCGTCTTCCATGTGTTTTTTCACTGTTTACCCCATGTATACAGACTCATAAGCAAAAGAACTCACTGTTTTGTTTTAGTCTTGTAATTTTAGCATGGTTTTACTCAAGATTACATGCCTTAAATATGTCAGTTCAAACTATACTGTGATATAAAAAAAATGACCAAATCCCAAAGAAATTTGGGTTAAAAAAAAATTTAGCATGGAACAGTATAACCTATATAAATATTAATAAACATTTCAACATGATCAGTACATTGTTGAGAATGTGGGACAGCATTTTTGTTACTACAGTAACATAAATGTTGCTTGGTACCCAGTAAAATAAGTTAAAATAAGCACCTTGAGCTGGAATTCCTTCTTGGGAGCTACAGGAGGTTCGGGGCTGTCGCTGGGGTCCTCATCGCTGCGCTCTGAGATGAGGTTGACGGGTGGAGCCAGGCAGTAGACGGGCAGCTGGTAGCGGTTCCCGAGTTCGTCATAACACTCTGTCAGAGTACCTGGAGAGCAGTGTCGAGGAAAAGAGGAAAACTGTCATTTAATTCAACCAGATTAAATAATAGAGTTACCTGATTTATAGACTGGATCAGCCTGTTATTTGCAGTTCTGTATTTGGTTTATTATTTGTTCTCTGTCCTCACCGTGTGGCAGTGTGATACTGGCTCCATCCACTATAGCCTGGGCAAGCTCATGGTCGTTACACTCCAGGGCCACAGCCGCGGCTTTCAGGGCGTCCCAGATCTCCTTGCGGCCCTCGAAGGCCGGCGCTGTGTCCCAGAACTCGTCCCGCTTGCTCCGTAGCTGGCCCTCTGTCATCGGATAGTCGCTCTTCCACTTGGGGCGATCTTTCTTCAGAGGTTCATTACGTCCTGTGATGCGGAGGAGAAGCAATAGAAGACTGTTACAGCAATATAGTTGTGAATTTTCGTGTGCTGAGTACAGTATCATATTAAAAAGAAGTTTGTGACCACTAGTAGTGCCATGGTGCAACGTTTTTACAAGTGGGTCCCTGTTTGTATCATCTACAGGCACGAGGACATGCATGGTTGACACGACACACGTTCCTGCCGCCAGTTTCACCCTTTTCTGCCGATCTACCAAAAAAAAAAAAATGCAGCAACAAGCTAACAAAAACAGTGACGTAGAAAACTGCAAGCAAGTAAACATGGGTGCAAAAATGTTGCAAAAATCAGCTTTGTAAATGTTGAACTTTACAAGAAAACTCAACGGGGCACCACAGAATGAAGAGAATAGGTGAATTCATAAATGAATAGCACAATGTTCCCATAAAATACATATCCTACAGTATGCTTTCATCTCTTAACACTTATAAACAGAGCTGGCAGCAGAGAGAGAAATGCTAACTGTCACCAGAGACAGAACATCCCACCCCACTATGTCATCCGAATCTAAAATTAGGAGGTCACCCAGAGTTTGCAATATGCATGAAGTATGTGTAGCCTATATCTGTCTATGTAACCTTACCTGTGTTTCCCACCATGCAATATTAACACAAAGCAGATCTAGGCCAGGAGAGCACTTATTTAAATGGGGGCAATACTGAGGGTCACACATACACGTGCGTACACAGACAATAAGATAGCATCAGGAAAGGAAATGTACCTGGTTACCTGCCAATTACACACCTACCAATATTTTTTTAAATGGATGCAAACTACCAGCCACTTCAGTTTATACTGTCAAAAAGCATGTTCAGTTCCCTTTAAATATCAAGTACTAAACCTGCCTAAGCTCATCTTTACAAATGCCCGAGAGGCAGAGATGCCAGTCACTGAGGAGTGGAGCCATGGAAAATGAAGAGGTGTAAAAAAGAGACAGCGCACATCCAAGAGGTTGCCTTTCTTCAAACAAATTATTTATAGTGCAGGCGGCTTAGGAGGAGTAATTGGGAAGACATGGGGTGGTGTAGGATTAGCACATGGAGCAGAGAGTATCCCAAGCGAAGCAAAGGGGGCTTCCTCACTGTGGATATTTGCTGAGACAAATGGTTGAAAAAGTGAAATATCTAGCACTCTCCCTATAGGTTATTCCACTTCCTGGGGCAGAATACACAACAAACTATCCTGATATGATCCTCTTCTCAGACATGAAGCTAAAGCACCTACTATTTTCTAGCATATATATAGTCTATGTGAGTATATTTCAGTCTATATTTACTGCTGTAACAATAGATCATCATATCGGTATGGGCCACAACAATCTCTCAGTTCCAGAGACTCTACCCTACTCTACCTCCTGAGCCACAGCTGGTCCGATATACAGTCTCTCTCACAATATGATCAAAACACTGGCACCAGTCTAGCAAAGCCTTCTTCTACTGCAGATATGTAAACTGTTCTACACTGTTGTGATTTCTGGCAGTTTAACCTTTTGTCAGTTTATGGCTGTTTGACATTTAAATGATGTTGTAAAGCTGCAACAATTAGCTGATCAACTGATAGTTGACTGTCAGAAAATGTATTGGTTTATCATTTAGAGTCTTTTTTTTTTTTAGCAGAAATGTCCAAACTGTCTGATTCCAGCTTATCAAATGTGAGTGTTTTCTGGTACATTCAATCTTCTATGATAGTTAAATAAATATCGTTGGGTTGTGGACTGTTGTTCGGGACAAAAAGGAGACATTTGCGGACATCACCTTGGGCTTTGGGAAACAGTGATGAATGTTTTTCACCATTTTTGGATATTAGTTGCAGCCCTACAATGCTGACACATGTTGTATGTATTAAATAGGCTCAGACTCCATTTCACCTACTGTATATGATTCCTCCTCTTTGTATATTTCCATCTTTAGTTACAGATATAACATAATATTATAACATTGATGAATGTCTTGCAATAAATTGTACTGCATTTTGTGAGTTACCCTGTTTTTAGTGTTTTAGTGACTCCCTGTTCCTGGGAGGAGGACTGACTGGTGATGCTTTAAGTCAGCTTGATAACTACAGGGGATATTCTCTGAAGAGTTTAAACACTGCACAGTTAGAACAAGCAGATGTGGGACAGCTGAGGGCTTTGCAGTTTGACAAAAATGATCAGAGGATGAGTTGAACTGAGGAACTGAGACAAGCAGAGGAGCTTTCTCTGTCTGGCCCTCATATGCCTCTCTGAAATGTTTGATTTCTATTGTGTCAGTTTAAACTAACATTTGATACTTCAGAAAACCCAAATCTATTCTTTAACAAATGTCAATTTTAATCTCGTTTGGCTCTTAATTCTTCATCAGCTTCCACCCAAGTGCACTATGGTTAGAGGCCTCAAGTGGCTGTGTAGGAATCAATTTTTGAAAGGATACCGTTCTATGACTCAATAAGTGTGGTTTTGGTGGATTGTGTGGATTGAGTGAAAGGCGGGCAGTAACAGGAAGGTTAGGAAGTGACTCAATGAATAGCCCCATTTTATCGAAACGAAATGCAGCAAACCAAAACAAAACAGAGACATGAAGCAATGCATTACAGACACATGAAGCAATATCAGGGTGTTTTCATCTCACTGGGCCCATAAAAGAAGTTGTCACGTGTTGAGGCTACAGTGAAGCGTGTTGTGTTTATGAGCGTTAATGAAATGACTCATATAAAAGATATGAGGGCCAGATATGCAGCTGCTGCTTGTTGCTGTATTTCAGGATACAAACAAAACAACAACCCCAACAGTTGTTATCTTATTGTGGGAAAGGAAAGTTTAGCTGTGACAAACAATGTTGCTTTGGGTCTGTAAAGATGTTGAACAGCCTTACTCACTCCTGATGTGAGGCAAATAATAAATGTGGGGTGTTTTCTGTGTTCCTCTTTAAAAGGGAAACATCAGTGAATGTTCACTGAAGCAGATCAACAGGAAAGAAGGCAAGTGCACTCCTGACTGAATGTATGACTGTATTTCCTTAAAGCACATGAGCACATATGCATGCACTCCCACATGCCATCCCGTCCTTGTAGCTGGTTATCTTATGACCACACTGCTGCTCAGCTTTGTGCAACTAAAGATAAAGGGGAAAACTCAGCCACTGTACTTTTGACAAGTTATCTGTAGCATCCACGATACTATTTTTAAAAACTAAGAGAAAGTGTAGCGTCCCCATACACTTGTTCACAACTGAACCTACAGGGGACAGCTGTGAACAGAGTGAGCAACGAGGTAAACGAGTCCCCATAAGTCCCTTTATTTTCAGACTCACCTCTACTTTCTACATTTCGAAGACTACAGAACATCTCAAAAACTATGCTTTGAGATTGGGGTTGATCATGAGCTCTATAGCCTGACCGATACTCGCTGATAACCAATAATCATATTTGAGACTTCCAGAAATCCAATAATGTCAGCCGATATTCATTTAGATAAACACTTAACATTAACATTTTTTGATAAGGATCCCTTAAATTTGTTTTTAGTATTTCTGTGTGGCTACATATTAGCCGATATACACAGATAGCAGTATATCTGTGATAAGCCAATATATTAGCCTGTATAATGTAATTTATCAGTGAGTTCAGTTATATTTTCTGCCTCTTTTGTTGATTAATGCAAAAACAGAAGAGAACCAAGCAAAATTGTTAACTCTTTAGGACTGCAATTAGTAATTTTACTATTAATGAATTTATGCTTAAATCGATTAGGCGTTTGTAATATAAAATGTCCATCACCAGTTTCAAGGACCTTTGTGGCAGCTCATCTTTCTCAGATTTCCTGTCAACTATCAAAAAAAAAAGTCAAAAATGCCATTAAAAAGATACGATGGTGACATGTTCAGCCATTTATTGTCTCTGCAGAGTTAGACCCAAAACTAAAGGCAGTGATAAGAGGCAGTAAATAAACTAAATCTGGATCAGGTTCTGAACCACAGTCAGGACAGACGTGTCGATCCACAACACAGTTGGTACTCAACACACACCAGGAAACATGGCTACCTGAGTGCTACCTGTAAATGTAATATTTTATTTTTTGTAGCCTTTTATTGATATCTTGTGTCAACAACCACTTCCTCCTATGATGACCACCTTCAAAACTTGTACAATGCAAATCCCAAAGCTACTGCTTACAAAGTAAAGACTGGATGGGAGGAAATGGAATCAATGAACCCAGATTGTGAAAACTGAGAAATACAACATAAGCCCTCTATTGTATCTGACCTCCTCTTCTCACTGTCTGTACGAGGGTGTGCCGAGCAGAGTAGAGTCAGCCCCCTTAGAGAAGCCAGTCAATGATGCAGCGGGACATGATGAGACTTGTTCTTTATCGGACCCTGGTAGGGAGTGTCTGTTGATACCAATCAGGGTGGGAAATTACCACGAGTGCCGCCAAAACTTGGGAAATCTCGGCTGTGGCGACTTTAAATAGTCTATCCTCCGGCCACAAAATTAAAAAGACAAAGCATGTGGTGTCATACTGACTAAAACTCTATATTAGATTATCGTTTTGGGGATACAGCTATTTTGCCAGGGATAAAAATCATCCTTCTCTGACACTAATACTGGAATCAGTTCTGAAAACCTTCTGTCATTCTGGTGTAAACTGGAGACAATTTTTGCTGGAAAAAGACTGACTCAAAAACTTTCCATCAGTAAGTTTGGAGGAGACGAAGGGGACAGAGCCTGCATCCAAATGAATCACAGACAGATTACTAAACAGTCACTATAAAAAGGGAACTTCACTGCTCCAGATATGCTGAATGTGAAGTAACTGCAATGACTGAATCTGATCTAGGGGAAATTTTTGTTTGTCAGGAGTCTGGGCAATTGCCTCAGAATTTTTTACATAGTCATTTAAGAAAATCTACTTTTACTATTTTAGTTTGAGTAAAATAATTATAATGTCTCTTATTAGGTAAAGTGCTGGAGTGTTTGGTTGACAAACTTCACATTTTAAGAGAGCATCATTCATAAATCTGCAAGTCTAACCATCCAATAAAAAATAAGCATTCATGTATCACACCCCATCATAAAAAGGTCACACTAAATTTCAGCGACATTGTTGTCTGGGGTCAAAACTATGCAAAAATTCAGAATGCCTGCCAATTCAGCTGTGCTGTGCCTGCGTCATTCAGTTTAGTCTGGTTGTAAATATAACATTTAGTCCTGTTAAGTGCTCAAGCAGCAATCCAAGTTCCATCCGTCACCATCAAAGACAAGTGTAAAAGAACAAAACGTGGCAGTTCGCCAGTGTTTATCTTTAGAGGAATGTTATCTTCCAGAAAGGGTAATGGACATGAACTCAAGTCCCTGGAGAGAATAACTGGAATATCAGCAACTTTGGGAATCAATGTAAGCTACTATAGAGTTGCTGGTTACAGGAACCACAATGCCTTGCCTGGTCACTGAGATATGCTGTTCACACCATATCACCACTTTTAAAGTAGCAGTTGTCTCAACAAGCTTACTGTTGTGGGATTAAGAGCGAGGCTTCAAATTGTCAGGTGGGAAAATTGTCAGCGTTGTTGTAGGCGAAATGTCAGGAAAATGTAGGTGTAGTGTAGGTGAATTTGGCTGTAGTCAGTGTTGAGAGTGGGTCTGGGATAGCAGTGTTTGCTAGATAACACAAGAACAGTTACAAACAGATTCTGCAGGCTATGCACTGGTCTTAAAGTAACGGCACTGCATTCCCACTTGCAACTAAAAATGTGTTTTCAGCAGTTTTTAAATGGAAGTCTGACTGTCTAACCCTCTCCCAAAACGCAAACTGCTACCTGTCAACGTCCTTCCCCTTTATTTGCTGTTGTGCAATTTCACTTATGTATTTATGACTGTACAATATAACCCCTATCTGATCAACCTGCAAGAGAAAAACTTGTTTTGTATACACGCAGTCCAAGCACACTAATCTGCAGTTATAGTGTAGATAGGTAGTGTGAATGCAAATGCATCCCTGACCACATAGAAAGACCACAGCATGGTACAGTAGACTACCAAAACACTACAGATTTGTCTATGACATTTTTTTTCCCCGTTAGGAGCAATCACAGAAAAAGAAATGTGAGCGAGGAGGTGAAACCCTACCACAAGTGGTCACTTGAGATGCCGTTGACTCACAGTCTGATGGGAGGAGGGGGATGCACCTGGACACAGGGAGTCTCAGACGAACTCCATTGCTGTTTTGAGCTATTCTTTAAGCCCCTTTATGTGTGCTGGGCGTTTTAACTCTGATTTGCATGCAGCTAACACACACACACACACACACACACACACACACACACACACACACACACACACACTTCAAACAGTGTAGTCTTACCTCCGCGTCCGCCGTTCCTGGAAGAGCCTCGGCTCTGTGTGTCCTCCCAGCCTTCCCAGTATCTCCCCACACATCCTCCCATGGTTAGCAGGCTGCAGATTGTTTCCACGCGTCGTACTAGCTGAGCAGGGGAGCCATCACGGACGATACGATGGTCTAGGTCCGATGAGGAGGACGGGTTGCAGGTCCAGTGATGCGAGCCCGAGAGGTCATCGGCACCGGCAATATATATGTTTGATAGTGCTGAGCTGATTTCTACGCGTTAGATCGTAGTTTCTGTCTTTCTGTATTAGTGCTGTTAGTGGTTAACACAAAGATTCACAGCTCGTGTCCTGCAATTAGGTAACAAGAGTTTGATAGCCAAACCAGCAACTCACCGCAACAACTGCCAAACAGTTGTTTTCAAGTGTTAGGAAATAACCAGCCGCTTTTCCTTCATCCAGCTGCTTGTTAAGTTGTTAATGATGATGTCCAGCTTCCTCGCTAACAAGCTAACAGGGCCAGCCACCTAGCTGCTACCACGACACGAGTAAACACAAACTTCCGCGAAGCACGTTGAGTTTCTTATAAATACGGTGACAGTGTGAATTTGCAGCTTCCCGCAGCCCTGAGAGTACCACTCTAATATTTAACACTGTCTCTCGGATTTTTTTTCTCTTTAACCCCCCCCCAAACGTTACTCCCCTCTCTGCTGGTAAAAGGTGACTTGCGGCGGAGCTAACGACAACCAACTTTTTTTTAACGCCTGCGCATGAGCACGCAGGCAGGTGTTGCGTTCTCTTACGTCAGGACGAAAAGCAATTGTGAATGTTTTACACACAGCAGCATAACCCATACGGATTCTTTGGAGTATATTTTTTAATGACGCGGATAGTAATTCATTTGAAATAGTTAAAAGTACAAAGCTGAGCCTCGTTGGAAAGGGATACCGTCAGGAATATCAGAAAATGCCACTTTCCCACTATTTGTTCTTTTATTTAGGGAATTCGGGCTGTGCCTGAAGGTATCACCACAAACTAAATGTTGCGGTTTTCATTTCAACCTCAACACGAAGTACATGTAAAAAAACAAAACGCACGAAGCACAAGTATTTCATGCAACATACACGTAATCCAAAGTGCTTCGATTCAACAACCCATTGTAGGTTAACGGTGCATTTTGTTTAAAGTTTATATAAAATAAAACACGTGCGTTACTCCGTTTCGCCTCACAACTTTTCGCGCATGCGCGGCTTTAGAGGAGTCGCAGAGGCATGATGGCTGATGAAAGTGCCTTGCTGCTGTCTCTGGTGGAGGAATTTGTCTCGGGGCTACAAGACAGCAAGGCCAAAGATACAGCAACAGGTAAAATTAAAATAGTCTTCATCATATTTACATCGACACCTTTCCGGAATAGCTTGTTGTGAAAAATAAATGCTGGTGAAGCTGCTGGAAGGATGCGCAACACAACCCAGCCTGATGGTTAACGAGCTAACTTAGCGCCACAACATCCTGTGTGGTGTTACTTAGCTTACACTACAAAAACACACGCGTTTTGTCACAAGTCTGCTTATTTAGTGACCGTACCTGCACACAGTGAATATATCCCTAACGTTTTATGCTACTGTCATCGACTGGTACTGTGAATTTTAATGCTAGTTAATCTGTTTTAACCGCATGCTGCTTGTTAGCTGTTTGTGTCCGTATGAAAGCATCCTGTCAATGAACTCTGTACTTTTGAACCCCGCCGATGCTGCTTGTTAATCTGTACTTAACTACCAGAGATATAACTTATTTATGTCCATGTGTTGTCTGCTCAGTTCTGTGTGTGTGTGTGTGTGTTTAGTTATCTTATATCTACATAGCTACAGTTCACTAAACTTGGTTTTCTGTTCAGGTGTCAAAGATGGGCAGTTCACAATACTGCAGCTGGTGGAAGCACTGGGGTAAGCTTTCCACATGTTAACTGACACCACAGCAAAAACAACATCAACAACAGCATGACCACAGCATTTATTTTTATTTTATTTGCACACACATAAAACTGCATAAAATCTAGATAATACAAAATAAGAGCTGTGTCAGGAGATGCCAAGAAGCCACAGGCCACTAAGCTAACATAATGTAGGAAAATACAGCAAAAATACAGCAAAAAATGACAACAAGATGGACACAAAATGAGTAGAAAAACTGACCAATCAGCAGACAACAATCCAATAAAAACAAAGAAATACATGAAAAACAATACGGGGGAAAAAGAAGGAAAAAATGGGAAAGTGGTCTCAGACAGATACTGAATATATGTCAAGAAATAATTAGACATCATGAATGAAATGTGATGACAGTTTCCTTTTAAGATAACAAGCTCTTGATAACGTGTACTTTGGCATTCCATTTTTGTACACCACGATATCAGAGGGAGTACCAGCCATGTTTCGTTTTGTAAAAAGGAATATGATCAACCTGTCTGGTATTATATAAATGAATTTGGGAATTAAATTTGAAGAAGTTGCTAAACGATGATGGTAGAGAAATATTTATATATAAACACATATCTGATGAATATTTATGTCATATACTGAAAGAATGTTCAGTTTTTTGAATGGGGGACGGAGACGCCTTCTTACAGTTTGTGGAAGTTTTTTCTCTCTGATGCAGTCTCTTATTGGTTTAAGTAGATAAGAGAGGTGGTGAGAGATTAGACATTACAGAAGCAAGTTTCACTAAATTTTGTCATCACCCAGTGGACTTATATATGACGCCTTCTTAAGATTTTTGTGTAGTTGTTGTACAGTACTTTTTAAATTCAAACACAGACTGCATCACAGACTACTGCTCATTACAAGGCATCAGTTAAGCTCATGTGGAGATACACTTTACATATTTCATTTCCTCTCATCGTAGGCTGAGTCTGACTAGTTCTCAGCCTCACACTCGAGCCAGAGGAGTCCAGCTGCTCTCTGAGGTTTTACAGGAGTGCTATGGAGATCTTACCGAGAGAGAAGGTACACCTCTTTCACTCTCTTTCACTTTGTTATACTCTTATCTTTCTCTCTTCTCTACTCCTAAGTTGTTTCTAGAGTTTACAAATAGCATATTTGTTCATACTTAAATTTATCATAACATTTTTGACATGGTATTTGGTTCTAAAACTCAATTTCCTACCAATAAGTTGAAAAAGCAAAGAAAGGATGATGGTTTTCAGTGACAGCAAATCTTACACATTATCTCAGCATCTTGTTGGCTAATAAACGCTAAACGCTGATAAATGTGTGTGTTTACCTCGCTGCACTTTATCACAAATGTATCACTGCAATTAGATTTTTTTGTAGTCTCGCAGTGCTAATCAGGTGGAACATACTGTATTTCTGTACAGGGTTATATTTTAGCAGCATGTCTCCCTGTCTCTCTGCTCCACAGTGGAGGTGCTCATCGCTTTCTATGAAAACCGTCTGAAGGACCATTACGTCATCACACCACCTGTCTTACAGGGGCTCAGAGCACTGGTGAGTGTCAGACAAGTCTGTGGTGCATTTCCATTGACTGCAACATCTCAAACATTCTGTAAGATTAACTGACTGTTAAGTGTATAACTTAGTTTGTGCTTGTAGGTTTGAGAATCATTTTGAAAAGTTCCAGATATGACAGCAGTGATGAACATACACACTGTGTGTTTGTACTACAGGGTTATATTATTTTGGCTCTGTCTTTGGGTATTATTTTTGTATGGTTTTCGATATTAATTCAATGTATGTTGTGTTAGTTTTTTGGGTTTTCACACTCACTTTAATCTGATTTGTAGCTGTTCAGTTAATGTGTTTTGTTGTGAGCTAAACTGTTGTCTAACTTTCAGTTTATAACAATAACTTAGATGTAATCATTTGTGCTTTGGCCCATTTGTCTAGACAAAATGTAAGGCCTTGCCTCCTGGCTCTGCTGTTTCCATGCTGAGGTCTTTGTTCCAGGATGTTCATGTGCAGGTGAGACTTGATGTGGTGTTTTTAAAAATAAAGATTTTCAAGTTGCTGCAAGCAAGGTTTTATAAAAAAATTCTCTATATCTACTCTATATTCAATGTAGTCTGTTTTTGTTAGGAGGCCCTGCGCGGTTTGTTTCAGGGACAAATACAGTTTGATTCGTTATGTACAGTATATTACAGTATACAGTCTTAAGTTTATTTGTGAGGAACAAAGAAAAATGATAAAAGTACAGTAACAGTAGTAACACTTTAATTTCCCTTTGGGTTTAATAAAGTATATCTATCTATCCATCCATTAGTGTGTCATTCACTGACCTAATGTAGCTACAGTTATTGTCTCATGTGTTCTGATATATGCATACACACACACACACACACACACACACACACTCATGTAATGTTTGACCACACAGTTTGTGTTGATGCCGTTCTTGTTTCTCTGTGTTCTGCGAAGCACTTATTAAATATGCTTTGTAGGTCTATTTGACTCATGTCACTAAACCAAGGCAGGCAGGTAAAGAGCTCTCATGATTCTGCGTCTTCTCCCTCAGTCGCTGATGCTGGGAGAGAGAGCCTGCGTCTACAACATGCTCATCAACCTCATGGAGACCAGAGAGGCGGGTAAGAGACAGATAATGGGCAGTTGCTGGTAGAGGTAGGCACTAACGCCCGTTTTAGTTTGAAAACTCTGGGATTGCGTTGTAGTCTGGACGGGCATAAACGGAGACTTTTGGAAACAACGACGCAGACACCCACGTTCGCTTCCTGATTGGGTCCTATAAGTCACAACGTGTCCTTCCCTGACTCGTCACGCCCCTATCACGTGACAGTTTCACCGCGTCGTCAGTCCAAGCAAAGAAATCTCTGGTCTTACTTTTCACCGTTGCTGTTCTTCCTCTGTAGTATTTTTTTTTTTTTTTTTTTTTTTTTTGCAACTAAGCAAATAGCAGACAATCTGCCTCCTGTTTACACTGGCACACACATGCCCAGTGTACGTTAATGGTCATGTGATTTGCGTTTTCAGGCATGGATGGAGAATATTTCTGAAAAATACTCTTTAAAATGCCATTTAAAATGAAACTCTGGACGTAGTCTCAGAGTTGGCTGAGTAATCACTGTAATCATTGCTCGTCACTGGGGAGTAAAACTCTTACTTCCTGTGTAATAAAGGTCAGAGTTGTCACACTTTCTTCTGCTTTGTTTGGCAGTTGGGTAATTTTGCATAGATTTACTGTATGGGTTGCAAATAGAGGGCTGACAACAAAGGTTGTTTTGAGAAAGGCAGCAGCATGTTGCATGACACACTGTCGCCTCACTTCTGTCTCCCTGTTTTATTCGACAGTATAAGTAAAAGTAATAGAGCTGTCTTGATCTATAAAGTATATAGTTGTAGCCCACAGCGTTCTCAGATTGTGAAGAAGAGATAAAACTATTTTTGTAAGTCTAATTCCTCCAACTTCATCCACAGAACTGAAGGGCTTGGGGGCAGACTTTGTGTTTGGTTTTGTCCAGTCAATGGACGGGGAGAGGGATCCTCGCAACCTCCTGTTAGCCTTCCAGATAGCCAAGAACATCATCCACCGAGGTTACGATCTAGGTGAGAGCACCTACAGGCGCACACACGTACTACCTCTATTTTCTGTATCTCCTTCTGTCCCTCTCTGACTTTTTTAAAAAACTCTGCTACTATCCAACGAACAGTTCAAGCACTCACATTTTTAACCAACTATGTATGAATCTATTTAGCATCCCGTTCATTTCCTGTCTGCTGTCTTAGGTAAATTCACAGAGGAGCTGTTCGAAGTGACATCCTGCTATTTCCCCATCGACTTCACCCCCGTAAGTCCCTGTTTACTCAGCTGTTTTAGACTGAGAGCTGTTGAAAGCAATGAGCGTAGCAGACAGAAATGGCATCACTGACTTCCTGTGACCTCAGACAAACTCGAAAACAATACAGTAACGGTCTCGTCGTCTGCACGTGCACATCTCCCATCTCTATGTCACAGAGGATTGTTTGTTTGTTGTGTTTTCACATGTAGGTTAGGTCATTAGTTTTTTGGACTTCAACTGTTGGTTAAAATGTGTAATAGCCTGAAATAAGACAGTAGGCAGGATTTTATATTTTAAAATCCAACATGTCTGATCAGTTATAACTGCAGAGAAATTGAATCATTACATCTTTAAAACATGTCCAGGTACATTCATGACTTTTTATGTCTTAATAGCCAATTTATCTTTTCTTGAACAACCCCGCCTCTCCCTCATCCCCCCTCCTAAACCCTCTACCCACCTTTCCCAGCCTCCCAATGACCCCCATGGCATCACCAGAGAAGAACTCATCCAGGTGCTGAGGGACGTCCTCACCGGGACACCAAAATTTGCTGAGGTAAGACTGTTATCAGTTTACATTTACACTTTACTTTTTGGCGTGATGCGTTTTTAAAGAGTGTTTATTGTCTGTTTATTACTTCACTGTTACAGTTTCTGTTGCCTCTCATCATTGAGAAGCTGGACTCAGACGTTCAGAGCGCGAAGCTGGACTCACTGCAGACTCTGGTGAGAAATCGCAACTTATCTTTAAAACTCTTACAGCAGTCTGTGGAGCAGGCGGATGTAAACATTTGACATAAGGTTTAATGTTTTCATTTGGTTGCTCGAAATATCTGTATTTCCTAAAAATAATGTCAGGAAAAGAAGCGGCTAAGAGATAAAAAAAAAAAAACAGCAAAAGAATCACCTCGCATGTTGATCTTAAGGGTACATTTATTTGCAATCAACAGGCTGACAGTTATGTGTAACCTATGAAGGTGAATCAGTGTGTTGGTGGAAACGTTGTACCTTGTTGCTAATCTCACCACATTTGAATATTTTTTAGGCTGCTTGTGTGTCACAATATGAACATAAGGACTTGGCAGAATTCCTCGAGGGACTGTGGACGTCACTGCGCAGAGAGGTTTGTTTCAGACAAATTAACATTAAAACAAAGTATTATTGCAGTGATCGTTCTACAAAGAGCATGTACGTTTTGATTATGTGTGTATATGGTTTCTAAGATTTGTCAGGAGAAAACTAAACATCAAAGAGCGTTCAAAGCGTTCTTTCTGTCTATTAATTTAAGTTCCTCTTTACCACCCTTTAGAACAAGAAGCATCTTTAAGGTTCAATTCACATGAACCTATACTCGGGTCTGTTTATTGAAACTCTGCAGTGTTTATTCCATTAGTTTGTATTTTTTGCCCAGTTGTAAACAATGCCATTTGAACTCATGTGGCACCACATTATGGTTCCAAGATGTAAAAATGTGAGTCTCAACTGTCTAACAGTAGAGCTGAGGAGTGGTTCATCACAAGTGAGAATGTAATTGAAACCAACTAAAGGAAATGTCCAAAAGCAGTATATGCAGTGTCTCACGCTTAGAAAGCCAAGTAAAACAGGTCTGGTGTGATGCTAATAATCAGTAGTTTTTCTTAATTTAAGAGTGTAGATGAGTTTTTTTTTTTATGCTACAGGTGGTGAAATCACATTAAATCTATCAAATCAATTCCAGAAATGCATCAAAATAAACTTTTCATCCACAGCATTCCCTCTTTTGTTTGTCTCATCGCAGGTGTTTCAGACATCCAGCGAGAGGATCGAGTCTGCAGGCCTCACTGCACTTACCGCACTGACTTCCTGTCTGTCTCGCACGGTCCTCAACTCTGACTCTGACGATTCCCTCAGCACCTTCTTGGGTCTTGTTCTCAAAGGTGAAATGTGAAATGTAGCATATTTGCACATTTAGTTTAAAACCTGAGACGCACATTTTATTGGGAGGTTGAATAAACCCCTGAAGTGTATAAAAACATGTACGAAGGCAGGAAAAATGAACATGAGAGAGGTTCCTGAGGGCAAAATAGTTGCATAAAACTTGGATGAAACAAAAACATCAGAATAGGAAAAGACTTGTTAAGTAACTGACAGCTGCCGTGGAAAAAAAAAAAGATGCGGGCAAAGTGACAGTGAGTCAGTGAGAGGGTGTGTAGATGAACTACATATGTACTGACTGTGGTAATGGGTGGTTTTGCTGCAGTGTAGCGGTGCTCGTGAAGCGGGGCAGGAAATGTTTTTTTTTGATACCACAGTGACTTCAGGTTTTCAGTTTTAACCAGCGGCTTTCACAATCTATGTTTTGTATTACCCTCAGATGATGGTTGGTTGGTCAACAAACATCCTAACAATCTTTGTTTGCGTATTTTTTTTAAATTACATATATACACAGCTTTATAGATTTTTATATTCAGATCATTGACATAGATTAGTGATTATACCTCAGTAAAGTAACCTCAGTATTAAATCTATAATTCTTGATGGGGCTTTCCTGATTGTAACTGTAATATACACACTGGGGTTTGACATTAGATGATGTTTAAAAGCCAGTATCAGTATTTTTTTTTTGAAATAGCAAATAGTTGAGACTTTAGTTGATGTATGAATCTGTCTAAAGAATCCCTCAAATTTTCAGAAATCTTTTTCATCTATTCAGGGTAGAAAAGTCTATGAAACATCATGTGAGACACTCAAAATTGAAACCAGTGTTTTAGTGTTAGGTCTTTATGGTAGGGAAACTCTAGATACAGTGTGACTTTAACACTTTAACACCCACAACTCAACAGCTTAACAAGTACATAACACAACCGACTCCCTAATAATAAAACTTAGCAACAGGCTTGATATTATCAGCCTGACACTGTGAGACATGTCCAGTGGTTTTTTTTTTTTTTTTTATTGAGCATGTGATGTTGTTCCAGACTGCAAGCATCACCTGTGTGAGCCGGACCTGAAGCTCGTGTGGCCCAGCGCCAAGCTGCTGCAGGCTGCCTGCAGCGCCTCCAACAGGGCGAGCCACATCGTAACAGCTGCTGTCATGCCCTCCCTCATCGAGCAGTACAACAACAGAGCAGAGGTAGAAGAGGAAGACTTGACATCCAGATGTTTATTAAGTTTAATATGAACATGTTTTATGGCTATTTAATGATGGGGAGTGTAGTGTTTTTATTTGTACTGTTGTACATGTTTAGACTGTTTTTGAGGTTATTCTCTTGTTTTAGGCGCCAAATCCAGTATTTTTATATTGTGATGATATAAGTAACTTTTTAATAAAGGGGAAAACATGACTTTTTCCTCTGTAAGCAGTGTTCCCATAGACGGACGTTACTGGAGGTGGTGCAGCGATTCATCCAGTCAGTAAAAACCAGCCAGTCCTCAGAGAACGGTGAGTGCTGTCCAGTCACTCCAGACTGGTCATGTTTGTGCACATCCTCTTCTTACAGCGTCCATGTGTTCCACTTTAAAAATGTCATAGTTTATTGGTTTTGGTGCTTTTATGTTAAGCACTTTGTGTTGCATTTTATGCATGAAGTGTGCTATATAAATAAAGTTTATTAGTATTATTATAATTAGTCTTTAAATTGTACCTCCGCATTTGTTGGAGATTATAATCACTATGTCTCCACAGGCTTTCTTCTCATTGTTTCCTCTTCCTTCTTAAAAGATTATCAACAATAGTACAGAATTATTGCTTAGTTGTAGCTTGGATCCTGATCAAAGCTGGATATCTTACCAGCTGTCATGGGTTCTGTTGCTCATCTGTTTCATGTTCTTGCATCACTGATATGTGTGTTTTTGTAAGTTTATACAGATAATTTGTCATTTTGGAACTTCCAAATGTTATTTTCTCTTGAGAATGACTGTTTAGCTGCAGTGTGTACACGACCGTGGAGATTTAAGGCAAACTAAAGATAGACTAAACAAAAAATCGACGTCTTTGTCTGTGTCTTTGTCTCTCTGTCTGCGTTTGATCTCTCCACATTAGAGGAGAGCGTGCTTTCAGCCTTCCGCCCGTCTCTGTGCAGCATGGTGTTTTCAGCTCTGTCAGAGAGTAACGCCAACCTGCAGATCACAGCCACTTCTGCGCTCACTTCACTATCACAACAACCAGGTGCGATGCAACAAACTTATACATCTATCAGTTCAGAGTCTGTTTTGATCAGTATTTGATTTGTATACTGAGAGAGATTCTCTCTTTCAGGTTTGCTGTTGGACTCTGATATCGAGCTGGCTGTAGATCACCTGACCAGACTGTTGCTGACAGAGGACGATAACAGCGTCAGGTCAGCTCATGTCGGACAGCTTTCCATCTGTCTTCTACACACACTTGCTCTCACCGTAATGCGCTCACATTGAGTACTTTTAGACAAATTCAGAATCAGATTTTTAACATAAAACCTGTCTCTATATGTCTTGTTATATTGTTCCCTCTAGTCTTGCTGTGGTGGAGTGTGCCGGATCTTTAGCAGAGCTGCACCCAACAGCCTTTATCACTAAAATGATCCCAGAGCTAAAGAAGGAGATGTTTTCTGGTAAGAGAAAAGCATACATTAAAATGTAAAAATGTTTTGCTTCTTTAGCACATTGAGGATTTTTTTTTGATGCAGATCAACAGAAATACTACTTTTATTATATTCATGTTTTTGAATTGACAATCATACAGTAGAATGTCACT
Source organism: Scomberomorus guttatus (assembly GCA_038419695.1). NCBI lineage: Eukaryota > Metazoa > Chordata > Actinopteri > Scombriformes > Scombridae > Scomberomorus > Scomberomorus guttatus. The sequence continues at coordinate 18,059,423 of CM076465.1, read as the reverse complement.
TCATGAATATACCTTTCCCCTCCTTTCTCCTCTGCTCAGAGCCCATGGAGCAAGACAGAGCAGCTTCTGCGCAGCATTCCCACCATGCAGTGCGTCAGCGCTGTTTGTCTGCACTAGCTGCGGTCTCCAAACAGCCCAGTGTCGTCCAGGAGAGCACACCTGTCCTCCTGGAGGTCCTCAGTTCAGCACACACAGGTAAACTGACGGGCAGAGAAGGTTTTTTTGGCTTCAAGTATAGACGTGTTTATCACATGTTGAATCTTCTCAAACAGTCAGAATTGTTGCCTTCGAAAAGTACTGATTTGGATTTTTTTATTTTTTTATTTTTGAGAGTAAAAAGGGAACAGAAACAATTTTTCATGAGTTGGCAGAAGGATGTTCAAACATACAACAGCCAAAGCACATAATGGGCAGTGTGATGTAACACTTTTTGAGCTGCGTCGAGCAAAACAAGGTGGTGCAGATAGTCTATTAGTTGTTCTCCAAATACAAAAAGCTGATGTTCATGCAGGACGGTAACATTACTCATCAAATGTTGAAATGCAAGTGTCAGCTGCTGCATATCTCCCATCTGCAGTGCACCAGTGTCAAATAACAGGCAGTGATGTGTCTGTTGTTGTGCATCCAAACAGATTAAATTAACAGAATTGTCTCACTTGCGCAGGCTCAGGAAATACACGGACACAAGTAAAGCTTCAGGTGAAAGACACAGTCATTTCCTGTCGTTTCAGGTAGCGTTAGTTTCTCGGTGGAGGAGGTGGTGTCGGCATGCTGCAGCCTCCAGAGGATACCAGAGCAGGTCGAAGACACAGAGGAGACGGGACGATGCTTCCATGACATCATCATCCCGCGCCTGCTGTCTCTGGCGCTCCAGGCAGCACTGCAGGGTGAGCAGTCGTAGAATTTAATCTATTATCTCAGCGTAATACTACATTCCAGTGTCACCAGCTTTAATTTCTACACGATGATCTCCAATCGTCTAATTTCAATTCATTTTATTAACTGAAAGGACAGCACAGCGAGGTGTGTGTTTAATGGTGACCTAATGCTGTCTGTGTCTCTCTGATATCTCACTGGTTCATGTTTTGTAGGTGAGGGCTCATCTGGTCGTCGTAGTCCTCTGGTGGAGGAGGCGGTCCTGTCTGCCATGGTCCCTGTCATCAGTACCTCCTGCTCCAGGCTGCAGCCCACGTCAGTACAGAATCTCTGTTTCTGGTTTTACTCTCTTTTAGTTTTTTCTTCTAAAGCCACATTACGAGAAAATCTGCATTTTTTTAAAAATTTGAACGAAGACGGAAGAAGAGATGAAACGAAGTCTTAAATTAATGCACTGTGCAAACACAAGGGATTCATCAAACAGAAGGTCATGGGAAACAATGCCATGGACAGGTGTCATTCATTTTTTTTTACAAAGTAGAGAGACTTATAGCTACTGCTACAGGCTTTCTTAAGCTATCAGGAAGAAGCAGAGATAAGGGGGACATATATGTTTTGTGATTTTCTGTTGTTTATATACTGTTATGATGTTGGATATCTATGTTAAACATGGTCAAAGGTCCAAAACTTGAGGTGAATGTATGTAAAATGCCTTCTTCAAGTCAAAAGCCCAGACTTCAAACTGCTCTGAGCGCTTCGTTTGCAATGTTAGCACTACGTCTTTCTCGTGATGACGTCAGATTGTTTGCACATGCCCACAAACAGCCATCCGTTTGTTACCTTTGTTGCTAAGGTTGTTTCAGGGGTTGTTCACGTTGTATACTCTCATATTTCAGATTAGATTCCGGCTCAAACGTGCACAGATGTATTTGATAAGTTTATATTTTGAGTAAAGAAGTGAAATCATACTACTATAGTTTGTTCTGATTGGTTAGCTCCCGGAAGCTATGAAGAGAGTGGGCTCATCAGGAGGGGGGTCTTAAAGAGACAGGAGCTAAAACGACCTGTTTCAGACAGAGGCTGAACTGAGGGGCTGCATAAAGAGCCAGTATAAGATAAATAAGGGTTTTTTAACTGTAAATCATGCAAAGATATTCCAGTAGAGCCCCAGAATATAAATATAGACGTGGAAGGGGAGCTTTTTTAGTTTGCTAGGTGTATGTTTTTTTTTCTTTAAAAAGTTTGGGTTTTTTTTTTTTTTTTTTTTTACTTCTGCAAATCAAGAAACCTACATTTTCTACTAGTTCCTGTCTGTTTCTCACCTTTTCTTTTCTTTTCTTTTCTTTTTGTCAGTCTCTTTGATTTGTTTTTTTAACTGGGGTTTGTGTGGTTTCCTCTTCGTTGTTTTATGTTGGCAGGTTGGCAGGCCAGACGACATCGAAGGCCGTGTCTCTCTTTCTGGACGGTGACGTCTCCTTTTTGCCCGACAACTCCTTCCCCTCACAAATCCAGCTGCTCAAGGTGTGTATGCACATGGGTTAGTGTGTACGAGTGTCACCACACATTCTTCATCATTGCTTTGCCATTCATTTTATGATAATAGAAAAATACATATTTGTCTTTGAAGAATGTATTTAAAAATTCAACAGTCTTGCAGAATTATCCATATACCTCCTATCATTGTATATTTCCCAGCCCTAATTTAGGTGTACATTATCTAAGATTCTACAGCACTTTTTCATGTCAGTGTTACATGAATATTGTGGTTATTAAGGCGTGTAATGATTTCCCAGAAGCAGCAGGGGGACTCCTGGAGCCAGTCTCAGATGGTTTGTCTTCTGATGGGCTGTGTGTGTTCACTACCTCGCAGTGTGAGTCTCAACTTGACATTTTTTGCTTTTCATCATCACGAATGTTTCAGAAGCTGTATTCTGAGAGTGTTGTGTGTGCGGTCTAGGTGGAGGTGCCGCAGATAGACCGCCTGCTGTCAGAGCTGGAGGAGATGAGCTACACCTGCAGCCACCCGCTGTCATACACCTCCGCCGCCAAGTGTTTCGCCGGCCTGGTCAACAAAAGACCGCAGGGTCAGTTTGTGTCCTTAAATTCTTCAAAGTCACAGGTTTCGGTTCCAAAATCTGAGAGCTTCATCTCGTCAACTACAAGCTGTTGCGATGGTTTGTTTGTTTTCTTCTTCAGGTGATTCTCTTGACAGCCTGATTCAGAGGACGATGAAGAGAATATGCAGTGAGCTGGATTCACCATCTTCATCTGTGCGCACTCAAGCATTCACCCTCATGATCTGGGTAAGAGTTTCTGCTGAGACTACTGATTACTTTTTTTTTCTCCTGTACTGTATGTGTCAAAATGTTTGGTCAGATAATTAGCACATTTGGTGTGTGATTTTTAAAAAAAGGTTTAGTTTTATTTCACTTTTTTGAAAACAAAAAAAAACGCCAGAATTTGAAAATAAAGCCCTCCTCCTGCAGCCCCTCCCACCAGATGAGCACAGGCATATGCACACACTTCAAACACAACAGCCTTTACTACTGCACTCTCACACAAACACACACAACTCTCTCTCAAGGCACAACAACCTTTAATAAACAGTAAATGGTAAACGGCCACAAAAGTAATGAGTCTCCCATCTCCCTGCTTGAAATCAAGTGATATCCAGTCTCTTTAATTGTCCGCCTTCAAACCCTCGTCAGTCACTGGTCCGTCAGAGAGCCGGACCTGCAGCTCCAAACTGAGTCCCAGAGCGACGAGCAGCACCAGAGACGGCTCAGTATCCGACCTGAAGTCGCAGTGATGCGTAAAAATCTATCACTGCTTTTTACTTCTGGGAGCTGAGTTGACTTCCATTAAAAGTCTCTCGCTCCGGTGTTGCTGATAAGACGATGCGCTGTTCAGTTTTCCCCGCACTACAGGCAGTAGTCCGATGATCGTACGTTGCTTTTCATTCTGCTTTCTGTTGATATTCTCGTGTTTTTCTTTTCTCCTCCTGCAATTCATTCAGTCCCGTCACTTCCTATCCGTCGGTATCCCACTGCTCTCCCGGCCTCCAAACTTTCTGTGTCATGTGCAATGAGTGCACGGCTGAGTGCGTGCAGATAGGCAGGCAGGTAGGTAGATTGACAGGCAGGTAGCCAATCTGATTATTTCATTCAGGCTGAATGAAATGATTGGATAGACTTATTACAGGCCTGCACCAGCCACAGATATACTGGATTTTTTTTCTTTTTTTGTCAGAGCATTTGATTTATTGATTGCTGTCGGGATGAGGCAAAAAATGCTTCTAAAATACAGACCTACCCTAGCTTGAAGTGGTAAATTAACAGATCAATATATTAATACAAGAAGCAGCAAGTGCAGTAAAGTTTCTCTTTGTCTCCAGGTTGCCAAGGCTCTGCTCCTCAGATACCACCCTCTGTTCACAGCACTGACTGACAAGGTAAAGACAGTGAGCAGCACATGTACCCACAATAGTTATTGGAGGTATTATTTATTTCTGCATGTGTGCAACTGTCCTTTTATTAAACACACATTGATCTTGTGTTTTATAACAGTGAATTTTCTTAGTTTTATTCTCTCCATTTACAGTTTTTTTTAGTTTTTTTTTTTTTTTAATTTTTGACTCACTGTGTATTTTCGAAGCTCTTCTCTCTGCTTGATGATGCTGATCTGGGTCCGATGGCAGCGGACGGCTTCTCGCTGCTGATGAGCGACTCTGCCGACATTTTGAACCGCGGTTGCCACGCCGACGTACGCATCATGTACCGCCAGCGCTTCTTCAGCGAGAATTCAGCCAAGTTGGTCCAGGGCTTCAACGCAGCTCCTCAAGGTACCAGGCAACAGCACCACTGAGTAGATTTAAGTCACATTTCATCCAGTTAACATCAATGTCCCATGTTGTAAAATCAAAAAAGAGGTAGACAGCAAAGCACGCCAGTTTTAGATGAAATCAGAATACATAGACTTGATCATTTCCACCTGGTTGCAGCGTGTGAAAGATTATTCAAACCTTATACATAATGAAAGTGATAAAGCCTCAGAAGGTTTCTCAACAGCATTTACAAATCTCAGTTTTATTACATTTGATTCATGTTATTCATTGTGTGCCTCTCCTTCAGAAAAGAAGCCCAACTACCTGAAGGCTCTGTCCAACATAGTCAATAAACTGCCCAAGCAGGTTCAAGTCACTGAACTACCAGCGGTGAGTAAAGATAAAACTGTTGTGGTCTCTGCAAGTTCCTTTTTAAATAGAAATTACGGCCATTAATCATTTGAAAACTTATAGCGGGCTTTGGAAAATAGTCAGCAGTAGTGTTAAGTTTTTTTATCCCTGTCCAGCTCCTGTCACTGCTGCTGGAGGCCCTGTCATGTCCTGACCGGGGCGTCCAGCTGTCCACCCTGTCCTGTCTGGAGCCCGTCCTCATCGACCCACCACCTGCGCTCATCCAGCAGCTGGAGGCTTTGGTCAACAGGCTGCTGGCCCTCACCTCTAGTCCAGCCATGGTTAGTGAGATATCATACCTGAGAATGTTTACTCTGTACTGAGGTGACCAGTAACTAACCAGCTCTTGTTAATTCCCATATTACTTATCCTTGCATATGAACCATATCTTAATCAGCCAACTTAAGATAGTCATTATATAGAATAAACATGTATGCTAGCCTCGTTTCTCTCTTTTGCAGAACGTAAGGATCGTCTCACTGCGGTGCATCAATGCCCTTTCCCGCTTCCCTGTACACGAGGTAAAATTAAAAATAGTCCATGTTTTATATGTTTGAGAATTCTTAAATTCTAAAATTAAGAGCCTCTTCTTGACCTGCACTCAAGTAAAAATAAGCTTTGAGGAAACTTTCAGACGAGACACTGAAGACGAAGCTACAGATCAGTCGCATGTCACGCTGTGTGAAACTGCCTTGATCAACTTGTGCCACGTAACATTCTTGTCATTAGTTATTATATTTATCCACAACTGTAATAGCAATAATATTTTTTTTTTTGTCGTTATCGTCACCCGTCTGTGTTTCAGATCTTGCCGTTTCGGGCCCGGGTGCTGCGAGCTTTGGCCCGACCTCTGGACGACAAGAAGAGAATGGTGAGGAGCGAGGCGGTTCAGGCACGAGGAGAGTGGTAAGAATCAGCTGCTGCCATTTTAAGACCAACAAGAGAAATTTAAAAATACTAAATAAATTTGAAAACGCATCGTATCTATTTGACAGATTTCACCATTTAGTTCTTTGTTTCAGTGGTCGTGCACCTTTAGTCCTATAAAAGTGCATAATCGACCGTGAACCAACTATTAATATGCAAAGAATGAATGTGAATACTCTTTAAAATGTTTCCAGGAGGCAAATAGGCAGATAAATACCCCAAATCTGAAAGTCATGCTCTGTACTTGTAAATTTAGCTCCCTGGATTAAATTGTCACATGAAAATAAGAAGATACCAGCTGCTGCACTGTCACAACAGGATGTCTCTTATTTTACTCATAGGTTCCTCTTAGGAAGTCCTGGTGGAAGGTGATTTTGCATCTCAAACACAACCCAAGTCTCCTACCTTCCAACCTCCACCCACCATGGAAGAATAAAGGGAGATGAGAAAAGGGACAAATAGAAATGGGGAAACTCACTCCAGGAGCAGGTACCCAGTATCAAAGCTGTACAGCTCCCCCTCTTCTCTGTGGATTGTTCAGCACCCTTCCCTCCCTCCCACTCAATCGCAATTCCTCCATCTTCTGTCTTTTTTCCCCTGCTTACTGAAATGTTTTTGTTGTGACTACCTGTATCTTCATGAACGCACAAATATGAGTATCTGGACTGAGTGTGGAGCATTGTCTAAGTTAAAAGATTTGAAAATGACCAGTTTGTTGCCTCATGTTCAGTATGTTGTTGTTTTTCTCACTACGTATCGGAGAAAATGTCATAGAGATTTTGGTGGTTCAGTGTTTCATGGCTGAACATGCAGAATTTGAAAGTACATTACAAATGACCAGAGCCTAAAGTTTTATCTTTAGATTTAATACTTTGCAGGTCAGCATAACCTTCAAAATGCTTTCATAATCACAATGAAATGAAGGAAAACATTTGGGTTAATTACTTGACCAAGTACAATACAACCAAGTATAATAATTGGATTTTCTGTCACTGAATTAATTAATGAATCAACAAAATGTTATATTTTTTTTGCAAGATTTTTAGAATCTGCTGCGGATTAGTTGTTACCTTCTATACAAAGAGAGAAAGCAACAGTTAAACATTCTCACTCAGAGCTGAGCGTTGGAGTGATCTCCTGATCTGTGGTGGCTGGGATTTCTTTTCCAAACTTTTTGACCAATTTTAAGAATGCGGCCTGTTGTGAACGTCACTTAACTGCATATAAAGACGTGGACTTAGAGCCAAATGAAACCTCTGAGCAGCACTGAACCCAGCAGGCACTTATAGCCTTTTATCCTTTCATCAGGACGAATGTGTAATTGAGCAGTAATGCTGTGTTTGATTTGTGTCACTCTGGTGCACCAGCCGGGTGGATCAGAGTATGACCAGGGAAAATGTGGATGTGCCAACTGTCGTCTGGTATCTCACTGGGTGACATGAATCAAGCACTCCAGACATGACTTACATTTTAATATTCATTTTACATAATTAAATATGTTGAGGTTAATGTTCATTAATGGATTATGTGTAAATTATGTGAACAGTATGTCGAACATCTGCCTTGTATTCACTCAATATTTGAACAAATATTGACGCTTCATCATAGTTAGTGTTTGTTTCATTAAGGTTGGCTGACTATGGACCTCACATCAACTTATGCCAAGGAAATAGACTATTTAAAATGTCTAACTTAAGATGTCATTAAAAACTTTGTAATTATATGAAAGGTGTTTGTCTGTTTTTTCAACATGTTAAATATCATCTTAAAATGAAAAACAAGAAGTATCAAACACTTATTTTATTTTTTAAAAAGACAAATCAAACTAGAGCACAGCTCCCATTGGTTACAAATGATATCACAGCTGTATGTCATGTTTCTATGGCAACTACCAATTCATCCATCATTAAAGTTATTGGTATGAACATGTCTGAAAGGGAATTAAAAATCTGGAGTAATATTTCACAGTGCCTTTTTATCACCTTCTTAAAGTGTCTTTCATTTAAAGGCTGGACATCTTAACAAGGCACACAACAATGTTAAAGATGATAAAAATGAGTGCTGTGGATCAAGCTGTTGGTTTTTCGCTCTTCTTTGGCACCAGATCATCAGTTCAGATCAGTGGTTCTCAACCACGTCAGTACAGTCTCCACAACACAGAGAAATACCTCACTGTGACTCAGTGAAGGATTAAACATGCAGAGTAGTAAACTTTAAAATCACATTTATGAAAATGACTATATAAATAATTAAAACAAAAACGTATATTGGAAATATGTTGAGAACCAACTTGGGATTTGTCCTCATCTCAAGACACATTAAGTTATCATGGATAAGAGTGCAGGATGGCCTGTCGCCACAGGCTTTGATCCCTGACTCAATATCTTTTCAAGGGTCAAGTGTCAGTTATTAAAGGTGCTATGTTTGCTTTTTATCATCAATAAATCATGAGCACATTATAACCTTGTAAACAAATGAGACCGTCCCTGAGAAGACTGTCACCTCTATCTGCCTCCAATCTACATTTTACAGCATGTCATCATCCGCCAAAATCAGAAGCAGAGCGCTGTTCCGCTGGAGGAAATGAAGCTAAAGAGGCCACAGATTCTGAGTTTCCTGTGGCTTTTGACTTTAGAAGTTGTAAAAGGCAAATGGAAAAAGAGAGATTTATCATTTTGTCTTTGGAGAAAGACGGCGTCAAGAAGCAAGCAGGGCTTCTGAGAAATGTAGTCTTAATTTTGAACGGCTCTTTGAGATAAATGCTAACATCATAGCCGGTAATATTTACCAACTTCACCATCTTAGTTTAGCCTGTTAGCATGCCAACAGCTGCTTATTAGCACCAAACACAAAGTACAGCCGAGGCTCGCTAGTTTTGTCGGTATTTAGTCATAAACCGATATTAAAAATTTGACCTGATGATGGCTCTTGATAAAAACACGGAGGATTATCAGAGTTATTGGAATTTATTCATCTTTGAAGGACCTTGAATATCTGTAGCAAATTTCATGGCAATCCACCAAATAGTTGTCAAGATATTTCACTCAAAACCAAAGACATCAATTTCATGGTGGTGCTAGAGGAAACGTCAGAGGATCACCAAGCTCATTAGAATTTATCCTGTAGGGATCTTGATTATATGTAGCAAACTTCAGAGAAATCCATCCAATAGTTGTTAATTTCACGCTGAACCACAAATGTCAACCTCATGGCGGCACTAGAGGAAAAGTCAGGGGATCGCCAAAGTCATTAGGTTACATCATCTGGGGGACTATAAATGTCTGTGCAAAATCCATCCAGTAGTTGTGTGGCGGCCCCACAGACTGACAGTGCCATCCCTTGAGCCACATCACCAGCATGGTTGAATTAAAACAACAGCATTAACATACTGGAACACGACAGCAGCTACTAATCTTTTTCTATGTGGCCTAATTTAATGTTGTTTATTATACTCCAGGTACCAGACTACAGTATGCTATTATTGACATTTAAAAATCAAACCATAGCACCTTTACTGACCAGCTGCAGTGTCATCACTACTCAATGAGCCTTTATAAAGTCGGCCATTGCCTTCCATACTGCCTCGCCTTCTATCCATCCTTCCATCTTATACACCTGTCGTAAGAGGCTGTAGTGTTGGTGCAAAATTTGCAGCCCAAAAAAAAACAAAACAAAAATGCACAAAAATTGTTTGTCAAGCCTTTGTCAGTTTGTCAAAAGGCGTGGGAGGAAGGAGAAAAAGGTCTGGGCTTGAAAAGATGCTGGCCAGCAGCACCTTTTTTTTTTTTTTTTATAAATCAGTTTAATCAACAGCATTGCAGTCGCAGGATGATGTCAGCTGGTGGAAAGCTGTGCAAGTACGCCTACAAGGTCGATAGTCTGGGAAATGATAACTGATCTAAGAGGATGAAGGAGGTTTCTCGATGAATCACGAGTGGTTGTTATTTCCATGTGGGTTCATACTTCTAACGTTAAAAATACAATGTAGCAAGAAACTGTAACTACAAAGCTTCTTTTTCCTTATCAAGTGATTGTAGCAGCAGACCACGACAGACTCAGTGAGAGCTGCTTGTACTGCACCTCGCTCGTCACATCAGCCACGTTGCTTGTAGTGTAAATGCGGGTTAAAGGTTCTTGATATGGTTAAGAGCTAAAGGGTGAGGGTCAGATGGCCATGGGGTCTCTTCTGGTGTAGGTGCAGTCCCACATGATGCCGTCCCCGTTGGGAAGGTGGCTGGAGGGCAGGAGGACCCGTGTGAACCAGTGACTAAGGAACAGAAAACAAAGGAGCTGAAATCTGGCTGGAAACAATAAAGGACATTTTATAACTAATTTCACACATTTATTCACTTTTGTTTTACATGAAAACTTTTAAAATGTCACTTCATGTTTTGGTAAAGTCACTTTCTGTGTGATTGTTGCAGTACTGGTGCACGGACCATAAATTTGAGTTAAAAGGGCCGTGTGGAGTTTTTCCATTGTGTTTATCCTTGAGGTCTAACCAAACATATTGTTTACATCCATGTTTACCAGCTAGCAGCCTTCTTTTTCACTGCCTTTGTTGGCACATTAATACTTTTCTTGGCCCGTGGGACCCACTCATAAAAACATGCTCCATAGTACCACTCAAAAACTCCACAAGTCACCTTTAAAGTTCTATGTATTTTTGTATTTTGTATTTTAAAATCCTGTTTTATTCAAACTGCAAAAACAGGAGTATCCATCAAAACTTGAGCATGTCAAGAACTGAATATTTTCCACATTTAACATGTTGGAAGCTAAAGAAGCTCCCCAAAAAACCCCCCCCCCCCCAAAAAAAAAAAAAAACCCCACAAAAAAAACCCCTAATAATAATAAAAATCCATATCTAAGTGGAATAACTGGGATGCAAACACACTGAAGTGAGACTGAAAATGCTTTGAAATACAGTATAACAAGAAGCCACTTGTTTGGGTTAGGTAAGTTTAACCCTTTAACATGATTACATGCGCCATGTAGGAAAACAGAACTGAACTCACCTCCTTTTCTCCACACCAAACAGTAACTTCCAATTGTTCATTTTACCATGGTGAAAGGGATTTCTGAACACCTGCATTCACAACAGAAGAAACATAAACAGCCATTCCTGTGTAGCTACTATTGAAGGTATATTTTGTACTTAAAACATGCAGAATTAACAACGCAATCTAAGCCTTTTGTCCTAAAGTTAACTACTCCGTGTGTTCCACCTAGCTTTAAAAGCAGTCATGTATATATAAACCGAATCCAACAATAGTCCAACACTGACTTCAGAGGACGTACCTTGCCCTTCGCCTTTAATCTTTTGGTCTCTTTGTGGTTGATGTGGCGCTCCACGCTGGTCTCCCCTCTGCTGATGAGAATGGTGTGCCACAGGGTCAGCCCTCCCAGAGCTACTGCCACCGAGCTGCAGAGAGTGGGGGGGGGGGGGGGTTGGAGACACGTCATAACCTGACCTCTTTCTTCATTTGACTTTAAAAACAGAGGCAGATGAGTGACCGAGTGTTCCTCACCTGGTCAGTACCCAGAGAAAGATGATACTCTTGTGGGCGGTCGTCTCTCTGAAGCTGTAGGGTGGAGAAGGGGTCTGATAGTAACTCTGAAGGGGACAGGAAATGGAGTAAATATAGAAATATGGAGTTATTCCACTTTTTCTGAGGGTTTTTGGCTCAGGATCAAAAAGGTGTTTACAATATGGGTATGTTAAAAGCCTAACATGCTGGACGTTGAACTAAAAAGTGATCTTTGGATGCAGAGGACTTCCAAACTTTGAACCTAATTGGTATTCAAAGCCTAGAGTTGTTTATCAGCTGGTGCATCCTGGATCAGAGGTAAATATGAAAGCAGAAAGCAAAGGTCCTGTTTCGCTCTGCGTTCGCCATCTAAGCTTCTTACTACCGTCTGGCAGGTGCTACAAAACATCACTGCTCCTCCCTAAAACTGGACAGACTCCACACGAGAAGGAATTCATCCCGCCTCACCTCGACAGCACCGTAGGCCTCCACAAACATGTCCCTGCTGCTGATGCTGCAGTAGATGCAGCCCAGCGTCATGTAGAGGCAGAAGGAGAAGAAGTAGCGATGGTTGAAATGGCCCACGCAGTTGTTCAACCAAGCTGGAGACATGTTCAGTTCCACATGTGCAAAGTGGGAATTTAATAACACTTCAAAATCATAACAAGTAAAATTCATTTCGTGCATTTTCTTTTGAGTTTTTTATTTTTTTTAATAAACGTGTTGCTTGTTAGAAGGATACGACAGTGGTGATCCATCTTCAAAACGCACCTGTAACATAACCCAAGGTGAGAGTCAACAATCTATGCTAAAGACTGGCAAAAATAAACATAATAAATGGCAAATGGTGTGGAAATTTCTGCAAAAACAAATGCTACTAGCTACACTAAGAGCTAATATTCAAAAATATGTCATCTCTTGAAAATAATTTGAGGATCTTACGTGTTGCAGATGCTACAGTGGTGCGTCCTCGGCGGCTTTGGAGTGATACATTTCTTACAGATGGACACTGAGGGAATGTGAACTTTATCCTAAAATAAACAAAACACAAAGATGAGAGGATGTATTATTGTCGCATTGAAGTCAAATCTTACCAAGTGCTCACCTTGTACCGTGGCAGTAAAAACGAGGTAAACCGGAAGAATTTTATTAAATAGATATCTAACCACATGCTGTACATTTAAGCGCCTGCTTTTTTATATTTTTGGAGAAAAAAAAAACAAGTAAAAGACGTCTGCTGCCTTTTAATTAGATTTCCAGCTTCCTAACTTGCCACAGCAATGTAAAAAAATGCATTAGAGTCCCTTAATTGAGCTGCATGTGACATTCTCAGTAAAATCTACATCTAACCGATTAGCAGCCTGATACCTTGGGTGGATGTCCTGGGGAGGTGGTGGTGGCCTTGTAGTAATGGAAGACCACCATGACGAGAAGCCAGTGGCCGCAGCAGAGGTGCCAGGCGACCCAGTACACAGGGTAGGTGCTGATGATTATGGGTAGGACGAACAGGTAGACGATGACCAAAACTGAGGTCATCAGCAGGATGACCAGACAGACAAACACCTGAGAGAGAAGAGACGGTGAGTAAAGAGTTAAGAGAGAGAGAAAAAAAAGAAATGAGGAGAGAAATCCACCTACTCACCACTCCAAACCAGCGAGTAACATTGTCCACAATCCAGTAGACGGGTTCAAACACGCAGTCCAGCAGGGTGTCTGAGTTGTTGAGGCTGTTGAAATACAGTGATTTGAGGAGCAGCTTGCTGTAGATCCACAGCTCCAAACACCTGCCTCTGATCCACGGTTTGGCTCCCCCGCCTCGGCCTCCCCTCTGTGGACGACACAGCCGGCACCAGCGCAGCGCTAGTCGCATGGCCCGGGAGAGCTGCCACCTCCAGCTGCTGCCCATACGCATGCCACCACCACCACCTCCACCTCCTCCTCCTCCTCCTCCTCCTCTACACACTCTGCCTTCCAGACACACACAAACACACAGACACACAGACCAGCAGTTACAAACGCAGGCCGTGTAAAACAGCAGCTCCTCGTAGCGTAGCCTGATGACGCCTGAGGTTTCCATTGTCGAGTTCCTGAGCTGTAGCAGCTGCTCGCGAATTTGTGTGCAGAAGGTAACAAAACAGGAAGAGGAGTGAGATACAATACAAGAAAAGAGGCAGAAGCTGACATGGACCTCCTCTCCTAGAAAGCCCTCTGTTTCCTAGAAAGCACTTGAGCGATTCAAGTTCGGTGACGGCATCCTCCGTTCGACACATGTCAGTCAAAGAGAACAAAGACAGTGGCTATCAGGTAATGAGCTATGCCCATCAGCCCCTACAAATAAACTTCTCCTGTTAATAATTCACAGCAAATCCACATCTCCACGCCAAAAACGTCTTAGAAACTTGCGGGGGAGATGCAAAGTGGTAACTCTATCCAAGTGAAATGCAAAGAGATGAATGTCTTAAGGAGGAAATAAAGTGGCTACCTGATCCCGGGGCATCATTTCATGGAAGTGAGTATTGGTTACATAGATAAGACTGTTCAGACTCTCCAAAATGGGATGGCATTAATAATGAGAGATGCTAATCAGAGACCTTAAGCAGACAGTCACAGCTGATACTTGACTTCTCGTGGTGAGCGCTGTAAACTCTGGTGGACAATATATGACTGTTTTGCGCTCACACGCATTTTTTCAAAAAAGCTTGCGAGTTCAGAAATGATTTTTCAAAAGGCCTGACAAGAAACAGCAAATGTGACACACGTCCCATCTGTCAACAGCACTGATAGGTTTCCATTCCATCTTCATTAAAAGGTGCAACATTAATTAATCATGACATTGTTTTATAACATCAGTGTGACTGCTGTTCATGTATGGAAGCTCATGTTCGCCAGAAAAAGGGGGAAAAAAACTGCTAAGAAGTCAGGAATGACAAAAATAAAAATAAGTCAGAATTATGGAATATTAAGTCTCAAAATTTTCATTTAGTATCATTATTTTAACTTACTGTGATTATTTTATTTTTGTCATTCCAAACATTAAATCTAACAACTATTTCATCAATTAATCTGCTGATTATTTTTTTAATTAATTCATTAATCTTAATATAGTCTATAAAGTGTTTAAAATGTGAAAATGGCCTCACAATATCTCAGAGCCCACTGTGATGTTTTCAGACACAATTTAAAATGTATATAACAATAAAAAGCAAGAAAATTCTCAAGTTTGAGAGGCTGGAACCAGCATGTTAGACATGTTAGCTTGAGAAATGACTGAAACAATTCATCAATCAGGGCTGCTACTTATTTTCATTATAGATTAATCTGCCAATTATTTTCTCAATTGACTATCTTTTGGTCTGAAATGTGAAATAATTATGAAAAAAAAACAGCCATTTACATTTTCTTCAGGCCCACAGTGATGTCCTCAAATTGCTTGTTTTGTTCAACCAAAATCTGAAGATTTTCACATATGACAAAAGCATCAAGTCCTCACATCTGAGCAGCTAAACATTTGGCATTTTGCTTGAAAATGACTGAGACAATTAATCGATTATCAAAATAGTTGCTGATTAAATGTCTGTCAATTAACTAATCCCCATAATTTTGTTTCTTTTTACTGGTGGAAATGGGCTTCCATACGAATAAGACCTGTCACCTCTGCTCAGAAATGGATAAAATGACTAAAGTCCTCTACTTATCGGCTGTAGCTTCATCCAAAAATTAAAACATAATTAGCGTTAGGCTGATAAAATATAATAAGTTGTTTTGTTTACTCAAAAGTATATAAAGTAGCAAATATTAACTCTCAACCAACAACATTAAAATGCTGTATCTATAATATAATATATAATAAAACAAGGGCCATTTGTTCCATTAAATTATTTTACTTTAAGTACATTTTGTTAATAATACTTTTGTGAGATTTTAGTGCAATCGATTATTTTTGGATACAAAACTTGAATGCCGCCCACACCTGCCCGCTGCACAGACAAGCTGTCGGCTCACAAAATAAGGTCTGTAAGAGGCATGAAACTCATCTCCATATTCTGTACCTGGCAGAGAGAACATGAGAGAGTGGCACACAGCAGGACACCGCCGTCTCTATGGCAACCTGCTGGCCTAAGATGATTGCCTGCGTGTCTCGCTGTAATAAGCTTTACTTCGCCCTTCACCTCTCAGGGCGGCAGAGGAGGAAGCTGTGTCTGCCAATTTTCTTTTAAAACAGACTTTAGACCTCAACATGCGGCTGGTTTAGTATTTTACATGTACAATCTCATTTTTAAATGATGCAAAAATGAATGAATTAGTCAAGGATATTGACTGTAATATTTAGAGTAACACAGCAAACGTGCTGGCTGCAGCATCCTCACAAATGCTAAAGTTTACTTTTCACATAACATGAGTTTAAGAGAAATAATCTTGGTTGCTGGTTTGTAACAAACTGACACTATACTCATTTTATACAACAGATATGAATTGACTGATCATCTTATGAATAGATAATAATAAATAATAATCATTAGTACCAGCTCTATCTTTAGCCTTTTTGTTTGGATGTGTTTTAGTTACCATAATGAGGCTGCACATGTGTACAGTGTGGGCTGCTGGGTGGAAGATATACAAACTAAACTCATATCTGATGATATGTGATGACATTTTTTGGGTGGGTGGGGGGTTAGGGTTAATGTAATATTGTATAGAGCAACAATCAGCAACTATTTTGAGAGTGGAGTAATCGTTTCAGTCATGACACATTTTCTGATTCCTGCGTCTCCAGTATGAAGGTTTGTTGTGTCTCATGCTTTAAATAATTATAAACTGAATATATCTTTGGGGTTTGAACTAGTGATCTGAAGACGTTACCTTGGGCTCTGGGATTCTAGATTGGCATTTTTCACGATTTTCTGACATTTTAGATTAAATGATTGAACAATTAATATAGAAAATAAACTATGCATGCTAATGTTGTGAGATAACCAGCTTAAAGATCCCCTCCACACCTGTTTGAATAACAATTTGTGTCTGATGTGGTTTTTCCACCCCCCAAAAAAAGTGAAATTACCACCTAAAATCCTTAAAATTACATCTACTCTTCTGACTCCTGTCTCATCCATCTTCTCCCTTATTGAAAAACTCATAATCTATGAATGTGCTAATATTTTTCATTTCAAAAGTTTAACCTCTGGATGCAAGAGGTCTCCTAGTTTATTCTCATCCACACACCCCACTTATATAAATTGCATACTGGACTAGGACTGCATACAAATCAGTTGCGAGGTCATAAATCATGCCTTAAACTCAGATTCATGTTGAGCACAGAAAAACGTTCCCCCTTCAGCACATGACTGTGAAATTCATTCAGATTTTGCACATACAGTATAACATTCTGCACGGTGACACACAAACATCCGACTGAAGTAACATTAAAGATCCCCTTCAAACATCACCACTACGTATGACTGAATTATATTATCCTGTCTTATAAAATATGCAATACTGACAGACAGTATGTAGCAGTAAGTGAAAGCACTCCTCTCAATTAGCTACAATACATCATGCTTTAGTTCGCTAACCGCTAGCTGCCTCCAGTCCCCTTCAACCCGCCGTTTTAATGAACACCGTACACACACCCGGACCAAACTTGACATTGACATACTGTACCTGGTCAGGTGAAATGGGCGGACAAGGCAGCAGCAGCAGCACTACGGTCAGGTCATGGTAAGGTTTTACCGCAAAAGACCTCCACCGACCGCACAAACTGCAGAATCGCAGCAAAGAAATGAGGTGCTCACGAAGATCGTCTATTAGACAGATGATTCATTCAGTTGTAGGTATACGTCTTCCGGGCTAAAATCTAGACACCAATTAGGAACAGCTGCGAAACATTTGGAGACGAAAACGTTGCCGAAAGTACAACCTAGTCGTGGCAGTTACCCTGCGTGTTGCATTTGCTGCCATTAACACGGTAGAAAAAGGACATTTCCCCTCAAAAGGGTGCAGTGACTGAGAAATAATTCCAGAGTGAAACCTCTTTATCCAAGTCTCCTCTCTGGTGGCGGCCCGCTAGCGCGCCGTGGATTCTGGGATGTGAAGTTCTCTGTTGGTGTAACAGTTCATTAAAACGTCTCTCAAGTGACGCTGTCGTTGATACACATGATAAAACAACACCTCTTTACATATACACAGCAGCAGTTCTTAGCATGACAATAGTTAATATTTGTCAAACTGTCCATTTGAGACCAAAAACAGCGCTTTTCCAAAAAACTGGCATAACGAGGAAGTACTGAGTTGTCATATGATAGCAGAAAAATGGCCGCGGTGCAGTGGTAAGATGCTCTTTTCTTATTAAAAATACTCTATATTGACAATGTAAATCAGTTAAATCATGTATCTGTGGATATTTTGCTCATTTTGAGAGTGTACATGCTCTGTAAATGCGTGTGTCGTGAGCTGAATTAACTAGCTTTAGCCTCCTGAATGAAATACTTTTTTGCAGGTTTACTAGTCAAATGCAACATTATCATCTGTTATGATGCCTCTTTGGCCGTATTATTGTTATGTTGTAGTCTAGAAAAGTCTACGGGAGTGTGCCAAGGTTATTACAGAGGTGTTGTAGCACTTTAATATACATGTTGGTGAGGTTTAAACCTCAATGTACAGATTTCATTCTTACAAACACACTCAAAGGTTTTCCAAACATTACTGTCATTTTAAATACATGGAATACAAATAGAATAGAATAAAAGTGAAGTAAGAAAAATTACATTGCATCTCAATTTCTAAGAAAGTACATTTAATTATTAAATCATGGCCCAGATCTTGACTGCTGTTATCAACACATGCAGATGTACATGCAGAGCTGGCAGATGTGAATGTGGCTTAATCTGTGTTTTATTAAAGGCAGTACTACAAGAATAAATCTACATGTTTAAAACACACAGAGAGTGTTGTAATAATTTTAAGTAAAGAAACAGAACTACACCTGCAAAATTAGAGTGATTGTTCAGAAACTTCTGACTGGCAGTGTTAACTTACATAGTGACTGTGATGATCCTCAGTAGAAACAGCTGAAGCTGGTCTGGTTGACTGTCTCTCTCTTTTCTGTGCATCCAGGCGTTCCCGCGGGCGCAACTATGAGGCGGAGCTGCAAAGGTGTCGTCCTGAGGCGGCTCCCGTTGAGTTCGGAGACTACCATCCCCTCAAACCAATCATGGTAGTGCATCTGCTGTTATCACCGTCCTCCTGTTGTTCAGCATCATCATCACAAACACCACCACTTTTAGCCATGCACACATGCAGTCACAAACGTCTGCATATCTGCATCAGGGTCAACACAAACCTCCTCCTCCAAAGTTTCAACCCTCCTTATTATGTTATTTGGCAGAAATTAAACTTAAACATGGGTTATGGGGGAAAAGGTTCTTTTGGTTGTCTCTTGCATTAAAATGTTGATGGATGTTGGTGTTTCCTATTGTACACAAATGCACCACACAAGCAGATTTTTCAAATGAGTTTTACTTTCAGCTGAATGACTTTGAAACGGTAACACAGACTTCTAAAAGTTTCAAGTCTGTAGGTTCATTTTCAGGCAAACATGCAAAAATAATTGATGATGACTAAACAAACTCTAATCTGCGTGAAATGAGCTAAAACATACAGTTTGTTGTGGTCCATTAATGTCCCTTTAACAGCTCTGACCTGCCCCTCTCCTCCCCCCCAGGTGACAGACACAAAGACCCGCCGCGGGGCTCGTAAAGGCAGCACCTCCTCCTCTTCCTCCTCCTCTTCCTCTGTGGCCCCGGACCCCCTCAGCTCCATGCTGGACGGGACCGACCCCCTGTCCATGTTTGCCGCTGCCTCGGCAATCGAGACTCCAGCCATGTCACACAGCACCTCCGCAGGGGTCAGTTCACACTTTTATACATCAGAGCAACTGATGCGTACTAAGGCTGATACCTTTTTATTTAATATGACAATATCCACCATCGGTGTCGAGGTTATTCTGCGATCACAGGTAAAGGTAATGGACACGCCCAAACTTGATTTTTAAAGTGAAATGTTGTGCTTCCAGGACCTGGGGAGGAAGAGGAGGGAGAAAGAGGCAGAAGAGGCAGTGGGACCAGACTTTGAGCCCTGGTCGCTGAAGAGGGGAGAGATCCTGGCCAGATTCACTACCACTGAAAAACTCTCAATTGTGAGTCGTCCTCCGTCACAACGTCATGGACCAAGATCACCGTAAACTAAACCAAAGAAGTTCATTTAATCAAATTGTTTACACAGACAGAAATCTAATTCCAGTTTCTTTGTTTTTATAGAATCTATTCATGGGCTCTGATAGAGGTAAGACCTGGGTTTGTATTTAACAATAAACTTTATTAACCTAATGATCACCTAATGATTGTATAACAGTCATTATTATATTGATCATAACCATAATCATTATTTTAGAAAAACATAAAATTCATTTGAATACAGTATATAAATATACCAACTTGTTTGTTATAAACGGGTGAAAAAGAATTTAAAGTATGCTGTGTTGAACAGGCAGTGTGTCATTGGGATGTCTTGGATTTTGATCCAGCTAGTGACCTTTTCTCTCTCCTCAACTGTTACTGTCTAAACGGTTTTCATAAATGTGATCTTAAGAAAAGATAAAAGAACAAAGAGGCTGTGTGTTCGTCACTGTGGCTGAAAGTTAACAGATCGCTGCACGTCTGTGCAGGAAAAGCTCCTAGTCCCGGATCCTCAGCTGTGTCAGAGAAGGTCCGCACTCGCCTGGAGGAGCTGGATGATCTGGAGGAGGTAGGCGTGTGTTTATGCAGCATGCTCGTATACATGTATGCATGTTTTTTTGTGTTTGTATGAATACACTTTTATACATTAAAGATACTTTTGCTGCCTCCAGTGGTGCTTAAAGAAGCGGCAAAATTCATCAACACAACAGTTTTTAAAGTTTTCATTTCAAATGTCATTTCAGCTGAGCAGAAACAAGGATGTTGTTGACTTGTTGTGTGTGTGTGTGTGTGTGTGTGTGTGTGTGTGTGTGTGTGTGTGTTTGCGCAGGGTTCCCAGAGAGAGCTGCTGAACCTCTCCCAGCAGGATTATGCCAACCGCATCGAGGAGCTGAACCAGTCCCTGAAGGAGGCCTGGTCCTCCGACCAGAAGGTCAAAGCCCTGAAGATTGTTATCCAGGTACTGTTATCCTGCTGGTCTGCATGAGTGATGAAGCTGGAGAGAAATATTGACAGGAAGAAAAGAAAGAAATAAAGTTGAGGAATGGGAACGCCTAAAAAAAAACTCAACCTCTATGTCTTAGACAAATCCAAATGTTCAAAGTTACAGTTTCAGTCACAGCAGCTGCCTCTCAAACCTCTATATTTAGCAAAACTTCCTCCACTGATCTGTGATCTGTTTTCCAGTGCTCCAAGCTTCTGTCTGACACCTCTGTGATCCAGTTCTACCCCAGCAAGTTTGTTCTAATCACTGATATCCTCGACACTTTTGGTGCGTAAAGAAGTCTTGTTTCTCTCAATTTGGTTCTTGGTTTCTTTTTTTAGTGGGTTTTCTGACTGCAGTCTGGCTTCTTTTTTTTCTTTTTTTTTGTAGGCCGACTCGTGTACGACAGAATCTGGACCATGTGTTCAGACCCACGACCTTTGCCAGGTATGGATGGAATATCCACACACAGTGGTATTTCCGTCATTTGGGGCTGCACCAGTTTGCACTTTCTTTGTAGCTTCCAAGGTGACATTACCTTAATGAGTTTATTGTTTGCGGCTCATGTCTTTTTTTTTTTTTTTTGTCAGACTCGTTCACAGTTGATGATGTGAATGACACAGCCAAAGAGACTTGCCTGAACTGGTTCTTCAAGATCGCCTCCATCAGAGAGCTCCTGCCCAGACTGTATCCTTCACCATCATCAGCAGGGCTGCGATACTTCAGTCTGCCCTCAAGGACTCTTCTCAGATAGGACTGATCTCAGGACTATTTATATCAGACTTATAAATAACTCTTTATCTGCTCTGACTGATCTAAATCTTGTGTGAATTGATTGTTTGCGTGTCAAACAGCTCCTGCAGAATACTACATTTTTAAAGCAGAGAAATATTGAAGCGATAGTTTTTACATTTAGGAGATCATTCTTTTTACATAATTTGGTCTAGAAAGAACTTGGTCATCTTAGACTGGACCCAAACTCACTTGGACCTGGTTTTGATATTGACACAGACATGACAAATGTTGTCTTGACCACAATCCCGATAATCAAAAACACTCCTCAAGCACCTTTAACCTCTGTGAACAGATACGTCGAGGCTGCCATCCTCAAGTGCAACCGCTTCCTGAACAAATCGTAAGTTTTCACTCTTCATTTCCCTTTTGCGTTTCAGGTCTCCTTATGAATTTTAGCTTCATTGTTTTCAAAACTTGTTTCAGCCTTTACTTGCTTCATTGCTTTAGTAAAACATTATTAGATTTGTCATTATCGTGCATGTTTACCTTTACATTACAATGAAATATTTGGTTCCTTTGGGAAATTTTGGACGTCATTTAGACTTGAGTAAACTCGGCTATGTATGATGCTTTTGTAACAATGCGCCTAACAGATAGTCCGCTCAGCTGAAGTGGTTTTTAAGTCAAACAATTTTGCCCTCTGCTTTCTGTCCCTGCTCCCTCCACAGCGGCATTCAGGAGACTCTCCCTCGGTTGACAGCCATGATCAGAGGGATCGGAGACCCTTTGGTGGCTGCGTACACCAGAGCTTACCTCTGCAGGGTGAGAGATGTGACATTTTGACCTTCTTTCTCATAATTCGGAGCCGTTTCTTATCTTGGAGCTCATTTTCTATGTCGGTTTTCGTATTTACCTTTGCCCTAACCCTACCAACAGTTTAGCTGAAAATATAGATTTTGTATGGTTCAGGTGATGAAATGAAAGTGTTCTCTTTAGACAATTTCTCCACAGGATGAATTAAAATCCTGTTTATGAATCTATAATTTTACTTTTCTTACCCTCAAACTTTCCCCAGTGGAAAACAGTGACGTCTCTTGTGTTTCTTTGCAAGCATTCCTGTGTTTATAATAGCATAACATTTCAGTTTTACAGTTACATTTAGGATGTTCCCTCAGATGCATGTACCTATCCAGAGAAACCCTCCATTGTAACTGATTCAAATAAAAAAAACAAATTATAATTGATTACAGGAAAAAATGTGGTCTCACTCTCTGTCTGTCCCTCCAGGTGGGCATGGAAGTCGCCCCCAACCTGAAAGACAGCCTGAACCGCAACTTCTTCGACCTGCTCGGCACCTTCCGGCAGATCAGCGGAGAGAGCGTCCAGAAGCAGCTGATCCTGCAGAGGGTGGAGGTGCCCGAGTACCTGACACTTTACTCACCCGCCATCAGCTGGATCCTGCAGTGTATCGCCTACAGAGCTCCGGAGGCACGTACCGTACTAGCATCCCCATCCTTAATGAATGGCAAACAAAGGCAGTAGTTTCAGTGAAAAAAAAACCCTTATAGAGACATATTTAAACGCTGTTAACCTTCTAATCTTTCTGTTTTTAATGCTCCAGCCTCTGCTAACAGAGATGATGGAGAGATGCAAGAAGCTGGGGAACAAGTGAGTGCTTTTAAAAACACAAATGGGGTTTTTTTTTTGTGTTTTTTCAAAGGTTTTACGTTTATTCAGAGTTTAAATGGTTTGTCAGACTGCGGTGATGAAAGCAGGATTTTTTCGTGTTTGTTTCCCACAGTGCCTTGCTGCTGAATTCAGTAATGAGGGCATTCAGACCTGACTTTGTCGCAGCCAGAGCCACGGACTTCATCGGTATGATAAAAGACTGCGATGAGGCCGGCTTCCCAAAGGTCAGAGGACATGAACAGTTGTATCATGGTCATCCAATAAATATAAATGTGCATTTTTTTTCAATGACTTTCGTACTTCTGGCCCTGAAGATGTGTAAAGTGCCACCTGCAGTGATAAAAGGGGAAAAAAGTCTAGAAATTTGTAAGAAATACGCACAAACCCTGAGTGTTGGAGTTGAGGAAATTTCTATGTTATTGTTGTCTCCTCTCCAGCATCTGTTGTTTGGATCTCTGGGTCGCAGTCTGGCTTGTGCCGACCCTCCAGAATCCGAGAGGCTGACGATCCTCAATGAAGCCTGGAAGGTCATCACCAAAGTCCGCAGTCCTCGGGTACAGACAGACTAACGCTGCTTTCACACAGATTTCTATTAAAATATTCCAGATTCTGACTGTGTGTGATCGTTTGTGGCTTTTAGGATTACATCAACTGCGCTGAGATCTGGGTGGAGTTCACCTGCCGACACTTTACAGTGAGTAAAGCACAGCTGAGAGCGGAGCGACACTTTTTTGCGTTTGGAATCGGACAACGAAAACTTTGCTTTTCACGTTTCTCCTTACTTACTTTTTTCTTTCGCTCTCAGAAACGTGAGGTCAACACCATTCTGGCTGACATCATCAAACACATGACCCCTGACCGGGCGTTCGAGGACGCCTATCCTCAGGTTAGCAGAATCAGCTGCTTTAAAACTGAAACTGTTCTACCCTCATCCTGCCACCTGCTCTGTAGTGACTCTTCTTTGCTTTATTCTGCATGTAGCTGCAGTCGGTGATCAGGAAGATCCTCACCTACTTCCATGACTTCTCCGTCCTCTTCTCCATGGTGAGCAACAGCTGAAACATAACATGACATAACATGAAAATGTACGCTCAAAATGACAGTTCCAGTTTGAATTCCCTTTTATCACGCCACAGTTCCACAATGGTCGACAATCTTTTTGTTTGCCAGGAGCGTTTCCTGCCCTTTCTGGACATGTTCCAGAAGGACAGTGTCAGGGTGGAGGTCTGCAGATCCATCATGGAGGTCTTCATCAAGTACGTTTCGTGGAAAAATGATATTTCTTTGCTTTTTTTAAAAAAAAAAAAAAAAGTGGCACTTTCTTTCTACAACTTTTTTTAACCAGTATGTCTCATTTTGGTTCTGCATCTCCTGCAGACACCAGCTGGAGTCCACCAGAGACCCCGTCATCCTCAACGCCATGCTGCATATCTGCAAGACCATGCACGACTCGGTCAAGTAAGGCAGAATGTGTGTGTGTGTGTGTGTGTGTGTGCGCGTGCTCAGTTTTAGCTTTTTCACTTCATTATTCATATTTAAACCAAGTTTTATCTTCTGATCTTTTGCGATCTGCCCGGCAACAGTCGTCAGTAACCCATCTGCTCTCTGCGGTGTCTCTTGCAGCGCTCTCACTCTGGAGGACGAAAAAAGATCTTTGTCTCTGCTGATCATCGGCTTCATCCGCATGGTGAGACCCCTCGGACTCTCGTCTGCAGCTTAAAACTGTGCACAACTGATTTCTCACATCCTCATACTTTTCACTTCCACTGCTGTATTTTCCTCCTGCTCCTTCAAAGCTTTGCCACTCGTCTCATTATTATTTTACATTCTTACACATTCATCAGTCATTGTGAAACTATCTTTTTATGCCGATTCAAATGTCTTTTGAGCTCTGAATGTTGTATATAAATAAATATTGTGATTTTTATATTCTTTACACAGTAAATTTAATACCACGGTGGCCGTAAAAGAAGGATTATTTTCTCTATTTTTACACTTTGTGTTCCATCTATCAGGTTTGTTTTGGTCGTGACTTCGAGCAGCAGCTGAGTTTCTGTGTGGAGGCCAGAGCCACTTTCTGTAACCTGGAGCCAGTGCTGGTGCAGCTCATTCACGTCAGTTAAAAAAGAAAAAAAAAAAATCTGTGTGTACATTTAATTCATGCACACCAACACACACACACACACACACACACACCCTCACCATGTTCACCTTTGCTTGTCATTTCTAGACGGTGAACCAGCTGGCGATGGAGACCAGGAGGGTGATGAGAGGGAGTCACTCCCGAAAAACGGCGGCATTCGTCAGGGTGAGTCAACACAGAAAGCCACGTCTGGGGGAGGAAGGAGCCCAATGTTGGATTCAGATGCTGCAGCCAGAACACAGTTCAGATAATTGCCAATTTATGGACTCTGATTTCTCTCTCTCCTCCAGGCGTGCGCTGCCTACAGTTTCATCACTATCCCGTCTCTCAGCAGCATCTTCAGTCGTCTCAGCCTCTATCTGCAGTCTGGACAGGTTGCGTTGGCCAACCAGTGTCTCTCCCAGGGTGAGCAGCTGCTTGGTTTCACATTTTAAAATGGAAATGTCCAAAAACTCAGAGCAACAACCAAAATGTTGTGTTCCAAACTAAAGATGATGGTTAGTTCCTCTTACCTTTTTTCAGTAATTCCTTTTTTGTTGTCTCCCTTCTTAACTTGCTTCCTCCTTTGTTTCTTCCTCACATCCTTCTTTTTCTAACTCCCACCCCCACTATGATCTACCTCTGTCCGTCCTTCTTTCCACTCCTCTAGCGGACGCCTTCCTAAAGGCAGCAGTCAGTATTCTTCCGGAGGTTCCTCGCTCCATCAGCGTGGAGGGGAAACTTCGCTCCTCGGAGAGTTTCCTGCTGGACTTCATCAACAACTTCCTGGCAACACTGCTAGTTGTCCCGGTAAAACTTCCACAGGGGGAACATTTAGCTACTTAACATGAATTTAGGGATAAAGGAGATGAACATTCAGACCATCAAACAAGTTTTTTTACAAATATGCATATGTTTACAGGACCACCCAGAGCACGGTGTGCTCTACCTAGTCCGCGGTCTGCTCAATATTGTCCAGGATTACACCTGGGAGGACAACAGTGACGCCAAGGTGCGGGTCTACGTCAGCGCCCTGCCCCTGCTGGCCGCCATGAGTCAAGAAACCTACCTCTACTCCATCCCCAAAGGTACACTAGCACACTGCTGGGAAAATAGAAACATTTCCAGTACACTATAGGCTCTACTCTCATCTTTTATGACCTTTCATTTTTCTTTCTTGCGCTATTTCAGTGGATTCCAATGAGACGCTTTACGGAGGAGACCCCAAGTTTCTATCAGAGATCAACAAGCTGTGTGAGACCCTGATCGGACAGGTCCTGGACCAGCTGAAGGCCCTTGGTCGGGACGAGGTGAGACCAGGCAGAAACAGACTGTTTTAATTTTATTTTTTTAAATCTTGTTGTTGTTGCTTTTCTTCTTCTTTTGCTGTTGTAGTGTGTGTTAGAGTCAGTCAGCTCAAAAAGTGTTTTGTTAGTCCAGTTTAACCTGCAAGAGTTTCTGAAGGCTCATGTAACATGTTTTTATACCACTGTCACAGATGATGAGGAGCTCAAAGTCTGAAACATGCTAACTGCCTGAGAAAATAATTTTTACCGCTTGCAAGAGCCTGATTCAAAGTATGTGAATATGTGACTATACTGTGATGTTTCTTCATAAAGTATTGGTGTTCAAAAAGGGGGGGTCACTTTATATTCGGGCCAATATGGTTTGAGGTTGCATTCAGGCGCAGATGAAAATTTCTAACACCTGTATTTTCCAGTTTTCTGAACAGCATTGCATATGGGGTTCAATTTGTGTCATAATAATTGAACATCATCTCCCAAGCATCAAACAAAAAAAAATTAAAAGTGAATAAAAAAATATTGTATTCAAATATTGTAATCAAATGTTTCACTCTTGTACATTTATATCACAAGTTTTGCATTTGAGATCACTTTTTTGTTTTCAGTTTATTTTTCACTTTCAATTAAATTTTTTTGGTTTGATTCTTGGGAGATTTTGTTCAGTTATTTTGACACAAATTTATTCCCATACTAACATATTCTTTCCGCCCCGCTGCAGCAGAGCACACGCCGTCAGGGCGCTCTGGCCTTCTCCCTGTTCGGTGTCCTGCTGGCTCACGGTGACCTGAGGAACAACAAGCTGAGCCAGCTGGCCGTCAACCTGTGGAACCTCAGCCACAAACACGGATATTGCGACACACGTGTCTCTGTGAGTTCACACACACACATTTCAAACACTCTCAGCTCTGCCCATTTTTCTTGTCTTCACAGATTTCATGATTAGGACTGACACGTACATTTTCTTGTTATAACTTGTTGCCACCAGACTTGAAATATCATGACTCTCACCTGAACAAGAGAGACCAACTTACAGCTTTGCTGCCTGTTTCTCTCCGCTCCAGGTTCGGACTTTGGAGTACATCAAACACCAGGCTCTGCAGCACGACATGGCTCACCTGTCAGATACGGTCCAGAGGCTCGCACTGCAGTCCCGCACCTGAACATCAGCCTCAACAACCTTTGTAAAAAAAAATGTTTTCCCACCACACATCACATCTGTGTAAATAAAAAAAATATTAGAAAACACAAAGATATAAAAATGCCTTCATGTATTTTGTGTGAGTAGAGAAAAGCATGTGCAGGAATATGATGGATAAGAAAGCTAAATATTACTAAATAGTAATATTACTACTAAATATTACTAAATATTCATTGTTTTACCAATATGAAAAACACAATATTACAACTTGAGGACTGAAGTTGTCAATAACAGTTCTTGTGTGTCAATGTTTTTGCCTTTTTCAAGCTTAAAACTTTGTTGCCGCTATTCAGCAAAGGGAGACTTAAGCTAACGTAAAATACAAAACCTTTAAATTTAAAGTGTGCAAAGGAAGAAAAAAATCATTTCTCAGTTCTGATACTTCATGTCAAAGTAAAAATTGCTTCAAACACTGAAAAACAAATCTTTCGCTGTGGTAACAAAACTAACATATGACTGAAGCTGCACCACAATGGTTCTTTGTATTACAACATAATTTGTCACACATATAATTTATATAATATTTAATGTTTTAATTATTGTATTTTAACATGCCTTCTTCATGCATTTGTAAATCTCAGAGCTTTCTCATGAGTAGGTATGCATATGGACTCATCATTAATCCCAGTTGTACTCGTGTTTTGCCTATTTCTCATGAAATTAAGACTTTTTCATGTTAAAAATGTTACAAATTACAATTTTTACAGTTTTGTTTCTTCACTGGTATCCCATGTACCTGTTTTCTTTTTGTTTTTTAATGCACTACATACTGTGCAATAAAAAGTGGACAGGACGACGTTTGTTTCAACACATTCTCAAACTCTTCTTAGTTGTAGTTTATTTACTGAATTAGTGAAATCATCGAAAAGGCAAAACACTCCCCTTTAGTTCTCAAAGGAAAAAAACAATAGATCACAAACAAAGGCAAAACAGCTGTGATGTAGTTCACCGACACACACGGGCCTTTGGTCACACACCTTTTGTTTTTACTACCAGATTATTAAACAAGAGTTCTAACAAAACTGACATTCAGGTTAGCAAAAAACAAAATGACCTAAAGTTTCATTCCTGTCTCCTCTTTTACATGTTTCTTTGCCTAAATGAAGTTATGACAAGTAACACTGAATAAAAAAACATGACTGTGTGGCGTGGGGTACTACAGCATGTAGTTGTGTGACCATGTAACTGCATTTCTCTTTGGAAAATGTCCTTTTATTGAGGAACATAAAAGTCAATTTGGCCCGTTCTCCCGTCAGATGTTAGACGTCAGCGGTGTAACTGAGAGGCCTGCAGGAAGAACTGGTCACCAGAGAGTCCTGTTTGAGAATTTTTACGACAAAAACCGTTAAAGTTATGAGTGATTTTCAAATATTTACGTGCAATTTTCCTTCAGAGGAGATTTGGTAGCTTTGTTTCTAAATGATGCAGCTTCATCTGCATTCGGATAACCAATCTCTGATGACATCACTGGTCTCTCTCTGTATCTTCAACAGCAACATTAGATAGATGCAATCACAGCAGAGCATGTACACAGACAACTCAACACTATTCTATCCGTCCTTCTGTAGCACTACGACATTAAGCCAGTCAGTCTGTTATGGAACACCAAAATGGCCAATATTAAATCAATAATATTATCAAATAAGAGTAAAATATTTGCACAAACCAATAACCTGTGATACAATGTTAAAACAGCCCATTAGCATGAAATGGTATTTCGTTTTTGTCTTTTCTTGGAGTTTTAGTAACATTTTCCTCATATTAGTTGAGTTTTAAACAATGTATTGAATGATTTCACAATATATTGGTTCATATTTATATTTTACTCTATTGACTCATTTTGTCTTATTTATTTAATTTTGGCCATTTTGGTGTTCCATAGTCCTGCACAGATAATAACATAGAAGTAACTAAACATTACTCTACATTGGAAGACCTCTGAACTTTCCTAGTTTCCTAGTATTTAATGAAGAATCTGACTTCACAGAGGGATTCAACCCCTTAAGATTATCTGAAGCACAGTTAGGGCTTTTTTTTTTAAATCCTAAAACAGCAGACTGACAAGACCTGAACTGATCGAATGTCACCACAAGGACAAAAAGACGCTGAAGATTGAAAGATGCGAGAAAAGAGGAAACAAGCAGTATGAGTGTGTTGTCAGCGGGCCGATGAGCTTAACACTGAAGCTATTATGCAAATCACACTTCTTCTTGTGCGTTGGCTGAGCTGATGTTGACTTTTTATCCACCTCCAAGAGGAATTGTTTGACAGAAATATACAAGGAGAACAGGAAAAGGGGGCAAAAGACTAAACAACCAGCTGGTTTAGCTATTAGCATTTTTTACGATGAAAAT
Source organism: Scomberomorus guttatus (assembly GCA_038419695.1). Lineage (NCBI taxonomy): Eukaryota > Metazoa > Chordata > Actinopteri > Scombriformes > Scombridae > Scomberomorus > Scomberomorus guttatus. Next base: position 18,029,240 of record CM076465.1, on the reverse strand, counting down.
TGAGATTCACTCCAACAGACCGCTTTTCACAGCGTCTCATTCTGCTCTCTCATAAAGATCACTTTACAAACTTGGAAGGTAACCCAAACTTTGACTTTTTATTTTTCACAGCATGTAGACAGGCGCCCAAAGCCAACAACCAGCAAAACATAAACTCTTTAAATGCTTCAAACACTTTGTTGCCAGACGTTTTTATGACTTGGCAACTGTAAAAAAAAAAAAAAAAAAAAAGCCAAAATGGGATTTTTCCACACACAATTCCTCTTGGAGATGCTTACAAGCTCAGCATCAGTCCTGCAAGTGCACAGTAAAAAAGTGAGTTATTTCAATACAGACAGACCATGTTTCCAGATATTCAATTAAATAAAGATGATAGCCACCAGCGTTGAGGAGACACTGCAGAGAAAGGCTTTGTTTGTTTAGTTGATATATGAGGTGTAAGGTGACCTCTGATAGTAACTTACACAGAACTCTGTTGTCTTTTCTGTCCATGAAGCTAATGGACAAACCAGAGAAACTGAAAGGTGGCCTTGACAAGCAAATTTAATTTAGTAATGACAGAAAAGAGTAACGGAAAAAGTTGCTGAAAGATGCTGACAACAGCCACACCACGGCTCTGATTGAGCTCTGAGTGACTGTCTGGCAAAACAAACAGTTTGAATATTGTAGTGAATTGACATAAACCCTCTTATGATGATGTCATCAACAACATTATAAAGGAGGGGTTTCACTTGTGATGCTGTCCTCTCCACTGAGACACCAAACATTCGCCCGTCTCTTAGGAGCAGGTGTTCGCAGGGAAAGGACAGTTTGTAATTTGTTGTTTAAAAACCATAAACCCTAAACAGAGTCCCAAAACTAACAAAAATAATGATTAAAATAAAATAATATAGTCTTAGAATAATTCAACACGGGAAGAGTTTGCAGTTTGGCGCAGTCAGTCCAGGCAGTGCTGAGAGGGGGTGTTTTAGTGGCCTGATACTTGTTCTGATTTTTGACTGGATGGGTGGGATGGCGAGTAGGGGGGAGGGGGGGGGGGGCGGGGAGTTTGTGAAACAGCACGCCTCTGAAAACACAGACCGGCGCCTCGCCCCACCCCCGTTGTGGAGGTGAAGGAGGGAGGCGGCGAGGTCTTTTCCTCTTTTTTTCTTTTGTGTTCGTTTGTTCTCCGCGTCCTCGGCTGCAGGCTCAATCCAGCTCTATGGGGCTGCTGTCCTCCTGGGCTTCCTCAGCCGCGTCGTCATCCTCGCCCGACCCCATCAGGCTGTTCAGCAGGTTTCCTGCAGGGTGCAAAATCACTGATCATTATCCCATATGTAAAAAATGAGTATAAATCAAGTGCATACAGTGGACTACAAACTATTTTATAGAGTGATTTTCTTTTTCAAAACATGCTTTACTTTTTCTATCATTACATTAAACTTAAGACATACATGCACATATGTGCATATAATTTAAAAAGATTCCTTGCAGCACACTTCATGTGTAAAACTTGAGGGTCACTATTTGCTGATATTCTTAAGAGCAAGCAATGTGTTTGGATGTTTGGTTTTCTCTATTAAATCAAGAAAAAAACTTGGTTGAATAATCGATAAAGAAAATAACTGTTTGTTGCATCCCTAATAAACCTTTTTATTGTTGAGGGAGATTTTTATGCCTTTATTAAACAGCACCAGCAGAGAGTTGACATGAAACAAGTGAGAGAGAGACGCAACAAAGGTCCCCAGCCAGACTCGAGCCGGGGACACTGCAGATACTGGTCAGCATCTTAACCTCTAAACCACTGGGGCGCCCATGCAGCAAAATCAAAGATATTAAATTAACAGTCTTGGTACACTCACCTAGCAGTCCACCGTATGATGGGGACTGTTTGGGTGGAACCCCAAAGAAAAGCTGTCCTATTCTGTCAAGATACTGAAGAGCAAAGAGGCCGTCCAAAGAAAGAGGAAGAGGAGAGACATGACATAACATGAACAAGACAACATTAAGAAATTGACACATTAAGCATTCGCTGCTTATTTCAACATGAATAAAAAGGTCAGAGTCGGGGCAGGCAAGCATAACACAGAGGGTGACTACATTTCTTTTTTTTTTTTTTAAAAACACTCACCTCATTATACATGGGGTCCCTCTTCAGGGAAGGTTGATATTGCTCACATAACACTGTGAAAACTGTTAATTTACCCCTGAAGAAACAAAAAGAAGAAAAGTTTGAAATACTGTACTTTATTATCCTCAATCTATTTATTTATTTTTTTTAAACACAGCTTACTGATTTTTAGCAATTTACTTCTGTCAAGCATTAGAGGTACAAGCTCAACAACAGTAAAGACAATGTTATACAACATGAAGAGTTAGTTGGCTTTGTTTCATCTGCTGTACAAAATTCATGATACTCAGATGGGATTACTGCTGCAGTAGGAAGTTAGCTAATGCTAGCTTAATTAGCTTACTGCGTGCTCTGAATGACCGCTGACGGTGTGTGTGCGCAGATATTGTGAGGGAAATTATTGTATGAATATGTATAAATGCTTGTGTCAACTTGTGAATGGTTAAAAATGCTGAGTGAGAGTCACAGAAATCATGTGTTGTGCGTCTGAACAGTATGTTCCTGTGTGAAAGAGAAACAAAGAACATCTGTTTAATCTGAAACAGATCCTGCCATGTCTGTTTGGGTATAATCATGTATAGAGTAGTCACAACAACTCTTACAGGTTGTTGTGAAACAGATTAAGAAGTATTGGCCCCACTGTTCGGGGCTCACTCCTCTGCAGCAGCTTGTATGTCTGTATTGAGTGAGTGTGCCATGTTCTGAGCATTAAAGAAAGTGTGACAATACTATATTGAGATTCTTTCCTCATTGACGTCAAGTGCAAGAGGTGAATTGCTACGACAGTTTTCAATAGAATAAGCCACAGTGGGACACTACATGATGTTGCGATCATAATAAATTCTACATATATTATGAATTTTTCCTCACCCATCCACTGCCAGCAGCAGAAACCAGATAAAGTTTAGTAGAGGCTGGACAAAGGGAGGGCCCTTCTCTATGGACGGGTGTTTCTCTGTGTATGTGCTGAACACCACGGAAGCGCTGTTTTTGTTCTTTAGGCAGAGGAACCTGTCGGGGTGGGAGGTTCAGTGGAGGGAGAGACAGAAATAGAAAAGAGACAGAGGGTAAAGACAGAAGGAGACGATGGGATGGAAGAAAATATTACAGAGTGTGACACAAGGGATGAAGGAGGATGGGGGGGGGGGGGGGGGAAGAGAGAGAGAGAGAGAGAGAGAGAGAGAGAGAGAGAGAGAGAGAGAGAGAGAGAGAGAGAGAGAGAGAGAGAGAGAGAGAGAGAGAGAGAGAGAGAGAGAGAGAGAGAGAGAGAGAGAGAGAGAGAGAGAGAGAGAGAGGAACGGTAGACCAGAAACAGAGAGATCAAAGACACTTTGAAGAAACTGCTGACAGATAGAAAGTAGATATGACTGCAGGGCCAACATGCTAGAAAAGGATGCATCAATACATCTTTCTCCTGTGCACATAATAAATCCTGAGTGCCTTTAAATCTAATAATAAGTTCACTTTACAGACTGCTGCTGCACTCAGGAGTCAGACATTTAAAGCTGGCAGATCAGAAGTACTCTTCTAGTTGTTTTGTTTAATTAAACATGGTCTTCCAGCAGTGTGACAGTATCAAAAACTAATATTGTTGCGTCCAGTGCATTGGGGTGACCATTCACTTACTGTAGGACGGCTTGCGCCACAAACATGTCGACCTCGCTGCGGAAGCCTCGTGACGCTGAAAATTCCACCAGCATCTGTGCGCAGCCCTCCCCGTCAGACGAGTGCAGGAAGTGGTAACGGGACTCACTGTAATTTTGCTCTGAACACATAAAAATGTAATATTGTCATTGCTGAGACTGTGACTTCCACACAGGCCACCTGCACAATAAGAAGACTAAGGTATGGAAGCTGGGGGGGGGGATGGACTCAGCTCGGTAGCGATTTAACGAATTTCTGCTCTTCTTGAGCACTAACGCACACAAACTCTAGGAAATAGGACTGTGGGGTATCTTGGCTTAAATATAAAACAGATGTTTTGATGGACATCATACACCGCTGGTGTACTCTGCTCTCAAGTCTAAGTTGGATTTGCGAGGCTTGTTCTGATTAAAAACACGTTTATGACTATAAAGATGTTTACAAATCTTGTGTAAAATAATCAATTAACTGATGACATTAATTGCAAACAAGTTAATGAGCTGGTTACAGCTTGACAACTACTGTATTTATGTTTTATATAATTAGATTCAACACTGACAGTCACTTTGGGCTTTTGTAACTTATAAGCATTTGTTGTTATTCTCTACACTATATAAACTAAAGGATTAATTGGATTACCTTTCCACAAGGTGACAGCCAGCAGCTGGTGGAGTTTTGGGTGACCCAACTTGCCGGACCCTCCTGTGGACCATTTCAAGGCTCTGGACACAAACGCTACTCTCTCTGGAGAGTTTTGGTCCATCAAGCTGAACAGCTTAGCCAGGTTTTCTGCCCAGCAGACACACACACACACACACACACACACACACACCCCCCAACATCAGTACAATGACAGAGAACGTCCTTTCTAATCTGAAATGTCCTATTGTATTGTCCTTGTGACTTCTCTGTATGCCGTGACAATTTAATGCGGCAGCATTTGTAAGTGATTTTGCATATAAGAGATTTCCCAAACAGATCCAGCAGATCAATGCAGTATCAGGGTAAATCAATAATGGATCCATATTGGCTATATACGTAAAGCCCAATCTATCACCCACTGTGATTTGACTCTGCCATTTGCAAAAATGCCTTACAGCATTAAAACATTAGAAGTTATTGATCAAGACATAAACAATGCACACACTGTAAACACATTTTTACATCTTAGGAACGCAAATGTTACGTTCTTCTTATAAAGCATTATTTTATATTTCCATAAAAAGCTTAATGTTACTGGTTCTTACTTTGCTCAGTGTTCTAAAGTATCTTTCAGTGGCAGTGAAATCAATTTTTAAAGTTGACATTTTAAGTGCTCCTCATTTGTAGACACATTAAATAATGTAAATCTTGTTGTACAAGGTTCTGCATGTTTGTTTAGCAATTAGAGAAGTAACAATGTAAGTCCCCAACACAGCTGACATTAACGTGACTTTCTCTTTCACACAAAGAAAAGTCAGCACACATAAAGGCGCAATATATCATGCAACCACCCACTCTTAAACATCTCATTATAGAATGTACAGTTTAGCACAAGTATTCTTGTAGATTGATTGGTGTCTTTTAAAGGATTAAAGCTGCCACTCACCTAATATTTCATCTTCAACTTTTGTCTCAGATTTCTCCAACACCTCCAGCACCAGCATGGACAGGTCTGCTGCACTGTTTTGCTACAGAGCCAAACACAACCAGCTGTATTTTCATTTTTATAATTGTTATCGTCAAAAGAACTCAAGACTTTAGACAAGCGCCTTGGGGGCTTGGAGAAGAAGCTTAATCAATATATCTATCATGAATTGATAGGTAAGGTACGGGTTGGAAACCTGATAATGTGCTCATGTGTGACATTAGTGTAACTACTCACAAAGTCTATATGCAGTTTGACTAGTAATAATATTATGTCAACATTAGCCTTCTGCGCACTGTTGCACATAAAGTTGGACCCCATACAAAAGTTGTATTCTTACACACACTGTTTCATTTATGACAGGTTTATAGACATTACTCTGATATCATAATGATACAAAAGTAGACAATAAACTACTTTCAAACATGACATTATCGGTTTCCTATCTGGGGTGCTTCCGTAAACATGTGTGCACTTATAAAAACCCTGGTTTGGTATATAAATGGCCAACTACAATCATGTTTCTTGCGCAGAAATCTAGTGTAGCATGTACCTGGTTATAGCTGAAGAAGAGTAGAGCGCCATTGTACATCAGCTCCCTGGCCTCAGCATGTTTTGCCTGTGACATGTACCTGTTAGAAGACAGGAGCGTCAGTGTTACATACTGCATGGGATGACACTATCTGCTTATCCAGACATCACTCAAGGCTATTCCTGCATGGGGCTGCAAGATAAGACACATTCATGTTGTGTTTTTTGCTCGACATACAAAACAAGGTATCGAAGTGAATATTGCAGTTTGTTTGTTTAATGACATTCTCAATGACAACATGCCAATTGCAGTAATCTCACACTCCCCATCTTGCATGTATGAGAGGATTTCAGAAGTTAATATTGCAATTATGACTCACTCACTACTGTATATACTGTTCATAACAACCTACTATATGTATAGTCATTTCTTGTGTATATTTCTGAAGATTGTTGTGTTGTTATTTATGTGTAAATACACTGAGAGCCACATTCCTTGTATGTGCGAACATACTTGGCCAATACAGATGATTCTGATGACTGAAGCCAGTGACGAAGAAGCAGGAAGTTGACGGCAAACTGTGACATGGAGGTGCTTTGACTTTAATTGGATTTGATTAAAGCACAAATCAGCTTCTTTAGTAAACTGTAGCCAGCCAGTTTGATAGTCTCATTAGGTGATAAAGCATATGTCTCTGCTCAAATACTGTAGGTGTAATAGGTATTGGAGCTATGAATGTACACCAGGGTGTCTCAATGCTATTTCAGTGAATTACACGGATACTGGAACTCAGACCATAGCTAATTCTGACTACGTTTTTGCCCACATTTGACCAATGGTCACGTAAGACTAAATAACTGTAACGCTACTAGGCAAATTTGTCTAACGTTAGCCATCATTAGTCCAGACTGCGACGGTGCACTGTGTGGCTATCTGGCTAACTAAATGCTAACACAGCTGGACAATACCAACAAACATGTTTTAGGGAAACGACAGCGGTTCAGAAAACAGTTAATCTACACGCGAAGTATCTTTTCTAATAAACACATAAACACAGACTGCCCCGGCTGTCTTGCATTAGCAGCGCAGCTAACTCGAGCTTCAGCTATCAAGATGTGCTGCTAAAACACGTAGCTAGCCTGCTAGATGTAGTTAGCAGTCCCGTTTTTTCTGGCTGCAGGTAGAAGATCGACACCACAGCCGTCCAAACATGCAGCCAGGACCAAATGAGTGGGTGGGTTCGTGGTGAAATCCTTCCAATCATAAACGGGCAGCACGGAGAAGCAAGGCTGACAGCAGAATGGTCTGGAACAGGCCTCAAAGCCGAGTGACAACTGCAAACTGACCCGACGGACATGAAATGGAAGTCCTTACCTAAAAAATAGAGTCCTGTACATCTGGTGTGCTTCATAGTAATCCCCTTTTTCTACACTGGCTCGCAGTTTTCCTTCGACTCTCTGTACGCCTCCGCGGTTTCTGGCACTGGAGCACCTCAGAGACTCCTGCTCCGACATCGTCGTCGCTCCGCAGCAGCGCTGTATCCAAAGTGTTGACAGTAGCGTACCGCAAAGCTTTAAACCAAACACACCCTCTCCGCTTGCCGTAGCGTATTGTGTTGTAGTCTCTTAATGCTTCCATGTTTGTAGTACTTTGATTTGCTGATCATATCCACCCTCACTTTTACTTTTGTATTGTTTAGATTCACTGAATATGACAGGAGTCTCTGCTCGCAGTCCTATTTGATTAATTTACTTAGTATTTTGACCAAATTTTACATTCACAAATCCAAATTATTAAAGATCCCCTCCAGACATGTTTAAGATGTTCAAAATAATTTGTGTCTGATAAAGTTTTTTCACAAAAAGTTAAATTATCATGTTAAAATCTTGAAATGAGGTCTCCTTCGTCTCCCTCATTAAAAATCCAGAATCATATAAATATGCAAATATATTTCATCTCAGAAGTTTAACTGCTGGACACAAGCTGTCTGCTGCTTCACTGCAAAGTCCATTCTCGGTGTTTGTGCACTGGAGGCTTCAAGTTTCCACACTTGTGTAAGTTGAATACTGGGCCAGGATTGGCTCCAAACTGTTCGTGATGTCACAAATGATGCTCGTAGTCCCGCCCCTTAAAATCAGATTTTCAGTGAGCACAGACAAACTTTCCACTTTCAGCAGATGAATGTGAAAACAGCTTCTAGTGTCAAACTCTGCACATACATCATTCTGCACAGTGAAGCTCAAACATCCAACTGTAGGAACAAGAAAAAAAACATATTTCTGAGTGGAGGGGGACTTTAAGCACAAAGCCAAACTTTTCAGAGCTGACTGTCCATATAAAACAACACATTTCTTCAATATCTGAATGTACAAACAAAGAATATGTTAAAACATAACCACTGTAAGCTTTACAAGATATATATTTTACTTTTTTTAAAATTATTTTTTCATTACTACCTCCAGTCCCCCTGGTGTGTCTGTGATTGGTGATTCAAGTTGTATGCACAGGTGCTGTAAACTTGTTATATACTTGTTTCATAAAGCTGTTTTTTAAAAAGTACTTTAATTGGGAAAAAGAAGATATCTTGAACCAGAACTCACTATATACAGTATACTGTATTGTTTTCTTATATTTTGATACATTACTTACTGTATGGAGGTATGGGGAAATTGTCGTGGCAATACATCTCTTGCACTTGACGTCAATGAGGAAAGAGACAAATCTCAATATAGTATTGTCACACTTTCTTTAATGCTCAGAGCATGGCACACTCACTCAATACAGACATATAAGCTGCTGCAGAGGAGTGAGCCCCAAACAGTGGGGCCAATACTTCTTAATCTGTTTCACAATAACCTGTAGGAGTTGTTGTGACTACTCAATACATGATTATACCCACATGGCAGGATCTGTTTCAGATTAAACAGATGTTCTTTGTTTGTCTTTCACACAGGAACATACTGTTCAGATGCAAAACACATGATTTCTATGACTCTCACTCAGCATTTTTAACCTTAAGTTCATACAAGCATTTATACATATTCATACAATAATTTCCCTCACAAAACACATATAAAAACCAACACAAATCCAATTAGGACAAATATAAAGAATAGACGTGTAACTGTTAAAGGGGTTCATTTATGGAATAACTGTGAAAGAGAATTAAAAATGTGTAGTACTGTTTGTGAGTTTAAAAAATATTCAAAATAACAGTAAACAAATATAAAACTGAAGTATGAATATAATGGTGAATGAAATGTTTGATGTTGTATTTTGGGACTATTGCTTTGTTTGCTTTTCGTAACAGGTAAAAAGGGTAGGCATAATAAGATAAAGCTTCAGCCTGCACCTTTACAGTCAATAATGTCTCTTTCTTTGTTTGTTTAATATGATTTTTTATAATTTATCTATGTATATGTGTTCCTTTGTAACACTGTTAAAATACTGACTGAATAAAAATAAATTAATTAATTTAAAAAAATAATTTAATTAAATTTGGAAATAGCTTAAGTTCTTCTTATTACCATTTCAGTATTAACATTGCCAAATCTGTATATTAGAGAATTCCAATTCCTTGATAAAAATTTAACAACAGTCTGATTAGACAGACCAACGACTTCTATCCAAAACAGTTCAACAGAGTATTTGATTTTTGGGACATGGATCCTGCCAAAGTACTAGGATTAAAAACAGAATTCTTCATTTTAAGACTTACTTAAAATCTTCATTTTAAAGTAATTAATGATATATATAGTCTGTTCATTTTGCAATACAGATATTGAAACAACAGAGCTTGCTGTCACTTCCAACTATTTTTTGTCATCTTAACTCTTATTATTTTGTTATTATGTTGTGTGTTCTATGTTATTAATACTGTAGCTATACTGTACAGGCAGCTGTTGCATGTTGCCCCAGTTACTCTCTATCTGCAGCTTCACCTATCTGAACACCTTTGTCTGGATCCTGGAAAGAGACAGGAGAGAGAAATGACAGAGTCAGATGGGAGCTGTCAAACAAGACTATTTGAGAATGTCAGTGCGGATTAAAAAATGTATGTGCATGAGAGCTAGACTGTATCACTCTTATCATACTCATGGGCAGTTTGAAGGCCTGAAACGATGCATCATCCTGATCATAAACCAAAGTTCCCAAATAGGTTCCTTTCTCACCCACAGTCGTCATTCCCCAATGTGGCTGAGTGTCATTTGAGTGATGAAGATCGGGTGGGACAGGGAGATAAATAAATGTCCCCGGTCACCTGTGAAGGACCAGCATGTAAAGATTAATGTCCCTGAGAAGAGAAAATTACACATTTTAGTTTCCACAATTCATAAAGTACAATTGTCTCTCCATGTGATTTCATTACAATGTGAATTGTAGCCTTTTATGAATGTGTAATTCATACCTGGATCACTCTTTGCTGAGAAACTCTCTAAACAAGTTCCACACATGTATTAATCATACTGGCACAGATGGAGATGGTGAAGATTACTTCACCTTGCGGCTCTAAAGCAAAGTTTGGCATTGTGTCTGCCTGCCGAACACGTTCATCTGCTGTTTGAGTAACTGCATCTTCTGCTGGACCTCTCTTATAAGCATCTGTGTGTAGTGTGTGAGACACAGAACAGAGTGTTAAGAATATGTATTTGGGAACAAAACCTGAAAACAGAGAACTGAAATTAAAAAAAAAAACAAAAAAAACAACCACCCAAGGTTTGACTCATAGACTAGAAATGGCTGATTGTTGGAGAATGTGGGAAATCACTCACTAAAAGCCACAAGGAGCAGGAAGAGGAAACCACTGATGATCTACACAGAAAAAATGCACATTGTTCTGACTGCAGAAAGAAGCAAAGATGATGTGTGAGGGAAATTATTGTATGAATATGAAAAATGCTTGTGTGAACTTCTGACAGGTTAAAAATGCTTAGTGATTGTCATAAAAAACCATGTTTGTGTGTCTGAACAGTTTGTTCCTGTGTGAAAGACAAACAAAGAACATCTGTTCATGCTGAAGCATATCCTGCCATGTCTGTTTGGGTATAACCACGTGTAGAGTAGTCACAACAACTCCTAGAGGCTGGTGTGAAAGAGATAAAGGAGTAATCGCCCCACTCTTCTCCTCTGCATCAGCTTGTACGCCTGTATCGAGTGTGAGTGTGCCTCCTCCGTATAATATCCTGCTTCCTGCAGACTTCTTTGCAACATATCTGGCAAATGGAAGAAAGACACACTGACAAATCATCAGTGACACACACTGACACATCCATATACAGTACCCAGTACTACAGATGGTGTTGTATATTTTCACTATGAACTATGAAAATGTAATTAAAGGCAGTTAGTTAATGTAATTGTCAGAAGATCTGCATTTGCCTTTCCTCTCCCTGTGAGTAAGCCTTCATTTTTGTGAAGAACAGAGGATACAAGATGCAATAAAAAGAAAAAAAATAACACTAATCACTAGAAGTACATATCTAGAAGATACATGACACCATAAAGAATAAAATGAATATCACGACAGTTGACTAGTGCTGTCTGATCTGAAATGTATCCTTGCACAGTATCTAATGTACTGTATCAAGGCTGAAAGCAGTTAAATCTCAAGTTTTGTCCTACAGCAGAAAAAAAAAACGCAACAGGTTCATATGTCAAGTGTTAAGTATGTAGATCTGTTGGTATTTCTTTGGTACAAGAAGTAAACTTAACACTATGAAGTAGACGAAATCCTTGAGAACTGAAAAATTAAACACTAGCAATGTGAATACACTGATCTATCTACGTAAAACATGTTGAAATGACAAAAACTAAAGACATAAATGGTTATTTGCTCTGACATATTTTTAATGAAGTTTTAATTGCATGTAGGCTATTGTGAAGTCAAGTATTATGGGCCATCAAGTATTACTTTTAAGCCAAACATATAGTAAATCATCAACCACCAACCAAATAACATTTTTAAAAATAAGTTTGATTTGATTTTGATCCTATGTCACATGTCCCATATTAAATGATGCTTTAATGGTGTCTCGTTTGTGTTAAACCTAATCATTGGCTACTTTTCAGTGGAAGATACGTACTTTCACCTCCATTACATTTAATGTATAACTGTAGTTAGTGATGTATTGCCAGTTGTCATACTTTGCACCAGCTGATCCAGCTAAATGCTGCAAAGACAACAATATAAATAATTTAACACTCTGAAGCAAGCTATGCTTCATGAATACTTTTACTGTCAATAGGCTACTTAAGAACATTTTGCTGACGTTACTTGTTTTTACTTAATGCAAAAATCTGAATGCAAGACTTTAAGTTATGGATTGTTTTTATGTTTTATGTTGTTTTTTGTATATTGTAGTATTATTTATTTCATTTTTAGTTTGAAATAACTATCTCTAATTTTCTCTTCTTTTGCTATTACAGTATTTAGTGCTCCTAAGTTTGGACTCAAAGGCCATAAAAGTATAAAAATGCTTTACTTTGAATAATTATTTGTGTCTAATATGTTTTTTCCACAAAAAATATTCAATTACAATCCTTAAAATTACATCTAATCCATTTCCCTCATTGAAAAAAATCAATATTCTATGAATATGTAACTTTTTTTAGTTAAAGGCTTAACTGACACAAGATTTCTCCTACTTCATTGAAAAGTCCATTGTCAGTGTACTGTATGTGCACTAGAGGCTACATCACACTTGTGTTATACTGGACCACAATTGGCTCCAAACAGCTTGTGATGTCACAAATCATGCTTGTAGGCCCGCCTCTTAAAATCAGATTTTCAGTGATCACAGAGAAACGTTCCACTTTCAGCAGATGAATGTGAAAACAGCCTTCAAGTGTCAAACTCTGCACATACATCATTCTGCACAGTGACGCTCAAACATCCAACTGTAGGAACAAGAAGCAAAATATAATTTTGAGTGGAGGGGGACTTTAATTATTGTTGCATTACAAAAATTACAAAAGTAGTTAGTGCTTTAATGATGCAAAGCATAAAACACAATTCACAACAGATGATATGATACACATGATACAAAAAGGCTACAGCATTTTAAAGTCAAAAGAAAAGAAACACATGGTGCTCATCTGGGTAATGTGTTTGCAAGTATATCCAGTCATAACATACTGTAAACAATAAAGTTTCTTTTCATGTCATTATTTCATTGGAATCCTTCAGGTTTCTGGTTTCTACAATGTGGGAGTCCAACATCAACACAGTCATCAAAAAGACACAGCAGAGGATGTACTTCCTGCACCAGTTCAGGAAGTACAACCTGCCTCAGGGGCTGCTGATCCAGTTTTACACTGCAGTCACTGAGTCTGTTCTCTGCACTATCCATCAACATCTGCTTTGGATCTGGCACCAAACAGAACAGGAACAGACTACAACGGACAGTCAGGTCTGCAGGAAAGATCACTGGTGCCAATCTGCCGTCCATCCAGGACCTGTACTCTTCTATAGCCAGGAAATAACCGGTTCCAACTTCTCCTCTCTGGTAGGCACTATAGAACACTGTACACCAAAACCACCAGACACAGGAAGAGTTTCTTCCCCCTCGCTGTCACACTACTGAACAGTTAACTCACTGTGGCACTGTGCAGTAACCCTGGAACACTATAACACCCACTGTACCTACAAATCATATATATTTATACTAGCCAGAATACAATTGTTTTTACTCATTACTGTATATTTGAACAGGCTGTATATACTGTACATAACCACCGACTACATGTATATAAAGTAATGACACTTTTTTTAACCAGTCAATTTTTATCTCCTTGCACTTTTCACTTCTTCGCATCATTTGTATCCTGTTTACAGTCCACAGAAACGGTTTCACCTGTAAATAGTCATTCCTTGTGTATATTTCTGAAGATTGTTGTGTTGTTATTTATGTGTGAGTACATTGAGAACCACTAAACTGGAGTCAAATTCCTTGTATGTGTAAACACGTTTTGGCCACCAAAGCTGATTCTGATTCTGATTGAATCAGGCAGGGTCGTTTGCGCATGCTCACCTCTGCCTCTGGGTTGGGTTGCCAGGTACCACGACACATATCCCACACAGAAACTAAGAAAAGACCCATTTGATTTGTATCACTATGAAATCGGGAGATTAATGGGAGAAAGTGTTAAAAGTAGGGAGACTCCCGCGAAAATTTGGAGAGTTGGCAGGTTTGTTACAGTCTGTATATCTTGCTTCCTGCAGTACACGTGATTTAACACTAGATGGCGGTACAGACTGTGATGGTAGATGTCTCCTCAGTTAGTAATTAACTTCTCTCCGTTCATTTCAGTTAAAATTAAATGTTATATATACTATAATGGAGGCAGCGTGGCGTGTAACATATCCAGACATGAGACAGGAGAGTGAGAATCAACTCGATGGAAAGGTGTTGTGAAGGAAGTGGCTCTCTTGCGTCCCACGCAGAGGAGGTGTTTTCCGGTCAAAGTTTCCTTTGTGATTCGGAAGTGGTGGTGGGATGCCCAAAGCCGTTTATCCTTACAGATAACAACACACAAGTGGCGAGCATGATAAGTAAGCGTAAAATACACAATGCTCAATGAAACAGAGCACAGCATTTGCTAGAAAGACAGGAAATGTTAGCGAGGAGTTAGCGAGGATGCCTTGGCTAGTTTAGCATGCTAACTATAGCCAGCTAACTTTGTTGTCTGACTGCCTGCAGCTTGCGAAAAGGTGTCTTATTTAGACAGTATCCGCTGTTAAGCGCGTAATTCTGTAGCTGGAGTCATTTCAAGTCCACTGTGTCGCTTGTGTGTGGTTTGCGTTACGACTGTTTGGGTGAACTCCCACCCAGACAAGCTAACAATAGCTTAGCATGTCTTGTCTGTTTTGGATAGTGACAGCTGAAGGCTGCTGCTGCCCCATGACATCTGTGGAAAAGGCCTCTTGCAACGTGGATGCGTTTATACCATATTACCAGTGCTCACGATCCTTTTAAAAGCTTTTTTATTGATTACACATGCCCTCTTTAAACTGGTATAGCTACTGTCTGCTGCTCAGCACCGTAATCCGTAATGGACCAGAACAGAGAAATGGGTTTGGCAGGGAAAGAGATAACAGTTGTTCTCTACTGAAGCTTTTTTTGTTGTTGTATTTTTTGTATTTTTCTCAACAGAATCATTCAGAGCTTTGTCCTGCTAAAATGGGAAAACGCCCCTTCAGGATTTAGTAACACAGGTAAGTAATAAGCGACATGTGGCCTCGTTTATGACAGGCCAGGTAGGAACCACATCCTTTGCCATTGCTTCTGTGAGCTGAAAAGGTGTTGTCATTCTTGGTATTGGTTTTCCTGTGTGTGTGTGAGAGATGGTGAAAAAAAAAAAAAGCTTGGCTCTCAAGGGTTGCGTGCCAGTGTACCAGTGTAACTGTGATACATACTGTATCTGGGAGGCTAGTGTGGGCGTGTAGAGAAGAATGCTTGGAGTACATAATGTCTCCTTTAAATGCATTGCACCAGACCAACACACGCTGCATGTTTGAACAGCATCCTCTCTGTTAGGCAAGGAAGGATGAAGCAACTGATGTTGCGCTGAGCATCTCTTGAGAGTCTCTTTTTATTGAATTTGTTGGCTGTTTAACGCTTGATATCCGGGTCACTATGTTCTGAGTCCTGGCTAGACTATTGAGGCATCATTGCATTCAGCGCTGAGATACAAAGCCGCAGTGACATTCACACAACGTGTTGTGAGCAGATATCTCAAAGTAAGGTGTTGCACAAAGACAGAGATCACATGTTGTCTTGAAGCCGCTGCACACATTATATAACTGTCAAATCATGCTAGCACAGCTCATAAACATATGCTGTTTTCCTAGATGTTAGTAATGCATTATCTAGTGTTCCTTAAAGTATTGACTAATTTTTCATTGTCATATTGTGGCAGCCTGACCACTGAATTTCATAGTCATGTTACCCACTTCCCTCTAAACCACTTTCCTGGTTTGTTTTTCTCAGCCTGAGTCGAGATTGTGATTTCAAAGTTGTAATACTGCATTTGCAAAGCTCTGTATGCTTTTGCTGCCGGGCTGCTAGAGCTCTCAGTTAATGTAGCAGATATACATTAGCTGATGCTGTCATGACAATGCAAAGTCTTTGACCGGAGGACATCAGGTGCCACACTAGGATGAAATGATCTTATATCACGATCAGTTTTACCTAGCCTATGGAGTATTTTGATGGATGCCAAATGTTGGAATATATCATGCAGCAAATCACATTTGACTCGCATGTAATGGTAGCCACAAGATTTCATGCTGTCATGGCTAGCAGCGTGGTGGTGCTCGGGTTTGTTATTGGAAGAGAAAGCTAAGAAACCATCAGGAGAAAGAAGTGATGTTTTGGGCCAAGTTCAAATGAGATCCAGTGTGAGAGGGAGAGTGTTGTTCCTCTAGATCAAACTGAATTGTCCCTTTGAGATTTGCCCAAATGAATCCAAATCTCAGGAATTTTGCTATGCTTCCAACATCTTGGAAAAACCTCTTAAATCATGTAAACTTTAAAGCTTGAATTGCTTTTGAATAGAAAATATGACACTTAGAGTCAAGAGTTTCTCAGCTGTGGACTTGGATACATGTAGGGTTGCTTGATATGTAAACAGGGTAGTCATTTGGTATTGATACCAAAACTCAGATACTGTATTTATACTTGTATTAAAAAAATACCACAAAGTAGAAAAGACTGAGAAACCCTGCTTAAGTCTTAAGTCCTGCTTTTTAAATCTAGCATGAGCCCATTAACCTATATTCTAATATGTCTGCAGATATTCTCCCTTCTCTGTTTTAATTCACTTGATTAAAAAAAAAAAAGTATTATATTTAATTCCAACAAGCATTGTAGTTTTACATTTAACATGATGAAACTGGCTGATATCCTGACGCCTGAGCAAGATCAAGTGAACGTTTAGTGTGTCATGTGGTTAGTGTGCCACTATTCAGACATGTGTGCGCTGGCATTTGTTTGTGACAGAGAAGAGTGACATCTCAGACAACACTGCCTCATTGTGTTCAGGCCCACTGTGCAGTAATGGCAGAACCCCCATCAGAACCCCACGGCTAGAAAACACATATTTGCAGAGAGGGCAAGAGGAGAGATCAACACACAACGCAGCAGTGCTTCTGCCTTTGTAAACAACCATTAGCAATGTGCTGCCCAAGTTACTGGGCCTGTTCAGTCCCTGTGTTTCGTAGTTTCACAGCAAAGCAAGTTTAAATACATTTGATGGAGTTACCTTGGAAATGTGTCCCTCCAGACTAGTATAAGGTCTGACAGGTTGGTTTGCAGGCTTAGCTTCACCTCAGGTTTAACCAGTTTGTATTACAAACATATCTACTAATTGGAAGTGCAATGTTTTGTCAAATGATCCTCCCCAGCAGCCTCTCATTACTGTAAACACAAGTCAGAGTCAAACTGCAGCACATGTCAAATTTGTGACACAGTTGGTGTCATTTTGATCTCATGTAAATAGGGCTGGGTGATAATTCAATATTAATAGGAATCAAATTACAGCAAAATCATATTGCGGTGATATGATCTTATCATGTTATTATTCAGCAATGTACTGTTGTCCCAAATAATAATAGTCTCTTTTCACCGAAGACATTTCGACCCGTCACATTTGAAAAAGCACAGGTGGAAAAGTACATTAATGACTGAAATCCATTTAGCTGCTTTGGTTTCAGTCTGTCACACTGTCACAGCTTACTGGGACACTTGAACGGAGCAGAGCCCTCGTTAATGTTATTAGTAACACCTGTGCCTTTCCTGTTATAATAAGTCAACAGGTCTGCTGTGAAAAAAGCCTGTTCTGAGCAAGCTATAATTTTAAATATATAGCAAAGTCTTTCATGTCACTTGTACTTGTACACTTGTAATCTAAACTGATGGAGAATTTAAGTCTCTATAAAATGCTAATTATTTTGCTAGAAACATGTATTGCTCCTTTATGAAATATTATGAATTGGTTAACTGTATGGAAATTGTACTGAGGCTGTAAAAAAAAAAACAGAGTTCTGTCCTTTTAAAGCAGCGGACACAGCAACAGTTGTAAAAGCTCAAACATGCAAATTCTTCCCTGATGGCTGATTTAACCTCCTAGCCTACTGTACAGCCTCGTATCATTCCTCTTCTCCCAGTTGTTTATGTGTGAGGGGGACAGACCAACAGAAAAGGACAAATACAGTAAAAGGCAGACAGAGAGGAAAAGAAAAGTGCTCACTTTCCTGGAACTAGCTTTTTGACTTGTTGTAGCCTGTAAGAGGGCTCTGGGTACCATTTATCTTTTTTTTTTATATTACATGGCTTTGTTGAGTACTCCACAAACTCAACTGCCAATGAAGACAACCTGATGTCTTCATTTTCTAAAAAAAAAAACAATTTCACATAGCAGCAGTTTCTTTATTCACACTTCTTGCAGATAGACAAAAAATGGTGATGGTTGATTTTTATTTTTAATCAAATTAACTTGAAGTCACACAATGAGGCAAAACCTGACCAAGGATAAAAACATGAGGGATCTGTCATATAAAATATGCATGTGATGGGTTTTATACTTTGGGTAGAGAACCAGCAAAAAATAACTGTTTGCACCTTTTAAATTAAGAATTCTAGTTTATTGAGGGGAGTTGTTGTCTTTATTTAATTTAATCTTGATGAGATGTTAAACTTTTAATTTCATATTTTTGCTGCAGGTCTCTCCGTCACCCTGGCAACCCTACACCCACAGAAAGGGCCAAGTCTTGGCAGTATGGAAGTCGGTGGGGCGCCGGGCACGGTCCCGAGCCCACAGAGCGAGGCAGTGACTACTGAGCTTCAGGAGCTGTCCCTTCAGCCCGCTCCCAACCTGCTGCCTCTACAGGAGCGCAAGAATGGTGAGACAGTGAAGCATACACACTTCTTGTTCTGTCAATTGCCTGTACTTCAGTCTCACATTTTGCTGTTTTGTTCTGGATGGATTGTTCAGAGAAGCCCCGTCGCACATTGAGTCATTCAGCAAAAACAGATAATACATGCAGCTGTTTACGTCACAAGCGCCTGTGCAGAGGGACAAATTATTACTGACCTGGTATTTTCCCAGAGTTGTAGAATCCTCCTTTAAAGTAGTATGAACAACATGGTTTTTCTTGGCTGTGGGGACAGTTTTTTTTTTTTTTTTTTGTCTGAGCTGTTGGGTGAATGTACAGGAAACAGTGGCCCATCGCTCAACAGACCTTGTAGGCCAACGCTCTTGCTTCCAGCCAAAGTGAATATTTTGTCTTAGTACTACTCATCCTTCACAGGGGTGGCCTATTTCCAACATAAATTCCCCTCAGCTAAAAAAGTGTGCTTGGAGAACATGTTACATAAGTTGGGGCTAAGTAGAAAGTGAAGAAACACTTATCTGAGAGGCAGAAGTGTCAGATGTGTCTATACATCTTGTTCATTTATCAGTGGAGAGGAGAGGAGCACCTCACCAAAGAAGGTGTTCAAAGGCAAAAGAGACGCTGTGGAGATTTAGGTGCTCAGGAGAAAATGTGTGTGTGTGTCTATGTATAAGACAGTGAAGTCATTAGAAAGAAGGGAGTGAAGAAACTGCTGGATCTAATTGGCTTGCTCCTCTGCGCCGACCTCCTGTTACAGTAGATTAGAGTGCGGGCCTCTGGCAGTGCACACTATGGTTGTCCCCTGATTCAGATTTAAGACTCTGTAAACCTTTTTCTGTGGCTGGAGTTCCCTTTTAAGCTCTTGACTCTTGGAGAATTTGAGACTCTGTGCAGAGAGATGTGCAACAGTTTCCACTGCTTTGAATCATAATGGAAAAGTTGACTTTGCCACATTAATGAATTTGGTTTGTTTAGGTTCACACTGCCAAATTACAAGTGAATCAGAGCTTATAAATGGAAGTCACAGGCACTCAAAGGTAGCTTGTTTATAGGAGAGTCTCTGCTATCAAGAAATAATAGCTGAATATGGGCACACAGCGCTGAAACGATTAGAAATGAATCAGCAACTGTTTTAATAATAATATTATTATTATTATTATATGAACTGATTCTGTCTTTACAAATGTATGAATTTGTCACTTTTCTCTCACTTTGGATTGCCTTGCTGTTGAAAGGTGCTATATAAATAAACTGAAGGCAAAGCCAGTTTATTTTTAAGGGTTTAAATATCTTTGGGGTTTTCACTGTTAGTCAGACAATTGTACAACATCACCTTGAGGTCTTGGGAGCTGTGATGGGAATTTTTCACTATTTTCTGACTGTTTAATAGACAAAACAATCTCTATAATCGCCAGATTAATCAGCAATTAAAATAGTCATTATTTGCAGCCCTAGCCATCAGTTCAGATTGCAGTTATTGTGGTTGATGGCTCATGTTATTATGTTGGGCTTTCCAAGAACCAGCAGCTGCAGGCTGGCAGATGACATCTGTCTTATACCCATAAAACATGTTTCGAGGTTGTTTCCTGTCGTCACATCTAAAGGCCCTTTCACACATGCAGTCTATCCCTGAAATGTTCAGGAACATTTCCTGCATGGGGTCATGTGCGAATGGGAGCAGGGATGGAAATTCAGGGAAATCTGTACCGCCAGTTTCCCACCTGAAGACCTAGTAACATTTCTGGGAAAATGCCGGTACGGCTGTGTCGTGAATGAAAGTAGTAACATTGCAGGGCCAAACACGTAAAGCGTTACGTCCGCCTGAAGAAAGACACTTTCATGTGGAGTGAGTGAGCCAATCACAAGACTTGACATGTGGGTGACGTACTGCGAGTTTGGCAGTGCTTAGTTTTGGCTCGTCTGTTTTCAACATGGTGGCCACGTCACAAACTTTCTCATATTATGGCTAAACAGTACACTAAAACATGTTTCTGGAAACATTTGAGGCAAGAAATAAGCAATGCAGGAACATAATCTTGATTCATATTTGATCAGGACTGCCTAGTTTGACAGTTTGATCTGAGTTTTGTGAGTTTCACCCTCTTCTTCTGTCGAGTTTTGTGGCGGTTGGCATCCATAACTGTTGCATTACCACCCTCTGCTGGACTGTCCCTTGCCCCATCTATTCAGGCTTTGCCATGGCCTGTGTGAAAAGGCAAGTGTAGTGAAAATCACTAGCAGAGATCGCCTGAGATCAGATAGCATCTTTCTCACCTGACCAAGTTCTACTAAACTGCTCTAAACATGTGTGGTGGGAGTGCACCCTCAGTTGTATAAAAGTTAAGCTAAAATCAAGCCATATAATTGCCTGCTCATAAAAGTAGGTGCAGTTTTGCATGTGCAATTAATGTCTTCAACCTCACAAAGATTCTGTTTGTTTCTGCAACCAAGTCAGACACAATCAATTAGATAAGCAGAGTATTGTTTAGCCCTGGAATAGTTTAACTGTGACTTACACACATACACACACCTTGCCATATCAGAAGAGTCAGCTACATTGGCCATTGTTCCCAGCTGGGCGTTGGCAACCCAATTTTCTGGAGAAACAGTTGGCTGACCCGTTGATTTGTTATGAGAGGAAGGTTAGGTAAGGGTAGAACAGTAAATGATTTAGCACCTTTAGGAGGTCCCAACAGTGGCAGAGAATAATGCACAATAACTCATAATACAAATCTCGGATGGAAAAAAAGATGTTGAAGCCTGGTACAGCCAGATTAAACCGTAGAGTGCAATGGAAGTAATAATAAGAGAAGAAGAAACTTCATGTTACATATTTCAAGCAATGTTTACATCATTTAAGAAATGTTTAAGAATTGTCCTGTGACAAGTAGTCACAAGACCATGTTTACCTCACAGTAACACACAAAGACACACACTTTCACACACAGCCTCAGGCCACCACTCCCAAATTTAAACAACTCCTGCTCTTGTTGGCCTATTCCTATACACTTCACTCTGCTAGCCAGAAGCAGACATGTTGCTGCAGGAACTCCTGCATGCTAATCTAGAATGAAGAGGCTTTCAGAGCACTGGAGACATGCACTGCATGTGCATTTCCGTATGCATGCATTAGTGGCAGTGAAACAGAATGGAATGCCCACATAGTAACGTTTATCAAAGCTTTATATCTTCGCCCAGGTTATGCAATCTGTTTATTGCACAAGGTTCCTTCCTCAGTAATGGACGAGCACAGGAAGATTTATTGTTAAACGCATGTGTGTGTGTGTGTGTGTGTGTCTGTGTATATATAGAGAGCAGTGACATGTTTTGCAGGATGAGAGACAGATGTTTAGGTCGTGAGACAGATGTTTAGTTCGTGCGCACTAGTGTATGAGTGTGTGTGTGTGTGTGAGAGAGATTCAGCTTTAATTCAGGACAACAAACAAAAGCAGTTACGCTATAATAACGTGATTGAGATCTTTCAAAAGTTTGAGGTGAAGAAGCTAGTTTGAGTGTGGGAGTGTGAGCTGCAGGAGAAGGAGGAAGGGGGAGTAAGAGAGGAGGGGGAGGTCATGTCTGAAATGGCAGTATTGCATAACTATTCAGTGAGGGAACAGAAGGAAAGCGAGGGAAAATGGAAAGCAAGAAAGGAGGGGGTGTGTTACTTGTACTGGAGGAGGTGAGGCTTGGCACCAGCTCGTTTTTGTTCTTTTCCAATTTTTACTTCTAAACTGGCCGAGAGTGCGCAGAAGAGTGGCAGTAAGTTTTTTTTTTTTTTTTTAGAAGCGCTCAAAAAAAGTACATGGGCGCACAAGGGGAAAAAAAGGTGTTGCCACAGGGAGACTGGAGCCCATGGGTGGACCTTGTTGATATCCAAGGAGCAATAAGGGACAGACACAGACCTACACACGCCCTCTCAGTCGGGGCGTGCACACACTTGTAGACAGACAGTCCAGAGAAAGAGAATGTGAGGTGTACTGCAACCTGTGGAGTACCAGCTGCCGGTGAGAGGAAAACGTGTCTTTTAATGTGGCTTTTCTGTTGGTGGACTCCTCTTCAACCTTCTGCCCCTGCTGTTTTCTCACACTATTTACTGTGCTTGTGTCGGGAGTATGAACTGCTAATCTTGCCGGGAGGGTGAAGCTTCCCTTCAGCATGGTGCAGAGGGATATGACTATCCAGTCAGGTAATGTTAATTTCTGTCTACTGCTTTCTGGTCTTTGTTTGTTGACAATGACAATGACTGCAAGTCACATGTTAAAAGTTTGTCTCAAGTTGCATTTGTTGAGTACAGGTGTGGTGAGAGCGCTTGCAAGTGTATTGACACTGCAGTCTTTAAGTGTTGGTGTATGTGTTTGTATGAGAATGCCTACACTGCATTCAGACTGCCACCATGTACTATGTAAATGTAGTTAACAGGGTTTTAACTCAGAGGGTCTCCAGTACAAAGGGAGCAGGCGGGGCTGTGAAGCCAGGTTTGTGAGGACTCTCCTGACTTGAGTTGAAAGGTGTGGTTGATATATTGGGCTCTTCTCAGAAAATGATCCCCCCCCTCCCCCAAACTCACTGCCAGCAGCTTTCAACTGTCCAGCCAAGCTACCACCACTGCTCCCACAGGACTGACTACAGGCCAGGGATCAGGATCCAGACAGGGCTGGAGAAGCTATGTGAGGAAGAACAGACAACACAGGCTATAGCCGAGAGGGGGGAAAAAAGTAGGTTAGAGGCGTCACAGACTCTGCTCCAGATTTCACTGGAAATGACCTATTCAATTCACTCAGAACAGATTGTTCCAGATCATGACAGAGACTACGTCTACTGCTGCGGAAGACTGGTATTTTAAATGATATATGCGATGAGACAGTGTTCTGCTGTGTGCCCGCACCGTCTTAAATAAGCTTAAACAGCGATTTTCTATCATGTCTCACTGTGGTCGGAGAGTCTGCAGGCTTTCGCTCCATCTGGTTTAACTGATTAATACACAAGCAATGCAGTGGCACACAGGCAAGTTAAAATCCAGACTGTAGTGCTTGCAGAGACAGGGAGCCCCATTCCTGACTATTATACTTTCTTTTCACAGTGAAGAAACTATGTGGACTATTGGGGCTAGGATAAGGATATTGGTCTTTAAACAAGATAAAATCCAGGGATTACAGCTTTGTTGCCATCCGGAGTTCAGGATTTAAGAGAAATTAAAGCATGACTTGGATACCTTTCTTCAAAAAAGAAAGAGCAGGGATACAGACTGTGTTGCTAAATGTTGGGGGTGAGGAGCAGGGTAGTCTCAGGCTGAAATTCCATGAGTGAGGTTTTCTTGTTGGCTGGCTACATCATCCAGACTTGTAAACAGAGATACAGATCACGTCCCTATTCCTCCCCACCCTTCCATAATGGCAATAGATGGGCCGTAGCTTACACTGTGATGTCGTGTCATTAGTGCAAGGCAACAGTACGGGGAAACACTTGGGGTAGCTAGATATGTAGCTTGGCTGAGGTTAGCCTAGCCCAGCAGTAATTCAGGGAGGCTGTTGGTACTGTTATGTAACAGATTGGGAGGCTGCCAGCAGCAGAGGTCTCACAGCACTCTGTCAGGCTGAGAGTAGGAGGAGGGAGGGAAGAATTAGATAGATAGACTGA
This sequence comes from Scomberomorus guttatus, assembly GCA_038419695.1. Lineage (NCBI taxonomy): Eukaryota > Metazoa > Chordata > Actinopteri > Scombriformes > Scombridae > Scomberomorus > Scomberomorus guttatus. Next base: position 18,004,798 of record CM076465.1, on the reverse strand, counting down.
TAGATAGCAAGAAAGAGAAGGAATACGCGTGGAGAGAATGAAGAAATGTAAAATGAGAGGAGACAGAATTGAAAAATAAGGCTGTAAAAAAGAAAAAAAAGGACTGGAGAAGTAGAGACGGGGGAAAGAAAGAAGGAAGGAAGGAGGGGCTGTTTCAGTCTATTCCAAACACACAGCTGCAGCAAACACAATCCAGCTGCATGTCTCCTCGCCTCTCAGCCAGTGTACTGTGTACTAGCATTAGATAATAATCTAGATATTCCCAAGAACCTCAAAAACATAAAAAGTGTCCCATTAAAAAGGAATGAAAATTGATTGGAACACAAAAACAAAAGAGATCACTTAACATTTTTTATAAATTATAGCAGCATGTTTTCTTGGTAGCTCTTGCACATTTCCTTGTAAGAATTGTAACGTGTATTTAGTGCGTGCCTGTGTGTTGGGGCATATTTAACTGCAGGAGAAATCTCAGTTTTCCTGTAACATTATGAAACTGGCTGAATCTAAACAAAAAGGGGACCAAATGTCGTAGTTTGTGATGAATGTAAACAGCTTTCAGTCTGATAAACATACAGAAACATATTTATGCAACTGAGGTAAGTTTTGCGAAAAGGCTTAAATCTTAAATGTGTCCAGCACACCACGCACACACCCACTGACTGTGCATGACTCACCAGTATACACACACACACACACACACTCACACACACACTTCACGGCTCATGTCACTGTTGGGACCCAGACCTGGACATGCACTTACAGGCTTTGGTAGCCTTCCATTTCCACAGTGTGTCCTGACAGCGCGGTATTTCAACAAGCACTAACACACTCACATCTTTGATTTGTGATCCAGTAAATTCCTGTTAGATAATGAGAAGAGAGAGCATAGCTAAGCAGCCTCACTCAGATCTGTAGCCTCCAGCTAAAGAAAAGCGCTTTATCAGCTAAGCACACACACACACACACACACTGATTCGTAGGTCCGCTCGGTGATTGCACACCCACAGGTACAAGCCCACTCATGTAGCTGAGAAATCTTTTTAAACACACACACACACACACAACCACAAGCACACACATATCTTATAACATGCACTTCAGTCTGAAAACATGCAGCATGGAGCAGCTGAGCATGCAAACACACATTTCCCAGCAAATATATATATATATATTTTTTTTTAGACATTTATAAATGCCACTATGTTGTGGTGTGTGGTTCGGACACAGCTACACTACACACTTACATACACACATTTTTAATCAGTGGTGTGTGTAGAAAAACTGATAATTAATGTGGCGCGTTGTAATCAAAATGTGCTCAGTATTAATGAGATTAATGAGAATCACAGCAGTAGTCTTGCATTGCATTATGGGGAATTGCAAGCCATAGTGCAACATTATTTGGGAGGAGGTAATGTGAAAATACTGTGGCAAGTTACTTTTAATAAAGCAAAAAGCTTTACCCAACATTATCTCTTATAACATAAGCGATAACGTCCTAAGATTATCTATTATTCTGGTTTCAGAGGTGTACTTACACACACACACACACACACACAGAGTTATAGGTACAAACCTGCTGCTGTGGGGCATATATCCTCTAGTTGGTTTAGCTTGTGCCTTGTCTCCAACTCAATTTGCTCTGATGTTTCAGAAGATTAGAACAGCCATTAGCTCGTGACTCACCTGCTAACAGCAGACGTGGTGCAATTAATGCTTCCTGATGAACGTAGCAGAAGTCACTGTGAATTGACGTGGCTCTTGTTTCATTTGGGTGACTCAGATGCCGAGTCGTGTGGTAGAAAATTCAGCGTTGATAACAGCACGAGGTGAAAGCAATGTTGGCTAAAGTTTTTCAAGGCGTTCATTATTTGGGCTGTATGTGAAACACAAGGATTCACTGATATTTTTATGATTTGACAAGGCCACAAGTTAAAATAAAGTAAAACATGAAGCTAATTTAACAACATGCCAAATCTTAGTGTTTGAATTAACCCAGAAAGATCTTGAAAGTTATAAAAAAAACAAAAAACGAGTGAGGTTTGGTGTCCAGGCAAGTGTGAGAATCTTTCTGTTTGTTGATAACAGTAAACGGCATCAACAGTGTCACCAGACTCCGGAGATTCCAGGGAAAGCTGAGGGAGGGCTCATCTCCTGTCTCTCCACTTTATTACTCTCTTACTGCCGGCACATGGCCACCAGTGTGCCCACTGTCACACCAGACTAAAGAACACAGCTGTTTCTGCTTGTATTAAAATACTCATGATCATTTTAGACTTGTCACAGTCACTCGATGCCTCTGCCTTTTGTTTTTACATTTCTCACACTCTCTCTGAAGGATTTTAACGGTCGTGAAAATAACTCAACTTTCAAGTTGTTGATGTGTCTTTTATGTGGTTATTGTTTGGATAGTCTGCCAGTTGGGTACGTTGTCAGCAAGACGCATCAGAAAGTGAAAGATGGATCTTCTTATCAGCATTAGACCAGATCTGCAAACACCATACATGATAAACCATCAGTCTTCTTGGAAGCAGAGATAAGTAATAAAGGTGTTTACAATAACTTGAAAAGAGGTTAAGTTGGCCTGTTTTTTGTAGAGAAGGAAGCAGTGAACAGGAAGGAGAAGAAAGATTTTTTTAATGCTTCTTTTCGCCCCTATGAAATTCTGTTCCATGTTCCAAACACTCGACATTAAAGGTCGGTGTCTAATAAAAACCCTGTCATTTTGATCGCTGAAGCAAATTAACAGCCAGGCTTTTATTAGATGTTTTATGCAGTAAGAGAAAGAAGAAGGGGAGGGGAAGGCAGAAAGAAGAGGCCTATAAAACCCTAACCTGAAGGAAAACACGAGCAAGAACACACACACTTATAGTATCAGGGAGAATTTTTTTTCAAACTCAGGCCAAAAAAGCATCTCTGTCAGACACCCACATGCTGCACACATGCTCTCACCCTCACTTCAACTCCGTGTAATTGTCTTTATTTCTCTTTTCTCTCTGTTGTGCTAATTGGCGCCGGCCACTCGCTTGTCTTTGCTGCCAGTGTGCCCTGAAGTCCGTTGTTGTAGGACTGAAATGGAAACCAGTCATGAAGGAGAAATGAAAGCTGTGTTTCCTCTGCAAGTAGGGCAGGAGGTTAGGGGGTTCGTTACAATAAAAATGGTTTTCAGATGTGCGGGTTATGTAACAGTCTGTGACAAAGCCGTCATCACTGGTCAGGGAACACCCCTCTCTGGGTTCTGGTACTCTGTTTTTCCCTCTCTCGCAGTCTCTATTCCTCTCTGAAACACTCATTTGTTGAACACAACCTCCCCTTCTTCAGCATTTCTGGTTTACAGTGAGGGTTCATGTTACCAGATGCTAACAGCTGCCAGCTGGCCTGTGCTTTTATTTTTCACTCAGCACTTATAGTGCTCTTACAGATGCTTCTCTCTCCTTCAACAGTGTACAGACCTCAGTTGGACTGCTTTTTATTGACAAGACATGACAAGGTGAAGGGTGCTCAACCTTTGAGCACGTGTAAGACGTTCAGAGAGCACTTTTTCTAGACCCACAACAATGTTTTTACCAGCATTCAGATGGCTTTAATTTCCCACAGTGCTAATGCTACAGCTGGTATTGTTGTGCTTGTTAAATCACCCTTAAATTTCCCCTTTGTTAGCTTTAAAGTAGAAAAACATATTAGTTTAAAACATCTATATCTGCTTGTCCGCTTCATGTTACATGATACGTAAACTGAGTAAAATATTCCAACCCAAGATACCACGATATGGATACATAATTATACCAAATGACAGTATTATTGTAGTATCTTTGGGAAATGATGTCATTCAGATCTCAGCAGTTACTTTGGTGAGTACAGTGTTATCATAACCAATAAACCCATAGCCCGAGCTATGGAAATAAGATTATATAATAAACTGTAGTTTTCCTTGAATGACAGCCCTAATCCTTTTTTCTTTGTCAGTCTATAGACCTTTTGGCCATTTGAGTGTGCCTCCAGATTTGTTTGCCTTTGTGCATTTTCCCTTCATGGATTTTTTCTTTTTTTTCCCCCTGAATGAATCTGTACATTGCAAAAACAGACTTCTGTCTTTCAAGCAGCTAGATATGGTTTCAAGCCACTCTGTTAACTCTGACAGCTGAAAAGAGAATAAAACTTTATTCTTCTTGGGAATGAAACTGAAGTGTAGCATTAGGTCAGTAAGGGGATTTTTTTCCTGATATCCCGAAAAGACTTGTATCATTGCTTCATGTGCAAACACATGAAAAGTTGACTTACAAGCTTCTGGCAGTGAGTTCCTTCCTGTGCAAACACAGTAGAATAAGTGATTAAGTGCAGCCTTGCTATAGTCCCGTTTACATTAGGGTTTTGTGCCAGATTCCACATCCTTTCTTCATGATTACACACATGGCTGCCATGCAGCTTCCAGCCTCCTCAGTGTGAGCATCTTGTTTCAGACATCATTAACCAGATTCCTCAGGCTGTTTGTTTTTTTGTTTTTTTTACAGTTCAAAAATATCAGTGGATCAACAGTAAGAAATCCCCGGCTTGATGTCAGTGTTGAGTCAAAGCCAAATGCAAACAGTGCTGGTAAATTCCACTGTAGACCGGGTGGTGCGGGGGGGGGCACCAGGAAGTAAAAGGAAAAAACAGCTTCTGTTTTCCCTGCTGGAATGTTAATGGCCGGTGTGACCTGCGGTACACTAACACTTGGCCCGGTTGGTTTCTTGGCAGGTTAGGTTTTGTTTGTTGCATCTGTGTTTTTGACTTGTTGGCAAACTTACTTGTGTCTTGAAGATCACCAGTTTGAAAGCCAGGAAAACTTGATAATACAGGTGAAGAGTGTAAGCGGATATTATGAGAATATGTTACCTGTGTTTCAGTGTAGTTAACAACACCATACCATTCCTGATTCCTTAGTCTGGGGAATATAAGCTTTTTGTTTTTTTTTCATCAAAATATTTAAAATGTCTCAGTGGATCAGTGTTAAACACAGAACTTTGCCTAAAAAAACATTGTGTAATGTTCAAAAAGTTATAAGAAAAGTAAATATCTGATCAAACAACAAATGAAAACATGCCTAAGAATCAGCCAAGCATTCAATGCCAACTTTTGAAATTTGACACTCTGGGGATTAGTACGGTTTGATATCCAGCCCTAAGGAAAAGAGTTCTCCCTTTCTTCAGAAGATGTTGTCAAGGGGCACATTAATAGTCTATCTCCTTCAGTAGTGCTACTCACAGTAGAAGAAGTAGACATCACTGGTGAAACCTTTATAATAGGTCAGTCACGTATTACGAGAGTATTTACAGATTTTTTTTTTTTGAATACATGCGTCACATTTTAAAACTTCCTTTAGTGACTTGATTCATATTAGCTGCTTCTAGGGAAGTTTAAGTCAGGTTTTGACCTTTTTAGATACAGATTTATTGGCCAATGTCTCATGGAGGTGAAAAGATGAGGAGGAGGTCTGAGGGCAGAACAGATGTTCATAAAGCATGTTGTTGTTAGGTATATACACTGTAGAAATAATTAATATAATGACTTTTTGCACAAGACATGTGCATTGACAGTGACAGCACAGACTAGTTGTTAGTGTTGTCATTAACAAGCTGCCTGAACAAATCGAAGAGGTTGAAGCTGCTGGTGATTGCTGACCTGGCCTCGTCCTATGGAATCAGTTGTATAATTATTTATATGTGGAATCCATATTTAACGTCACTGCACCAGCTTTAGGGTGGAGGTAATTTCACTACACTGGAGAATGTTTCACTGATATGTAAAATAGACAAAGTGTCCTCTGTAGCCAACAGGAAAACAGGATCTTGTGCCATTTATGAACAGATTTATTTGTTTTGTTTTGTTTCTGAGAATGTCCCCTCCACACTGTATGTGTTGTTCACCTAAACCAGACTTGCCCGGTCTTGATTGTTAGTGGCGGTTAGCGATTAGAGGAGGTTTTTTCGGAAACTACTAATTGTTGTGGGGAGGTTTATGGAATGTGGTGGAGTAATTGTTTTGGGCTGGTCGTGTCCTAAGGACATACGCTCCGTGCCCCCGAGCAGGTCAAGATGGCCCACAATCAGAGTACAAAAGTTAAAACATTAGTTGAAGCTGTAGTCGGTGTAGCTCCTCAATTTCAGCCATTTTTGAGAGTACAAAGCGTCATGTTGTATTTTTAAAAGTGGTTGGCTACCAAATAGTGGTGCTGATGTTTGGGATGCTTTAGCAAAGTAGAGGACAAAAAGTGATAATGTCTGTCATTCTCAACCAGTCTTTCCATAACCTCCAAAATTATTGTGGAGTATGTTTTGATTGTGAAGAAATGACAATGCACGAGGAGTCAGTGCAGAGACAATTTCATTTAATTTTAGTCCTCAATCATACAGTGCTGGCAGCTTTTTATTTGGGGCTAGTCTAGAATTTTTTTAGTTTTGTCATCTTTACTAAAGTCCTTGAATTTTGTTTTAAAGGTATGTCCATCTTGATTTATATAAAGCACATTGGGCTTGAATTGATTAAAAAGCAAATCAAGCTCAGTGCTAAAAACCAGTCATAATGACTGGAAGCTGTGGGTGTGTTTTCCATTCATTTACACATCCACAGGAAACCTTTGACTCGCTATTTTAACTAGACTTTCATACAGTAATTATATCCCGTCTGCTCACACGAAAAGAAGTGTTTTCTTTTTTTTTCTTTTTTTTTTTTAATTCCCAGAAATGTTTTTTCAGTGAAGGATAAAGAACGATCCAGATAAGGATGTCCAAGGCCAAATAGCTTCACTGGAATGTTCTCAAAGCCTGAACTATGACAGCTAATTTCTCTTGCTAAAGGCTAAAATCACTGCCCAATGTAGTGGTTGTGCGTAGTATACTGTATACTAACAGCATGCATAAACATCCTGTAGTGTTAGTGCTGGTATACATTTGAAGCATCGGCATCCCTCCTGGGAATCAGGCCTGTCATAATTCTTGTCTCGATGCCTTTTTCTACCTGTTAAAGTCAGTAAATCAATAATTCATAGGTAGCCAACAGTTTCTTAACTCTGTGGTCCATACAGTAGCTTGTAAGTCAGGTATAGTTATGTCATGTGAAACAACAAAACATATTTTTTATCTAAATAGAATTTTGTGTGACCGGGTATGTATTACATCTCTTGCACATTTAAAGTGTTCAAATTTCTGTCTTGATTATTTTTTCTTTTTCTTTCTTTTTTTCTCTTCTTTTCTGCTATGTATGTTTTTTGTCTTGTTTTTTGATGTTGTATTGTTTTATGACTCAGTATGTTTTTGATGACTTGTTGAAATGAAGGGGAGGACTTTGTATGAACCCTCTGGGCTTCCTTCCTCTCCTGCACAATTAATATAACTTTTTTTATTGTGTAATATTTTATTGTAACCTCTGTGCAACTAAACTAAACAACATAACTGTACTTCCCACACACTAGGGCCATTAAGCTCTAAAACCACTCCCCCTTGGTCAAGATAACGATGACCGTTATCAAAAACTCAGATTTTATATGTTACAGTTAAGCTGTGAGTTGTCATCTACACATGGCGTTATTATAGCTGTGGGAATTAGGACCCTCTGTGTTCTGTTATATGGAATCACATAAACACAGTTGTTGTAAACACCCTGGAATTAGAATAAAACTGATGTTAAACTGCTGAAGGATTTTGAATTTGAAGCCATGAAGATGAAAATAAACAGACATGTTTGGCATGCTGTGTGTGAGTTTATGATGTGTGTGTGTGTGTGTGTGTTCCTGAGATTGGCTCAACCCACACAGCAACATCCTAATCCCAGTGTGTGTTGTCATCTCTGTGTTTCCTGCCCAGACTGTGAATCATGACAGCAGGTGGAGTTTAATCATACACTCCTAACAGACAGTTATTGTAGACACCAGCCACCGTTTGTTCAAGGTGTTGTCTGAGTTTTCTTTGGTCGTGTCTGTCACCTGTATGATAGAGGTGTACTGTACTAATCAGCCATGTTGTCAGAGAGCGTGCTGAGCTTTCATATTGGATGTTTGTGTTAGGCATTGTTTTATTAATAGGCCAACTCTTCTCTGTGCTGTGTATACATCTATATATAGTGAAATGGTAGGTATGAAAGCAATGTATCTCCCCTTGTCTTCCTCATGAAACATTGATTTAGTCCAAGAAAATAGGGCTTAAAGTTTGCATGTGTGTGCCTCAAAGTAACCTTACCCTGCGAATGCACAGGTGATACCAAGCTGAATATAGCCCCCTTATGGCCAGCTGGCCATGCTATTTAAAACAGAGTGGAGAGAAGGGGGAGGGGGAGGGGGTGGGGGCTGCGGCCAGGGACGGCGTTTACCATCAGCATTCTGCAGAAGCCAGAGAGAGTTTGGTGGTGGGACTGGACAGCAAAAGAGTTTTTTGACGGGATTACGAAGCGTCAGCTTTAAATCTCAGAGTCCCTGTATGAGCGCGCTGCCTTTCCTCAAGGGTAGCCTGTAAAAAAAAAAAAAAAAAAAAACCCACCGAAACAACATTTGAGAATCACAGTGGTGATTGGGTATCAATCAGTCACTCTAAAAGTCATCGCTTGTGATTCATCCCAGTATCAGGTTCACCTTAGTATCTTTGACAAAGGTCGATTATGTTGGATGAGGTCATAACTGAAAACACTAACTGTCATTTCCACTTATCCCATAAACTGTTCATAGATTGACTGAGTCACCATTTTTGAGAGCGAGGCTGTGCAGTGAGAGTTGTTCAGAGACTGTTTAAGAACTGATTGTATCATTGATGGTGCTGTGATTTTGGTCTATAGGCTGTGTTTGTGTGTATGTGTTTAATAGGGAGGAGGTCTGCATGTGGCAGCCCCCCTCAGCCTGTAACAGTGAATGAATGGCAACAGCTGAGCTGGAGAACTTTATCGGCAACACTCCCTGCTTGTGTGTATGTGTGTGTGTGTGTGTGTGTGTTTGTGTGTGTGTGTGCGCGAGAGCGAGAGAGAGATTCAGGAGGAGCTGCAACCAGAGCAGTCTCACTGGGCACTCTCTGCTGAGCTCACTGCTGTCCTCTCTTCCTCCGCCACCGGCCTCTTTTCAGCTTACTCCCTCGGCTCTCTTGCGCTTTTCATCCACGACTCGCCCTGTGGATTTCTTTCCCCTCCCGTCTCTCCGGGAAACCTTCGCAGAGCAGCACTGTCGTGACTCGCCGGCTGCCACTGCAAAGGAAAGGAGAGAGTAGGAGGAAGAAGAGAAAGCGAGAGAAGCTGAGACAGACCAATCGATTATTCTGATACAGAGGAGAGAGGCTCTGGGAGAGGAGAGGAGACGCAGCAGCAGCATTTTTCCTAGTCGTTTTTTGTTTTAAAAGGAGATTTTCTTTGACTTGTATGGGAGTCTTCTGAAGCATTTGATTCGTGTCCTTCCCTTGGAGAGAGAGGACAGCTAATTGAAGGGACAGCTGGGGCAGTTTTGACACATCGAGGACTTTTCTTCTGTCCCCTCTTCAGCCAAAACAGCCAACATTTGGGACTTGGGAGGAGGACCACTTTTGAATGAGAAGTTCAATGTTTACCAAATAATTGATCTCCATTCTGAATGATAATGCTGGACACCAACCATTGCCTGTCCTTTGAACCCTCCCCTGGGGGCTCTCCTCCAATGGGAGAAGACATGGAGAAGGCTGGACTGAAGATGGATCATGACAGACTTGTCTATCACAGCCTGAAAGAAGGTGGGCGATCCGGAGCTGCACACAGTCAGTAGACACACAAGATATCTGATATGATTTGTGTTTGTGTGCGTCAGTCTACAGCTTCTTATCAGTACTTTATGGCTTCATATAAATAATTAATGGGTCTCTGCTAAAAATAAACAATTTTGTTTTGTGTTAAAGACGGAAGGTCGATGTTCTCTCTGATAAACCTTTTCAACAGAGCAGACATGACCACTATGTTATATTAAGGAAGTGTGGGTGACTACAGGTTTAAATTACTCAGCCTGTGATGTTAAAGTCACATAGCATGTTGCCTCAATAGTAAAGGAACCCTGTGGAGTTTTGTTGTAACTAAACAAATTAATGTTCACATTAACTGCTACTCACCAAAATGCATTGTGTGTGTCCTTGAGGCCGGCTGAACATGTTGAATGCACTCATAAAACTACCGCGTTTCTTGGTGCCTTACCGCCCCCTTTAGATCAGTGGAATAGTGTAAAAGCATTGGCAGGACTGTGCATCGTGTCACCTGCATGCTCATGTGCATGCACAATAACAAACAAAGCAGGGACCTACTCATCAAAACATTGCTCCATAGCACTACTAGTGGTCAAAAACTCCACAGGTTACCTTTAAGTTATGACCCAACTGGAGCCACCTGCAAATATTTAATACATATAAAATCATATTTTCAGCCTGGAAGTAGCTGACTATCTTTTCAAGAGTTTTTGGATCTTGATGTACACATCTGAAAAAAACTAAATAAATTAGGGCTGCAACTAACGGTTATTTTCATACTACATTAACCTGCCAATTGTTTTCTTGATTAATCGATTAGTTGTTTGGTCTATAAAGTGACAGAAAATAGTGAAAATGCCTATCACAGTTTCCCAGAGCCCAAGATGACATCCTCAAATGTCTTGTTCTGTAGCAAAAATATTCAGTTCACAATGATATAAGCAGCAAATTCTCTAACTGGTGAAACAGATGTTTGACATTTATGGTGCTGATAGTTGCCAATTCATTTTCTGTCCATCAACTAACTGTTTCAGATTTAAAACAAATACTGTCCACTTCCACAAAAATGGTAAAAACAAAGCGGCCAACAGTGACGTGACACCAGAAACTGGGGATACAGCCCAATTTGGAAGGGTGTACAGTGAGTAGAACAGTAAAATAAACTTTAGTTTGTTTATTACCATCATGACTAGTATTACAGGCAAGGGTCAGAGTCATGGATTACTGACTACAGATGAAACATGAAGCTGTCAGTTGAAAATATATTATTCCAGATCTGCTTTTTGCTAACAGCAAACTTTTCGGTTCTTCAAAGGAAGCACGTCTCAGATCTGAAGATAGTGTGAGTGAGAGGAACCGACTCCTGCTCCTTGAACTTTAAGAAAATTAGTATTCATCACACCTCTTCTTGTTGTCATCTGGCTTTCAGCACAGTGCAGCAGTGCGAAGGCAGTGGGAGTGATTCCAAGGTGCGAATGGCCTTAACCTTGCATTGCTCATGCCCTCTATCCTCTTTCCATTTTCACCCGTGTGAAACATTTGCTGTGGTCAGTTGCTGCATTTATCTCTCTGTTCAACAGATGCAATCAAACCGCGCTACTGTGCAAATGATGAGCTCATATAGGAGAGCATCAACAGGCTTTCCAAATTTCCAACGTCAGTGCCAAGTGTAACCTTTGTTGAGAGCGTCTGTGAGACTTGTGCTGGGGGGTAAATTAGCTTGATATGTGGCAGTTTAATCGCGTCCGTTAGCGCCTTCATGTGCCCACTTCTTCACTCCGTGTGAGCACGGAGCATTCAGCCTTCATGTGTGTTGCTATAGTTGGTGTGTGTAGGCTTAGCTGTGCCAGGCGTAGGGGGGGGGGTCTTTGGGGACAGTGACGGCACTCAGACATGTTTAATCAGATCTAACGACACATGAGCGGAGCAGGATTAGCCCAGTTGGCCGCCAAGATCTTGGCTAAACCTCCCTGTCCTCTTCCTTCTTCCTATCTGACGCCTCTCTAACCCTGAACCTAACCCTTTGGACCCCTCTCGCCCCGCTCATTTTACTTTTTCAAAGGTCTTCTGGAGAAGTCGAGCGTCATATATGTGACCTTTCTGTCAGTGCACGCACACAGAATTCCCAGAACTAAAGATTTTTACGATCATTATTTGTTCGACACCTTATCAGTTGCAGTTGAAGATCATTGACTATTTATATTATTTATTTATAAGGTTAGAAATATCAAAGCCATGTCGGCTTAGCCATGATTTGCTTGTGTTTTTTTGCTGCTGGTCAAAATAAGGCAACAATTTGATGTTACTTTGGGTTCTGGTAAATTATGACAGGCATGTTGACATTTTATAGACATAATAATTACACTTTTACTCAAAAGATATTCAACAGTTAAAATTTTAGGATGTAGGCATAAACTTGACACCCAAATCTTTAAATTAAGAATTTAAGATGTGAAAAGAGGATTTATTTCTGAAACTGTGTAAGATGCCAATGTTTTGCTCTCTTTCTCTAGCTTCATATTATCTGTGACTTTCAGTGTGACTTTCTCCGGCCAGCAGGTTGGTATAGAGGTTAAAAACGGCATCCTGTTATAAAAAGATCACTGGCTCGATTGATTAAGTATGTGGTTCAAACCGTTGTTCGCTGTTGTTCCCTCTGCTTCATCTAAAAGCTGTAACTGTAGTCGTCTCTGCCGTCTTTCTGCTTCTTTCCCTCTGTGTTCCCTCGCTCTAACTTTTTTTTTATGACTGCAGAGGCCAGTTTTGGCTGTGGCCTAGTATCCCAATAAAACCTGCCCTGCCTTTTTATCCTTTTCTTAAATTAACTGAAATGGCCCTCAAACCTGATTTAATCCCTCATCTCCGTAACATGAAGGCATTCTGCTTTTCACAGTTTGCAAATATTAGCATCAACACTGACTATGTTTACATGCACACTAGGTTACAGTGAGAAATCAGGGAACATGTTTACCTGCACTGCAATAACCTGTTTACTGTAAAATACAAGTTAACACGCAGCTCGGTCGGTAATCAGATTTCTCCCAAAACCTCAATTATATTCATTATTTCCTTTCAAGTGTTTCTGGATTTTACAAATAGTTTACTGTACAGCTCTGAAAACTGACTTTTCAAATGTATTTCAGTTTCAGTTTTAGTCTAACTTTTGAGTTAATTATTTGATCATGATTTTTCCTTTCAATCTGCCACACTGTTGCCACAGCGGTACTTTTCCCACCTCAAATCTTTAACCTGCACATTTAAAATCCCCTGTAGAAACACAGTTACACACAAGATATTTGTTTCATCCAGCAGAAGTGGAACTGTGTTAACCTGGTTTCTCTTAATCTTTAACCTCTATTAAGGAAGTGCATAAAAAAATGCATAAAGTGCATATTAATACATTACCGATACAAAAGCTGTCACTTACACTTCTCAGACAAATCGAAATTAATTATTTCTGGCCTCCATATTTGTTTTCTCTTCGCTTATTTTATGATTTAGTTTTTCATATGATTCGTTTCCCCACATCAGCCCACAGTTAACACCAGTGCAGCTTTTCACACTTAGCACCATCACTAGCATATCTGAGGTGTCATCGTGAGTCATCTGCAAGGACTATTTCACACCAGTGACAAAGAGGTTTTAATAATGGCTGACATATCCTTTTAAGTCAAGTTTTATACTAAATTCGTTACTTACTTGGTTTATAAAATGGTAATAAAGGCCATTACAAGACACTGTGGCCACTGAACTAAACAACCAATGCTAGGACTTCCAGTTGACTTACTGCCAGAGATGAGGGATAAAGAGAGGAATGAGAAAGAGAGTACTACAAAGAATAACTTAGTGAACTGGAGTGTGTGTGTGTGTGTGTGTGTGTGTGTGAAGGAGAACAAGGAGGGAGCAGGGAGATGTGAGGCTGTGATAGAGGGAAAGTGTAAGATTCTCTCTCCCAGAATAAACCTCTTCCCTGGAAGTGCCAAGTGGTGTGGCATCTCATCCTGCACTCGGCCATGGCACGGTCAGCGTGTGTTTTTTTTGTGTTTGTGTGTGTGTGTGTGTGTGTGCATGCTCAGGCAACACGTGAGTCTCCCAAGTGTTTTGTGCTTAGGGAAAATGAATCTCTTAGCCGCTGCACGGGTGCAACATATACAGTACATGAACTGGCCTGGCTGTGTTTAGGTCTTTGTGTTTACACGGCGAAGTGTGAACTGACGTGTTATTGCTTCCAGAGGGGAGTCTCTAGTGCTCGCCTGATCCCCCAAGACGCAGTGCATACACACTTTTGGATATAACAGAGGGGAGCTGGGATCGCCAGTGAGGATTTAGAGCCAAGGAATGACATTTACTTGCACAGGCTCTGACATTAATTCATGGGACTCGCAGTGCTGCTGTCCAGGCCCTGGATTCTTTGTCATAACAGAGCAGCAGCTACGCAGCACAGCTAACCGGTTAGCTGGCCTGTCCAGCCCCAATGATGTCACTTTTGTTAGTAGGAAGGAACAGGTGCTGCTTGTCCTCAAAGTAGCAGACACAACCCCAGCCAGAAATGCTTGGGAAGCCTCAGCGGTGTGTTCCACTTCACGCACACACACACTTTTAGCAGGGACAGCTGGTACTTATAAAACAAGACTCTCAGCTGAGTTTAGCTGAGCTCTACGTCTGTTGGTGAAAATAGTATTTGGTGTAATAACATACTCGTTCCTTCCTCTGATTTTATCAAATTGTGTAAACTATAAAAACAAGATGAACAGCAAGCAGGTGTCACATCAGTTTTAAAATAAAAATCTGTGCCAAGAAGAGCAGAACTCTCAGAAGTGGAAGTATAGTGCATCAGTTATTTATTGACCTCAGAAAAACTGTCATACCACAAACAAGTGTCAAACCCGTGGCCTTTTTCTACATTTCTGTCACTGATGTGTTTGTAGGTGTCTGTATGGCTGACTAAAGGGTCCAGCACACTTCCCTAAATTCACTGTGTTGCAATGAAACTGATACTGCAGTAAAGGCCATTGCACAATGATGAAACACAATGATCTTGAAGCTGCAAAAAGTGAATTTTTTTATTCCTTTGAAATTCTTTATCTTACTTTGGTCTCATGAGTTGTTAATGCATCACTAACTGATTTCTAATTTAACATTCAGTTGTGATTATGGGGCCAGAATGAGGGCTAATAAGCTTTCAGCCAAAGAAAAGTTAGTTTGATTCTAAAAGGTACAACTGGGCTGCACAGTTCACAACAACTGAAATTTTGTGTGAGCAGAAAGGTCAGACACAGTCCAGCTCCTTTTGTCCTGCACTGTGTTCCTTGAAACTCTCTCTGCCAGCCTCTGTGTTATGTAACAAGTGCTTCCTGTTTTGAGATGACGGCGCAATCAGCCCATATGTACTTTTTATTTTCCCCCCCTTATCTATTCTCAAATCAATGCTTGTCTTCTTTGAGTCTACATTCTGATTATTCTTTTATCTTTTGTTGTTTTGCGTTATCTCACTTATTATTTGATGAACTGTATTTTTACACACATCTGCACACAGAAAGAAAAAAAAAAAGTCTAGAAACAGGAAGTGTGTAGTACTCTGCTCACACCCTCCTTGTACCCGCCTCCTCTGTAGCGTCAAAAAAAAAGCAGAAAGGGGGAAATGGTGAGGATGAATTGAATGCTAGAGAGTGCAGGTCCTCTTCATATCAGTCCAAATGCATCTGGCTGCCCGTGCAGGTTTATTTATCTAAATGTGGAGGATGGACTGCTGATCAGTGGACATTAAGAAACAATAAGGAAGCTTTAAGAGCTCAAGGCTCCATCGCTGCAGTTTTTTTTTTTCCTCTCTTCACCAGCCGGCACTGACTCTCTCTTCTCCTCTGTCTCCATGCAGTCCTCCAACTCAAACTCCAGCAGAGACGCACACGAGAGGAACTGGTCAGCCAAGGGATCATGCCACGTAAGTGATATATACATGTACATGTGGTATTGTTACTTCTACAGACAGCGGTGCACTTGATAATCAACCTCATTACACACACTTTAGAGGAAGCTCAAGCTGATCCAGAGTCACCTGAAGGTTTATACTCACAGGCGCTTAATAGAAACCCATGCAGGCAAGTAGAGCAGTGTGTCTTTGCCTTTGAGCCGAGGTCAAAGTGTTAACCCGTTCCTGAAGCTGCAGCTTCAGACAGCATATCGGACGCTGATAGATATTAATTAGATTGTCACATAATACTGAGCTATACTGTATGTGTATGGTCGATTGATTCACATGCTGAATGGGTCTACACAGTAACGTATCTGATTATCCACATCTGCTAACAGGATACGTTGCTAAATTCTGTCTGTCTGTGTAGGATACCAGCATATGTTTAGAAATGACAAGAACCAGCCTCAGCTTTTTCCCTCTCTTGCTGAAAATGCCAGCTCGTATCTACATGTATTATCGGCGTATGAGTGTACGCGCTCTGCATGTGTCATATTTACTGGTGTCTTTGCACCACTTTGTGTTATCAAATAGGACAGCTTCCTCTTCTTCTGTATCCACTTCCTGTTTCAGAGTTCCGCACATCAAAGGAGGTGGAGTTATGTTGTTTTCTTTTTTTTTTTCCTCGTTAAGCAGCCAGCTTTCAGCCTCATACAGGATATATGGTAGTTAATCTTTTATGACGAAGTGACTGTAGAATAAAAGAATATGTCCACATTGAGGTAGGATTCCTGACAAGGTGGATATTAGGCCTCGTTTTGGTCTAACATCAGTACATTTTCAGCGGTTTTCACCTCACAGACTGCTGTACACTACCACAACAGTTGGCTGGTGTTAATATCCAAACCTGGATGAATTAGTTAGCATGTCTGTCCACTAAAATGCACTTAATATCTCTAACCTGGCTTGGACATTTGCATAAATGGGTTAGGCATAAATGAATGCAGTGGAGTGGACCCTCAGACAAATGGCTTGTTTTAGTGGGTGGCATGAAGTTTTACTTTCAACCATTTAGTAGCTACGGTAAATTTGTCCTGCTTATGCAACCTGGCCTCATGCCGGGCATTTAGCTGAGCTGGCACCAGCATATACTGGTAGAATTCAATTAAATTAAATAGAACTGTCATGACATGGAGACACAATAAAGCAGGGGTTTATAAGCGATACATCAAAGATGGTATTTGCTCCCAGGGTGACGTCTTCCTCGAACACAGGATTTTACAAACTGCCTTTATTTTTGACTGTTCCCAGGAGACTCTGCAGGGTAGAACAAAGGCTGTGCAGCCGTCAAGGCCCCTGTTGAATTATTGGGCCGTAAAGATCATATGAACTGCATGAAAAGCAACGAGAGGAGGGAGAGTGAAACACATAGTGGGGTATTTTAGCTCATGAGGTGGCGAGTTAACTGGAAGCGCAGTGAAGCGGTCGTGGTGAATTACCCATGAGAAGACTGAAGATGACTGTGACATCTTGTCAACACCAGAAGTAGAAGAAAGCTGGCCATGATGAGGGGTCAGTTCCCCTTGTGGTATCACACTGGTTTTGCAGCTGTAAGTGGTGTGAATGAGTAATTTTCCAGCCTCTCTCTCTCAGTAAGTTCTGTGTAGGTTTTTCTGAGCAAGGTACTGACCCCCACCTCAAGAAAGGATGTGTGCTTGTTTTAATTTAGCTGGATAAATAGATGTATAATGGGTACAAAATGATAAAGTAAAGATTAAACTTGTGTCTGGAGGTCACCCATGTTTTTTTACACAGTCATACAATGTAATGACTCAGAAGAACATTCACTGTATATCTGAGCTGCTGGCTGATAAATTGGACCATTTGAAGGTTTAATATTGAACCACAGTTTCTTCATAAACATCTGTGACATTACGTAGAGATTATTGGGTCAGTGAATTGAATTTGAAAATGTTGTGTATATGCTAAACATTCTCCATCCCACTGAGCGCATTCAGATTCATTTTCACATTATTTTAGCTTGTTTGAGGGTGTCGAACAATAAGTAACAGTAAGATGCATCATTAAATTAATAGATCATATTAAAAAGTGGTCAGACAGTTGATGCCGTTTTGTCTTTAGCATTAATTTGTGTTCTGTTGTCTTGGACTGTATGTGTAAATTCAGCAAAACAGGTGTTGTTACTGATATGTATTTTTCTGTTGATTGCATGAAATATTGATTGATTTGGTTATAAAGGCTAGCTGCTGTTAACCAGTTCCATGGGTGTTGTATTGAGACCCTCAATCAAATAATTGTTTTTTTACTGGTGCAGAAATGTCAATAATAGCAACGTTGTGCGATGATTGCACTGACATACACTACAGACAATGACAGTGAGTCAGTGGCGACAAAGGGAGTTTGGTAACATCGCTGCCGAAGTGGAAGTACTTTTGTGAAACTGACAAGCTGCCAATTATAGGTCGGTATTTAAGGGACAGTCATTTTTTCCCACAGACATAACAACATGAGACTGGTGTTTTCAAGTTCATCTGCTTAAGAGAGCATTCTGTCTCCGCAGTGACAGGAGAAACTGTAGGATTTGTTGTTGCCCTAGATGAAGAATTGCTTTACAAAAACATTATTTAGCAGTTAAAAGTTTTGCAGAAAAACAGGTACAAAAATTGCAATAATGAATGTCAAGTTATGTCAAGTTGTCTGTTATTTGCTGTTGTGTTGTGATGTTGACAGCTTAGTTATATCACAACTGGAATGGAGGTCCTCTTTGAACGTCAAAGAGTTGTGACATTAGGAATGCCTTCCCCCACCCAGTCATCTTTGGCACACGTTCAGCTGACACCCACTGTGGCCAGAGCGTTCACACTCTCACGCCCTTGGCAGGGATTTCACCATCTCTTGACCAATCAGACGATTGCTATCTTACATCATTGTAACTGCCACTGTCCTCCCAATATCCTTCCCCAAATAGAGAGTGAACATCTCTGAACATGTCTGTTTAGCTTTAGTTAAAGTCTCGCCTCGAACTTGCCTTGTGTTTTTCAACATTAAAAAATTATATAAACCCAAATTTTAAATGATAATCCAAATTCTGGAACATTATGTTGTGAACTGAATTTATTTTTGCCTGTTTCTCCAGCATTACAGGATCTGGGCTTTTCTTAAGTCTTTCTAAAAAATGTATAAATACATGTTTCTACTCACACATGAGTAAGTGCATAAGAGACAGTCATGGCTGAGTGCTGTGATGAATGTAGATTTTGTTTGCATGCAGCAGTCTATCCATCAGTCCACAGTCTCCTCTGTCCTCTCGCTATTTTTTAAAGATCCGCTCCAGATTACTGGTCATCAAGAATTGATGTCTCTCAGACTCGCAGCCACAGTTCATCTATCAGACTTTCCGCAGACAGACGGCCTTTAAAATAGTTTGGGCTGTCTGCTGTCTACAAAACCAGAAATTCACCGTTGAAGTCACATAGCCGGTTTGAAATGACCACAAAACTATAGCACATAGCGAGGTTGTTGTGCTGTGAAATACATTTGCTTACTGACGTACGCAGGACAGAGCATTTGTATCTTGAAGCCTTTAGAAATCTGCAAGGTTTTAAAATTAAAATATAATATGAATCAGGGTTTTCCTGGGTTGACTTGGGTTTACGTCAGGCAGACATCTCATTAATTGAACCCTACATTAATTAGGTTCTATGTTTTTGGAGGGCTGGGATTCACCCAAACTTTAATTAGTGTTTTTTAACCTTAATCTTGGCTGAAAAGCTGCAAAAAAATGTCCAAATATAGGTTCAACCTCAACTTCTAACCTCAGTCAACAAAAAAGCGAATAGATGGAAAAAAAAATGTGGGTTTTTAGGTTTGGCTAATAAAAGTGCTGAGTACGGGTTAGGAAAAGGTTACATGGTTTTGGTCATGTGGGTCCATGAGTTTTTTCTGAGTATCTGCTCCCGTACAACATATCTTAATAAGCTAAGTCACCACTGTTGACTGCTACTCAACACTTCCTGCAGCTGGTTCAGTGTAAAAGCCACAATGAGCACAATAAAAACATGAATAGGATCTGAACAATAACAGGCCAAGGAAAACAATTGCATTTATTATTTCCTTTCTGATAACAGAGGGGGCTCCCACTGCAGAAAAAAACTGCGCTTTATTCCAGCACATGCAAGCATGCTGCAGCGGCCTATCAAGCAGTCATCAGAGTGTGCGGTTAGAATAACACTTGACCTTCTCGTTTCGTAGCCACTTCTGCTTCTTCTTCTATAGCTGTATCTTCTCTCATATTGTCACTCGTTGAAAGTAGCATCACAGCTCCCATCAGAGTCTGTGTGAGTTGCATTTATATCTCTCCTTTCCCCCCCCCCCCTTCTTCATCCCTCTCTCGGTGCAGCACTGAAGAGCCCGGCAGCCTTTCACGAACAGAGGAGGAGTCTGGAGCGAGCAAGGGTGAGTGTCTTAAGTACTAGTGAATTTTCCTGCTTTCTGAAAGGATTTGCTTTGGTGAAGCTACTTGGAGTAAACAGCATAAGTATAAACGGCATGAATCACAAAGCAGTTATTTCAAACTGATTTCTACTGTTGCGCTTATCTGCTGACAGGAAGTTACAAACCAAAACCTAGTGTGCCATACAAACCGTAGTAAGGTCGCACTCACAGGGATGGGAACAAATGTTCAGATTTAATGAATGATCCTCTTCTGGTATAATATACTCTGATAGCTGTAGCTGATTTATGTTTTGGAATAGTAATTTAACCAATAACCTGGTTCGTAGATTTTTTTTTTTTTTTTAATTATAGCATAGTTAGCATGAGCAACAAGAGCCATCGCTGCCAACAAATAGTATAAAAAGAGGAAGCTACACAAAGAAAAAATGAAATAAAAATGATGTCACAGAACTGGACACACTGTTTAACACTTGAAGCAACAAAACAAGTAAGATGTACAATAGCGGAGCAGTTTATTGCAATATAGCGAATGTCAATTTAGGATGTTTTCTCTATCTGGTCTGATCCTCCTCCTCCATCTCTTGTCTCGTGCCCAGACCGAGGACTATCTGAAGAGGAAGATCCGGTGTCGTCCGGAGCGCTCTGAGCTAGTCAGGATGCACATTTTGGAGGGTGAGTTTTGTATAATTTCAAGCACAACAGGTAGAACAGCTTTGTTAGACTCAAAATCATTTCCTTATAGATATCAGGGGCTGGAATAAGGATTAGCTAAAAGTACATGAAAGTTCATTTAAAAAGGAACCATACAGTAAACAAAACGGAACCAATTGCATGTTATAAGTAGTTAATACACAGTTCCTACTTCATATACAGAAGGAAACCGAGTTAATTTCTTATAATTTCTCAGCACTGTATAAAGTACTATAGCATACACAGCACTATAAAACTCATTAGCTTGATTTGACTACAAAGATCAAGTTAGAACACGTTTGTTTCTGTCTTACCTGCTCTGCAATGGTATCTGCAGGTTTTTAGAAAACTGTTCCAATATAAGGTCTTCATTAAGCGGCATGTTTATTTGCATCATGTATCTTAATGTTTGGTATATCATCATTGTGACTTGATACTATCCCTTTATTCATTTCCCTGTTTAACTGTCCATTCAACATTTGAAGTGGCAGCAGGCTTGGTTTTGGTTTGATTTTTTTTTTTTTTTTTTTTTTTTTTTTTAATTGAGGTTGAATTCAAATGTAGGAAGTGCTAAAAAGGGGACTTAAAACTCATTATCTGTGCTCTTCAGAAAGCCCACTTCCTGTTTTTGTGGATCTGCTGAAATTAATAAAATGGATTACATGTTGCATTGCAATGTTAAAACTGTTTGTGTGCAAACCACTTAACCTGGTGCTTATCTTGTTTTTGCTATAGAGCTGTATGATCACAGTGGGTGTTTGCCTACATGTTGTCCTGCTGTGTCCTCAACAGAGACGTCCGCAGAGCCCTCCCTGCAGGCCAAGCAGCTGCAGCTGAAGCGAGCTCGACTGGCCGACGACCTCAACGACAAGATCTCCCACCGACCAGGTCCCATCGAACTGGTTCACAAGAACATCCTGTCTGTCAGCTGCCCTCTGCAGCACTCACCACTGGGTAACTACACACGCCCCCTAACATGCAAACAGTTTTAAGACCAATCACTGTCGCTGCACTTTTGAAATATGTAAAACATACAGACAAATTCAAGAAGGACTTTCAGAGAAGTACACAGTTGCATCAGTAAAGACACATACACACACACACACACACACACACACACACACACACACACACACACACACACATTTGCAATCATTAACACGCATTACAGTCACGAACACAAAGCATATGAACACACAGCACAGTCACATGGTAAATACACACATACTGCACATACATACGTTCAAACAATGTCTTTTATTCAGACTGGATCATTTAAAGAGACATACAGTAGAGTTCAGATGAAGCAAAAACAACACAGTGCAAAGGAAAGTCTTGTTCATTTACAACACTGAAACAAGTATGCTGGTGCAGGGATGCACATACACACGACATATATGACATTCAGCAACACTCAAAAGTAAGCAGTAAGATTCATGAACTTATAAACACCAAAACACTGGACTTCTTAATGTGCATTCATACTAAAATACAGTGAATTAGTGACTGTATTGACAAATGTTTGCTGAACAGCTCAGGGATTAATGCAGGTGTTGCATTCAGGTTACAATCTGTTCCCCTCTATCACCGAGTTGCTGTTGTGTCCAGTTGCGCAACCTCTAAAATTTAATTTACGTTCAGTCTGAACACACCTTAAGCTGTTAAATTACAACATCCAGGTATCTCCACACTATTGTAATACAGTATTGTAAGGGTGAGTGTATTTAACACTTGACACATACACACACACTTAGCTTAGCAGCTATAAGTTGCATCATCTGGACAACAACTACAGTATGTTTGGAAATATCTTTTGAAACATAGCAGGACATACATTGTTGTGTAACTTCTCTAGAATTAGTCATTTCCTTTTTAGCAGTTTGCTGTTTAATGGTATTACACAGTGTGAGGAGGCCAGGAAATTGACTGGTTTGCCTTCTGGCCACCGTGACTGGGAGAATCTCCAAATTCACGAGCATGTTCAGTCTTTTCCTGGCCACAGAGTAGGGCCACCTAAAGATGCCACAGTTACTGCCTTATTTCGTCTAAGCTGGTTCATATTCTGATTGTGATTATCATGATGATGTATTGATATAGCTTTACTAAATATCATTCACTAAATATTTCTGCTCTGTCACAGATTCTCCAAAGGGAGCTGGGGGAGAGAGTTCGTCTTTGGATGAAGACAGCAGTGATGCACTGTCACCAGACCAGCTAACCAATCACGACTCTCCCCTGAGTGCTGTCCCACAGCTGTCCCCCGCCGACGTGCTCACCCAGAACGGGGACATTTCCCCCACACAGGTACCATCGCAGGATGTAAATCAAATCAAGAAAGAGCGACTGGACTTTAAATAATTCAAACAATATAAAAAGTGATTATAAACATGATCACACCACTAACCAGAGTAATACTGTATTCTCTCAGTTCCTTACGCAGCCCCCTCCTCCACCTCCTCCACCACCTCCTCCCCAGATGAATGGGTCAGACTCTTCCCCACTCCCAAAAGCGACAAATGGGACGACAGGGACCTCAGCAAACTCCCGCCTCTCTACTGGACATATCAAGGTGCAGGAACGCGAGTTATTTCACCGCGTTTTCACCCATTAGCCTGTTTCGAGCTGAACATCCTGCAGATTTGACGACTTTGACTAAATCTGACCTTAATCTCTATTTGTGGAGCAGCTATAACTGTCTAACCCTCCCTCATCTCCTCATTTTCGTACCTCCTCCTCCCCGACCCCATTTCTCACGGTTTCTGTCAGCAGTCTCAGGCTAAGACGAGTTCAGACCGCCCTCCACAGAGACCTAAGAAACCAAAGGACAGCAAACCCAAGGTCAGAAAGCTCTTTGTTTCATTTTCGTTTTAACAAGCAGTGACGCAGGAAAACAAAAGTATAAAGAAATATCAAGATGCAGCTGTCAGCACATCATTTTTAGAGTGATTTATGACTGCAGTTCAGTTTTTGAGATTGAAGATTGTGTTTGTCAGATTTTGCCAAGCAGCTGGAGTTCATCAGTCTTCCAAAAAACAGAGGTGACTCCACAGATTTGAAAGAGCCATTTAAAGGGCTGTGGTTTTGGTTCCTTTAGATCGAAAGAGCAGGGGGTTGTCTGCTCTGACATGATGTTTAACAATCTTACAAGGAGATATTCATGGTAGAAGAGGAAGAGATACCAGTTACTTCAACCGCAGTATCCTCAATACACAGAACACACATTTTAACTAAGAATACTTGCTGTAGTTATGCTTTGACTATCAGTTTCTCCATTTTTCTCGTGGTAATTCTCGACAATTGAAGTAGACTTAGCTGAAGCAGGGATGTCACACATTGATGTTGTCCATTAGTGTGAAGGTATTAAATGGTGGAATTGTCCTTTTAACTTTCTTCGTCGTCTTGGTGAAGGTGAAGAAGCTCAAGTACCACCAGTACATCCCTCCGGACCAGAAGGCAGACAAGGAGCGTCCGCCTCAGATGGACTCGTCCTATGCGAAGCTCCTCCATCAGCAGCAGCTCTTCCTGCAGCTGCAGATCCTCAGCCAGCAACAGCAGCACTACAACTACCACACCATCTTGCCCGCCCCTCCCAAGTGAGTGTCAAGCATGACCGCATATGTGTGTGTGTGTGTGTGTGTTTGATGTGGAAGTGAGGATGACTGATTGCAGTGGTTTTAAAGGGAACACCCTCCTTTTTCTTCCCCATATTAAACAAGTAGCCCGGTTTATGTGAAAATCATTTCTGCGGCACAGCTTGTAGCAGTTTTCATTATGACTTCCGTGTCTTAGCGGGTGTATGGCTGGGGAGTGCAGTGTCGAATTTTGTGCAATTTGGACACGCGGTACGTTTAATATTATTAAACTTTGAATAAACCAGCGAACAGCGAATCACTCCGCTCTGTGCAGGGGCAGGGCAGAGCTTCAGGGCTCTGCCGACTGACTCCAGTATGTCAGGGAGAGAGCAGAGAGGAGGTGTGACACGAGTCAGAGAAAAGTGCTCTAAAAAGAGAAAAGTAGACGGCGAAAACAGAGCTTTTTAATCAAGAAGAGACACTCCTACCCCGTGTCTAGGCAGAAAGTGTAGCAATCGCAGCACGTTTAGTAGATCAGCAGCAGCAGCAAGTGACTACACAGGCAGCCGGAGGCCAAGCATCAGCCCGTTCTGAACAGGCATGTTTTGAACAGGCACTGCACTATTATTTTAAAATTACAGTCAATCCCGGAGCAACAGGTGTGTCTTGACAGTAAAATGTGACTTATGACGTATACTTAGTTTTTATATAAACAATTTATTGATGCAATAAAACAAAGAGCCGATGATTGGTGATTAGCACCTGAAAGGTAGTTGATTTGGGAGGATTATAAGCTATTAGGTGAAGGAAATAAAAGTGTGATATAATTCAAAGTGTTTGTAAAAATCCACCAAAACCATTAATTAAGCCAGTTAAACTATTAATTTGCACTTCTACATCTGTATGAATCTGTGATGTGTTAAAACATTCCTGCTCTGTCAGAGAAATACTAATACAACTGTTTTTTGTCTCCCTTCAGGCCACCAACCGAGCAGCCTCCCACAACCAACTCCGGCCCTTCCCCCTCCCGCAGTGTTCCCACGACGACCACCCCAGCCCCCTCCAATCAGAGCGGGACTGCCCGGCAGAGCCAAACGGCAGTGGGAGGAGCCAAACCAAGCACTCTGCCAGCCAACCTGGATGAGTTCAAAGTAATTTAAAGAGACAACTTTACCCAGTGTCATATATATGGAACGTTTGTAGCACATCTGCTATACCACAGGAAACTAAACTTAATAAGAATATTTAAAAACAATTAGTATCTTTTTAATAGAGGTCACGTTACCTACTTCTTTTAATGCCATTTAATGAATAAAATCAGGTACTCTGTGTTTATTTAAAACCTTCTCATTGACCACTACAAATGATCAAGTGTGCACTTGATCACAAAGTGCAGCAGAAATCAAACTACTCAGAGAGTTTTGACGTATAAGTTCAAAATTTAGTTAAGTTAACCCAAAAATTTCCTACAAGTGAGGTAATTTTATCATCTCAGAAATTAAGGAACTGTTTGGAAAATTACACAATTGGTTTATTCGCAAAATATGATGTCAGACTTTGCTGTCCCTTCACACCACTTATATGACCTTTTAAAATTCAGGTTAAGGGATGTTCCACCAAACTTGATACTTTTTTGTCTCTCACATATCTATTGTTTTGTTCTCTTTCACTTTGTGTCAGTATCTGCATTATGAGTACTGGTGTGGTTTCTCATCCTACAGGTCGCCGAGTTGAAGCAGGAACTGAAATTACGTGGTTTGACCGTCTCAGGCACCAAGAACGACCTCATTGAGAGGCTCCGCAACTATCAAGAACAAAATGGCGCCACCACAGCGGTTTTGAAAAATGGCATATCGCATCCCGGCCAGCAGGGCGCGGCCCCAGCCGCTAACACCAACACATCCTCTCCAACCACAACTGCCACCTCTGA
This sequence comes from Scomberomorus guttatus, assembly GCA_038419695.1. Taxonomy (NCBI): domain Eukaryota; kingdom Metazoa; phylum Chordata; class Actinopteri; order Scombriformes; family Scombridae; genus Scomberomorus; species Scomberomorus guttatus. Next base: position 17,978,503 of record CM076465.1, on the reverse strand, counting down.
CCACCAATCAGGAGAGGGCGGGTTTAAGGTAGCTTTTTCCACATTGGCTCAGACTGTTCCAGGGCGAGTCATGCGTTTCGGCAGCACCAACTCCAGCCCGCCTGTGTCACCGACTCCGTCTGAGCGGTCGTTAGCGGGGATGAGTCCAGATGAAACCAGCTGTAATGGAGACATGTTTGGAGAGATGGTGAGATCTACATCTTAATGCCTTTTTTTTTTGTCATTGTTAGATAAATTGTTCATCTTCCCTCGAGCCTTTTCCCTAACATCCTCTTCCTACTTTCTCATCCTTCAGGTGAGCTCTCCCCTGACCCAGCTCACCCTCCACCACTCTCCTCAGCACCCGTCAAATGTCTCTCCGCTCTCACAGCCACTCTCCAAGGTCAAAGAGGAAACCCAGAGCTCATGCAGCCTCTCCAGGACTTCACCCGCCTTGAGCCAGCCTCTAGAGCCCTTCTCTGTGGTAGCCATGGACACATTCTCCATGGACAAAGACCAGATGCTCCAGGAGAAGGACAAACAAATCGAGGAGTTGACACGGATGCTGAGGCAGAAGCAGAGGCTGGTGGAGACACTCAGATCCCAGCTGGAGCAGGGCAAGATGGCGGGTGGAATAGTGGTGGAGAAAGAAGGAAGTGAGAAGAGCAGAACCACATCCCCAGAGGTTAAACCTCAAACCCTGATAAAAGCCTCAGCTATTCAGCCCCCTACGCTCCCCAATGGCCTTGTGGTGAAGGTGAAGAAGGAGCTGGAGTCCGAGGAGGGGATGGAGGGAGTAACAGAGGAGGCCCAGATAAAAAAACTGGCCCAACCGATGCAGTGCTCTCAGGAGACTCTGCTCAGGCTGCAGCAGATTCATCGGCTGCAAGTCCAACAAGCCGAACAACAGAAACAGCAGCAGAGTCAGGCGCAGCTGCAGAAAGTAGCGGAGGCCAAGTCAAACCCTCAAAAACAACAACAGCAGAAGAAAGAAGCTCAAATCCTGCTCCACCAGCAGCAGCAACTGCAGCAGCTCATCATACAGCAAACCCAACAAAAGCAGCTCCAGGCCCAGCAGAAGATGGCACAGCAGAAACTGGCCCAGCAGAAACTCAGTCAGCAGAAGCTGGTGCAGCAGAACCAGCTGAAGCAAACACAAGGGCAGGTCCAAGCTCAGCACAAGAACCAGGTTCAGCTGAAGCAGGTTCAGGTGCAGATCCAGAATCAGACGGTGGCAACTCAGAAGCCTGCAGGGCACCAGACGCAACAAAAGAGGCAGCTGAAGGCTCAGCAGAGGCAGAAACAGCAGACACCAGCTGTCACCACACAACAGGTAATGACCACAAATACACAGATATATTCATCACCAACATCATCTGCCATCTTAAACTGTCCTTTCAGTTTCACATATCAACTGAAATATAACCACATTCAAGAAATACATCCAAATAACAGTGCTAATAGGTTTTAACGACAGTAAAATGAATAAATTAACTGTGTGCTTCGTGCTTCTAGGTGACTCCAGTCTTCATCAACCAACAGAACGGCACTCAGATCCACACTCAGGCCATTTCATTAGACCTCCTCAAGGCCAACGGCACACCGACACTGGTCACCGACAGCAACGGCAACCACTACTTGATCGCTCTCACCAGTCACACCACAGACGGACAGAACGGAATGTCCTCATTGGCCAAAACCAATGGACGCATCACGCTGCAGGTACAGTTAAACTGAATCGGTGATGTAACGCGTATCGGCTCCAGGATCAGACATCAGTCATCAGTCATATCCTTGTTGTCGTCTTTCAGAGATTGCAGTCGACTCCAAGTAAACTCCCCAGCACTGACAGCCAATCAAAAGAGCAGAAAGAGGCCGAGCCTGTGAGCCAGCCAATCAAAAAGGTACGACAACTCAGAATATGTCACTATGCAACATGATTTGTAACAAAGTGCAGCAGCACTGTCTGCATCTTCCAAGGAGTAACTTCCTTCTGCCACAAGGTGTCGCCACTAACACAGTTTAAATTCACCAAAATCAAACTGATAACATGTGAAACAGCAGCCTGACATTCAGCAATAAGACTTCAGATATATTATTTCCACTCTTCTCTTCTGTCAGGGACAGAAGGCAGCGCTGCACTTGGACACCAGCGGTGTTCCACAACCCGGCCAGTCAGTCACCGCTCCGCCCAACCTGCAGCCTTTCTTCGACGACATGTCGGACAGCGAAAGCCAAAGCAACATAATCTCATCCCTCAAGGTAACCCCGCCACCTCCACCGCTGAGAGTTCCCATCATCATTTCATCTCCGCTGCTACACTTCATTGACCTTTTCTCCTTGTTTCTCCTCTTTTTCTCATTTCATCACTTCATCACTCCATCCTGGCAGAGAGAGGAGGTGTGTCCGCCTTACGACCGGCACACACTGTTTACCCCTCCCTCTCCCAAACCCAACACCTCCCTTCCTACTCAGCGTTCCAAAGTATGTCCTCCAGACTTTCTTTCCATCTCTCCTTCAGTATTGTTCTTTTTCTGTCTATCCTTCCTTTTTTCCCCCCCATCTTAGTTCCTCACACTTGTTTTACTGAATGAATGAATTTTGGGTAAAATGGTTGCAGCAGTGTTGTGATGGTGCTTGACTGTAAAGCTGTTTTCCATTCGTGTCTGCTGCTTTGTCTCCCGCTTTTAGATGTCATCAGTTTGTTTTATTTAGGGGTTTTTCGTTTCTTCTTTTTTGTCATGTTGTGTGTTTTTTTGTGTTGCCCACTTGTCTCAGTCTGTTAACTCTACTTCTTATTAATTTAGCTACTGTCTACTGTTTTCCATAATGCTTTTGGTAATCCCCAGAGAGTGGTTCTAAACTTGCATTCAGATGTGAGATGTCTGGAGGTAGAAAAAGTGGCCAGTCAAGTGTTTCCAGTCATTTTTTTTAAATGTGACTAATACCAAATTTAACCATTTAATGTTTTACATTAAAGAAACATTCTGCACATTGAGAGCTGAAATGATTAGTGAATTGATCGATTAACTGGCAATAATTTTGATAGTTGATTTAACTTTGAGTAATTATGTAGGCAAAAATACTAGAAATGATCAGATTCCAGCTTCTCAAATGTAGATACTTGCTGGTTTGTGTTGTAAACTGAAGGTGTTTGGATTTGGACTGTTGTTCAGACCAAATTGACATTTTATAGAGGAAATAATTAATCAATCAAGTTTTAAAGTGTATTGTTGTGTTTTGGGATATAATTTATGTTTTCTGTCCAGTGAAGCTTTGTGTGTATATATGTATGTGTGTGTGTGTTCTTGTCAGCTGATGGATAACACTGTGTTGCTCTCTGTTAGCAGGAGAATGGTGTGAATAGTCAGCAGATGGACGACCTGTTTGACATCCTGCTCAAGAGTGGAGGTGAGAAACTCTGGTACAAACACTGATGACATAATGAATTTGTGAGTCTGTCGTCGCCTGTATTGATGAGAATATTCTTGTTTTTCTCTCTCTCGTCTCCATTAGAAATCCCCGGCTTCAAGGCCAACCCCGACCCTTCCCTCGCCCCGCTCCACTCTGACCCGCCCTCCCCATCTTCTCCCCCGTCCCCACTCCACCTCTCCCCTCCCACCCCCACCTCTCCCCTCATCTCCCCCCAGCCTTCCATAGGAGAGCCCTGCACAGGCAGCGGGCGCCTTGAAGACTTCTTGGAGAGCACCACCGGCGCCCCGCTGCTGGGCGTGGAGCCGGACGGCGGCCTGACGCTGATCGACGACCTCCACAGCCAAATGCTGAGCACGGCCAGCATCCTGGACCACCCTCCCTCCCCCATGGACACGTCCGACCTGGGCTTCTCCCCCCATTCTACGGGGCTGGACTTTGGCGACCCCACCCTGGACAGCATGGACTGGCTGGATATCTCCATGGTGGGGAGCGGCAGCGGAGGGAGCGGGGGTAGCGGAGGGGGAACAGGAGGAGGAGGCGGAGCGGGGGAAGGAGACGGGGGGACGAGCCTGGCCCCGCTGGCGCCGCACACTCCGCCGAGCGTCTTCTCGGCCGATTTTCTGGACAGCACAGACCTGCAGCTGCACTGGGAGTCGTGTCTGTAGCCCCGCCCACAGATGGACGCGCGCTCGCTCACACTGTGTACAGGCTCCGTCTTTATTTCATGCACATAAAGATACTTTCTCTATGCTGTCTCTACCACTGCAGGGGGTCACTGGCACATGCAAACACACACACATACACACACAGTTTGCCCTGTCTTTCACTGGCTGTTACTTTATTCAGGATGAGGTCAAATAAGCAAGAAACATAGAAATGAAATTCATAGAAAGGACTTGATGGACTGGAGTTGTCTCTCTGAATTGTAATTCTATGGGGATCCAAACAGCAGACTGTTCACAGACAAGCTGATGAGATCCCGTCTTTTCTGTCCTGCATTAACCAGGTTAAAGTGAATCCACAGGCGGTTGTAGTTCACTGTAAACGTCGTTTCAGCCCTCGGAAGCGGTTCACCAGACGAGAGCTGAGGAGGGACTGTCAGTGACGTTAACTCGGGGCTCCTCGAGATAGCATCGTGTGTGTGTCAGTGCCTCCTAAACTTTGCACTTATGCTGAATCTGATTGGTTTAAAGGGGGTGTTCAGGTCAATCTTAGCGCTGTCTGGTGAGGCGGAGTGAAAGCCACCTCGTGTTATATTATTGATCAGCTGAGCCGTCAAAAGGACGGTGTGAAAAGAAAGGCAGCTGTCGGTGGCCTCGCCGCCTCACCGTGGCAACCTGAACCCCGCCCACACTAGTCAAAAACACAACTGTCATTGGTTGACAGTTGCTATTGAAATGAACCATATCAGTGGCAACAGTTTGAATTGAAGCCTCATTGGAGGTTGCGTATTATTGGTACCATGGTAGACCACTATGTATTGCTGTATATGGGGTGTATATTATCAATTGTCCATATGACTTATTTTTCTTTGCTGGTTGCTTAGAGTCGAGCTGGCCGGCTGGGGAACATAGGGTGAGGGCGGGGCTTCCAAAATACTTGGACCTTGTCATTTTTTAAAGAAAAAAAGTTTAAAAATAAACATACTATAAAAACTCAAAAGATGTGTGTGTTTTTATTTTACTGTTCGCAACAAATGAATAAAATTTATAAAAATAAATACAGTTTTAGAATATACAATTACTTTATTAAGAGCAAAATCTGAGCTTGCTTTATTAGTGTTATTATTAATAACTTCATTTATCAAATCATTAGTAACCTGCTGCAAAGTAATCCTGGTGATAAAGAGAACGGTCACAAGAGGGCGCCATTGTAAAGAAATCAGCTGTCTTGAACCATCATGTACAAGCCAACAAGTATACCAACAAGTGTCATGGCTGTTTTTTTTAGTTGTGCTTAACATGATTTTTGGCAGTGCCAAACACACAGACTGACTGATAGTGGACTTCACACAAACACTGAACGTTTCCCTTTCTTTTAGAGTATTGCAGGCATTTAATCTTTTATTGTAGAGAGACCATGTGAGAAAATTCCACAAGCATTTGCTCTGTAATTGGATTTTTTTTCTACATGATTGCTTGAATATATTTATTAGTTTTCACATTTTTCCACATGAAATAAGGACTTCAAAAGAAAAACAAACTAATATACGAGGGGAAAATGTATAGTTCAACATACTGTCATATGTAAACTACATTTCTTCATCACTTCATCAGAAAAGTAGAGTAACTTGGTTTCCAGATAAGTCATAAAGCGCCCCGATAAAATGTTTGTAAGTGGCAGATAGGTAATGATAAAAAGAAACAATATCTGATAAGGTCTGTTATATTTATTTTTAATCCTGTTGCACTTCCATATATAATGTGTTAATGTCCCCTCCTCTGAGCCACATTATACACAAGTGAATTATTTTTATTAAATCGTAATGTAAGAGAGTGGGTGTAATATACAATTTGGGTGTAAATTACAACAATTTCAACCTAGTATTGATAGTGTGATATTGGGCAACATGACATATCGACCCCAATAATATTCTACATGTTAGCTCCTGCCGTATGGAGAGTCCTGTCCACTTGTCTGCCTCACTCCTTAACTTTGGGTTCCCAGACATTAAAATTTTCAGTTTTAATGTCAGGTGTTTTTTTTTATTTCCCTGATCACTCAGTGCAGTGCAGGTTTTTATAAATAGAAAACTTTGTGGAACAAATGAGTCAAGTCAGTTTACTCTTTTACACTTTAATCCTCTTTGTGTCTTCTCTGCTAACTGGTTAGTCATCGTTAATGCTCCATTTGTACGCAGTAATAATGACTGTGAAAGTGATGTGTAGTACTGCGATCAAAACACACAACTACACAGTAATGGTCTCAGTTTCAGCTACAGTCAAACCTGTGACTGATATTTTTCTTCCACTGGCAGCTCATATACTTAAGTGTCATGTAAAACAGTCTGTGGGAAGAAAATGATACAGCATCTTTTGCCTGACACACACACACACACACACACACACACACAGTGTGTTTCCTCACTGCTGTTATACTGCAATATTTAATCTTTTTTTATTTTTTTATTTTTAAGCAAGAACTACAGAATATTGTTTACTGGTTTCCAGATGAAACGTTCACACTTCACCTCACCTCAGGAAAATGAAAATGAGACTCAGAGGTGAGTAGATCTGAGGTGAGAGTTTTTTCTATTCAAAGCAACTGGGGAGAAAATAAATGTCCCAATCGAGCACCAGTATTTGGTTTGTTAGTGCAAAATGCAGCAAGATTGCACTCATCATATTAACTTAATTCACAAAGTGGGAGAGCAACAGAAAAGAAAAGAATCACATCAGGCTAGATGCACTATTGCCTTTGTATCAGTGGACTAAATGTGTTTTCTTCATTAAAATAATAAAAGAAAAGAAACATAAACCCCATTGCTGTCATATTAACACTTTTAAAAACAGCTACTGGTTTTTCTTGTTTTCTTGCAGATAACTGGCAAAACATTAACCAGGTTGTCATGTTTAGTTATTCTTTGCAGGTGCAGCAGAGTTTAACAGCAAAAAAAAAAAAAAGGTTTCAGTATTATAAAAAAAAACAGGTAAATGTTAGGAGTTGGACTCAAACGAGGGCGTCTCTTTAGAACTGCCAGTCCTACAGGGAGAAATCCCTCAGTGAAGAGAGACTAATTTCTACCCACAGAAGCCTCAATAGAGCAGAATTAAGGGGAAAAGTGTTAGTGATTAGGGAGCTCTTGTTTTGAACAGTGAGAGTGAAGTGACCTCTTCTTCATCTCCTCCTCTTCCTTTCTTTACGCCACCGGACTGAATCGAGCTCTAATGCCTTGTTTGACTCGCTCACTTCCTCTTTCCAGTTCTTCAAGCGTCACTCAGCCGGGCCCTTATCATCTCTCAAAGAGCCTGATGAGCCCTCTGTAGCTCTCAAACACCCTCACACACTGAATCCAACACACACACACACAGATTTTCAATGCACAGCACGCAAACATGCAACCGGCTCAGTACGCTCTTACAAACTCACTTCAAACGCAGACACACAGGTCACAGCCGTTCCCCAGTGCACTCCTATACACAGAGCAGATAAAAGTCCCGAGGCCTTGCCACTAATTAACTACAGTGAGCTCCAAAGGGCCGCAGCGCCACGAGGGCTAAAGATCTCCTCTGTATTCCACATCCCGCTGACAGGAGCCCACCACCTCGCAGCCAGCAGTCACGCAGGATTTTTAATCATATGTGCACAGAAAACCTTTTATCACCAAAATGTGAAGGCTGCAAGAATGAAAGAAAAGTAGCACCTGTGCTCACACTGACCGCCATCGTAGCTATGAAATCATGCCATGGGTGTCAAAGAGGTTACTGGGGAATACTGGGTAATTTTCTTCTATTTCTTCTTCTTCTACTTCTACCAGTAAGCACTCATTTTGTGACTTGTAGGTTAAAAATCAGGCTACATTATGTTGAGTTAGTAAAAATTGTTAGATGTCTGGGTTATATATGTATATATATACTGTACACTACACAACTAAACTTTGAAATACGGTCATTTAATATGTTGCTGCAACAGTAACTGTAGATCTCACCTAGACGCTGGATAACTAAACAGGCAGAGCGGTCAACTGGGAACCCCTTGCGGCCCCGAAAACCCCGAGTGCACTGTGTCAGCTGCTTGTGGTCATTTAATCGATTAAAACATTTGATTGGGAATATGCATGCACGACTAAAGCACACTACCAACTGACACGACAAGGGCCTTGACATGAGACCACCCGGTTTGTAAAAAAATCTAGTTTTCAGACACTTTTGTGCTTACATGGTTCATCTTCCTAAAATTATCTGCGTTAAACAAAAATTAGCACACAGCAAAACTTTCTATTCCATAGAAATACAATACAAATGCACAGAGACCAGCAGAAACAGGAGTGTAATAGAGCTCTTTGGCCTCCAACAGGTTGATTTAGCCGAGGTTTAACTCAGACATTTTGAGACCTGCAAATCACCAAACCAGTGCTAACAGGTTGGTGGCTAGGCTAGCTTATTAACAGTTATGTCTCTGATTCTAGTGGACTTGCTACAGCTTGTGGTCAATGTAAACTATTTCTTAAGAAACCGGGAATAAAACAACATTTCTCGGAAGCAAAGCTGAAATTTGACCTGAAACCTCAATGATAGCTTCTAATTACAGAGCCGTTAACCTCAAACTTGCAGAGTACGCCTAGTAGTTGGTTTGGATTGAGGTCGGATCACATTCCCACCACAAACAAACCACTCCAGAGTTCATTTGGGACTGGACCGAGACCACCTTCTCAAAGGGTCTCAGTATGGTTGTTTTTGTCCACCGCTAAGTGTGATTACTGTGTTCAGACAAGGGGGAAAAACCCACCAGAGTCCGATTCAAGCGGATTTAACACCCTTACTGTTAGACCCTCCCTGGCTGGTAAACACTCAAACCTTTCAAACTCCAAGCCCACCGTTTGCAGCAGGATTTCCTTTACAAATCTGTAGTCTCTGGCCCAAAGAGAGAGAGAGAGATGACCCTGATGACATCACTATGACATCCTCAGAGGTAATTTTCTCACTTTTAGTAAAGCTCCTCCAGAACCGCAGAAAAACACTCCTTATGACGCATCAACTGATCTTGTAACTCGTGTAAAACTGTGCTGATATGCGAGTTTAAATTGAGGCACTAAAGGTTTTAGATTTAAACTCCCTGCGTGTCGTTACTTTGTCAGAATGAGGCAATGTCAGTTTTAATTTTACTGTCTTTTTGGGGTATCAGTGCTGCAGCATTATTGAGAGAAAAGTTGCACAAAACCAACGTGTGTGTTCAGTCGAACCGTTCGGTGTTTCAGGGACAGTAAAGGTTTTCTCGCCGTGCCTCCGTCTCCTTCTTGTGTGAAGTTGTATGATGTGAGGGGAGAAGTCAGGTTCGGGTGGATCCCGCTGCGACTGCGGAGCCTTTGATAGCAGAGGATGTGAAGGCTGACATTTGCACAGGCGGGGGAGGAGGGTGGGGGGGGGGACGAAGTGGGGATCAGGGAAGGAAGTGGGAGGCAAAGAGGGAAGGAGGAGAGCAGCAGTGTTTTGTTCTACACCTGTTTGTTTGAAAGACAAGCGGTACGTGGGCAAAACAGAGAGACAGCGAGACAGTTGCAGAGGAGGGCAGGCAAACACTGCAGACAAAACATCATCACTTTGAGCTCGCTGACTGAATGCAGAATCCTCTGATCCACACTCATTTACCTAATTTCAACCACCTACTAAATGTTAATGGAAATTTGTGGCTTGTTGTGTGATGCGGTGTATGAACTGTATAGGGGGAAATATACCGTAAGCATGTTGCAAGAAAACACACATACTGTAAAACACAAACTACAGCTTCAAAAATCAGCAGTAACAGCTGCCTCTCTTTTAGATAGTGTCAACAAACGTTGAATATTAAGCTTAATAAAGGGAGCATTTGTGACAGGGATACTGACTTAAATGACACATTCACTGAGATATCATATGCCAACATGTTGAGTACTGGATAAAAAGGCTGACCACCTATTATTTAAAAGACTATTTAACTTGACTTAAAGCTGTGTCCAAAAGAAATCAGCTAATGCAGGTTTAACTTCACTTTAATTTAAACTGTCCTTGGGAGCATTGTTCACTTCAGATATTCAACATAAAAAACTAGACTTTGCAAAGTTAAAACTGGTGCTGCTTTCATGTCATGTTGCTTGTTTTTGTTGCTATAAACTGCTTCTTGCAGTCTTTTATTTGAGTCAAGCATAAATTGAATAAAAAGGAGAAAAACTCCCACTACACTGTCTCGGAATATTAATCAGTTTCAGGTATATCAATATCAGATATGTCGAGGTTGGTGCTAGACTGGACGGGCCGGGGGGACGATTTGCGAAATTCTAATCCTAACCTAACTTTAATCCTAACCTTAATCCTAACCTTAACCGTCATCACATCAAATTGTGCTTTCCTCCGACGTACCTGTTGGATATTCAGGTGTGCAAAGACTTTTTTCTAAAGTCACGTATAAACAAGCTGTTTTTTAAGTAATTTGACTGTAATGTGAATACCTTCATTGGAATAACAAACTACAACAATTAGTGAAGTCAAGCAGCAAGAGGAGCTCTTCAAAACATCCCACACATCCCTGCTTGTTAAAAGGTTAGAGCACCAAGATTTTCTCCATGTTGTGTCTTAGTTAAGAGACGCGTGTGTTGGTTTGTTGCCCTGAGGCCAAAGGATCGCTGTGAAGAGAGATGCAAAAACAGCATTAACAGAAAATAACTGGATTTTACTCCATTCTGTAATAAAAATGAAATCGACATGACTAATTGGGTGGCATCTGAGTAGCCAGGGTGCGCTCACGGCTGACTAGTGGAGGCCTGTGTCTTTTAACATAACCTTGGGACAGTTAAACTGTGTGAGGCAGAGTTACGCAACACACCCATGTTGGCCTGGTTTAGGGGTATTTATCCTGAACTCCACAGATGTTGGAGAGGAAGGAAGGAGAGTAATGATATGTTGGTTTAACTGTTTTTTTTGAAGTGGAATATTCTGGATAAATTTCTATTTCAGATGAATCACAGACTGCAGAAGAGGTTTGTGTGTGGAAAAAGATATTTGACTCTGCACGATGAAGCATGAATGTCTAGTTAGACACAGTCGCCTGCTCTGTTAATTCTACTCCAGATCAATGGGTCTTCATTAGCATACAGGAGGTGTCAGACAGTTTGACATGTGTAGCTTGGGCCCATTGGAGCTAATTGGGTCAAATCACTGATATGGGACAAGTGGTTTTTTTTTACAGAAGTTTGATCAGTTTGTCCAGAAAAACACAGACACATATACAGCAAACAAATTCATAATGAATGAGCGAATGTAAAATCTAAATTTATCAATGACACACCATTCAGACAATCAATTTAATAGTTTTGTGAAGTGAAATACGCTCTCCTCCACACAGTACATTTACACACAAACCCAGAGGGACACCGTGTCAGCCAAGTGATATGGAATCAGTGCATAACGCTGAATGGACATAATGAGAGGACAATATGAAAGTAGGTTCATCACAATGGAAGCATCAATTAATTGACTGGTTCAATCCAAACAGCACTGAGCTCTCAGTTTAATTGGAGCGAAGCTTCAGTACAGACGCTTGATAAGAGCGAGAGAACAGAGACGTGATCAGACCGATTGTACTGGAAGTCAGTTACATTAATTAGTACAGTGGGATTAGTGGGATTGTGGGTACAGTAGCAGTGGAGAACGTCTTCAAAGGATGTGTGTGTGTATGTGTTTTATGCTCTATGAATGAACTGCCAGATGCCAATGACGAATTTTCCACCTTGATGGACAATAAAGTTGTATATTATTCTATTGTAAAAGCAGGGGAGATATCTACAATATCACCTGTCAATCAAACAGTGTGGGCGGTTCTCTGACGTCTTTTCATTTCCACTTGATGAAGTTTCTGTTGGTGGCTGACTTTACGTCAATTAACGAAACTCAAGACACACAGCAGTGTCGCAAGGGGATAGGCCCCCTTCACCCACCCAACAAAACGTGCACACACACACACACACACACACACACTGGTTGTGCTGTATATTATCTGGAAGATACTTCATATGTTGCAGTGTAATGGTTCTCCTCATTGAATTGAGAAGTGTGGTCGAAACGTTGGTCTTATTATAAACTCATTAGAGCTTAGTGTGCAGTCATCTTCACTTTGAGTAATAAATGTTACCTACACAGGTTGTCGGTTTTATGTCTTATGAAGTTTTATTTCAAAAATGTTAAAATTGATACATTTCAGTAGGAACTAATGAATGAAAATGACATTTGTAGTGTTAACCACTAGAACTGAAGGACAAAACTACAAAACTTTAGACCCATGTTGTAAATGGAATTAAGTTCAAAATCATTTTAATAATAAATATTTCATCACTGATATTTGTAGTCCAAGCTGGACTGTACTTTGTCTATCAGGTAAAGTTCCTCACCTCATGTGTTCAAAATGGCTGCTGTGTAAATAAGTTCAAAGCACTGATGATGGACAGAGAAGCAGAAGCAGCTCATTAATTACTGGCTGCTGATGTTTGTGTAAAACGGATTGTTTCAGGATTAGTGGAGGAGGGACAGATCTTTAAAAAGACAAAGTTCTGGGTGAAACTGGATTGGTGGCCAGGGAGTGATGTGGGTAATTGGTATTATTACAACGCACCCAATATAATGACATTCAACCCCAACATCCCTGTGAGACTCTGGGTGATTAAGTGGGAATGCAGAGAAGGTTGAGAGATGTAAACGAGATGAGGGGAAGACGATACAGATGTAGATATAAATAAAAACAAGGAGCGGCAGTGAGAGTGAGGGAGGGAGAAGACGAGAACGAAGCCAGAGGAAAAGGCAGAGCCAGTGGAGGCCCCAGAGAGGAGAGAGGAAGGAGGAGCTGTGTTGTTCAGTGTGATTAACTCCAGAGGAAGAAGCCTGCTGGAGGACTTACCGAAATAGCTGCTCCTTATTAAAATAACTACTGCGACTGCCACTCACCTGGCTGCTGTTTAGCATTGCAAATGTACACGACAAGATAGTACATTACTTCATCCATAGGATGCCTGATGCAGTCAGGGAGAGTTTGTCCTTGTTGACGCTGAATGTAAAGGTGAACATGCTGCATCTTTGAAAGAGTCCTGCACTGATTTAACATTGCATTACTATAACGTTGTTGGACTCACAATCAACACTTAAATAAAAGGATAAAAAAAAATGAATTTTTACATTTTTTATTCCTTCTCAAAACCCTGGTGCCTACATTACCCACAATGGAGTGGGCTACAGAGGTCTGGTAACCTCGTTTATTTCTAACTCCATGCACCCAGAAGACTTGTTGTCTTCAGCCCCAACCGAGGCTGACTTAAGTGATATTTTTTATCATATTTTGCACAGGTCCCTCTGGAGCCTCTGGTTTCATACAACTTTACTTTGTGTGGAATTGGTGGAGTTTCCCCTTTACATTTTAAGGTACAATGTGTAGCATTTTAACATTAATCAATCAACAGATTAATCTTCAACTGTTAGTATCATGACTGAAAAAACTGAAGGAGGACTGTGGATTTTGTCCCCCATCACTTACATTGTAAGTGCATTATGAAGGGATCTTCTAATGCACAGTATGAACAGGAGGAATGATTATCGCATGTTGGCACCTGATTGTTGTTTTAAGACAGACTTGAAAAATTGTGAACTGGTCCTTTAAGCTACATTTTTACACTGAGAGGCACAGATTCAGATTTAAGGGGGGAAATCTGATCACTTTACAGCACAAAACAAGATTTGTCCACAATACATTCTGCAGCATTTGACTGCAATGGCAACTCCCTTAAGGATGAAAGCACAGACATACAGTATGTACAGTATGTAGCATATCAGAAGTTGCTTACAGTGTGCACATGGCCACAGACGTTATACTGTGTGGACCAACACAGAGATCATGCTAAACCCTTAAGAACAGGCAGTTCCCAAAAGAACAAACTACAAAACTTGCAGCAACTAGAGCTTGATGAGGACTGATTGGCGGTACCAATACCATTAGTGTGATATAATGTCTACCAATTAACTGCCACTCAACTATGGCCTCATAATTAGCCACGCTAGAGGCATTACTGTATGGATGGCATTGTTGGTTGGTATGTCATCCACCACACCACTGGCCCAGACTAAAATATCTGCACAACTAATGGATGGATTGTCAAGAATTTTTGCGCAGGCATTCAAACCACGTGTTGTCACTACATGATTAGAGTGTCAACCGTGGATTTTATGCGTATTTTTCACAGCATATAAGTTATTACATAAAAATGTTTGTTTCATGTTTAAATTCTTTGGCAAGTGGAGACTGTATTGTAACCATAACAACAAAAGTCCCCAATCTTAAGGAGGTAGTAATTTTAACCCAAACCACGATGTTCCACAAGCTTTAACAAAACATGTATTTTAACCTAAACCATGATCTTCTCCTATAATGTCTTTTTCAACAGTGATTTGTAACAGTTTTGGAAAGCAGAGACAAATTATGTCATCCTGACGATTACTGGCAAGTGGATGAGTGCAAAGCTTCGAAGCGACAGATCAGAAAACAGATCAGAAAAAGCTTCTGTGTTTTCAGTGCATTGACCAACAACAAATTAATTTGGAGGACTTGTAAACTAACTTTGGTGATCCCATGACTTTTTTTTTTTCTACTGCCACCATACGTTTTGCAATTTAATTTTTTTTTTAGTGAAATATCTCAACAGCTATTGGATGGATTACCTTGGAGGATGAATCCTAATTACTTTAGTGATCCTCTGATTTTAGATTGAGGTTCAGAGTGAAATGCTCCGACAACTGTTGATTTGGTGGATGGATGGATGGATGGGTGGATGGATGGATGGATTACCCCTGATACTCTGATTTTTCATCTAGCACCATCAGCAGGTCAAAAGTTCAATTTGTCCAGTAGTTTGGTTTATCTATCTAACAACAGAAAAAAATCTATATTGTCCTTGGAGGTAAAATGTCCTGATAATCCATTCATCATTAACTCTGCTGTAACACACAACACATACACATTGCATTAGAGTATTTTTACACAGGTTATGTTTCTCAGTTTTAGACAGAAGCAGCAAATCTCTCTGTGTGCTGGAGTTTCTGAAGGTTTTAAGGTTTCTGCTTCTACGCTCTTCCCCTCTTTGTCACAGATATCAAAGCTGTGTACTCATCCACTAAGCCATCTCTCATTCTTCTATATTTTCTTTCATACACCGATTTTCTCATCTTCCTCCCGCAAGTCAGTCAGTCCTGTGTGTTTCTTCTTCTTCTTCTGTCTTTATGAGAACCAGATTTAATTTAAGACCATCCACTGAAACATTCACACTATTCGCAGTATTCTCACCTCCATCTGTTTCAGTTCAAATCTAAGATTTATATATGGCTGCACCATTACATCAAAAAGAAAACTGTACCATCTCTGACAAATAAACACTGTATGTGCTGCCTGGACACAAAACAACATTTTCCTGACAAAAAGAAGCTCTGTGATTGGCTGATGTAATGGGAAACGTTGACACCTCGACCTTTTACAGCTACATGTTAGAAAAGTCCATGGCTGAGTAGAAATCGATGGCTCGACTTCATCAATGGATTTTATGTCTCATGTTGTAAAGTTGAGTTCTGTTTTTTCTCTTCCTATCATTCAAGATTAAACTTTTGTTGATCCATGTGGAGAAACTCAGTTATTTAAGCAGCGTCATAGAAGCAAAAACAGTGGAAACAGGCTAATAGTAGCTATTGGAGATTTCTGCCTCCTGTTTAAGCTCAGAAAATGTTGAAGAAAGAAAAAACCAAACTGTGTGTTATGTCTTCCCTTCTTGTAATCAGTTCATCCACTGATGTGTCCATCCATCAGTCAATGACCTGACAGCAGGTCATTCAGTACTTACTGTAAGTGTACAGCTGTATTTGTCTTTGTTCATGTACCCACTATCTGTCCATCCATCTATCCATCCATGTATCCATTCATCAATCTGTCCCATCCTCTCGCCCCATCACCATCATCCATGTTCTGTGGATTTTTATTGACATTGATCTAATAACTGTGTAAACCTCCTTTTTTTCTTCCTCTCTCTCACACACATACACGCACACACGCAATCACAACCAGAACTGAGACCACCACAGCAATAACTCATGACAGAGTATGTGCACTGCATATGAAACAATGATTTGCCCTGCATGTCGGTGGCTATAAGCGTTTCCTGCAGAACTGTAAAGTGCCGCTATAAAGTGCTGGAGATGTTGTTTGGCCTCTGGAAAACTTTAAAGGGGATGTTCAAAGAAAAGAAGCAGGTTAGATGGCAGGAGCATGTGCAAAAAAGGCGACATTTATTAACGAAAAAGCAAAAAGTCCCCCTCCGTGTTGTGTGTTTTGCTTTTTGTTTCTTCAGTTGGATGTTTGAGCCTCACTGTGCAGAATGATGTGTGTGTATTTATCACATTTATCTGCTGAAAGTGGAAAGTTTCTCACCTTAAATCTGAGCTTAAGTAATGTACCTACAAGCAGGATTTGTGACATCACAATTTGTTTGGAGCCAATTGTGGTCCAGTATTCAACTTACACAAGTGAGCCTCCAGTGCACACACACTGAGAATGGCCTTTACAGTAATGATGGAGACATCTTGCATCCAACAGTTAAACTTTTGAAATGAAAAGTATTTGCATAATGAAGGAGAAGGAGTAGATGTGATTTTACCAAGATAATTCTACTTTCTTTTGTGGAAAAACCATATCAGACACAAGTATTCCACACAGAGATTTTTATATATCTTAAAACATGTCTGGGGGGATCTTTAATGAAACAGAGGCAAAAAATAAACCCTTGGAAATTCAACAAAAATAACTGCTGCTGAAACAAAAGAAAAAAATAAGCAAACAAATAAAAGCTGCAGCCTCACAGCCTGCTGCCACCATTTCACCTTCTCAGCCTCGTCTAACTGGAACCCACCACCTGCTCTGTTAAGTATAGAGTGACCCAACCAAACAGATATATGACGTCAAATCATACAAAATAATTAAGAAAGCATTCATTTAAGATTTGTTTGTTACTGCTGACATCTGATGGAAACTTATCACTGACAGAGCAGCTGGTCTACCTTCAACATCACAGGCAGACAGGCAGCAACACAGAGGGCTGACCCCTTTTAACACATCATCCTGTGAAACAAAAATATCAATATATCAAACAAGCGTGTGTTCTGTTCCTGATATAACCTGACTGATAAATTAACACTGATATAATTAATGATTCAACGCACAAAACAAAACAATGATTTGGGGTGCGTTTCTGATGTTGGGGAACAGGGCCAACCTTTTCACAAAATGAACTTTAATAGGTTACACCTTCACACCTTAAGAGAGACTGATTAAACTGCTCAGATGCAAACAACAGTAACAATATAGATACTATATCTCATATCCTTTATCTGTATTTAGTCGTCTGCGCTTAGCTAGCTCCATCCCTAAACTTTGAGCATCCATGCTGGATTGTTCCAACATCAAAGAATGAACTATTTTTCACATCCATAGAGCATCTGCTATGGTTTTACATGCAAAACATAAATGACTGTTGGTTGGAATAGTGAAGAGTTATAGCAGTAATAGTCAGAAGCAACAATAACATTAAAATACTACTACCAGGTTAAGGACATGATCTACTGAGATATGGTTTAATTACTATTATATTCAGCTGTATCAAGCTAGTAGCAGTGTCATAGTTAGTTTGTAGTTAATGTCTAACAGAAACAGCTCAACAGGAACAAGAAGGATTTTTTCACTACATACTCCTGGATGTTGTGCAGCTGTTAGCTAACCTGAGATAGAAATCCAACATGTGGGAAAACATGTTTCATGACGTAGCATGAAAAGTAAAACTGAGACATGTTCAAC
The DNA here is from genome assembly GCA_038419695.1 of Scomberomorus guttatus. Taxonomy (NCBI): domain Eukaryota; kingdom Metazoa; phylum Chordata; class Actinopteri; order Scombriformes; family Scombridae; genus Scomberomorus; species Scomberomorus guttatus. The sequence continues at coordinate 17,960,527 of CM076465.1, read as the reverse complement.
TTGGACTGTGGAGGAAACCCCCCAAAAATACATTGTGCTCTATACAATGATTACAATTACATGAGGTGTTCTTATGCAAATACGTAGTGACATAGGATGTTTATATGCAGATTTATGGTAAGTAAGTAAGGAAGTGTTATAAACATTTAGTGTGATGCAAGTCAAGTGTTTTATGCAAGTTTTACACGGTGCCTTGCACATGTTGTTGTGATAGCATCCGTGTAGGTCAAAATTAGATTCAGCACTCACCACTCATAGGTACCTTGATGAAATTTTATGTTACAAATCATTTTTTAACTGCACTTTGGAGGTTGGTTAATTCCAAATCCTAATGATGATACAGTCTATGGTGGCATAATGACATTTTTTGGCTAATGTACGGTACCAGTCAAAAGTTTGGACACATCTTCCCTTTCCATTGAATGAGAAAGTGTGTCCAAACTTTTGACTGGTACTGTATTAAAATGACAAGAAAATGCATATTACACCTTTAAAATCACAGGTTGATCTTTTAGAGTATACATTCAGTAAGATGACCACTGAGGCATGAGCAGTTTTTAAATTTGCCAGCCAAAAATGTACAAAAACAAAAAGAACAGAACAGGACAGGGTGTGAAAGCTGTGAGAGCGGGGAGACACAAAGACTTTGGGGAAATGAGATTCATTACAATTCTCTCTAGAAATGATGCCGGTAATGGACAAGGCAGCGTCAGGGCTGATTTGTATCTGTTGAGGAGAGTTCGGGGCCGGGGCCGAGGCCCTTCAAATTGCTAATCAAAGCCGGCCAAGAAGACTGACAGCTATTCTCAGTGGGTGTCTGCACAGAGCTCATTCACTTCTATAAGTGTGTGTGGAGTTGTAATAGGCCCAAATGAAGCTGGATATTTGCATCTCCTTTGATTTGGTAAAGGTCACCGCCGACAGGGAGGTCCAGGGGGGACTCAGCAGAAAGAAACACACACACACACACACAATGCTGATTGGAGACAATAGTGTTACAGTCTTTGCTTTCCCTGCCTTGTGTTGAAATCATCCAAACTGAAACACTTAATATATTTATTCTTCTTTAGTTCTCTTTGTGCTTTTCAGTTTCCATTTAGCATAAAGTCTGTTTAGATAGCATTAATTTAATCACATATTATTCTTTATTTAGTCTTATATACTGAGTCTTCCTTCTTCCCTTTGGTGAATTTGCTGCTCCATTGTGTGGCTGTTTTTCTCAATATGACGACTATTCATCTCCAAAGTTCCTCGACATCTCCCTCTCTCTGCCTCCAACTCTCCACATATTCCATAAATACACAAAAACTTTGGCAGACAACCAATTTTTCTGTTTGTTGTGTCCCCCTCTCCTGAAACACTTCAGTATAAAAGTTGTTTCCCCTCTGGTGCAAACCAATTACTATTATAATAAATGGATGTGACCCACAGCAAACAGACTTTAAATGTTCCTCTGCTTATCGTTTTTAAACCATGCTCTCTCTATAATGTTATTTCTTGAGGAGGGGAAACCACAAAATAGGTTTACTATGCCTGAGTGAATTGAATATTTGGTTGTGTGTGTGTGTGTGTGTGTGTGTGTGCGTGCGTGCATGCGTGTCAGGGGATGTTGTGGTAGTCCTGTGCTCTGATTCAGCCCCTCTGGGCTCTGCTGCCCTCTTTGCCTTTGTTTTTCTAATTGGCTGACTGAGTGCAGCCAAACAGTCAGAGGAACATCGCTAATCATTCACCTGACTCTAATAACTCTGCTGTCCCTCTCTCTCATTCAGCATCTTTTGACTGACCGTGACTTTGTAATCACCTCTGGTTGGCTTTTGATTGTTGGTTCTTTGTAATGTTCATATCGGTTTGATGAGACTGACATCTTGGATTTTTGGAGCCAGAAGAGACCATATTTGGACAAGAGGGTGGAGCTAACCCTAACGCTAGCTTGGTTAGCACAATGCATTTATGTCTATGATAATGCTAATGCTAATTTTCACTAGCAAAAAACAGGCTAAAAACCATTAAGACAAAATGTACTCACCCGAAAAACTGAACCTCCAACTCCTTAGAGGGTCTTTTAGTACAACCAAATGCTGAACAAGACTTTTTAGGCAACCAAAATGTTACAATTAATTTTCATGAACTGAGAACAGACTGAAATAGCTACAGCTGCGCCTATACTCGACGAATCTGGGGTTATGTAATAGTTACGTTACCCAATCAAGCCTTAATAAAATTTAAGCAGGCGCGTTATATAAAAATTCATCCCACATACAGTTGTCATGAATGGGGAAATTAGCTATAGAGACCAAAACCATTTTTTGTACCAGGAATTTTAACATTGGGATCTATGGGGATTGACTGGCTTTTGGAGCCAGCCTCAAGTGGCCATTAGAGGAACTGCAGTTTTTGGCACTTCTGCTTCATTTTTCAGAGCCGGAGGTTGCCGCTTGAACCGTCCTCTCAAGAAAAAGGGCAGTATCAGTTGTTTCAGAAAATGCACCAAAACAGGCCCAAAAAGCTGGAAAAGCTCTCTTGTCCGTCAGGAGCAAAGAAGAAAGTAGAGTGATGTTATTATAGAGTCACAAAGTAGGGAGGAGATCTGGTTGTATGAATGGGTGAACAAAACGTTGGACTTTCACACCAGAGACTGCTGTCTGCATACTGTTTCCTACCGACAGTTGACATTTGTTTCTCTTAACCATGGGCATGATGTTTCCCTAACCTCATCCATGTTGTTTTTGTGCCTAAAACTAACCAAATCTTAACCATAGCAGTGTCATATCAGACACGGTTTTATTTTTGTAACAGTGATTTGTTTTGGAAGGCACAGATGATGTTGTCCTGCCAATAGGGGCGTCAGATCAGAAAATGCTTCACAATCACTGGCTCATTCATAAGGCGAAAGGCCCTCTCTACAGTCAGTGTTTGTTTTGTCCGTTCTGGGCTACTGTAGCAACATGACGGTGCAACATGGAGGACCTGCTCCCTATGTAAATATAAAGGGCTCATTCTAAGGTAACAAAAACACAACAATTCTTATTTTCAGGTGATTATACTTTGATTAAAACATACTTATAAATATTTTCCGTTCCGCTGGATGCCAATAAATTCTACACACTGGACCTTTAACATGTTTGCGTTAACACTTCTGCTGCAATACGGTTTTCTTCTATTCTTAGTACTAACTTCAATTTAGTGCTCCATCCATTGCTGTATGGTGAGAGGCCCAACAGTCATTTAGATTATGTGTAAATTATCCCCAGTATTGTGGCTGAGACATTCACATATTCTAGCTACACTATTCAGCTCTCTAAAAATACAGATATGGATATGAGCACATCCCAGCAAACAGTATACAGTTTACATGCACCAACCTTTACTTCAATATCAGGCTAAATGCACTCAGCAAAAACAATCAATGTCACAGTTGTTTTATGGATTCTGTGAAGCCATTCTGCTCGTTCTGCCTGGTATTAACCAACAACTGGTCAGCTGGTTAAGTGACAGACATAGAAGCCAGTCAGTGATCAATATGGAGCTGGATAAGCTTCAATTTAAAGGTAATTCCGGACCAATTAATATCTCAAAGGTCTGATAACAATATGTAAAGATATACATATGATAATATGTTTTTTTGATATTATGTCATACTGTTTGATGCAAAACTGCTGAATTACCACCACACTTTGGCATAATAACAAAATAAAATGTACTTAAAGGGGACATATCGTGCACATTAATAGGTCTATATTTTTATTCTGGGGCTCTACTAGAATATCTTTGTATGATTTACAATTTAAAAAACTCCTTATTTATCTTATACTGGCCCTTTATGCAGCCCCTCAGTTCAGCCTCTGTCTGAAACAAGCTCCTGTCTCTTTAAATGTAGAGTCAGCGATTCTAATCCAATACACTTTTTGTCAAATACAGTGAATATCTCCTCACGGTCCACTGGCTGTCCATTCTGTGGGCACGCTGAATAAAAATCTGGTGTTCATACACAGCCCTGGCTCTGTAAATGGGCAAGTAAACACAGTGGCTCGGAGTGAGCCACACAATACTACTCCAGCCAATCAGCAGCAGGGTTTGTTCTTGCTTGTGCATAGGACAGGGGGCATGACAGTCTCCTGTCTCCAGCACCCGTTGAATAGTGTGGGAGGGCTGGCGAACTGGAGAGAGAGAGGCTGTGGCCAATTCACAAGGAAAGTGTTTTCTCGTGGAACAGATACACTTCCATTTTATTAAATGGATCAATCCACACTGAATCCCAGACAGTCTCACGGAGACCCCCCACATTTCTTTATGCTCTGAGCCTGTTTCTGTAGCGTTTAGTGAAGCGTAATCTGAGCAGGCAGCTGTTTAAATCACAGAAATATCCCGCTGTATATGTGTTTTGAACTTATTAACTGTATCAATGAATCAATAAATACAAACACTGTTGATTTCTTCCCGTGGAGCCAACATGTAAACTATTTTGGTTCAGTAAATTTCTGCTGTCAGTCTGCCTGGTGAAGGCAGTTTGTCCGGCCGCTGTCCTCTCAGCTCTCCAAGAGCTACAGCTGACAGACGGCTGCTTCTGTGGACAGAGACGCTGAACGCAGGTCGAGTGAGAAGTGGGGAGGCCGCAGAGAGGCGGAGAGTGTGGATGGACTGTTGTGTTCACGAAATGAAAATTTTTTTTCTGCTCGTGATAATGTGTGAGAGGAAGAGAAGTGACTCTACAGCTGACACATCACTCTAAATTCGGCCATATTTTTCTTTGGTTGTTGCTTTGTCAATGCACATGCATGAATTTGGGGGGGGGCAGAGCTTCTGAGAAGCATGAAGGCATGGGTGTATTTGTTTGGTTTGTTATCTTTCTCCAGAATAATTGACTCTACTTTTAAGGTCCCCCTCCCGATAAGCCCCTTCTGTTCTGATTGGTCAGTTTTTGGAAGCTGCCCTTCCACCAGGAATGTAAATTTTTCCCAGTGGCTAGTCGCAGTATTGCAGTGAAAAAATCTGCTGTGGTCCAAAAAGCATTTTTTTCTATAGACTGCCATTATAAAACAGTCTGTAAAACTGTTCACAGGGCACCTCGAACTGCAAATAAGGTCAATTTGCTATTATGAATTTTTGATCCATAAACTTCCAACTTTTTTGGATCATGCACCAGGCGAGTAATTCTTACTGGACTGAATAGGTGCCATCTTTGAATCTGGTATCCAGATCTTATAATACATCCATGCCCTCATCAGACTTCCACCCAAACCCCCAGGAAGTGTGCTAAAGTCAATTTGACAATCATTGGAAAAGGAGCGGCTGTAAAACAGTAAATAATTTTTTTTGCCCCACAAAGCCCCCCTCATTTTTCTATCAGAATTTGATCCATTTGGTCCGATAACATTTGGAAAGTCTAAAAGAGCCGCACAATTTAATGATTTTATCCATCAAGTGATTTTATCAATTCAAGTGAGCAGAGAGCCAACAGGAAGTTAGCCAGATTGGTCAGCAGAGGTCTCTAGTGCACATGCTCTATGAGCCCAACAATCAGTAAGCAACATCTGGGTAATTTCTTTACATCGGGAAGCTGATTTCTTAGCTTCATGTGCCACTGAACAACTTTCATAGGAATAAACAGGGCACCATCTTTGAGTCTGGTATCCAGTTTTTCTTAATACATCCATGCTTCCACCATCTCCAAAGGCTATGTAAACCAACATTAGTAGTAGGTTTCACTTCTTCTTGTTCTTTACTTGAAATGGAAACTTTGAGCCCGTGGAACAGCCTTAGCAGCAAAGACTACCAACAGACGGCCATTTGCAGGCATGTGCGAACAATCTGATGTCATCACGAGGAGGAAGCAGAGGTAACATTGCAAACAAAGCATTCAGAGCAGGCTGAATCCTGGGCTTTTGACTTGCAGGGAACATTTTTGCATACGTTCACCTCAAGTTTTGGAACTTTGACCATGTTTAACACAGACATCCCACTTCTTAACAGTATAAAAATAAAAGAGAATAACTAAAAGCATGATATGACCCCTTTAAAGCTGCATCAGCTTTGCACCATGGCGGTTCCAAAACTGAAATTGAAATCCAGTACCAAGAAACTAAAAGTTCTTGTTGCAAGTTATGGTTGTTATCTGTGGGCTCTGGGCTCTCAGCATGATGCTGTTCTTGCAGCCCAATTTTGTGATTAAGACAGGTGTATTGTTACATGAAAATCTCACCATGCGTAACTTCATAAAAATGTCAAAGTTTCTTAATTTGTTTTTATCTGCACCACTATAAAGATAAAGAGTCTTCTGCAGAAATCAAATTCATATATGCACAATAAACACAAGAACAGAGACTCCTCCCAATGGCCACCTTTTTGCCTTTTGGTGCATAACAACCAAAACATCAAGCAATGTGTCACCTCTGGTTCCCTTATTAAAACAGCAGCTGACGCATGACCTTATATGTTCTCTGCTGTGTTAATGCGTGAGGGAACAGACAGCAGCAGAGGGAGAAATTTGAATTATTCTCCAGGCAAACAAAATGGAGTCGGAGCAAACAGATCCCAACGTCACATCTCATATCAACAAATCAAACCCCACCACCCCAAGCAGCGCTGTGAAGTCAGCAACATTTACTCTGGTCACAACATGTGGAGTGCTAAATGTCTTTGAATATAAACATTGTGTCAGTCTGTCAGACCCTCTGCTATGTTGCTGTGTGGATGTGGCACCAAACAGGTTCAGTCCTGCAGCATCGGAAACATCAGACTCACTCATTAGCTCTGTGTTGTGAACTCACGGCGTGGCCTGTCAAGGTTAGCACGCACTAACCGTTCACACATACTGTACATACACACAGACTGTATAAGCAGATAAAAGACAAAGGATTGACAGCTGATGCCTGAAAATCATGCATTTATGCCAATGCAAGAAAGAAGAAAGAAAAAAACCTCGCACCTGACACATAAACGTCACATCAATGCAGCATCACGGAAAGTGTAAGTTATACTAATTAATTTCCCACCAAGTTTGTTTTTGTGTGCGTGTGTGTTTTCTGTGCTTGTTTGCACATGAATGCAGGCATGCACATATACACACTGTTGCACAAACATCATGTGAAAATGACAAGACATACACACATGCTGAACCCCCAATCCACTGCCTCATGAGGTGATTTTAATTTGTAATTACCTTTTCCAGCTCCCTGGGGTATAAACTCTTTGTATTAGAATGTGGTCCAATGAGACCTGAACAAATGACAGCACACACAAACACACACTCCAACCTATGAAAACACAGACTCCATTCTAGATTCAAGACCATATAAATGCAGATAAAGCATTGCCTGAATTAACATATGTAATTGTTATTCATTAAAAGGCCCTTGCATGAGCAAAGGCTTCATCAATCTGAGACCATTAGAATGCTAAATATTGGAATTGCAGTTTTACTGAAATGTTAATTTTGAGAAATCAGCTTAACGCAAAATGTAAAAAATGTATCGCCCAGGACTGTCACGCAAGATCCACACACCAAATACGTAAGCATGCAGAGCTCCTTTCATGATGTGGTTGCATGACATTACACTCTATAAGTAGAGATCGATGGGCTGATGTTTGTGATCAATCAGCTTCCTGTTTGAAGTGTGCGGTCAGTCTGTTTGTCCCGGAGGAGCTGACCTTATCATCGTCTGACCCAAACGCCTTCAACCCTATCAGAGCAGCTGAGAGAGACATCTGTCACTGCGTGCGCGTGTGTGTGTATGTGTGTGTACAGTATGTTACATTTTCTTAACACCATTGCTTCCACAATAGTTGCTGATAATTTCATATTTTGTGTTTTTTCAAATTCTGAGTTTAAAATGTATAGTCTCTACTGGATCCTAGAAACATTTTGACATTTTAGAAACGTGTTTATATGACAAACATGAATTAATATAGAGCAGAAAAACCATGAAAGTTGTAAATACCTGTTACTTTCATTGTTTTATGGAATTAAGGGCAAAATATATTTCTAAAATCAATTTCAAATCATTTCCCAAGGCTCCTTTAATATAAACTTTCACATGATATAATATCATGAAAAATGCGCTGAACCCTTTTATGATAACCACATCTGTAAAGGCACATAAAATAGAATTTACTGGCTCAAGTAGATCAATTAATGGTGCATGACGCTGACCAACTCTCTGAATAAACTTCGACCTTTATGCTGCATTCATGCACACACACAGACTGGGCTGTGTTGGTCACCTGTAAATGTCGCCGTGCACAATTGTCACTCATGCGATGAAAAGGAAATGCCGGGTACGGCGACTGCCTGAGATAGTCACACACAGCCACTCACACACACTGTGTGCGGACCTGTGGCCTCTAACAGACACAATGAAAAACAACAGAAGCAGCCTGAGCCTTTGATATGTGCAGACAAATACAAATACATTGACTGATGTGAGGTTGTAGATGCTGCTGGGCACTCCTGGCCTAACTCCTTTCTCCCTGTGGCAATAGTATTTGTTCATAGATCAATTAATAACACAAAGATTAGCATGTTAATTAAAAGGGTCTACTTTCTCGAGCTTTAATGTCTGTTCTACACTGGGAGTCCACAGTCATTTGTATTTTCCAAACCCTTAGCTGGCATCTACACAAAAAATCTGATTAATTAGTGATTGAAAAAATTCACTGAATCTAACTTAAAAATTGCTCTCATTCAAAACCATAAATGAACCATATTCATGTTTTAAGATGGACAAGTTATGTTTCAAGTTCCATCAAAGGTGCCTTTAAAAAACTCCAAGGCCTCCACATACACACACATCACATCTTCATGTAAATATTGTAAATAAGACAAGCTCGGAGTTACTGTGAGAAGCATCTCTCCTCTTTTGGTAGAGGCTAGCCGCCAAGCTAACATGTCCTGCTTCAGTCTGTCTATTGAACGCACAAACCAAGACCAAACTGATATCAACCCTCTGTCAAAGCCCTGCTAAGACAGCACACAAGCTGAGCCCCATATTGTTAATGAAATGATTGAAATTGTTAGAAATGATCACATTAGCCATGCTAGCAGCTCTGTGAGGCTGATCTTGCACACAGTGGGGCTTTGAACTAAATGCTAACTTTAGCATGTTGATGTTGATGAAGCAGGTAAATGTTCGCCATCTCAGTTTAGCATATTAGCATGCTAATATTTGCTTGTTAGCACAAAAAGTAAAACTGAGTTAAAGTTAGTTAGTTAAAGTTGACCACACTTTCCCAAGTAATGCACGAGGTAATATTTTGACTTTTTGAAATGTAACCCTCCAGCGTGAGTTCATCTACTGATTGTAGAAGTTTAAAGGTCACCCTCCACCCTCCACCCCACCTCCTCCTTTTTATTTCCCAGGACCCCCTGAGTACAGCCGCATCAAAGCCTCGCCTGGATCAATTCATTAAGGGGCTTCCCTCTGATCACAGCCCTGCACGGCTCTTCAGCTTCAGCTGGAGTACACTGACACCCACACACACACTAAAAACATCCATTTACACACACACATCCACGCAGAGAGAGACAAACCAGGTGCTCAACAGCAGCAATTTAAAATGCTTTTTAATAGAAGCAACACGTCACCTTCTGTATATCCTTGGGTGGATTAATAAGACATACAAGATTGTAAATCACTGTAGTTATATGAGCAACATTTTATGCAACACTGATCCAAACTGAGTAGGAGCCTGGCAATATTTCAGCATTGTTTTACGCCTAATCAGATTATTTTTAGGAAGTATATGAGAGAATAGAGTGGTAGAAATGGAACAAACACACAAAAGAAAAGGGAAAAATTATACACTATTTAAATGTAAAAGTATTTCAGCAGTTATTTTTGGAGTGTGAAAGTTCATTCTTTTAACTCAAGCTCCACTTACTTGCATTTCCTAGAGCTTTATGTCGTGACAACTGATCAAATTCCACTGACTGCCGAGGAAGACCATGAGATGCTGTCGAAAGCCCCAGAAAAAGCCAGTGCATGGACCTTAAGATTGTTTTTGTTGGACCCACTTTCTCTCAGTCTGCCTCGTCTTTTTCTCTTTTTAGTGATTGACTACATCTCCCAGAATGCCATTGGTAGTTGACAATCTTGAAAATAGAAAAAAGAATAGAATAGATCACTAAATGATAATGATTAACATAATAAGAGCAAGAGAAGGAGCTTCTCTATCAGCAAAACATGCTAAAATTGAGTCTGATTATAGTAGGGTGCTGGTTGGCTGCATTGCATTCTGGGGTATTTTCTGCATATTTTCTGCAGGTGTACTGTAGAAATGAGGCTCTGTGGCTCTTTTACAATGGTTTCACACACCGTGCGACTGGTTTGGCAGCTCTTGAAAGAAGCCTTTTGATGTTTCAGATCACTGAAAGTTTCTCTGCTGTCAAACTCCTTTGTATCTACTGGAAATATCTGAAAGTGATATTTGTCCAATTATCCATATGAATGAAAAAACTTTACCAAAATAAACCCAAAACCGCAAATAACACCACCAGTAGCTGATGTGAACATGTGTTTTAGGATTAAAATTTTTTCCATTAACCCAAAGCCAAAATATGAATATTCATAGACGCTGTGAAGTCATCAAATGAAATATTCAACACATTTGGGATATTCAAAGTGTCTCCTAATGAAGGGGGCAACATTGCTCTAGTAAATCAGAGACCTTCAGGCACTTTGTGAATCTAGTTCAAGATGAACATTAATTCAACAGGATTATTTAGAATTCACTCAAACAGCCTCTCTGCTTTTAAACCACACTCACGCTCACACACACACATACAGGGGCACCAATTCGTTTCCCTATTTTTAATCAAATGAAATACAAAACACACCATGCCCTCTCTTTTCACACAGGTGCTAAACTGGTGGAAATGAAAATGCAAGTGACATTTTCATTGGCTGCAAGTTCATCTTGTTTGTGCTTCTACAATTTATGTGAAAAGGCAATTTGTGCATGTACGGTATTTCCAGAGCTGCTGCACACAACCACAAATCAAGGAGGTGCTAGATGCAAAACATAAAGTTAAATGAAAACGAGTCAAAGCACCTGCACATCTATTTCCATGCAAACACCCAGTTTATTTTCTTTCTGTCACACAGCTCGAGACATGCCAAACACACACAGAACAAATAGTCTTTTACAAACAGAGCAGCACTCATTAATTATCTGTCAGCACACCTGAGGTGATAGAAGACATCAAACACACTTCATAAGGTGCAACATTCACAGAGCGTTGTTTCCTTGACAGGTAATGTACTGTAACTATCCAAACACAGGACACAGGAGACATGACATACAAGTGTCTTAAAGCCCCTAAAAACTTGGTTTCTAATCTTACATATTTCTCTATAAACAATAAATATTCATGACTAAATAAGCAACAATCGAATTAAAAGTAAGTTTGGAAAATATTATTAAAGGGACACCCCACAGATTTTACCCATGAACTTCAGTTTACTTGTCATGAGGAGTACTACTCAGCCTGTGAACACAGTTGTTTAATGTCTACTGTGGCTCTGGAGGGAGAAAATCACCCTGATAATGTCATCTTGAGAATACAAGTTTATAACCCAAAGCCAGTGTTACCAACTGGGCTTGTGTAGTTTGAAAGATCTGCGTATTTACCAGGCGGGGGGGCTGGGCTAATTAACCACACTATCCAGTTGCATTATGGGAAGTGTGGATCCAGAGTTTTTGGAGCTACTACTTCGATTTTGATCCTTCTTTTTAAAAAAAAATGTAGTCCTTTTTTATTATTTTTTTAGTTTTAGACCTTTGAGCTAGACTGTGATGTCATCAAGGATAACACACTGTTTTTTAGCAAGTATAATTTGTACCATATTAGTTTAGCATGTTAGCATACTAACATTTGCTAACTAGCACTAAACACAAAGTACAGCTGAGACTGACAGGAATGTCCTTAGTTTTGCACTTTTTTGGTCCAACAAACTGAACTTTTGACCCAATGATTAAGCTAGATGAAAATTCAAGGGATCACCAAAGTCATTGGAGTTCATCCTGTGGGCACCATGAATGTCTGAACCAAATTTCATGCCAGTCCACTCAATAATTGTTGAGATATTTCAGTCTGGACCAAAGTGATGGACCAACCGGCCGACTGACATTGCCATGCTGCTAGCGTGGCTAAATAAAAATCATAGATACAGTAGATGAGTTTATGGCCACATTTTACTGGCTGAAAGTATGTGCAATATTTCCAGATAACCAAACTCTTCCACAAGTCCCAATTATTATGCACAGCTAAAGTCAGGCATACCACCTAACATATTATATGATGGACATTTTCACTCCCTTGAAATTTGAATTCTAAGGAAGGACCAAAATACACAAACACACCAAGTACCTAAATAACTTCCTGGAGCTTCATTCAGATAAACATTCCCACGTTTCCTGTGTTAATAAAAAACTATTTCCATGCCATGAAATCACATGATGAAACTCCTGATGCTCATTCGGGTTGCTGTTGGCTTGGTGACCTTCTGCACATCGCCGTCCAATCAATACTCAGTGCTCATTCTTACATAACACACATCTGTCTAGTTATACTGTACACACACTCTGAACTCCACAGCATAAAGAATCAAATCAGCCTTCATCAGCCATCCTTCACTCATTTGATTTGCTCTTCCCTTCATCATCCCCACCCCCATGTCATCCATCTATCCCTTCATTCCTCCATCCTGTACCTGTCACCTCCCTGCTCCCTACATCCTCATCCCAAAACTCTCACCGCACTTCTCCCTCCTACTTTGTCCCCTAAATCCAATAATAATGAAGGACCTCTTCATTACTAGTATTTTGTAGCACAATTTATATTCAGTACTGGTAAAAGAAATAAGGCACAAACTTGAAGGGTGGAATGTTTGTTTTTTAATAGAAATTGTTGTGTGTATTAATAATGTTTTGTAGATATTGTAGCTGCCTCTCAGCTGGAATTGATTGAAGGCCCGGCCTTGTGGAGACAAACATATACACTCAGTTTTGGCTAGTTTGGTTACCTCAACATAACACCCACTGTGGTACAACCTTTGCCAAAACGATGATGGATTGAATGTAACGTTAACTGCTGCTTGATTGTGCAATGTGTAATATTTGTGTTCAGGTCACTAACCTCTCCGGGGTGTTCGGGCTAAAAGAGTCCCCAGGGTATCTGAGCACCAATTTAAAGCGTCCGGGAGATACCATGTGGTAATTAGTGTAGGGTGTTAGTGTGTTTTAATCTGCCGTTCAAAATATTTGACATAAATGTAATTTCATGTATTTGTTGTGTTTTGTGTAGTTTTGTTGTCAGGTGAGGGGCCACATGCTGCCCGTGGTCCACAATATTTTATGTGGAGACTTATGACTGTTATTGTTACTACGTCTTCACTGTGGGTGAAATAAACACCTGGTTGGTCTGCACCTAACTTCTGCCTCAAGCCTCCTGCTTTTGAAGTCCGACCGCTACACGGCCATCCCAACACCATCTTTCTCTCTCTTTCTTCTCACATCTTTGGTCCTCAGCCAATCGTTTCTTCTTCCAATGTTCCACCTCTCCCTCCCCCACTTCCTTCCTCCCTTTCTTTCCTTCTTTCTTTTCTGTCGGCCTCCTCCCCACTGCCCTACATTTACTCTCTTCTTTTCATTCCCTCTATTACACTTTCCCTCATCTTCTCTCTCTCTGTCTCTCTCTCTCTTACACTGATATCCAGCATGCAATAGAGTGAAAATCAGAGGAAAGTGGAGGAAGCGCAGAGTTTTGCTCCGGAATGACAAGACATAAAGGAGGGGATTTTGGGAGAGGCGATTAGCGGAGAGCAAAACAAAAAGCCCCTTGTCAATCTGGCTTATAATTCCATTAAAATTGTACATGTGGTAGTTTACTTTGAGAAAAGCTCTTATAATTGGCCTCAGCAGTGGCATCTGTGTGAGTGTGTGTTTGTGAGAGTGAGAAAAGACAGTTTGTGCACATATAGCAGGTGTTTATCTGCACTTTTATACATTTTTTTTTCCATGTGCATGTGTGCTGATTTGTGTCTGAACATATGTGTGTGTGTGTGTGTGTGTGTGTGTGTGCATGCATGTGTGTGCGTCTGTGAGCTGCAGTCTTTAGCAGTGCGCGCTAGCCTGGATTCCTGATTTCTGGCATCTCCCGATCTCCTGCGCAGGTTGGGATTTAAACAAAAGAAGACGGCGAAGCTGGAGCTGGACCCTGCTGACTCCTGAATCTTTTGGATGCAAACAGACGCTCACAACACACACGCACGCACACACACACACACACACACACAAATCTGCAAACAAGTGTGTTATCTATGCCCAAGGCATGAGGGGAGGGCGGGGAAGAGACGCTAAGAGACAGCAGAAGAAAGGATGGCAAAGTGGGAATGAGGGGTTGGTGGTGGGGGAGACGGGGGTGGGAGGGGGGTTGTGTGATGATGCTCGTGTGTGTGTGTGTGTTTGTGTGGTGAGGGGGGATGCAGGAAAAGCAGGAGATAGACAGGGACGGGAGGAGTGATAAGTAGATGATGAGCAGGAGTGACCGCAGCAGATGTTGACTGTCCTCCGTCTGCCGTGCAAACACATTCGACATGCAGTGACACACTTGCAAACATACACAAAAACACACACAAAAACACACACACACACACACACACACACACACATAAAAATTGATGGAGAGACAAAAAAAAAATCCAAAAAAAGATAAAAAGTGATTCTAATCACTCATTTACAATCCATATTTCAATTTTTTCCCCATCTCTCTCCTCCCTCCTCTCTCTTTCCAGGCTTTTTTCCTCTGGGGATGATGGGAGATGCAGCTGGATATAACCCCCCAACACACACACACACACACATGCACACACACCATCTCTCTCTCTCTCTCTCTCTCTCTCTCTCTCTCTCTCTGCCTATCTGGCACTGAGGAGTGGTAAACAGAGGAGGAGATCTCATTTGGTTCCTGAACTGTTGCAGCGCTCAGTGCAGCCACACACACACACACACACACACAAACACACACACTTTCACTCAATTCCTCTCATACAAACACATATATATATGCACACACACACACACACACACTCACACAGCACACAGGGGTCTTGGCAGCACAAGATCCTAACAGTGCTGGACCGCTCTGGACTCGCACCTGACAGCACTGACTGAGCAGCGCTTAAAAAGAAGAAGGAGAGAAGAAGAAAAGGTGATACAGGAGGAGAAAGGAGGGGAAAAGGGAGCTAAGAGGATAAGAGGAGCGTTTTGTGTTTTTTCGAATCTCCTGGATTTAGTCCCCCAGCTGACAATGGAGAACACATGAGGAAGAGAGGGAACTATGGGGACACTCAGGGGGAAAAAATGCTGTTGAGTAAAGTTTGTGGATATTTCTAGAGGGAATTTTTAACCCTTAAACTTTGGGGAAGGATCACAGAGGAGGGTCGACTGCGCCAACAGAGGAAAAAAGGTGAGAGCACAGTCAGGGATTTTATGCATGAAAATACCTGCAAGCTACTGTTTTATTCTGACCCATGGTGCTCTTTCAAAACTTAAAAAAATGGATTATAATCTCTTAGTTTGAAGGTTTTTTGCACTAAGCTTTCTGCATTTTTTGTTTGTTTTTTTTGTTTTTAATGTATCTTGTAGCTCACTTAAACCGCAAATAATCAATAATTTTTTCAGGAGGACAGCTGATTCTGAACACTTCATTTGCTTTGAGTTGCTCTTTTTAACATAAAAAAGTCAGGTGATGATCATCTCTCAACCTCCAGTAGTGACCGACCTGTTTAAAATGTCCTCTGTCCTCTTTTCATTATTGATTCCATAAGCATGTAAGATCAATAGATACGTCATGTGTTTAATCATTCTGGCTAAAATCAATTATTTTTTTTACAGGGACATACTGCAAATCAGTTTGTTCTCTGATTATCATTTAAGCATTGTTGCTTCTGCAAAAAGCAACTTGATGAAAACTGAGAGAAAATGAGAGATATTCAGCGTCTGCTGTGGCTTGTTACGTCATCGTGAAACTATTTGTAACCTGTTTTGATGGGTTTGTGTTGTATAAAAGCATCTGAAAGTCATTTCCTCTTCAGTGACCCCTGCCCTGTCTTTAACGCTCTTCCACTTGTCTCCAAACATCTCTGCTTCCTGTTCAGAGCCTGCAGGTGGGACGTTTGACAAAGGGGCTCTCCCAGCAGCATGGCGTTCATCAACCCTTCTTCCTGCCACTTTTTCCTCTTCTTTCTCTTCTCCCCCCTGATCAACCAGCCTGCCCTCACCCAGGACCCATCTGTCACCACAGTAACGGTAACCAAAGGTGACTCGTTCATTGTCCCCACCACGGCGGCCAACCAGACGACTCCCAGCTACATTGAGACGACCCAGAACACCCCTCTAGAGACAGGGCTGTCCACTCCCGCCAGCGGGGGAGATGCGGACGACGAGGACATCCCCCCCGCCGGCGGGACGCGTTGCCAGGGCTACTACGACGTGATGGGCCAGTGGGACCCACCGTTCAACTGCAACGCCGGCATCTTTCTGTACTGCTGCGGCACCTGCTTCTACCGTTTCTGCTGCCAGTTCCGCCAGCAGCGGCTGGACCAGAACATCTGCTCCAACTACGACACGCCCATCTGGGCCAACACCGGCAAGCCCGTGGCCACCGTCACCGAAGGCGAGGAGGACCAGGACAGGGACCGCACACAGCTCATCGTCTACATCATCTGCGGTGTGGTGGCCATCATGGTGCTGGTGGGCATCTTCACCAAACTGGCCCTGGAGAAGAGCCGCGGGGGAAGCGGAGGAGGAGGGGGAAGCGGAGGAGGAGGAGCGGGGGCGGGGCAGGCTGACCTCAACTCCAGGTGAGGAGCATGAGGATGTGTGTGAGTGTGTGTGTGTGTGTGTGCTCGTTAAGGAGGGGGAGCACATTAGAAACACTGGATAGATTAGAGCAAAAAAAGGGGATTGGAGTGTTGCGTGTGCATGTGTGTGTGTTTGTGTAAGCCCGCATGTATGTGTGTATGTGTGTGTGTTGCATGTGTTTTCTGAAGCTTTGCAGGAAGGTTGGAAAGTTGGAAATTCTTCCCAGGAGAAATCAGACAAAAGGAATCGGAATTCAGAGTAGGAAACTCAAAATGTTCAAGATGTCATTTGGAGTGACATTAGTAGGTGACACGCAACCTGGCAGCTGCGAATTTACAACTTCCAACTTTGAATGGAGCGCATGCGTATCTGTAGGCCTACTAACAAGTGTGCATGTGTGTACGTCTAGGCCTTCTCCAACAACACATAACCAGCTCGTTCTCCAGCTCGTTCCAACCTGTTTAGCTGTTTCCAAAAAACCTATTTAGACTCCGAAGCTGATCCTTTTAACCTAGAGGAATAACTGGAACTTTTGTTGAACTTAATATTGACCCTGGATACAATTCATGGAAATGCTGTGCACAATTAAATTGGGGGAAAGTCCGACCTGAGAGATAAGTTGGAAAAATTCTTGATCTTAAAATGGTATTTTAAGAAAAGCAAAGTGTTTTCTGGGCCATATAATTCACTTTGAGTCACTGATCAGGTGTGTAGACATGTTGTGAATGAGACCAGTAGGACACAAGCTCACCCCTACATGCACATTATTCACACCTTATTTTACTTTTGCTCATCATTCTTTTAAACATGTTTCTAATTTTGCATTTTTCTTTGTTTTTATTTCTTTGTGCTTGTTTCTTTTTCCTTCTTGTTTTCTTTATTTTTTCATATGTATTTCACCCCTTGTGTACCATTTGCTTTGCTTGTAAGCATGACTTATATTTGAAATAAACATAACATTAAAAATTGAGTTTGCTGCAGTAGGTGTTTAAAGCTCTCTCGAATGAGGTCTCACGTCTTTCTGTGCAAGAACTCCTTCTTTCGAATTTGCTTCATGTGTGCAATGTTTTACAATGAGCAAAGCACTTCTTACTGTTTGGGATTGAAAAACAAATTGTTATGTCATTAGATTTTTGTCTCCTTGAGCTGAGAAAAAGATTAGCTGCCACTTTAATAAAAAAGAAAACACACAACCTGGTGTAGAAAATAAGCTTTTCATCTATTGCTGTAGCATCTACAGTTTGGTACTTCAGTTTTAAACCGCATCTCTCCTGACACATGCACACACACACACACACATAAACACACACTCCTGCTGCAGTTGGGTTAAGTACATGGTCCAGGGTTCAATCTGTTCCCCTCAGGAAATCATTACAGCAAACAGCACACAGCATGGGCTCAAATCTTCCCGCTTTCATCCCAAACTATCTAACCCTCGCTGCCTTCTCCTCATTTTCTTCTCTATGCGGAGCGGCGTTTTTTTTTTTTTATCTCTCCAAGCTTCTTGTTTTTGATCTTGTTTTGGTCCTTAAATGTCTCTTTCATCACGTGCCATTTATTCCTCTCATCCTCTGTTTTCTTTCTCACACATTTCTGCTGTTTACGTTCTTCAAAGTCCTCTTTCATCCATCCTTTTTTCTGCTTTCCGTCTCTCTTCCATTCCTCCTCTCAGAGACCTGAGGCAGGGGCCTGGTTTCCACCACTCACATCTTTATTCATTCCTTTCTTTTCACCTCCGTCTCCTCCTTCGTTTCACCTTTCAGCTCATCCTTTCTGTCAGTGTCACACCTTACCTCTCTCTCTCTCTCTCTCCGCTTTCACTTACTTAGTGGTTTGTTTTAGCATTATAATTGAGAAAGTGGACACACGCAGACAGGCGAACTCTCCCAACCAAACCTCCATCGACCGGCAGCTCTGCTCGCACGTCTCCCATTAACCTGAGCCGCAAACTCATTCGGCGGATAACACACAGCCAGGATTAATATTTCCTGCAGGGTAGCACCTCACTGAAATAGAAACACTCCGGCTGCATAAACACCCTCCCTCTGTGAGCCCATCTCGACAGATTACCGCTCCTCCTTGAGATTAAACAAACTTCGCCAAGATTACAGCTTTACCGTTTCTGGACTGCTCTGCCGGCATGCTCATTTAGTTATTAGCCTGCTGACATAAATCCCTGGTCCAAAATTGTACGTGTGACTAAGACCTCATGTACTCGACACATTTCATGAGGTGAAATGCATAAATACGTACATATAACCACCACCCACTTTTGGCAAAGCACAAAAGGCAACTTCTGCCCTTTGCTCTCATGCCGTCGCATCTCTCATATGCACCTGCTCTTTTTTTTTTTAATCTATTTCCCACCGCCTCTTTCTCTTCATCTCAACATTCTGCAAGCTGAAGATGATTAACGCTCTGAAATCCCACCAGTTCTCCCGAATCAGCTTTGAAACTTAAAATCCAAAGTGAACCCCCTCTCAGATTACCTTCCTCCCCACACGCACACCTTCTAATACATGTCCAACACACACACACACACACTTCTTCCAACCAAGTCAAGTTCAGTCTGTTTGCATGCCGCACTAATCTTCAGCCAACAAAGGGAACGGAGAGCACCGCCTTAGGACATACATGTCACGTCTAATGAAAGGCCTCGACTGGAGAGGGGCTGGCTTTACACCGAGAGAGTAAACAAACACCGATGACCTTCATGTTGTTACACACACACACACACACATACGCGCACGCAATGATTTATAGTTCAATTAACAACAAGAATGATAGTGGTGGCATTTAGGTTGCATGAGCACGGTTCAGATCACCACAGTGAGAGGTCAGGATAGCCAGGAGGCGAGATCCACTGCAATACAATGTTCACTTAACGTAAGTGCGAGAGGCCAAGGACCAACATGGTGGCAGCAGAGGTCACACGGAGTGCGTGTGTGTGTGTGTGTGTGTGTGTGCGTCCGTGTGCAAATGTGGCGAGTGTATGCATTCATGCGTGAGTATGTGCATGTATGTGTCTGGCCACTCCAGCTGCTGTCAACAACCTTGTAACTCCAAAACAAATATAGATAACTACAACACAGTTGACCACCCTCTTTATGATCGTGAGACCTGTTCAAACAGCCTCCATATAGTGTCCAAAACATTTTTTTCTTCAAGCGCTAAATATTGATGTTTTTCTTTACATTGTGGAGGTACGAGGTTTTTACAGGGCATCAGCACTTCATGCACACAGATCTATATGTTTGACTGTGTTTGCATGCAGTTCAGCTGTGTGTGTGTGTGCACTGCAGTAGGCTTTTTAGCCATCATGTTATGTAATGAAGGTCACTTAAAGGTTTTGGCTGCTCTGCCCTGGTTTAAGGCAGATACTCAATACAGTGTGGGCATACATATAGACTCAGACCGCATGCAACAAATGGGATCACTTTTCCATTTCACCCTCTCTCTCTCTTTGCCTTTAACACACGCACACACACACACACATACACACACATCATAATGACACCACTTAAATTTTTGGACAGTTGGTGTAATTTTCAGGGACTTTGAACTATGAAATCATACATTTGCATTGCACATGTATTCAGATAGACAGGAAAACATACAGAGACTATTTCTAGAGCTTCAGGCTTCTAGTAAGACTTTAAAAAGGGATGTTGTAAGTTGTAACTAATGGCTTTATTAATGTTTAAGCAGTGATGTGCCATTATCAAGAAACACTTCTAAGTTGACAGGTTGGGAGATATCTCTTCGGCTGTCCAGCGTAACTTGCTTTGTCTTTTAATAACGCTTTAATTCATCTCGATGGCTTATTAGAAAGTGAGAAACTCATGACCCTTCATAAATGACTTTCTAACATTTATAACTGCAGACTTGATGACTTGTTAGGAAATGATTAAGTCATTGATGAGGGGTTAGGCGTTTCTCCGTTTTTAATTAGCTATCAGGTTTGCAAGTCATTAATCAAGGGTTCCTCCATTATAATAATCTGCAGTTTGATACATAACAATTAAAACAGTAATTTCAATACAATTGTTCTCTGAGGAAAGTGAAGGGTGGGGGGGCTGCAATAATAGGAGTCTTTGTTAATAAGTCTGAGGCTCTGCAAATGGTCAAACTGTTCAGGTCTTGGAACATCAATAGACAAAGTAAGTTTTGCTAGAAGAGTATATACACCAGCAAATGGTGTTTTTCACAATCTGGTAACATAAAATTTGTCCATCAATGTGAAGTTTTATCAACTTCATATTCATATTGGCTCCTGATGCTTTCTGATGCTTCTTTTAGGTTATACAAAATGGTCAAATAAAATAGTTCCAGCTCACCACAGGTTTCGTAAGGTAGATACATCAATATCAAACACATATAAACACCTGTTTCTTGGGAATTTGCAATGTCTTCTTGTAGGCTATGTAAACTTTTCAGAGCATTTTTGCCGGAAACCTTTGTTCATTTCTGCTCCTAGTATAACCCCACATCAACCAGCACAGTATGTACACAGACTCACACATCAGCATCAACATACAGTACGTACACACATACACACGCCTATTGTGCTATCCAACGGTATTTCTCTGATAAGCTCCACCTCTCTGTTGCTGCTATTTTGTCTGTGACCTCCTCTGGTTTAAGGAGGGAGTAAGGACGCCGATCACACCGATGTGAGCCCTAAATACCTGCCATATGAGAAAATACGTCTGCACAAAGAAAAAAGAAAGAAGTTTTCAGCGGGTTTCCTGCTCCTCCGATTTACTTTCACAGCTCTCCTGCCTTCTGATTACCTCCAGGGTTATGTTGTCACTCTCTATCACCTCTCACCTGTCACCACTGCGTGCGTCTACATGTATGTATGCTTGTGAGTAAATGTGTTAAAGTTTGCACATGTATGCGCCTGCGTCACCATTCGCCGCAGTTCTTCCCAAAGTGAAAGGACATATAAGTTGACAGCTTCCTGGCTGAATCAGATGTGACAATTTTCACCCTCCAGCTACTTTACCTTCCTCTGTCCTCCTCTACTTACTCCTCTTCAGTCCTGCCGGCCTTCGTGTGGGCCCACACACTCTTAAATGTGGGTCAGCGCCCACTGACTCAAGGGTGTGGCTGTGTGCTGTTTCAGTGTTCGTCTTTGTGTTTGGTCTGTTTATCAGGGCGAGGGAAAAAATGGTTGACATCTGAAAAGTTTAAAGATTGGCAGCTTGCATCTTTCATGCCTTAAAAGTGGCATTTTCCAGTTTTAAAGCCACAGAAAGTAGTTATTCCAAGATGAATATTCAGTCTGTTATAGTCAAGCCTATATCAGTCAAAAGTGAAGTTCATAGACCAGCAGACAAACTGTGAGCTCCATTTCATCCTTCTCCCAAACGCCCAATAAGCTATCTGTTTACAGCTTCAAAAAATGCACAAAAACCAGCTAAAAACAACCCAGATAACTGTGTGGGCTACTTGAAAACTTCTAATTTAGCATTCAACGGCATTGCTTCCATTTATAAAGTGGCAGAGGAATAGGCTACAAATTAGCTTGTTAGCATGACAATAAAACCTTAGCTGCTACCTGTCCAGTATCTAACAACTGAGTAATAACCCAGAAAACTATACAGGTGTCTCGAGGAATTCAAAATCACCATAGAACCATGTTTCTTTCATTTTCAGGATGGCAAAAAAAGAAAAACTACATGGCAACCTCTTTTCTTGACAGAAAGGCTGAACAAATTAGCTTGTTAGCAGCAGTTAGAAGCAGATGTTTACCTGTGTCTAACTGCTGAATCACCATTATGTAGTATGTATGTATGTATGTAGTTTTATAAAACTACACTGATTTCTTTTAAAAGTAGCTGCAAAAAAGGAAAAGAAAAAAGTCATAGGGCAACCTGTGTGTATTAACCCATAATATATAGCTGTAACTTAAAAATAAATCACCATAGAGGCATGTTTCTTCAGTTTTTTACTCTGATAGAAGGAGAGGCTATATGTTAGCTTGTTAGCACAAAACCACAAGCATTCTGCATCTAACAGCTCAACAATAACCCACACAGCTATGTAGGCTACTTGAAAACTGTAAAATCACCATATGTGTCACCATTAATCCTGTTTGTTATGCATATTATAATTACAGCTACATGCTGTGTCCAGGAAATCAACAGTCAGATTTACACGTAGGTGTAAATGGCTCATTGCCTCCATGTTTTTTATGACCAAAAAGCACAGAAACTTGTGTGATTTGATAGATTTGGTGCACAAGTAAATTGAAGAAAATTCAAATACAAGAGATTCTGTCAACCTGGGTGTCTCACAGATAATCTTTTAAATAACTGAAGAAAGATTGTTCTTCAACTAAATATGAGTGGCAAACTGACACCAAACCAAACAAATAAACCTCAGACAAAAGTGCGTGGCTTAAATTTAAGCTTTAATTTGCTCTTGAATGATAAAAAACATGTAATTTCAGAGACAGTGGAGCAGACACGGCAAAGAAATCTAAAATAGCAGAAATATAAACCCGCTGCAGTGCCACAAAAATACTTCATATTTACTGTATGTGCAGGCTTTTATGTGTGAGGGTGTGTTTTAGATGTACGTTGTCATCTTCTCACTCTTTATCAGTAATCCTCAGTGACAGCAAATCTGGTTTTAACTGCACCTTTGACGAAAAGAAGGAGTGATGAATGACAAGAGAGCAGTGACAACAGAGGCGATTGTGACACGGAGATATTTTCCACAGTTGCTTTCCTTTTTCAGTGCAAAGGATTCTCTAAAAGTTTTGTTTTTATAGATAAATTGCATGAAGAATGAGTGTCAAGAAAGTGGAATGTGATTTTTTAGCAGAAGACAGATGGAAAAAGTGAAGTATAAGCGTGAGAAAAATGACAAAAGAACAAGGAGACGCTCAGGATTGATGAGTCCAATGGACGGACATCAGTGATCTGTGTGTGTGTTTGGCAGATAGAGGTTAACTGCTGTCTTAAGGAAAAGGTCAGAGACAAAACACACGAAATACACCACGACTTTCAACAGGCTAATCTGACCGCTGTAGTGGCTTCAAACTGTCATAATGTGTTTATTATTCCCACATACTGCCACAGAATCCTGAGGCTATTGTGAAACCAGTAAATAACTTTACCAGGATGTTATCAGACAAATAGCATCAGGGCCACAAAACGTAAAAATAAAACAGAAATACAATTTTAAATTCAGAGGAAGCAGCACAGAGATAAAATGATGGATGGGTATTTGCATCCACATGTGCAGTTACAGGATCAATAATGTATGCATTAATGCATTAACAGGACATAAGAACTGCACTGTATGTCCGGAACGTACATATCGGCCTGACTGTATTCAGTTTTACATTAGCGCAATCAATGGAGTCGTGCTGCAGAGAGACACAGAGACATGCAGAGAGAGGATTTGTCTGATTGGTTCAATAGTTCAAAGTTTGGTTTCTATGATATTAGTTGTAACTAATCAGTGTGTGTGTGTGTTCTGATCTGGGTGATCTGGGCGGGTAATTCATTGTTACAGGACATTAGCAAAGTCTCATCTCACTGTGGCGGTGATGTGATTTGAGAGCATGGAGGTACTGATGATCTCACAGATCTCAGGCACATTGTGGTTATGTAACATGCTATGTGAAGGCTACTCATGGGAAATATTAGCATTATATACAGTAGAAGCATCATATTCTGTAAGGTTTTTGCAACAGTAGAAATCAGGAACAATATGAGTATGTACTTTGTTGTCAAAAATAGGAGTACTTTTCTACAGATGTGTTTTTTTTAGTATTGGAGCCCAAAACGCAAGTTTTTCAAAATTGCACATCAGCAGAGAAAACATCTGTAGTTGTTGAAAAATCTCAGAGTGATCACTGCCTGAAGAACTGGATTCAGGGTAACAAAGTCCAGTGGTCATTTAAAGCATTTACAAGAAAGTTGGACTGCTGATCTTGCATGTTATGCAAACTGGTGAATGACGTGAGCATTGGTTGAATTTGTGTAAATTCTCACAAATTCCTGGCAGGATCGATTAAAGTAAAGTAAAGGACAGGCACAAATTAATGCAAATGTAATGCTGCATATTAATGACATCAATCAGTTTGTAAACGCTGTACATGATGGAACAGCTAGAGATATATTTTGGGAGGTTTGAAGGATGTGATGTCAGTAACAATCAAGTTTTTTCTGATGTACTTGTATGTCAGTCGTGGTTAAAAAAAAGATGTGCTAGAAAGATGTGTTAAAAAAACAACTTTTGCAGCATTTTCAACTGTTGCTGGGTTGTGCCTTGCTTGCTATTTATTTTCATTAGTATGCTAGATTTTCCATTTGCTTTACATAGGTTGTGAAGTGTCCATATCTAACAACAAAATCAGATCAGAACCGCGCAGAGGAAAGGAAACTCATCTTTGTTAAAAGCCCTTTTGTGAGATAAGATAAGATGGCAAAGTTTAAGTTATAGTCTTGTGATACAAAGGTGTTTTAAGGTTTAGTTACATTTTATCATAGGTCATTGGTTTTAACAAGTGGTTTAATGGTTTAAGACAATGATTCATAGGTGCACTGCTAGTTAGACCCATAGAGTGTATATAAAGATGGGCATTGCAAGGTGTGACAAGGTGTGACTGGTTTGAAGCCCAGAGTTGCAGCTTATTGTAGATGCCATCTTTTTTTTCTTTTGGAGCCAGAACCTTCCAAATAAGGAGTGTTACCTTGGACCGAAGCGAATATTAGCTTACTGGGAGGTATCGTAATCAAGTAACATTAAACTTACCAAAAATATTGGTTGATCTATCACAGCTGTCAATCAACACCCAACATGGCAGACATCAAAGCTGTTATAAGTCTTCAAATCTTATTAACGGAGTAATAATTTCCAAAATGACCACCAGCACACTTACTAGAGGGCCTGACTTTAGTGAATGAGACGATAATGACTCGTTGAAAAATGATTGACTTAGTGTTTCTAGGGCCAGGTTTCTTCTGGATCTAGGTACTTCCGCATTGGTTTCAGCCTCAAGCCCTGGTAGTTGCCACTTGGTTATACCAAACTAGAAGAACTGGGACTCACCCATGTTAATGCATTGCTTATCGTAAGTTACATTGACAACATGTAGAACGTAGAACTAAAATTGTACCAACAAAACAGGAACAGGAAGTCTGGAAGTACACTGGAAGTATTTAAACTCAGACAGGCTGTGCCTTATTGACTAAGGCACACTTATTGATTAACCTGCATCTATTTAATAATAATACCATTAATTTGGTGTTTTCTTACTTGCAACCACCACAAGCTATTTCTGTCAGTCTGCCCCACCCTATGAGTCTTAATGTTTTAATCAGCTGCATGGCCATCTTTGCCCTTTCAAAGGCATCCACCGAAACTCTCATGAAGCTCAGCCAACGCTCCATAAACGCTACATCGCCTGAAGACAGGTGCAGTTTTTGTTGCGGATTAAAAGTCCAAATCAGCAAGTTGTTTGAGCGGCGAGCCAAGAGAAGAGAAGAAGAGTGCGTGGAGGCCCGAGGCGCTGCACAGCAATGAGTCAGAGAGGAGATGAGGAGCAGAGAGAGACTGGAGAAGAGGAAGACAAACGGTATGGTTTAAAGAGGAGGGAGAAGATGAAGAGACATATTTAGGGCTCAGTTTAAGGGGGGTGGGGGGGAGGGGGGCAGAGAGAGAAAGAATGAGGAGACTGAAGAAAGAAGAGAGAAAATGATTTACATCTTTGCAGAAGAGGAAGCGAGATCGGGAGGTCTTTAAAGTATTTTTGTTATGTGATGCAAATGTTTAGAAGGGGACAATTTGTGCGTCATAATCTAATACACACTTTCACATGCGCAGTGTGTATAAAAGGATTCACAATAAGATGATTAAGATCTGAACTGATTTGAATGAATGAATATAATTTGCTGTTGCAAAATCAGGTTTCATAAATAGGACACAAACAGTTTCAAGGTTTCAGAGAAAAACAAAATCCTGTTTTTCAGTGTCTTATTTTTATTGTAATTTACCTTTTTGGGTTCCTCACATTCCCTCAACATGCCTCATCTACTTTTAATTGAGTTTGTGATTTTCCTACATTTCCCAAAATGCCTTTAATCAACCCCCAAATACAAAAAATAGGCCCAGAAATACATCATCAGTATTGTGTTATGGTTTCATTGTAATGTTTCAGGGGTGTAAACACTTGCACAAACTGTATACACTTGTACCATTTAACTACATGTGATACTTTTGGCTGATAAAACAAGCAGCTTTATCATATCTGACACCAAAAAAGCTTCATGCTGTAAACAAAGCCCCCGCAGGAGCCACTTTTTGGCATCTGTGACACCATTACTTAGTTTGTAGATGATCAGAGAAGAGGCCAGAGGGTCTCACTTTTCTATTTGGCAGGTTGAGTGTGAACACGTTGCCCGTGGCTGTCGCTGTCAGGTCAGTCATACTCTAAGTTGTGTGTGTTTTGTTTACCTGTGTGTGTGTGTGTGTGTGTGTGTGTGTGTGGTAGTGGGGGATAAGCGCACGAGCTTCGTTAGCGAAACAGAGGCATCAGTGTTTGAATTATTGATCAAGGGAGTGAAATAGCATCAACACTGTAAATTCAGCAAATGCACAGGGAGAGGAAATGTGTTTATTCAAAGTGATGAGTGTGTGTGTGTGTGTGTGTGTGTGTGTGTGTGTGTGTGTGTGTGTGTGTGTGTGAGACAAGGAGGGAGGTGTCATCAGCTGTGGGAAGGAGGTTTGGGGTGGTCTGGTAGCATGTGTCTTCAGATGATAGTAAATTAATGAAATGAATGGAAAGTCCTTGCACAGGGAAGTGCATGAATGTGTGTGTGTGTGTGTGTGTGTGTGTGTGTGTGTGTGTGTGTGTGTGTGTGTGATCCTGTGATTCCTTTGCATTTCTTGCATCCAAACACAACAAGCCCTGAGTCCAAACACGACCATATTGCAGGAAATCAGCAAAACATGCCGACAGTCAAATACAGGCGACTGGAATTCATCCTTGAGGATGAACAAAACCTCTATAAATGTTGTAAATTTGCCACTTTTTACTTAAAATGTTTTCCCAGCAAGTAAAAATGGACAATACTAAAACCAGGAATTAGAAATAAAATGCATTGGAAACAATTCCAAACAGGTTATTTTATGTTATTTGGCTCTTTTTGATAGGTTTAGTGAAGTGCCAAGATACAGGCAGTGGGCTTCAAATGTCTCAAACATGGACCACGATTCCTGCTTTAGTTCAGTCAGCTTGGAGTGGACAAAGTGCACACAGTGTGTAGTTGGCTCAACTGGTTTAACATCTGCACAATATTATGCAGCAAATGGCGAAACCCCCCAAAAATAAAGTAAAGATGGCTTTAGATGTTTGCTGGGTATTGATATGGCTACATGCACATGTGATGATTCCATGTGTTCTGTACCATTGTTAACATCTGTTAACATCTGTTAACCCAAACAACACACACGGTAATCGCCAGATGTAGAATTACACACCCCACCTCTTTTCACACTTGATACATAACAGTGCGCACACACACACACACACACACACACACACACACACACACACACACACACACACACACAGGCAGCTCCCAGACATAGTGAACACACCCACCCCTGGGATGAAAAGATGTACTGTAAGTGCAATGCTTGCGTGTGTGCGTGTGTGTGTGTGTGTGTGTGCGCACACGCAGCAGCTCCAGCTGTTGGGGAAAGCCCTGTGGTCCACATTTGTGAGGATAGCAGACGATTTTTGTTATTACGTTCACTGACCGACTGATGTAGTTTTCAAATCAAGTTTTGCGACTTCTCTATTGCGAACAATTCGTCTCATCACTTTTGATCTATTTTCAAACTGAAGGATAGTATGAATGATGTTTTCTGGCCTTCCGGGTTTTTGTACACATAATCTTTTGTCTGTACACATAGTTGCTACCTGTGCTGCATTCTGTCATTAGGCTGCTGGACTGTCGGCCTTACGCACAATTTATTGTGTATTTGTTTATATATTTATCTCCAATTTGTATTTTATATTATTAACAGTAATTATTATTCTTGTACTGTTAATCACTTTGCATTTGCACATATTCTGTCATAGTGACAGCTCTCTGTAGGTCTGCTGGCTAGACTATTACTTCACTGCTGTGTTTTTATTCTTTTATTCTTGTGTGTATTGGTGTTTTGTGTGTGTTGTATAAGCTACTGGGTGCCCTCAGGATCAATAAAGTTTCTATCTATCTATCTAATAAGAGTGGAATGGTGAGAACACAGATGGCATTTGTGTGACAATGTGAACACACAGAAAGATACTGAGTAAACAAAATCCTTGGTTATTACAATTTACTCTGCTTACTGCCAATCTCCTGGGGCCAGATGTAGATTCATGACTAAAACTGTGTGTACGCTCAAAGCCAGAAATATGCATACGCATTCTTTTGTCAGATTTATAAAGCCATGCATACGCATGGTTCTGTTTTATAAATCTCAGTCATTGTGGAACTGGGTGCACGTGCATGAGCCTCATTTCCACTTGCACAATTATATATGCAATTATATATAGCATTATATATGGATGAAGACATGCTCTGAACCAGCAGTTTTCATATCAATATGCTGCCTGCTCCACCAGCCTGTACACCTGCCAATGACACAAACAGGACAGAAGAAGAGCAGTTTCACAGACTGTGTTGCACCGGCGAGGTTCTCCAACAGCCAGAACAGCTGTCATTACGTGTGATTTTGTGGCTTTTTATAGCAGTGGTTCTCAAAGTGGGGTCCCCCCAGTGGTACAAGGTGTGTCACAACTAAGGATTAAATAAAAAGAATATTAACAGCAAAATAAAATGTTGACTCCTTTTTAAATTAGTGCAGCTGGTTTTCAACCTAAACAAACAATGTTTTACTAAAAGATTCCATCTCTAACCTTATATTTCATCTCCACCTCATCACATCACCCTCAGATCACTTTAGAAAAACATGTGTACGCCTGGTCTGAAGGATGCGTGAGCTTCTGTGTTTATAAATACCAGTTTATGTGCAGGAATGCATGCGTATGCATGGTTTTTGTGTGTATGCATCATTTATGCATCTGGCCCCTGCTGTCAACAGTGTTGCTTTTCTGTCAATCATCTGCTTTGGATTCAAATGTTTTATAATGTTTTACAAATGTAGAACTTTGATTCAACCTGGTTTATCATTGGAGAGAAAACTGCAAGCATCAATGTGTTTGTGTGTGTGTGTGTGTGTTGGCCTACAGGACACTGACAGACCTGCTGAAGCAGCAGGGAGGTGAGGTGAGCTCGGTGGAAAACGCCACGGCCAGTTCGCCCAGTGGAGGGAGAGCCAACGGCATCTCAGCCAGGATGCTGCGCAGCAGGAGTGGTGAGTACAGAGAGAGAGAGAGAGAGAGCGAGCACGCAGGTACAGAAACACTCTCCACAGGCTTAGTGGGAAGCACTAGAGATACACACAGAACCAATCCAAACACAGATCTGTATTTGTGTGTGTGAAGTCAGTCACATTAACATGGCAGTAATATATTATACAAAAACAGAAAACTCAACTTCCATGCAGCAGTTTGGTTTCAGCCCATTTTGCATCTTTTTCTCTATTTTTCTCTATATGTATTATAATGTATTATTATACTCCGTTCACTTTTCATACAGATACAAATATGTCTGATATTACCAACACATACACATTAAAGCAAAGATATTCATACAGTAATGTTCCAGTAATCTGTGGAAATCTCATTTATTGTAATTGCATGTTAATCTGCCCTAAAGTAAAGTACCCATTCTAGTGTAAACTATCTGCATATGAATGAAAACAAATATTTTAATGTTGACATATGCTTCTGTTATCCTTTTCTTTTTAGAAACATGTGATTTCATCACAAAAAGTCAAACAATCTATATCAGAAAGTTTAAAAAAAAAATAGTAAATAGCAAAACAAATTGGATCAAACTCAAGACCTCAATGTTAATAAAACTGTCAGAGCTCCTGTAGTTTTAAAAAAAATAATATCAGGAAGAAGGTGAAAACACAGAAGTGGCTATTTATCATTATCATCACAGAGTCAGAGTCAGAGCTCTTCCAGTGTGTCACTCTTGTTTTTCCCAGAGGCTTCCCTCTCTCTTTACCTCTCTCACACACACACTCACACACACACACACACACACACACACACACACACACACAGTTTGCAGTTCCTCTTATGTGTCTTATTCAAGCTCACAGCTGTGGTAGAGTTAAGAGGGAAGATGGGCTTTTTCCACTTTTAAAACCAGGGATTCAAACTGCAGCTACGGCTCAAGTTCACGTTGGCTTTTTGTCTGTTTTTTGGCACGAGGACGATTTTTTGGTCGCGGGCATTGTGGTTTATCAGAAACATCATAGGCAAGTCTAGCGTACAGAATTTGATTCTCAAAATCGAACAATCACATGACGCCCTAACAGTGAGAAGAAGACAAGGAGACACCACAAAGTGTCAAAGCAAGGCTTTTATCTGCCGCTGCGTAGACATGCATCTATTCAACATCACAATGATTGCTGTCTACATGCACGATTTCACTCCGCAGCCATCATGAGGATAAAGTTTGGTTAAAATCTGCTCTCTGTTCAGACAAGAAACAGCCAGATAAGATGAATTGTCTGCAAAATTATAAACTTTACGTCTGTTAGACATTAGCTGGTGAGACATAATGTATTCAGGTACTGTGTGGCAGAGGAGAGAAGAAAGAGTGAGAGAGAGTGAACAATAGAGCATTTTCGCCTGTAAGTAGAACACATGCTTGTTGCACGTGCAACACTGGTGCACTACACACACACACACATACACACAGTCTAATTACTATGTTAATGTAATCAGGCTGCACCCCTACAGGCAGCATGTGCCATTTTCTATACATCCAGATACAGCAGCGTGCATACATCACAGATTCTGACCAGGTACGGGCCGCTCATCGAGGTAAAGAGTGACAGCGTCGTCATGTTTTTCATGTCTGAGTTGTTGTTTCATTTTGCAAAAGAGCGACTCCATAAAGCTTCAGCTGACTGGTTTTGTTTTTAAGGATGTGAGAGAGTGCATGTGTAGGAATTTGTATGCGTTGGTGTGCGCCTCTGTGTGAACATGTGAGCGTGCAGGGGCGTGTGTGTGTGTGTGTGTGTGTGTGTGTGTGTGTCAGAGGGAGGGAGAGGGGTAGAGTGTTTGATACGAGCGGCCCCCTGCAGCTTTTATCTCTCATCTTTCCCTATGAAGAATTTCACATGCTGCTAATGACATGATGCGACACACTGTATGTGGTGGACGCTTTACTCCAGAGTGCTTCATTGATTATAGATGCTTGAAAACAGATTAATTCACTATGTAGAACACCTTAAACAAGAGCCTTATTAATGTGTCTCCACGTTGTTGACTGATTTTTGTTTGTGGCCAAAGAGCCTGAAGTACAGTAAGAAGCAGCGACATTGAAAAGCTCATTCAAGAAATCCACCTAGCTATTGTGTGTGAGTGTGCAGTAGTTGTGTTTGGTATGCTAGGCTGCAGCTGCTAGTCAAAATACAATTCACACACACATACACAGCGGCTATCAAGAAAAAAATAATTATATCTGTAAATTAGGACTGACAAGACTTAGAGATATTGGCATTTGGCAGTGGTGTAAAGTATCGAAGTACATTTACTCAAGTATTGTACTTAAGTATAATTTTGAGGTGCTTGTACTTTACTTGAGTATTTCCGTTTCATGCTACTTTATACTTCTACTCCACTACATTTATCTGACAGCTGCAGTTACTAGGCTGGTGACCTCTTACATAAAAACAGTGTCTGGTTGGGACCCCCCTGTCCCTGCAGTTCCAACATACTGTAGAGTGATCTTCCCTCTAAACTTGTCAAAGGGTTTTATTTAAATAAGTGTTTGAGATATAAGGGCTCGAGATGAAATATTTGCATACAAAAAACAAGATTAGATAAAACATGAAAAAAAATGAATACATGTATTACTACACCATTAATCACCTCTCATATTCTTCTTCTGACCTTTTGGAGGTGGGCCCGAACAACCAAACTGTATGTACATTATTTAGCTTCACCTCAACCAGCTACAACGACAAAATGCTACTTAAACATTAATCAGTATTAAGAGTCTTATCAACAGTCTCATTAACTATCTAATAATATATAATAACATATCCCTCACAGAGGACATTTTTCTGCAGCTACTGTAGATTTTGCTGATTTGTACTTTTACTTAAGTAGGCTTTTAAATGACGTACTTACTTGTGCTGGAGTATTTTACATTGTTGGAATAATACTTTTACTTAAGTGAAGGATCTGAATCCTTCGTCCACCACTGGCATCTGGATCTGGATCTCTCTAGTAGTGCAGGATCTTTAGATCTGTCCCTTCTGTTTCTCCATATCGCCTTTTTTCCCTCTGTCTTTTTTTTTATAAATAATTATTACACTCCCATGTTTTCTCTCTTTTTTATTTCTTCACTCCCTCCAACCATTCCTCCTGTTCCAGCCCTTAAAAACATTTAAGTCGTATTTAGTTGTCGACAGTGCACTGGGTCATTTTAAATCTCCCTCTGCTGAGAACCACCGACTGTTTGGGGATTGACATGATCATCCAGGAGCTTCTTGGGGGCCAGATGGCGTCACAATACTGGATGGTTTAGAAGCACATGGTCCTTGCAAAGAAAACAGCATGTAGCACAATTGATTGAATGAAAAAACTATGAGTAAAAGTAGTTGTGTGAGTCCACTTGACAGGAGTGAAAAGCGGAGGGCAATAAAATCCTTTATTAAAATCATTATTATGCACATTACACCTGCTTCTTCCCAGAGGAGAAAAATGTCCACTAGCTGTTTGTGATCAATTAACACAGACGGCAAAAAACGTTGTCCAGCGGGCAGCTTTGTGCCAATAAAACAAAAATCTTCACCAAGTCGGATCTGACCGTGTTGCCCGAGTAGAAAAAACTTCAAAATCTTTGCCTGAAGCATGTTTGGTAACCTGAAAGCTGCCTACACATGTATTCTTGTCAGTCTTAAAATGGTTTTAAGCAAAACTCATAGGTTGACATTTGAGGGTCAGAACATCAGTGTTTCACATCATGAATCACCTCCCTCTGTCCCAGATCTTCATCCTCCTAATCTGTCTGAACTCTGCAGGAGTTACACGAATATTTTTACTTTATTTGTACTTTTCGGACTAATCTGATCACCTATAATTGTCACAGGCTAAGGGGTTTAGGTTGTCACACGCTGTATATGTTTGTAAATAATGCAAAATGTTCCCTAATTGAGCCACAGGTCAAAGTGGAACACTAGATAGATTGCCAGGGCAGAAAACAGATGAACAGTATTGGTTTTTCCACAGTAGACAAGATGGCAGACAGAGGCCTTTGGAAAAAGTAATGCTCATTACACACAGAGCAATTGAACACATTCTAACTGATCGGAGGTGTTAAAAAGCCTGCCGCCGTTCTGTCTGTGGCTGACATTCACTTTATAGGTTAGAGATGTCAAAAAGTCAGAAATCTTTCAAGTGAAAGACAGTTTTTTTTTTGAGATCTACATGAACCATCGGAGGCTGATGAAAACCGAGGACAGGAAGCAAATATTTGGTCTAAAAGTCTTCAACATACATGACTCATTACATAAAGAAAGCTTGAAGCAAAAACCGATGACCTATTTATCAAAGACGACGGCAGAAGTAGCGTGACCTAGTAACGAATCACTCTTCGTAACCAAATTTCACCTTTCCTTCTCCCGCATCTTTTTTTTTTTTTAACTCCAGCTGTCAGAGGAGTTGCTTTTTGAGCGCTCATGAGAGGTAACTGACTTATTCTTGTAAATTAATGATCTCAGTATGAATCTGTGCTCCCCTTGTTCATGTCACGTTGATTATTCTGACATCAGGCATGTGTAGGTCCAGCTCAGCAGATCTCACAGAGCGGGGAATATAAAGTACGTGGGGGTGGAAGAGGGCTGTGTTAGTCTGCTCCGACTCTGCTGCAGTAAATGATGATGCGCGCAGACTTTCATATATGATCTCACTGATGACAGACGCGCTATGCACTCTGCTTTCTCGCTTTATTCTGGGCGTTTAAGTCTGCTTATTTGTACCGTCGCTGTGTCTCAAACAGTCACACAGGGACATATTTCATCCCGCTGATGACAGACGCCATGCAATGCACTCTCTTCCTTTATCATTTTCCCCCACGGCACTTAAGACTCCTTTTATGTATCATTTCATACACACACAGAGATGTGCATTCATACCAAAAAAAACCACACCATATACAGAAACATGTGCTGGGCTCCCTGCTTTTCTTAGTGTTTCACGGTCATGAGCAATTACAATAGCTCGCCAATGTAAACTGTAGGCAGATGGTATAGGGGTGAGAGAGAGAGAGAGAGAGAGAAGCACAAATCCCATTACATCAAAAACTCCTTTAACTGGTGCTTTATTATTAAAGTATAATTTTTATATTTATAGGAGCTTTTTTTTTAAAGCCAGCATTTAAATTGTGGCCAAGACTTCAAGTTTCCACGTCACACTTAAACTGCATACTGGACCAGGAGTGGCTTCCACATTAGTTGTGATGTCACAAATCATGCTCGTAGTCCCGCCCCTTAAAATCAGATTTTACGTGAGCACAGAGAAACTGTCAAACTCTGCACATACATCATTCTGCACAGTGAAGCTCAAATATCCAACTGAAGTAACACATTTTTTTAAGTAGAGGGAGACTTTAAAAGTTGTCTTCAAAAGCCCCACTGTTACTTTTACACAATACATTTCAGAACAAGTTCTATTACTTCTTGAGCTTTACCTAAATCAATTAACAGCACATTTCACTGAGTGGGATATTCTCTCTTTCCACCAGGTCACCCCTTAATATTCTGTAATATGCCAGCGAAACAGACACTTACACACACACACACGTGACCATCTCCACTGTGGACCAGTTTGCGCTCATGCTCCCTCAAATCTGACAGCTTGTTTCCACACTCCTGCATCGATCAGACAGATCATATAGAGGAAGGCTCATCTTTACCCTTGTACACCTTAACCGCTCGTTGCCTGCAATTCCCACTGAGAGAGAAGATATTACATAACTCATTAAGCAGCGTTCCTGCCCTCTTGTTCTGTGTTTTATAGATCCCGATGCCAGACGTTCGTTTAATGGAGAAATCATTAAAACGTTGTAAAACCCTAAATTGTCATTTTTACACAAGATATAACATGTTAATTAGTGATCTTTAGAGATGCTGGTAGGTGGATTTTCTTACCTTTGGACATAGCCAGGCTAGTTGTTTCCCCATGTTTCCAGTCTAAGATAAGCTAACCAGCTGCTGGTTGTAGCTTTATATTTACTGTGCAAACATAAGAATGTATTGATCTTCTCATCTAACTCTCCACAAGAAAGTAAATATGCCTTGCCCTCCCAAAATGTCAAACTATTCCTTGAAATGTGATGAGCATTTGCACCAGTGCTATCTGATGCTGAGCGCAGCAATCACGCACACACACACTAAAGACATCTGAGACCTCTGAGCTTCTCATGAAGTGAATACACAGTACCAGTGTGTCTTGATCTGTCAGTCATGAGGAAAAAAATAGACAATGAAGATGTCAATAATGATGATGAAGATGAAGATAGTGATCATGACGAGGACTTTTTCCTCATAATCCACTAATCTGGCACATGCTGAGAGGTCAGCACCACTGGATTACACTGGATGATTTTTCTGTGTCTGCGCACACACACACACACACACACACACACACACACACACACACACACACACACACACAGCATATTACAACATATGAAACGCCTCATGAGCTAATCAGCTTAAACTACAGCACATCGATGATAGTGTGTGTGTGTGTGAGAACAGTGATTAAGGTAAAGGCTCAGAGTTGTAAGTGGTGTTACTGTAAAGACTAACCCTTGACATCTCTCCACCTCTCTGGCTTCAACATAATTTTCTAATTTAT
The DNA here is from genome assembly GCA_038419695.1 of Scomberomorus guttatus. NCBI lineage: Eukaryota > Metazoa > Chordata > Actinopteri > Scombriformes > Scombridae > Scomberomorus > Scomberomorus guttatus. The sequence continues at coordinate 17,923,638 of CM076465.1, read as the reverse complement.
TCCACCAGAACATCTCGCCTTCCTCCACATTTCTCTCTCTCATCTAAACCACTTATGACTGTTTCTCTTTCAAGTGTGTGTGTGTGCTGATTAGTATTCAGAAGTTGTGCCACGTATACCTCTATCTTAGCAGTCACTGATGTGATGAAATCTTGTGTCTTTGATGCCGCGCTTCAGTGACACTCTGCCACACACAGACATTCACACGCACAAACTCATGCGCCCATGCACAAATAGACTTGACTTGTGCGTGGCAAATCAGACTGGCGAGCATATCAATACACTTCACTGTTTCATTCAGTCAAAACATCTGTCATATTAACACAAAAACAGGCCCTGACGCACACACAAATACACATTTTATAGAATAAAGATGTTAAAACAATAATGTCACTGATTTGATTGCTCTCTCTCCCAAATGACCTTATAAAGCATGTTGTTTGTTTGTGTGTGTGCGTGTGTGTCTCCGTGTGAACATTCGTGAGTGCTTTATGTGTGTCCATCCATCCCTGAGGCTGACATCAAGTGCACTGGCTGCATCAGTGGACTTCATTAATGCTAATAGCCAGTGCTTCACTCTCTCAGCTAGTTTGTTCCATTGCTCATTAACCTCAGTTCATTTAGCATGAGACTGGCTGGCCGTCTAATAGCTTTGGATGTGTAATAGATTTTTGATATGATGCGAGGGTTTGTGTAATGTGTTGCTTGTTCTTATCACTGGTTATGTAATATGTGCAACATGTGTAATTTGTGGTTGTGATGTGCTACAGTATGTGTTGCTTTATTTATATGTTTGTTTTTTATTATTACTACTATGGAGGCAGCTATATGATAAGACGATATGTCATGTGTCAGGTGGGCAGCATTTGAGACCAAGACAAATTTTCCCTACGGAGTACAATGAGGTATATGGTATCGTATCATCAGGGTTGGGACCGTTGTCTCACCCAAAGTCACCAGCCTCAAGGTAAAAGGGAGATGCTTTTAACCCCTGTTAATCCAGAATTCATGTGTTGTTTTCACAGTACACATTCCCACCTGAGGCATCCCCCGTACAATCACTGACTCTTTGCATCACTTCATGTTGCCACCACTGTTAAAAGCTGCACTTGAACACAACACAAAGACAGCCAGCTGATCCCCAACGTGCACGCATGTCTGCACCTGTGTGATAAGAAACAAGACTAGGTCAAAACCTAGTATATGGCTGGACCGTGTATTGTCAATGTGTGAAATTGTGGCCAGTTTGTTACAAGGATAGTCAGAGGTAGTGTCTATAATATGAATTCCTGGATATTAGTGAAGTTCATCTGGAATTTTCTGTAGTGGTCCCAGTAATATTTGCCTGAAAAGTTTTACTGAAGTAGCATATCACATGACATGGTTAAGCTACATTTGAGTAAAAAAAAAAAAGGGTATAAATGCAGGTGCAAGAAAAATACATATTCATATCTTGGGATGTTTGATTTGAAAGAGAACTTATAGTAATTCTAATTATAACTATAATTATAACTATTCTAATTATCTGTTAGCTCCCCCTGCTCTTTCATCTGTTTCACTCTGCGGATGTCTCTTGTTTTTCACTCTGCATTGAGTGTTTTGTCAGAGTGATGGTTATTTGGGGTGCTTTAATTGTGCGCTCTCCCTCATGCCTCTGTGTGCCTTTTTTCTGCCTCTTTGCCGGTTGATGATGCTGGAGACTGCAGCGAAAATTGTAAATGTTTTGACAGTATTTTGGGTGCAAATTCAGGAGGCTTATCTCCACCCAGTTACCACAGTTACAGTCAAATCAAAAAGTGTCCAAAAAGTGTGCACTATTATCCGCAGTTGTGCACTTCATGGTGTCTTGCTCTGGTCTGCCACCTTTGATTGTGGCAGTGCATAACAGCTATAAACACCTTTGGCTTCAGACACATTTGGACGATACCTCGTGTTAACTGCTCTGTTTCAAACCCTGGCCTTTAGCTTTACTGTAGTTTTCTTGCAATTTTACCACGTTCACTGCAACCTATTCACCACACTTAAAGTTGATTAGACAATTGGACGAATTTGTAAAACCCTACAGTTGCCCCACAGACCCACAGGGTCCCCAAAAGTTCTAGGTTCAATGTGTGTCAGGTGGTTTGAGCCCTGCCTTGTGAAGGGGCCCATGTCAGAACCTAGTTTTTGTACCTTTATAAATTTATACTGTGCTGACATGGTGCAAATTCCCAAATAAACGTGCGTGACCATAAATCAAACTTTGGCCTACAGTATTTCAACACTGTTAGGAGCGCTGGTTGGATCTGGAGCTGCAGGCAAATTATAATGAAGCTGCCATGTGTAGTCTGCTGTGTGCACTGCACACAATGGGTACTTGAAGGTGACAGGGTGCTTACAGACTGCACCGAGTGGAAAGAACTGTTAGTCAGAAGAGTCCAACAGCTCAGTTTTGCTTGAGGGCATGCTAAGGGGTCAACCCAGCCATGGGTTAATACCAGTGATTTTACTTTTTTTCCCATATATGCAACTACAGTATGGTTATGTCGTCTTTAAAACACCTTGGAGAGATTGTGGCTACATCTTTAAAGGTAAACTATGCAGGATCTTTCTAAAAAACAATGTATAGATGTATAATGTATAATCCCTCTCAATCACTAGAAGTATGTTGTGGTCTATTTATCTACAGAGACTCTGCCCCTGTCTCTATTTTCTTATTTCCTTATTATGTTGATTTGTTTGGGACACTTCCGGGCTTCAGCCTTTGGGCAGTGGGTGTGTAGCCCCCAGCCAATAACAGCGCACATTGTGAGGTCAGGACTCGTAGCGTAGCGACCAGGTTACATCGCTGTCTCAGTCTCTCTCCTCTGCTCCACTCTGCTCTCTGTCTCTGTGTCATGGATGTATAAAGAGCTGCAGGTCTGTGTGTCTGCTTGACTGAGGGCGGGGCTGAGCTACACACACGCAGAGCAGAGAGGCCACAGCGGGCAGGATGAAGCTCTGTATTCACATAAAATCTGGCAATAATGCAGGGTGTAAAATTCAGAGATGCTCATCAAATATGAGCAGTATCTCTGGCAGAATGGTGGTTTTACAGCAAAGAACTGCTACAACAATGTGTTTGTTTGACTTCCACTTTTCTTCTAAAAGAAAATACTTGCTGTGTAACACTTTTTAAAGGTTATGTGTATTACTAAAGATACTGTAAATACCACTAACTGACTGTGTCTCTCTGTCTGTGTCTTACCAGAGCAGTACCATCTGAATAACACAGCTTATGGTCCGTTTGGACAAGGGCTTCCACATCCGCACAGCAACCACAGCACAGTGGGACTCAACAAATATACCTCCCTCAAAGCTGTGGGTAAGTCGGACACACACTCTCACACATCCACACACAAAATGATGCTGAGTCCAACTGACACAGTAACCTTTTAAGTACAGTAGGTTGGCAGTGCAGGAGCTGTGAACTGATGAGGGTCTCTTTGCCTCTTGGCAAACAGAGAGTTGATCTTAAAGAGGAGGCCACACACTGCTCCTGACTTGCACTGTGCTGTGATTGTTAGATAATATTAACTGTCTGTAAATGTTAAAATGAGTGATTGATGTGGACTCAGGTTTCTTTTACAGTAGACCTACTGCACAGCTGGCCTAAAGACAAGCCTGTGAAACTGTCTAAGCAGAGTTATAATACAGAAAACCCACTATACAGCAATATTTTGGCAGAGTCTAACCAGACAGCATAGGTCACTGCCAAGGACAGAGTTCTAAAATACATGTATTTCATGTAACACAGCCTCTGGGAGCAGTACTACAGCTCTTGGGCAAGAGGAAACTACTGGGGCAAACATGATGAAAGCTATGTGACTGGAAAATGAACCATCCTCCCAAAGAAAATAATTTTTTTCCCAACCTTGGTCTTGTTTCCATAGTTTGGGCATCTGCTGTTGCTGGCATCAGTAGATGCATCCAAATATTGGCTGCTTTGATGAGTGTTTTGGAGGACAGACCATAAAAAACTACAAGGACACTATGTCACTCGGTTTTTTAAAGGAACATTCGGGTGCTTGGAAGTTTTACTGCTCCCTACATTGTCAGTTAGTGGAGCCCCAAAATCCAAATTTGGTGAAAGGGTAGAAAATGTAGGTGAAAGTTCAGGCAGGAGCAGCAACCGAGTGGAAGAAAAATGAACAGTAGCTGCTCTGGCCTCTATCGGTTGAAAGGTAGAGGTCTCTTGAAGCTATGAACTCACCCTACATCACAGCTGGGGGTGGTCAGGTGTAGTCCACACCCAGCTGTGACGTAGCATGGTAACTAAGTGCCACAGTACATCACTGCTACATAGAATGTGGAAAAAAAACTTGTTGCCGCTAAATGGCAGGACAAGCAGGATTACTAGACCGGGTGCAGTTACTCTCTAACGTAGTTCGATATTTCACATCAAGTTTACCCCACACACAAAGTAGAAGTAAAACAGAGTCTGAGTTTTCATTTTCACTGCAGCAATTACTTAATTTGAAAACATTTCTGTACCGACTTCAACATTCAGCCTTGTTGATTGCTAAGTAGAGACCACAGAAATCACTGCGTAGTACACTATATTTACTTTCCACCATTGTTTTTGAGTGTTTGAATTATAAATGTAAAATATGCATCATCTATAGTAGCTCAAAAATTGTCACAATGGAATGGAAGTTGGAGTGTTCGTTGCATTTTTACGGCTTTTTGCTTAAATTCCCCAATGCAATGCTTCACATTTGAATTATGTGTATTCTGTGTTTGATCAACAATAAGTGTTTATTGTGTTGGGAATAGTGAATGAGTGAACAAAGGAGTGATTTCAGTCACAGGCAAAATAACAGCTTACAGTATCACAGGATCCTCCATATGGACACAAATCTACCCTATCAGTCTATTTTCTTCTGTGTACACTTTTCCTGAACTGACTACCACCCACCTCATGTAATCATTTTCAAGTATTTCTCCTTTTCTAGTGTTGTTCTTTTGGTCACTATTTGCTTAGTTTTTGTTTTTTTATTGGACTTTCATGATGCCTCCACATGTGATCTGTGATGTAACAGCAAAACTACTACAACCTACTACAACAGGCTTCGAGGTTTTTACCAGGTGTTTCATTTAAGGAAAAGGTTGCACACGAACATTGTTGTCCTTGACTAGCGGGTGTAATAGTCCACAAAACTAAATCCAACCTCAGGCACCCCATTAGAACAAAACAAAGCTCTACCAGTCAGCCAAAGGCAAATCACTGCTCGACAAGGTAACTTTTTAACCTTTACTATCCATGGAGGGTTGATTGAGCCCTTTTCGAGCAACAACCTTCTTTACACTGTAAGTACACTTGGGAGATGGCAATTAAAAGCAAAGACTTCTACACATAGATGCGCTTTAGCTTCTGGGGTAAGGTGCCTTTCTCAAAAGTATTTGCTTTTGATAAAAGGTGAAAACTGCTGTTTAGATTCAGACTTATGGACAAAAATGATGAAAGCACACACAAAGACAAGGTTACCGTTCATGTAGCCAAGAAGCTGGCGGCGATGACCTCAGTGTTTAGTTTATTTAAATAATTCTCTGTGACATTCATGCCAGCCCATGACACACATACACATGCACACTCCGGACTCTGGGCGAGGGTATTTATAAACCTTCATTGCTATGTTCCCACATCCTGGCACACACACCTTTACCTCCATCATCTCCATTGCACTCCATAGTTTCCTCCCTGATCATCGCCCTCCCTGCCCTCTGCCCTCTCATATCCCAGCAAAAGAGGAATACCACTAGTATTCACCTTGAGGGCATACACCAATTGGAAATACTTAAATCACCAGCCTTCCCGTTTGATCTTCTTCAAACCCTCCCTCTCATCCTGACCTTCCTTCATTGTCTACTGACTCTCTCTAAATGTTATCTTTCCACTCATTTAAAGTTATTTTATTCTGAATTAAACATATTCTGGACAAGAAAGTCCAATTTATTTGTAATCTGAGAAAAAAATAACTTATTTTTTGTGCTTCTGATGGCTCACACTGACTCTCCTCACAAGGCATTGCTTTTTACTTTTTATGATTTTGTCACTCAACTTGTTTTCCATACTATCATATTGTCATCCTATCCTTGTTTTCCATCTCTTTAGGTATCTTCTTTTAAATTTTCACCTCCTTCTACTTAACCGTCAATTAACCTCACTGTCACTCTTGTTGTCCATCTTTACCATCTCATCTCTCAGTTCCCTTTGTTAACTAAGACGGCTAATATACGATTAACTGTTTTCGCATTGTTTCTTGTTATTATCAAGCCTTTGAAACAAGAGCATTCGGCAAAAGTGACATTTATGGGTAACTGTAAAAGCCAGAATGTAGTGTCATAGTAGCGCAAGTAGAGAAGAGTCATCAAGTCAGTTATACAGCAATATCTATCTAATCGCTACTGGTATTTGTATTTCATTTGTAAGAGGTATGCATTTCTTCTTTCAAAAGTTGCATAGAATCGCTTTAAAAGTTTCTAAAATACTTTGAGGAGCAAACGAAGCCAACAATGCTGACAGGTTGGAGCCAGGGGGTCCTAACATAAACGCATCATGGATTAAGTGTGATTTAGGCATCAGTGCTCCTACAATGACATACTCTGTGTTTGCACATTGACAGTTCATTTAAGGCTTCTTCTGCATGTGAGTCAGAACTGCATCAGACTGTGACAAATTGAAAATGACTCTGAAATATAAACAAGCTTAAAGTAGCCAAATATAGCATGTGTTTGCTTCACTGGCCTAATTGTTAAAGGATACAAGAGAGAGCATTCCACAGCAAGTCATAATAACTTCAGACAAATTTATACCAAATTTGGTTGTCTTTTTGTTGGTCATCATTTCTATCAGTTATATAAACAATGTTATCACCAAAGTAATTGCTGAGATCTGGGAACAGGGTATCATTGTTACACGGGGAAACACGTGCAGTCGGAGGATCAGACAGGTTGTAGACAAGCCAACAGTTTTGCCAGATTATCTGATCTACTTTATTTGGAAGTAAAACTGAAAGTGAGCCCAAAATATCTGTAATAAGCTCTTGTTGCACAGGAAAATTATATCACCGCACAAATAAGTATAGTAGGTCAAAGTTGAACCAGGAAACGGACAGTTAGGGTAATAATTTTACCATTTGCCTCCATTTTTTCTACCAAATATATTTGGCTAACTTTACTAAGCTGCTCAAGTTTCTTCTCTTGTCTGACTTCTGTTTAGCAATATAACTGTGTTCAGTGCAGCATTTAGGTTAGATAGGAGATGGCCAAAACCAGAAAAACAAGAACTAACTATTGAACTGAAATTATTCTTTATCATACTAATGAATCCTCTGTTTGTACATTAATCCACGTTTCTTTTTCTCACATGCAATCTCCACCTTTCTTCTTTGCAGCCGACAGTGCGTCTCGTAGCTACTATAAGAGCTTCCCGCTCATGGACTTCTCCCACTACCAGCCTGTGGCGCCTCCTGCCTTCCAGCCAGTGCAGCCCAAAGAGAAGTCATACATCCACCAGCCCCTGCCAATGCACCACGACCTCCACGCCCCTCTCTCAATCTCCATCCCCTCCAGCCACCTGGAGCACTCACGCCTCCCCAAGACCACCACGCACCCGCTGCTCACCAGCTCAGCTTTCAAAGCCTGGGAGCCGACCGGCCGCCATGTCCAAAGGCAGACCTCCGCCCCGGGGCACACCTCTTCCTCCATGCACAGCTCCACCCGGAGACACGGCTACTCGACCCGCAGGCAACAGAGCATAGAGAACATGCCAGATCTCTTCAGCCAGCCCTATGGAGGGATGTACGGAGGAGCTGGAGGCGGGGCAGGGCACGGGCAGCACATCCAGGGGCAACACCCATCTCAACCCACCTACTACCACCACACGAGGCAAAAAAGCTACTCCACCCACAGTACGAATGAAGTGACCGTCTGAGTGCCATGGTCTCAGAGAGCGGGCTGCTGCAATGTTAAACATACTAACAAAAAGCTTTGGTGTTAGGTACATGCCAGAGTTTGGGACAGTTGGCCCGAGAGTAGAGGGATATTAAACTGGGAGACTCTAGGAAATATGCAGATTCAAGAGATGGAAGGGGTGTTTTGATAAGTGGGAACAGAAATATTCAGGAGGAAAATAGTGTAGCAGAGCCACCACTATCACAGATTATGGAGAGAAAAGGATAATATTAAACTCAAGAAGCATTTAAAGGGTCTTGTACATTGATCGTATAAAGTTTATAGACTACCTGAAAGGAAATCTACCAAGGTTGTTTGAAACCACTCTCAGGCTCATCTAGGCCATCAGAGTTCCTCTGTGTTTCAGACCTCAACCACCTCAGTTTTGGCGCTACAGTGTGGTCTTATATATCCAGTTGTACAGGTCTTAAGATAATAACTGAACGTTTTTATGATTTATATAGCGGTTCGTTCAATTAGTGCAAAGAAAACAACTTGCACTGTTTTGTCTGTAATAACATTTTCCATGTTGGTTTCAGGTCAGACTTGACAGAAATCAACAGTGAGTTTGTGTTAGCCAAGTAACCCTGATTAAGCTTAGAGACAGTAGGTCATTGTCACATTGTGGCTACAAAAAAAAAGCCTGACTCATAGTTAGGATTGATTGTTAAAAACATTCCACAATGAGCCTGGAGCTGACTGAACTGCCATACTTTATAGCAATGTCAATTCAAAGAGCCAGTCAATGCAAACATGCAGCTATTGCCGTTCAATGTATTTGATGTAAATGTGGTTTGTAACCTTTAAAATCCATTTTGTGGGTTCAGACTGAAGAGTAAAACCTCAAAAACCATTCACTTAAATTTGGAGGTACATTGACTAATATGTGACCTTTTGTGGCAACTAGCAGGAATTGCAACAACATTGATGAAACATATGTCCTTCTGCACACACACCCCCTCACTCTATCAAGAAATAGTGTGACATTTTGGGGAATCGAGAAGATCAATACCACTCTCATGTCTGTACGGTAAATATGAAGCTACGTCCAGCAGCTGGTTAGCTTAGCTTAGCAACAGTGACAACAAGATTCCAGAAAGTCACTGCGTCTGGCCAAAGATAAGTCCGACACTTAACTATCCGTGAAACCACATCGGGCTGTTTTTGAATTTTGGATGCAATGAGTTAATTAGTCAGCCATTTCCCCATTTCCAGTCTTTGTGCTAAGCTAAGCTAACCATCTGCTGGTGGTAGCTTCATATTTATTGTACAGACATGAGAGTGGTACCAATCTTCTCATCTAACTCTCAGCAAGAAAACAAATAAGGGTATTTTCCAACATGTCAAACCATTACTCTTAGATACATTGATGAAGTCACTACTGTATGTCACAGGGATCTGTACATTAGCAAGCTAATTGGTGCAGAAAAAAAAGCATTTACTTAATAGAAACATCAAGTAACAAGGTAATACATCCCCATGATGAGTACTGGCTGTTTAGTCATTTGCTTTTGGCATGAATCTTTTTCACTAAATGCGTTGTAGTGGTGGTTGAGAATTAGGAAGTCCTTCATAACTCCAGTGGGTTGGGTGTTTTTGCTCCTAAACAGCATTAAGTGTGATCGTGAAATCTGGAAAGCTGAGCACCAGGCCAAATATTTATCGATAATTGATATTAGACCTTGCTATGGTCAGTTTGAGCTCTGGGATAGTAAAAACCCAAATAATTTTAAGCACGAATAAAGCATGAAGGTTACCTTCATCAGAAATAAACTAAATCGGGCACTTTGGGCACTTGATCATATTTAAAGCATTCGATTCCCTCCTAGAAAGCTGATAATCTGTTCCTCCCTGTGAGATATCAACTAACAAATCTAACAAGTTCACAGGAAAATTATTCCTTCAAAACATGTACATAATATCTAAATTTAAGGCATTCAAATTTCGACTCAGTTTAGTTAGGTTATATATGCTGGAATTTTCTTCAATCTGTGAAGAAATGCCACATACCATATAGTTCAATTATAATCATAAATCCTCTAAAGGTAACACACTTCAGGTTTAATTTCTTTGATAAGTTCCCCTTTGCCCTTCTTGTAAAAACACCTCTGCTATTTTGCATCTCTCAGTCTACCTCCAAGCACAGCTGTTTTCTTCTTCTTCCTTTCTCTCCGCTCTCGGCCTCTCCCACACTCTTTCCACAATGAAGCGCTTTGCATTCAGTGCCATCAGGCCAAGCGCACAGGGACAGCATCCCTGGGGTCACATTAACTTCGACAGTGAGGACAATGCCACCATCATGTCAGCTCCCATCAGCCTCCATCCCAACCATGGAGGAGGAGAGGAGGAAAGAGAGGGGACGGAGTAAGAGCCAGAGGCTGGGGCTCTAGAAAAGATGAGAAAGGGATGATAGAGAAGAGAAAAATAGAAAAACAAACCGCATGTTTTCCTTCCTCGAGGGAAGGAAAGGCAAGGAGTCACTGTGGATCTGGGTCTCTCACTACTGAACTGTCTGGGTCATAACTCAAGAGTGTGTGGACGTGTGTGGATGCTTCTGTGTAATTTCCAGCCTCCAGGCACCATTGCAGGGGAATTCACGGAGGCATTTCCAGGCCTGGAGCATTAAACGTTTCTCATGTTGTCTCTGAAGCTTGGACAGCAAAGGACACTGTGCAGAGCTGCTGCTGGTGCTTATAAACGCAACAGTTGATGCAACGCTTCCACAGTACTTGTTGGTGAAGGTTTATGGCTGCAACACCCTCAGGAACTGCACAAAGAAACAGAAACGCTTCTGTAAGATTCTGTAATAACATTTGTACTGAAAGAAAGAGCTGAGAGGATTTTATGATGCTAAACTTACAGTAGAAGAATTAGTTGCAAAAAGATCAATACAGTTGAGACAGAGCCAAGAACAAACACTATAAATCACACAAGGTACGCACAGCACTGTTATTAAATGAGCTGACCAAACACCAAACCCCTTTTTGCAGCTAAACTACCTGCATATAAACAGTTTAACCCCATTATATTCAAACAAATCAAATTCTGTCTGGTTTAGACACTTTTCCACCCACACAACTCTCTCCTAGCAGCAGAAAATTAGTTGTTTTTTTCCCCAGAAAAACCTGGACACACGTACATCTGGCAAATATTACTTTTAGCATCTCACACGGGTGCTACCTTAGACTTCACAATCCCGTACAGTCGCACAGAGTTATGCAGGAATGAATGACTCTGATGTCAAACTAGATTTCAAATGTGATGATTGTGATGACGATATGATGATTTGCCTCGGAGACAACAGCTCAAATCTGAGCTGCAGGCTTAAACCTTCCACGAATCCTTTTAATGATGATATGATGCTGTTTATTAAGAGAGCACATCTGAGAGCAACCACGATCCTCAAGGCAACAAGTGAGAACATCTTTCTGGTTTATATGTTCCCAAATGCAGCACGTGTTAACATGTAAGTCTGGCAAAGTTGTCAAAATTTTTTCTTAGACATCTTACACAAACCTCATATTGTTTTTTTTTTTAAAAAAAAGCTCAGATTCTTCCATAACATTTTTTATGTAATACATTAAGACACATAAGTATGATTAATACTGTGATTTAAAACTTCAGCAAGTAATGTGGTTGATATCTAGAGAGTAAAGCTTGATTAAGGATAGAAGCTATTTTCATGACCCTGGCTGCAACACATGGAGACAGAAAACTACTTTTAACTTCATACCTGCTAAACCAAAGCTGCACTTTGACTCCTGTGGATGAATCCCGTTTTGTTCTTTTATCACGAGGGAGAATTGAGAACCTTGCCTACTTGTGTAGTTACAAGAGTAAAGTATCAACGCTGTCAGTTGCACAGTGGGTAAAAGCATCTAGTGCTTTTTCACACCAAGTATTTTGAATTGTATATTTCAACAATGCCATCAGGTGGCACCAAATAACTGCATAGGGATATAAGAAAATATGACTTTTGAAAATGCAGGACAGAGTTACAGAAAACTATAAGCATGCAGGAAGACATGTCTTGAAAACTCTTGCCAGTACACAAGCTACGTGTGAGTTATAAGCCTTGTAATTGAGCAGCATTAACATAGACCAAGGCCAGAAAATGGATCATATTCTATAACTTTCAACTATGGTACTACAAAGACACAAACACACGGTCACTGTCTTTGTTTCTCACATCTTAATACAATAAGTTATAACCAGTTCTGGTAGATGGAGTGTTACCCAAATCACAATAAGAGCACTGTTACTGATGCTGTGTTAAAGAAACCTCACCCTCCTTCTTCTGTTCTCTCGTAATTTGATGCAAAAGTGAACTACGTCTGTATTTACCGACTGTTTCACATTACCCATGCAGCAAAGGATCCTGGGCAGGCATCGTTTCCTCTTAAAGCTTGATGTTGTGAGTTAGAAATGTTAAGATCTGCTGGTTTATAGACAAAAATCTGTTTTTTTATGAGCAATAGAAGTTTAGCTCTTTGCCGTTCTGAATTGTTTTTGTGTTGAGAGACTGAACAAGTGCTTCCAGTGTTTTTTCTTTAAACTCATGTTTTTTCTCCACCTGAAACAATGGGCTCCCTCTCTTCTTCGTTTCATCATTTTGAGCTAAATGTTTCTTGTGTACATCATGATTCAGTCTTTTTGAACACATGACATTTTTTAGGTTTTATGTAGTGCAAACATCATCTGAAAACCATGTGTTCTCCTTTATTTATGAATATTGTGTAAATGTGTATCTAATGGAATTTCCTATATATTTTGTTTAAATAAGGGCTTTATGAACTAAGTCATTTTATTTCTAAGATTCAAAGAGTATTTATTATAATTGCTGTTGATGTCAGATTTTAACAGAGTATATTATTTCATGTTGATTATTTTAGTAACATGAAACATGATGCATAGAGAGATCTACAGAATATTAGTTCAGTTGTGCAATTTTCTAATGTGCAATAGAGGGGGTTAAAGTAGGCCTACTGTACTGTATGTCACATTACTCAAGTGGGTTTTCACATTTATGGCAAAACGCAGTGACAGAAATTAACTGTAAAGTAAAACAAAACCACCACAAAGCAGACAGGTTGTCTAAACCATTGATCATGTTGCTATTGTGTAATTTCACAATGCTGACTGATTAATGAGATGCTGCGCAAACGCTAGTACATTATTGGTGAGTATAAATTTGATATGCAGAGAAACATTTGCGAGCATGCAGCAGTTTGCACATGCAGAGAAGAGACTGATATTTAGTGCTGTGTCAGGATACTGGGCTGTAACTGTTTAACTGCAGTAGAAATGGTTTCTTTGCACCAAGTGAAAGGAGGGTAATCTTCAGTTCAGTTTGGCACTATGAACCTCTGCAGGTTATCGTCTTGTGGTGTCTGTTACAGCTGGAGATATAAGAGAATGGAGCTATGATAAATGTATAAAGTCCTAAACACAAATAAGATAGCCAAGTAAATGCAGAGTGTACTGGTGTGATATACAGTTTGTAGCAAAAATGTGTATATACTGTATGTAACTGTACTTCTTATTACAACAACTCATTTATACCCAGAAATGTTCCAGAGGACTGTTTAGTAACTGATGCCACTTTTGAAGATGAAATATTAAAGATTGTAAAATTACTATAAGGCTTTGGTTTGACTTGTGTTCAAAAAAGAGAGGTCGGGCCTTTGAATCTTTTGGGCAAAACACTCCAACAAGCAGCAGGCACCTTAAATGGGTCGGCCAAATTCAACAAACACTGAACACAAACACAGAAAAAACAGCCAAAAATCAAACGACAACTTGACAGCAGTCAGCAGTTCTTTGTTGGATTACTTTCAAACTTTGTTGGTTTCAAACAGCAAAACATGATAACCAGTCAATATAGGCTTATTATTCAAAGTAATGTAACTTTGAGATTGGTTAAGCTAACTTTTAGCAACTCTTTGTTAATAGAGAACAGTGTGTTATCAGTACAAAAAATACAATAATCAATACAAACAGAGCAAATTTAATAAACAGAGTTGATAAGAACCTGATAAGTTATTAGCAGTCATTAACAGTTACTGTATCTATAACACGGGTTCATTCGTCACTAGCAGTGAGTCCTTTAGTGAACTTACAGTGTCACCTTGTGGCTGTTTCCTGCTATTACATGAACCCAAAGCTTTTGTAGTTTGTGTCCTCGGATCTTGATCTACTCAGCTATAATGGCAAAAACAGAAGTAACATCATCCTTAACATGTCCATCCTAATCCTGTAAAAACCATCCACAAAACACTTCCGAGCACAACAATCATAAGGAATACAGGATATTTTAATGCCACAACTTCAGTAAAGTTTCAAATGTCACACATTTAACAAAGTGCAGGGTATCAGAGTAAAATTAGTACTTTTAGGACTATTTAGAGGAAGTTTAAGACTCACGCTTGTGCAGATTAAATGCAGGTTTCTGTTAATTTCTCCATGCAGGTCAGTATCTAGAACAAGCTTTTACTGAAAAAGTATAGCCGCTTATTATAAGGTTCAGTGCAGAGCTACGCTTCTGCTGTTGAAGAAACCCTCCACTGCTTAAATAAAATGAAATAAGATTAAAATTTCCACCATAGAAAATTATGTTAATTTAGTGACTTTGGGGACCTTGCACAGGTTTTGTAAAAACTTAATTTTGATATTTCTTAATGACCTGCAGACACCCTTTAAGTGCAACAAGGTGTAATAAAAATAAGTAGTTAAACAATACTAACAATAACTTCATTTTGTAACAATTCATTAAAACTATTTATGAACATAACTCACTTATGTTTTGAACTAAAATGAGAATAAAGACACTGATGGTTTTTCCTTAAGGAGGAATAAATGGCCACACAATGGAGGTAAATGGCAGCTGGACATGCTTATCATATAAGTCACAATGCCTGGCTGAGTCATGTAAATACAAACAATACAAATTATTAAAACTTCCATGTTATTCCATGTAGACACATTTTCTGGATATGTGAATGATACGTGATGAAGCAACAGAAAGATTGAACTGATACTTTAAAAAGCACAATCCTGGCCTATGTGGTCGTTAAATATACCTATAGACAAGTGCACACTATCAAGTCACCTCAGATTTGGTCAAAATGTATTTCATAGAACTCTGAATAAAAAAAACAAACCAGCAGAACATTTTTACTGACAGCCGTTTCCTTCCTTTGTACTTTCAATTACGCTGACCTTTCCCTCGGAGTGCAGTCTCGTCATATTGAACACAAAAAAAAAAAAAACAACAGAAAATGCCACTTTACAAGGAAGACAGATTAAAATGGCACGGAGAATGGTACAACACTAAGTAGTAACCACACACCTGTGCAGTGGTGAACACATTCAATTTACATTCACACGACCCTTAGCTCCTTGGGAAAGAAACTGGTCTTTCTGAAATGTATTACCTCTTCCAAGGAGGTTACATTTTTGGTCTTATAGATTCAGATCCAGGTGCAGATTGAAAATTCTAAATATTTTCTGTCATCAAAATAACAAATTTAGAGGATTAATTTATCTGCTAAAATTACAACTTAAAAAACAAATCTGGAAGATAATGATTTTGTTGGATAAAAATTGAAGTATTCTCACATAAAGGACCATTGTGTATGATTTAGTGCCATCTAGTGGTGAAGTTGGAGATTGCAACCAACTAAATACACCTCCCTGCCACTCCAAGCATGGAGGGTAGGTAATGAAAACACGATTCTTATTTTCAGGTGATTATACACTAATGAAAAAATATTTATGAATATTATATTACGTTTCTGCCAATAGATTCCCCTAAATCTTACGCACTGTTCCTTTAATGAGCACACACACGTGTAGCTGCAACTAATATGTCACATCCAGAGTAGAAATCTTTTAGATCACTGGCCACAGAGGCTGGTATACATTAAAACATTAGATAGATCAGGTAGAATGTGTAGCAGAGCTTCCGAATGATGGCTGGTTAGCTGGAAAGTGACTGGTAGCATAGCTCAATCATCCACAGGCACAAATGTTTTCAAGGTCTGGCTGGTGGTGAAATGTCCCATTCTCACCTAAACCCTTAAATACAAATATTTTCTTTCATATGCACAACCCTGTCTATCGCTGTCCAGTTATGTTGTTGCCTCCGGGATTTATGACGATGGAATCCAGTAAGGGACGGAGAGCCTGGCCAAAAGGCCTAAAGAGGAAACATAGCAGACAGAACAGTTAAAGTGAAATGAAAAGGCCTAAAGAGAGTCTAAAACTACAGTATGTGAGCTGGGCAGGGGGGGGGGGGGGGGGGGGGGGAACAATAAACAGATTGTGCACAACAACACCACAGACACAGAGACATACACGGAAAGAGAGCCAGAAAAAGAGGGATAACAGGTCACAATAATAAACATTTCAATACCACTGTTGCAAGCAATTGTGTTTGTAATATTGATATTTTATAAATGCTTAATATAATTGTTTTAGTGTATTTGGAAGAGAAGTAATGAGCTGTACCATCTTTCACTTGAGTACTTTTAATTGGTTTATGTAACATTTCCTGGCTGCACCTTTATTCAGGACTTAATATGTCTTGAAAGGTTTCTCCAGTCTCTGCTGCACTGGATTTCTCCCAAAACTGGTGAATACTGGTACAAAACACTAAAATAGTAAAACTCTACTGTATCTGCACTGTTTTTTTCCACTGAACTTAATGTTATTTAAGTTTTTTTTCATAAGACATGTAACGATAAAATGTGTGCACAAGAACAGTTTTCTGATGTATGAAGGTATGTGGGTAGATGAAGGATTGCATTAGCCTTGTTTTTAACAGTGTAGTCAGAGTAGATCACCTGACAGCATTTGAACAACTAGGAGGTCCAAACTAAATCCAAGTCCACCTACACTGAAGAGCCAAATATGAAGCTACTTACCTTACTGAGCTTGCAAAGATGGACACCAAAATTGCTCACAAGTTGCAGCTGGTTTGGTTTGGTATCAAAGTGGTATAAATTCTTTAGGTACTAACCATAAATTATGAATCAAAGATTCAGCATAGGCGGCGATATGTAAAACTACAAATACAGAGACTAAGAGAAAAAGAAGAGGTGCTTTGGTGATGTAAGAGCAGCTTTATGAAGCTTATTAAATAGGACTTGACTCACGTGGATAGTACTTCTGATGGAAGGTCTGTGATGTAGGATGGGATCTTTTTGCCCGTGAGGAACTGAGCCACCTCATTGGTGAAGCTGTTGCAGTTGTGTTCAAACAAGTTGTACTTGTCACCTCTGTGCACAAAGAGAATGACAAAGAGTATTAGAGAGGAACCGACAGAGCCAGAGAGAGGGAGGAAAAGGCAGAGATGTAAATTCAGAAAAGCGACAGAGAGGCCAGAGAGGGTGGAGAAAGGCGGGTGGGTGGCAGTAAAAAACAAGATAGAGCCATTTTGCCAGAGAGATAACAGAAAGAAGAGTGTGAGACTAAGATGTATAGGGTATAGGGTATTTTTCTCCTCTCTTCTTTCACCTGCATCTTTTACATATATTAGAGGTAATGTGCCAGAAATTCAAAATCATGTTAAAAAATATTCATCTTTAATGTGAAAGAATTCACAATTTAAGCCAGGGTACACATCCAGGGTGAAAACATACTGTAGTACTACTGTAGGTTATATTTTTGACTTAGCAAAGCTTTTGCCTTCCAATAATTATAATTTTTTTTCACTTGTTAAATCCTACTTTAATATTTCAGAGTATGATAAGGACGTCTCATAATAAATTGAAAGAGTTTCCAAAAGGTAAATTATGGCCTATATCACAACTATGGTGTAGTAGACAATTTAAATTAATTATCGGTTAAATATGATCCCCACTTTACCTCCCGAACGGTCCCGCTGCGATTTAAACCTGTGTTAATATTGTCTGGTGAGCCTGAGTCTTCACCTGTATGTAGACTCTGCGAGTGAAGTCAGATAGTCCATAAAGATCTCTGCAGGCACCTCAGTGGAGCCCAGGTCCACTACAGAGTCAGGCTCCCCTAAAGGGGTGCCACCCTAGGACACAAACACATAAACACCTCGGTTAATACCTTATACTATGCACTTTTAGAAACACACCCCGATCCATCACTGTTTTCCTGTACAGCAGTAAAAGTTAAAAAGGGTAATGTGCTGTATGATTGGGGAAAATGTGGGAGATGATTCTTACAGGTGAGCAATTGTTGATGCCCTCTCCAACAAAGAAGAACTCCTTTCCATGGACCACAATAGCAGTGTGCCTGTAAGACACCGAAACACATTAATCCAATAAAACCAGGCCAATGAAAGTAGTGAAACACAGTTGAGAAGATTTTTTAGGGAAGACTTGAACAGAATAAGCCAGTAAAACATGCACTCACCATATCCCATCAATCTGTTTCCCTGTAGTGACAAAAAACACAGAATTAGTCAGAGTAAGGCTTACTAAAAACGCATATAGGTATAAATTATTCTAGTAACTAAGTCATAGCTCAGGCCTGAGTAGCATCACCGGTCTCTCCTGCTGTCTCTCGCGGGCCTAGGCGCGCTCACTGCGGCTTTCATGAGGTCAACCAACAGGTAACAAGACAAAACTCACCTAGCATGAGAGGACTCAGCTGGCGGGCCATGCCTCTGGACAGGTCATAAATGTACACTTTCACCTGGTAAGAGCCACTTTGCTCCATGATGACACGAAGGAATTACTTCCAAATAAATAAATAAAAAACTGCAGCTAACCTAGTATAAAGTTAGCTGACTCACATCCAAACAAAACTTTGATCAAAAGAGGTACTCAAATCAAAACGTTGAACTGCTACACATGTAAACAAAGGCTAAAGACAATTTAAAAATGTAAACGTAAGTGAGAAAGTATCTAACTTAAGCTGTAAAGTAATAGCTGAGGGTTGCCGGGTGTTGACAGCTTGTGTTGTGTCACTGTCCGACTTAAAACGATAACATGTGAACCTCTTCCTGCAGCGAGCCTCTCTGAAGACACGCCCCGCCTCCTTTACTAGGATTGGCCAGTATTTTAGATTGGCGTACGAGGGTCTAATAGACGACGAGACGTCCCGTACGCCTCTTCAGCGTGCTCTTTCACGTATCTGAGCGCGCCCGTCATTGAAACTAGTCCTGGTGTGTTGAGCCAAAAGTAGCAGCGCACGGTAAGTAACTGTGTACTCATACAACGATTTAATACCTCTCCAGGTTATTCCTGTAAAGTGTTTAGTCCATACAGTTTGTGTGCATCATTAGACATTTGCAGTTTACACCTTAGCAAGCCCAAAATACCAGTGAAGCTAACAGTGGCTAACTACAGGCTAAGCTAACTTGCATTGCCTGTCAGAAGTTGAAACGTCAGTCAATTAAATAGTAATAGCATCTGTATTAAACAGCAGTAATGTCTATGAATGGCTCTGTCTTTTACACAATTATTGTTTTCTGATTAAATTAGCACCACTTCTTTATTACGACGCTAAAGTTAGCCTCCGATTCCGGGTTGAGGGAAAAGTTAAGGCAAACATAAATAATGATGTTTAGCGGCTGATTCTATGTTTTTTCCACCACACACACTTGTGAAAAACTGTTATACATCATAGCAAAAGCCTTAATGCTGTTTAAACCCACTTTCTGATTTGTGAAACCTTTATTTTGCTCATTAAAAACAGAAACTAGGGCGATTTCACTGATATTTCTTCATCCAGACCACATTAGACCAGATTTTTTCAGTTTTCACTAATAGAATGAAGGTTTCACAAATCTCAAACTGAGTTTCAATGATACTCTGCAGTCTCCTTGTTAATCTAGTCCAGATTTTACAAGTCTAAATATAGTGGGTTTTGATCTGGACCTGGCCTAATGTGGTCTGGATTGAGAAAAAGCAGTAAAACCACCCTTTTTGTGTTTTCATAAGCAAAATAAAGGTTTCAGAAATCTGAAAGTGGGTTTAAGCAGCGTTAAAGCTTTTGCTACGATGTCTAACACTTTTTCACAAGTGTAAGTGGTGCAAAAACGAGAATCACCCACAAAATATCATTATTTATGTTTCGCTTAACTTTCCCCTCAACCCCGAATCAGAGGCTAACTTCAGCGCTGTTTCTTTATTTGGTTATTTTCTTTAGTTTTAAAGGAGCACAGGAAATGAATACTTCAACTTTAGAGCAGAGCAATATTGACAAGATCTAACACAAACATTGGCTCCATACCTCAATTCTGGTTACATTCCTTGGGTGTAACTACTCTTCATGCAGGACGATTGCAAACAAAACTTGATGAAAGTCTACCATGCATCAATGTTATGTCCTGATCCAGGACACTATCAACAAGCTGCCGTCAGCCAAAAAAAACAATCCAGTCCATGTAACACACAGTTTTTAAGGGTTTCCAAGCTACTTCAGTTTCCTGTTTTTGTGGCCTAAAAACTGCTTAATCCTTTGACAGGACGAACAGCAGCACCAATGGCAGAGTGGAACGCTTACTACCAGAATGATGATGATGAGGAAGAGCAGGAGGAAGGAGAGCAATCTGGAGGTGAGATGAAAGCCCCCTCATTACTTCTCATTACATGTGCTGTTAATACATGATTGTCAGCTGTCATTGATCATTTTGATTTGGTCATTATTCCTTTCGGCTCTATTTTTCCTCCGCATTATTATATTTCACTTTGCATTTCAACAATAAGGCAACTGTGTTTGACAGCTTTGACTTGATCACACTTCATAATCAGAATCAGAATCTGTTTATTAGCCAAGTATGCAAGCATACAAAGAATTTTGAGTTGGCGTTTGCTCCCACAAACGCAACATAGACGTATAAGAATATGACAAGAGTGATGTATTAATAATAATGAAATAATAAAATAAACAAAGTAGTAGTAAAATTAAATGAAAAACGTGAAATGCTGTACAGTTTAGTGTTGTGAACTTAAGTTACTAATATGTAATTTAACATGCAAGTTAATGTATGTTAGCTGATATGGTCTAATATAAAAAATTAAGAATTTAGGCTTAAAGATTCAGCAGAAACAAATCAGACTGTCTGTGTTTGTCAGGAGACTACAAGGTCACAGGGAGAGACAGTTTGGTGTTCTTGGTTGATGCCTCCAAAGAAATGTTCATCAAAGGAGAAGACGGAGAGCCATCTAACTTTGATAAGACCATGCAGGTAAGATGGCCAGTTGTGTTCGTCTCTTTCTTTGGCTTTGCTGTGTCGTGCTTATCCTGTTTGTGTATCAGCCACATTCATCCTCTAATAAAGAAGTTTCTGCACAGATCAACACAATACAACAGTAGAAATGTTTGGATATTGAATTTGGTCATGATCTAGATGTTAAAAAAATTGCAAAAATGTGCTGGGAATATGTCACATATTGCAATATTTTTTGTCACTGTGAAGAACAAATTTACATATTTATTTATTTATTTTATTTCATTTTTTTTATTTCATTTTTTTTTTAAATCATACTGTAAATCCAAAAAATAAAGTCAAAGGAGGGTGTTTTGGGGGAAAAGTTGGATTTTGTTACTGAACAGAGTGAAGTGAACATCTCTCAAGCTCCTACTGTAAATAACAGTATTATATCACATAATTTGTAAATTTTTTCACAGATATGCACCTTTTAATTTTTCCGTCTCATGATAATAAGCATCTCTTTCTTAGGTTGTGCGCAGTGTGTACTCCAGTAAGATCATCAGTAGTCACAGGGATCTGGTGGCTCTGGTTTTCTACGGCACAGAGCAGAGCAAGAACCCCAGGAACTCCTTCAAGCACATCTACGTGTACCACAACCTTGATGAACCTGGTGAGATGCTACATACTTCAAGCTCACACACAATCATGCTTCATCCATTATGCTGTGTGTCGCACAGATCTCATGCTTCAAACGTGTTTGGATAAAACGTATTCAGATTTGTCACTTATTGTTGTGTTAACATTTTCTTACAATTTTTATATCCACCAACAACAGCCTTATCAATTCTGTGTTTCCTTATCTATATTTGTACTGTCTTTTATTCTATTCTGTCATTATCTTTCTTTCCACAGGTGCAAAGCGAGTGCAGGAGGTGGACTCCCTGCGCGGGGAAAAAGGTGCCCAGCTGGCGGCGGAGACCATGGGCAGCGGGGAGACGTCATTGGGTGACGCCCTTTGGTGCTGCGCTAACCTGTACAGTGACATCAAGCTGCGCCTCTCACACAAGCGGCTCATGATCTTCACCTGCAGGGACGAACCACACGAAGGCGACAGCACGAAGGACCGGCAGGCTCGCACCAAGGCCAATGACCTCAAAGAGACCAGTGCGTCTGAAGCAAAGGCTGCTTGCCTTTTTATGAAAAGCTGTAGTAATGTTTTTTGCAAACTTCAGTACACATAAATCCATAAAGGTTTCTCAACCCTGCTAGTCTTTAAAATGTGTAACTTCTCTGTAACAGTATCACTTTAATTTCACTTCATAACATTCTTGACCACAGTCCCATTTTAGGACATAGGTTGATAATACAGGTGCAACTTTTCATTAAAAACTTTGGATCGCAGCTTTAAAATATGTTTAACATGTATGTGACCTCACTCAACTCGTCCCTCTTCTCTTAGGTGTTGTCATAGATTTAATGCACCTGATGAAACCAGGCGGCTTCGACGTCTCACTCTTCTTTTGTGACATTGTGAGTCCGCCTGAGGATGAGAGTGAGTTGGGGCTGCAGCTGGAGCCTTGCGACAAACTGGAGGACCTCCAGAAGAGGGTTCGGGCCAAGGACCAGAAGAAGAGAGCCATGGCCAGGTAGTGATACATGATAAGATATTTATTTATTGTTCCAGGTTTTGCTTGCTTTTACACACACCCTCAACTTCCTCTGTCTGTGCTCCGTATTTAGGTCTTTTTAACCACTTCTCGTTATCATCTTTAGGCTTAATTTGTGCCTCGGCGAGGGCATAAACATAGCAGTGGGAATTTATGCAACTGCTGTGAGTGCTCGGAAACAAGCTCCCATCAGACTGTACAGGGAAACCAACGAGCCAGTCCGCAGCAAAACCCGCACATTCCACACCCAGACTGGCAGCCTGCTGCTGCCCAGTGAGATAAAGAAAGCCCAGGTAAGAGCAGACTGAATGTAGTGCCTTTTTTAAGTTGTTTTATTTATCATTTAAGTGTGTTTTGTGAAAGATTATGCTTATTATCCCCACTTTGTCCGCCCGTGTCTGCTGTAGGTGTATGGTAACAAAAACATAGTGATGGAGCGGGACGAGGTGGACGCCATCAAGAAGTTTGAAGATCCTGGATTTTTTCTGATTGGATTCAAACCTATGGAGAAGCTCAAACTGCACCACCATATCCGGCCTGCTGTCTTCATCTACCCTGAGGAGGACGAGGTGAAAGGTAACACTACGTCTGTGTTGTCTGATCTACTTCAAAACTAATGAGATGAAATCTTAAAACCACAGTATGGATATTTCCACATTGCATGCGGTTGAAATGGTTATTGATGGAAACGTGTTTAAGCCTTCTGAAAAATAATTCTGGTGGGTGTGAGCAATGTGGGTTTTTGTCATGCCCAAAGTGTTCTTAATGGGGATTTAATGGCAGAAAAACCTGACATACATATGACCTATCATGTTACATAAATAAGCATTTTGAAGACTAGATTAAAGGAAGGAAGAAACCAGTTAGTCAGTTAATCAATTAGTCTGTTGACAGACAAATAACTCGCAACTTTTTTCATAATCGATCATTCAGGTCATTTTTTAGGCAAAACATTCTCCACTTCCAGCTTCACACTGTTGAGAATTTGAATATATTACTTTAATACATGCAATTTATTGGACAGTGTCATCAAAAAGTGTCTTACATCATCAGCCCAGTAGGGAACCTAAGCCTCTAACTTCTCTGTTCTCTGAGCTACAACATATTCTGTGTTTTCCACCTCAGGCAGCGCGTGTCTGTTCTCCGCCCTGTTGACCAAGTGTAGCGAGAAGAACGTGTTCGCTGTGTGCCGTTGCACCACCCGCAGAAACTACCCTCCTCGTTTTGCTGCCCTGGTGCCTCAGAGGGAGCAGGTTGACGAGGGGAAAGTACAGATTACGCCGCCAGGTAATACACTGCTGAGCTCAGCAGGAGATGTGATGGGTTTCATTAATCCAAAGAGTTCCAGACTACACAGGTGAAGCAGTCTTTAAACTCAAACTTTAGTTGCTTTTGCAATGACTACAACTGTATTTGACTAATCTAGCTTCTTGAGTGTACTGTAACTTATTAGCTCTTACCCATATCAGGTTTCAACGTCATCTACCTGCCCTACGCTGACGACATGCGGACTCTGGATCCCCCCCAGTGCCCGTCTGCTTCACAAATGCAGGTGAACAAGATGAAGGAGATTGTCTCCAAGCTCCGCTTCAAATACAGGTAGCTGTACATGACATATGTACACAGTATAAAGTCACAACTATCTTTAAAGGTTACAATGATCTTTTAGAAGAACAGATTTTAGTTTATAAAAGCCTAAAAGAGAAGAACCCTAAGAAAATGTCTTTGTTGTGTTTTGTTTTGTCACTTATAATGAGATTATTTTGCAGGCAGTTTTCATTTTTTGTAACGAAATGCAGGAATGATGCTTTTGAGAATCCGGTCATCCAGCAGCATTACAGGAACCTGGAGGCCTTGGCTCTGGATATGATGGCTCCAGAAAACATAGAAGACCTCATCAGTAAGATCTAGACAAACACACATTCATGCAGTCAGATATCCTGGTTTCTATTGTGACTTCTACAACCATTGCCATTTTCTCTGTCTTATACTTTCTGTACCTGTCTGTCTCTCTCCCTCTCAGTGCCAAAGGTGGATCAGATTGACTACCGTCTGGGTCCTCTGGGCCAGGAGTTTAAAGATCTGGTCTACCCAGCCGGCTACAACCCAGAGAGCAAACCAGCTGCCAAACGCAAAACAGGTCAGAGCTCGAGTCATCGCTGAAACTAAGCAAGAGTGTGTTTGCTTGGTGGTGCAATAAGTTTGAATTTGCTGTGGTCATTTTGTGTATGATACAGGAAAAATCTGATTCCTTTGACTGAATGTTAAATTACTGAACCCACAGATGATACTGGAGGCAGAGCGGAGAAGAAGCCCAAAGTGGAGTTGCCAGAAGACGAGCTGAGGGCCCATGTGCAGAACGGCACCCTGGGAAAGCTGACGGTGCCTGTGCTGAAGGAGGCCTGTAAGCAGTTTGGGGTTCGGACCACTGGGACTAAGAAGCAGGAACTGATAGATGCTCTGATTGCCCGACTGGCACCATGAGGATATTTGACTTACCGTGCCTTCATCAGACTGGTTTCAGATCAGTGCTTCCGTGTTCACGCTTGATTCCAGGTGTAAAAATGTCTCCAGCTACTTTTGCTTGAACAGACTTCTGGTTAATTTAAAAGCTGTTTTAAAAGCAGGGAGCCAATCATTACTCGGGGGTCCTGTGGTTGTTTTAAACTCACTATGTGTAGTTTTTAGGGCGAGCAGCCACTGTGTTCAGTTTACAAAAGAAAAAGTTTCCTGTTCTGTTTGATAAGATAAAATCTGTTGCTTTACCCCTTTTTGCAAGGCAGTAGTGCTAATACCTGCAGTCAGTGTGTTTGCCCCACAGTATCTTACATTAATAATGTTTGAATGGCTGGTTCATGTTGGTTACGAGATTGTAAAAGAAGTGTAACTGCATTGTGTACACATACTGTAAACATGGTCATAAATACATAATACTCTAACCAGGAACGACACTTTATGATAATCTTGTATTTGCATTAATAAAAACAAAAACCTTTTTATAGCCCTGCATCTACTTTGTTTTATTGTACTAAGTGCATGAGTTGGTGTACTGTATATGTTATGAAGCATTTCTGGTTCTTCTTGTCACAAGAAAAAAAAAGGTGTGTCCTGCTAAAGTAAGACTGCAGGATTATCAGCATACCAGGACCTTCTTGCTGCATTGTTTTTGCCACACAGCACAATAAAATAGGAGCAGGGTTCCTGCTGAGGGCAGGCCTGCGCAGGCAAATGCTTCTGTACAACAGCAGGAAGAAGGGATCACATACACACACATTATGACCACGTCAGCTGCGTCACGTTTTGACCAACTGAAAGTAGATTGCATTCCTGAAAGAATAAATCTGACCACACAGCAGGTAATGGAGCTTTAGCAACATTTTTCCATGGCTATGGGTTAAAAATAGATTTTCTAACTATATTATACTGTATATGTGGAGCTACCTAATGTGTGTTTTCTGTTTTGATGTTTTCTTGACACTTTCCTACATATTGAAAACACCTGATTGACTGGAAGTGGAGTGTATTCTTTCTCAAATCTGTTGTGAAAATCTTGGAAAGCAGTTGTGTTTTGCTAAATGTATTCCAGGTTTTAATTTGTTTGTGCAACCACATTAACGTTGCGAAACAACAAGTCGACCCAGGTGTACTTTTGACTTTTAGGGCTTTTGTATTGAAAGCTCTGAGCAGAAGTGCAGTCACATTTTCTCGCTATCTTGACACAGACTGAGGGTCTGTCAGCTGCAGAGAAATGGAGTGTAAATGTGAAACAGACAACACCGAAGATGCTTTTACAGGTGAGACAATTTTAATAATTCCTCAAACATATCTTCAAAAACATTAAAGATGTGTTACTTCACAGGATTTTTGTATTTAAACTCTACTGGTATGATAATGTAATTTAAATAGGGACTTAATGAGAGGTTCATAAGTCACTTAATGGTGTTTTTTTAATCTATTACTGCAATATTGTTCCTTTTATGGCTGTGAAAACGAAGACACTATCAGATTTGTGAAGTATAAAGCATGAACTACAGTAAACAGCCTATAATGTCAAGTTAGCAGCAGAATCTCTTTCATTTCCAGCCTAGTTTTTAAAATAAACATGTCAAAAATCTGCTAGATTGCTCAATATGTTTTGGGCAGTTTTAGGAAAATTTTGATTTGAAATTATTTTCCAGCAGCAGCTTCGATTTGTCAAAACTTGTAAACTGTATAACTTTAGAAAATGAACATGTTTACTTTGGATGCAAACCTGCACACATACACAAAGCCTTGCACTCAACAATAGGGGTTTTCCTGGGATTTAGAGTATTTCATTCTGCGTGCCACATTTGGGTGAAAGGTGAACCTTTTCACCCAAATGTCAATACTAATGTCATGCTTTACTTCCCCCACCTCTCTGTTTAGGCTGGTGGCTGAACAGCAGCAACGCCCAGATGGGAGTTTTCACTGTGGTGGGGTATCTTCTGTACAGATTCTCACAGAGTCAGTCACTCAACAACACATACATTCACTGACATTTGTAAAAAACAGAAGGATTCCCTGACATATAGGCCACATTGATTCTCTGATTGATTGACCTGTCCTTTGCAGAGATAGTGAGTCTAGAAACTAGATAGTACAGAAGATGTGAGACTGGAGACATTTGCTAGAATCTATCAGAAAATGGCTTTAAGTTAAAATGATCCATTTTTAACTTATACCCATTCACAACTTAAACTTTGATCAAATACATGTAGTATATATCTGTTTTAAAGCTCAGTGCAGGAGAAACCCTTCAACCAAACACAGTTGCAACTTATGAATTATTTATGAATACACACTTGAGGGCAGCAAAAGGTATTTTAGTCAGTAGTCAGTGTCCTGACTGCAGCACCCCAGAATTTTCATTTCAAAGGAACAGATTGAAATTTAGCACTAATGTGAATATACATTTGCTGGTGGTTTCACTCAGGTATTGATTTATTGAAATCTGTCCAGTCAGAAAAGTTTACACAATCTCACTTTGAATGAAAAGCTGCTCCTATCAGCCAATCAGGTTCCAGTATTGTGAGGGCTTAGTCTTCACATTTACAGTACTCAACTGATTCAATTCCAGCTCAAACTAAACTAGAAAACCCCTTGAAGAGTGTTATTCTTATTCTAAGAAAGAGGGAATTTAAAAACAAACTCATGAATACTGAACGATACGGGACCTTCATTTTGATCATTTTATATCATATATATGATCATGTGTATGATGTATGATGACCCCTGCTGTAAAACTGATAGCAGTCTGTTTTCCCTGCAGCTCTCCCAGCTCTGATCCGATGGCCGATTCGCCTCTTCTGCTCTTTAACTGGTGAGATTACTTAGAGCCTTGTGTCAAAGGTCAGAGGTCACTTTGTGCTCCCCCCTTTATTGGCTATTTAGGACTGATTTTTCAAGTCTGTCTTAAAACAATAGTCAGGTGCCCATATGAACATTGACACCGGTTTTTCTTGCTGTAATCACTCCTCCTGTTCATACGAACCAATACAAATCTTCTTCTTAATGCACTTTCAATGTAATTGATGTGGGACAAAATCCACAGTCCTCTTTCTTTGCCAACAGACATTTAAATGTTTACCTCAAGCTAATTTGAGTCATCTAATTTAGTCAAATCAAGTGGAAATCTTCTAAAGTCTTTTTCGTAACAACATTTCCCTCTTTTTGTTACAATCCTTCCACTGCAGCTCAACAGAAAAATATTGTTCATCAAGACACAAAGAGGGAATTGTTGTTACTAAAAAGACTAAGATTTCCATTTAATTTGACTCACTCAGTCTGCTGAAGCATCATATCAACATTAGACGAAGTTATTAATACATTTTTGCAGGGAATAGGTCTGTGGATTCTGTCCCCCATCACTTACATTGAAAGTGTATTAGGAAGGGATCTTTAAATGGTCAGTATGAGCAGGAGGAATGATTACAGCAAGCAAAACCTGTTCCGATGTTCATATGGGCAACTAAAATACCTTTTAAACCACTGCCATCAGTAAAATACACGAAATGAGAAGAATTAGCTTCATATTTGTGTATAATGTGAAATAAAATAACTAGAAATGTAACATGTTGCTTTTTCGGCCTCAGGTCTGTCAGCTCTTTGGGGCTGGGTGAGCCACCTAGTAGGGACCCTCCGTGGTATGAAATGCATCCCTAATTTTACACCAACAAACCAAATGTTACCTAAAAATCCGTATTTGTTGACTTTTCTATCCATGTCTTGTGTTTCAGGAATCCAGAGCCTGTTTAAATGGCTGTCTCGAATTTGGCGGTTTATCGTAGGTAAGCACACTTCCTGCTTTTTTTTGTAGGGTTTTGTTTACTCTTCACAGTGTGCTGCAAATTGGCTTTTTAGAGGAGGGTAAACAGGGAAGAGTTTGCAGTGAGGAGAAGTTTGCATTTTGAATTAGTACGTTTGGGTAGTCAAAGGAAGTGAGAGACTCAGAAGTTCAGACACATGTTCAGACACATGACAGCAATTTACTATCTGAAGGGATTGGGGCTATTTTAGTGATATGTCTACATGATAATTATTGGCTTAACAGTTGACTTCCAATCTACTCCTCCATCAGGATTTTCCTCAAAGTGCAAATGGCTGGTTGCTGCCATCAAAGCCATCACAGGTCAGTTAATTTTCCTCTGCATTTTCTGAGTTCTCTGCTTTTTCTCGTTTCTGTCAAATGAAATATATTTAAACAAGAGAATCCTCCCGTTCTGGCATCCATTTAAATGCTTTTTAATGCAAAGAAGCTTGGCTATAGTGACCAAGATAGGTCTTTAGCACATCCATGATAATTTGTGGTTTTAACAGCAGCCTGGAGAGTTTTGAACAGACCCAAAAGTAAAGCCGGCACATCCTAAACTGACACAAAGTTTGTTTTGATCTGATAACATTTCCGATTATTTAAAGTTCTTGCGATTGTTGCTTTAAATTCAAAGAAATAGGCCAGAATTAATCCCAACCTGATTGAAAGAAGTTTGAATTTAAATTGAACTGAGCCCATCATGTCGGGATAGTCCTCCTTGTATTTGGGCTGAGAATTACAGCCCAAAGTGCAAAGTGTTTTCTGCAAAGTGCTTTATGATTTATCTAATTTAAACTTGTCACCTCTGCAGGGTCATCCAGTTGTGGACCTTTGGAGACAGATCAGAGCAGCAGCAGCATGCAGAACCTGATTGCTGACTTCTCCAGCAGCAGTCCCATGAAACCTAGCCTGAGACTGATCCTCCTGGGGCCCGCTGGTGGAGGACGGACCTCCCTGGCAGACACTTTATTGGGCTGCAGTGCAGCCCCAACTGTGGAACCCCTGATGGAGAGCACCAAGAGAAGGACAGTGGTGAACGGTAGAGAGGTTGCAGTGATCGACACCCCAGATCTTCTGGGGCCGTCGCTGGGGGACAATAAGAGAGCCAAAGAAGCTCTGAGGAGCCTTCAGCTTGCTGGTCCTGGACCACATGCCTTCCTGCTAGTGATCCGGGCGCCAGGCTCCAGCATGGGGATTGACCAGGATGCCGCTCAAGCAATCCAAGCCACCCTGGAACTGTTTGGAGATGGAGTCTTGGGGTACATCATCCCAGTGCTCACCCATGCAGACCGTTTGGGTCGAAGACATACTGTAGAGCAGCTGCTGGATGTGGATGCTGGGGGTTTGAAAAGGGCTGTGTCTCTATGCGGCCAGAGGCCTGAGCTGGTGGACAACAGGCCAGATCACTCCCCAGAGGTGCAGAGCCTGATGCGCAGGGAGCTGGTGGGACGTGTGATGGAGATGGAGGAGCTAAGGGGGCATTTTGTCCATGAGCTGCAGAGGAGGGAGGACCACATCAGGGAGGAGCTGCTGGCTGACATGGCCTCTGCACTGGCTGGAAAACTGGGACACATATATACAAATACATACAAATTTCAGACTTAAGACCAGTTAATTGGGGATGGCTTGTCCAACTGGGGACAAAAGCCGTGTCCCCAATTGGGAAAAAGCTGATTTTGGGGTCAGTGGTTAAGGTTAGGGTAAGGGTTAGGGTTAGGCAAGTAGTGGTTATGGTTAGGTTTAGGGTCAGTCTCCAGGAAATGAATCTATGTAATGTCCCCAAAAGTGACCATGGTCTGATATGTGTGTGCGTGTGTGCGTGTGTGCGTGTGTTTCTGTGAAAGAAAGTGAAAAAACAAGAATGCAGGATTCATTCAAGTGTTAAACGTGCAATTTTGAGTTTAAGTGCAAGGGTGCTTCTCTGCCTGAGGTATTTTTGTCACTCTGCTTGGTTCCCACTGTCCAATGAATTTACTACTGCTGGGTGCCTTTTGGTTTTCAACATGCCACAGATGCTTTTGGTGCTTTTGGATATCATGGTCACGCACACTTAATTTTCCTATTTTGAAGTGTTCTTTGACGTCTGTGTATTCTTTTATATTGGCCTGTGCCAATTTTCTTACTCTGCTCCAGTGCTCAGCCCTCCTCCTTCTTCTCTTTCATAATTTATAAGACATATCAAACTTTAAAGATGGTCAGAGAAAATGAACTAAAGTCATATTGGGACTAGAGTTAAGCAATATGGTTTAATGCTTTTTTCTAGAATTCTATATTCATGTGTAAAAAGCCTCTGAAACAGCATTTAGACAAATTATTTAACTATTTATTTATTTAAAATCATCTCTATTTTTAATTTACTAACTTTTTGCAAAGTTGTGGTGACCCACATTTTGAGGTAGACAAATCTTAATGGCCTGAAGTAGACAGGCCCTGTGGTTACCGAGAGACCATTCAACAACCAGTTCTGACCTTCAACAGACCAATCAGGTTTCTCAAGGACATGATGATGTATAAACTCAGCATAGGATAAAATACCACCTACTGGTCTGCTGTTCTGACACCAAGCCTGATCTCTGACCTGAGAAAGAGAGAAATTGGAATTAAAGAAACCCGTCAACCCAAAATGAAAATGCGGTCATGATCTTTAAGCTGATCTGGGAGTGTTCAAGGACCCTCCAGAAGGAGCTGGAGTACGTTGTTTGCACTGCTCTACTCGCTTTTTTTGGATTGAAAGGTGAATGTGTGGATGGATGAAAGGAGTCCTTATAATTACACACTACGAGTTAGGATGATTTGCAGCCAAACAAATGTAAAATCCAATATTTACCTCATTAGATTAAAAAGTTTCCACTGTCACTGTTGAATAGCCTCTTACTGTTAATATAAAAATAAATCCGAGGAAATGAGAGAACAGGAAATAAGAGGTAATTACTGGACTTTTGAACCCACAGTAATATTGTTTAGCAGTAAAGCACTTTTGGAAAAGCTTGACCCTCCCTGTCTGCACTAAAACCCGACACCAGCATTTTTCTGAGGCTGAACATGACATTAGCAGTGGCAGAAACACACAACTGAGGAAAAGCGTTTTTACATTTATCTACATGTCAGCGGACATATCCTGGGACATGTTGAGCTGATAGCCTCCCAAGGTTGTGTTTGTCTTGCCCCCTAGTGGTCAAAAATTGCTAAATGCAGCTTTAAGATTACAGTCCTGGTTGCTTAGGCCACACCTGTGTTTACTGGTGGTATGGCAAGTGTGTTTTAACAATTTTAACAAAGAGTTACATTTGAAATTACTAGTTGACTACGGGGGGTAGCAAACAGTAGCTACTCCTGCATCTGTTTACAGCGCAGCCAAACAAACAATGGGCTGAGGGAGCTAATTGCGTCACAATATTTCAGTAAAAGAGACTAAAGAAGACCATCAACACTGTCATTTAACAGAGTCATACTGAACTCATGATCTTACACATGATGTGAAGTATTTCTCAATTGCACTGTCTTTTGTGTCCCACCTCACGTCCAGTATGTGAATCTATTGTTTTCTGTGAATCATTTGTGTGTTGGTATACAATTTGAATTCTACAAGGGCAAGGTAGACTCTGCCAGTCACAATGAAAATCATCGTATAAACAGGCAATTAAAGAATGCAAATACATTGAATGGCTATTGCTCAGAAACTGCCAGCCATAAATACTAGAATCAAAATTGGGATTGAATATAATAATAATCTTAAGCATTATAACTTTAAAGATGGTGATTTATAAATATTGGTTCATATTCACATCTGAGCCGTAGCTGCATTAACCCACTTGGGAGCCCTAGGGCAAAAATGGGCTGCACCACCACTATCTTTCTGTGTATTGTGTATTTACAGTGTTTTGTCATCTTCATCTAATTAAATGAATTAAATGAGATTTATGAATATGTGCAGTGTGAGTACAATATAAACTCAAATAATTAAGGTATTAAAACACATTTTTTGACAAAGGGCTCTTCTACGTAACAGGGTCTCAAGATTAATGCAGGTCTCAAATAAAGGACCTTGTCATTTCAATTTCAGTTGAAATTGTAATTTAGTGGTGCATATTCCAAAAACAAATGTACAAATTATCAGGTTATCGCAAATCATAGACACAGTGGTTGGATATCCAGACTTATTTTTTTTCCAACCCACATTCTGCGAAGACTTGCCCTACTCTGCCTCTGATTGGCTAGTACTTGTTGCCTTTGTTAGTTAGGTTGGTTAGGTTAGGAATGGTTTGGGTTAGGGTAAGAATATCAGGGTCAGAGCCAATCAGAGGCAGAGTAGGTGCGGGTCTTCGCAGAATGTGGGTGGGAAAAAAAATAAGGCAGATATCCAGTATTGGCAATATATCATATTGGCTACATTGTAGCCTGTATTTATAGCTATGTTTGGAAAGTTGCAAACAGTGCCCCTTGTTGGCTAAGGGTTCATTTAATCAGTGTTGGCCTTCTGATCATTGTTGCATTCCTGTTTTTTAAACCTGCATTTATTTATTTATTTATTGGCTACCTGGAGGCAGTGGAAACAAGCTGTGAACACAACCTTACAAAGTTGATATGGCAAATGTGTTAGCCAAAAGGAGCAACATTAGCATTTATTTGGAGTCATGTTTCTGGTCAAATGTAGGTCCTAAATTCACAATCCTTTCAGCTCTATTTTTGGTCTCCACGCTAGCTCTTGAGGTATCTCGAGTTAGTTCTTTAGGTGCTAATTGCTCTAGCTAAATGCTAACTGTCTGCTAATTGTCTGCCATTTGGTGGTGGAGGGAGTGTACAGTTTTTTTTACCAAAATGGTTGGCTGCTGCTTCTAGAAACAACGCTAATGAGAGCAGGGAGACTGAATCAAAATATTGACTGAACACTCAAAAATGTGTTTTTCTTCTCGTTCCTACAGTTGGATGTTTGAGCTTCACTGTGCAGAATGATGTATGTGCAGAGTTTCACACTTGAAGGCTGTTTTCACATTCATCTGCTGAAAGTGGACAGTTTCTCTGTGCTCACTGAAAATCTGATTTTAAGAGGCGAGCCTATGAGCAGGATTTGTGACAACACAACTAGTTTGAAAGCCAATCCTGGTCCAGTATGCAACTTACACAAGTTTGATGTGCAAACTTGAAACCTCCAGTGCACAAACACTGAGAATGGACTTTACAGGAGACTTCTGAAGTGATAAATATTTACATATTCATAGACCCTGGATTTTTTTCATGAGGGAGAAGGAGTAGATGCCATTTTTAAGTATTTTAACAAGATAATTGAACTCTTTTGATGAAAAAACCATATCAGTCTTTTGAATTTCTCATTGCAACAACTAATATTTACCAAGGAAAGTTTTATAAAGTTTGGTCTAAGTTTCTGGTTTATATAAAGAAAGGAACCTAACAGGAAGTTAATATTCCTACAATTTGTTGTTTTGTTTTGTTTTTTTGCTGTTGTTGTTTATTTTTTAAGGAAAATGTGCTACCCCACACATAGTGCCCCCTTTTTTATTTTTCATTTGTCTCCACAGTTTACTGTTTGTTTGTTTTTTACTGTACTTGTAGCTAATTCTGTTTGCCCAGATTTATTTTGTTTTGTTTTCTTCTGTTTGTTCTGTTACTTATTTTTCATTGATTAACTGAAACAGCTGGTCTTGTGTTTCATTATGTTTGTATATATTGAAAAAGTTAATAAAAACTTTAATTACAAAAAAATCATATTAGACAAATTATTATTCAAAGAAGAGTACTTTATATATGTCACTGAGTGAGGGCAATGTTTTGTTTTGCACCTCATTGCAGCACAATGAGGTGCAGGTGTGTCAAGTCCCAAACATACAATTAAATGTTCTACATGCATCATGCAATAGATAAAAAAAAAGTCCACAACAATACAATATGTTAAAAGCACACATGATAAAAACACCATAACAAAATATGAACACCCATGCAATGCACATTATGCTGCTGTCACTCAGTGAATATATACATCTTAAAACATGTCTGGAGGGGATCTTTTAACTTTTTTGTAATACTTATACGTAAATGCTGCAAATAGGGTGTAAAGCAGTTTTGTGTTATTTATGTATTGAATCAATCAGGTGAAATTAAAGTGGAGATGTAGGGTTTCGCAGTCTCAGGGGAGGGACTGCTTCACTGTCTACTGACGCAGGCGGTGACAGCAATACGGAGCCAAGGGGACGCTACTGCGCATGCCCGCGTCCGAGACACTCACACACATACACAGAGAGAGAAAGAGAGAGAGAGAGAGAGCTCACCAGGAAAAAAGTGGCAAAGACAAAGGACTGAACAGCCTTTTAGGAAGGAGGCGAGAGCAGATTCACGTTTTTAAACCGGTTTATGACAGTCCAGCTGTGACACCACCGGCGGGAAGCGGCTGGGTAAGTGGTCGTTGAGAGAAAAACGAAGTTATAAGGCGTAAAGGAGGCGTTGTGGTTGTGTTTGCTGGAGACACGGGAGTCACGTAGAGTAGCCAGAAGACTTAACGACAGATCCCTGTTACTATCATGGATTAATAGCATCTGTACATGTATGTTTTTGAGTATAACAGCGGATATCCGTCCTTAATAAGAGCGTAAACCTTCTAACGTGTGTGTCTTGTTTTGTACGGGGCTGTTGTCATATTTTGCTAGCTAACTGAACAGCTTCCTCTATCCAGTTCAAGCTGCTGGAAATGTTTACCTTCTTCTCATTTTGGGGTCTGCTGACCAAGAGGAGATTGTAGCAGCTTATAATGTTATCTGAGCCATCTACCACTGCAAGCAGCGACTCAAGAACACAATCGAGCATTGCTTTAAAGTGGTGTTTAGCTGCTGATCAGATTGAGAAAGCAGTTTTAAAAAAATGTCACTTTGTGCTCTGCTAACTTGTGATGGGAATTTGTCCCTTTTAAATGATCAATTTGAAAAATAAGTTAAAGGAAAACTTCTTTTCTTCTTTCCAACAGTTTTTTTTTTAGACACATCAGCATCAAATCCCTGTCACATCTGTTCCAGTGGAAGTGAGGCTTCATGGTCAGCAGCCCGCTGATGGAAAGAACTGCACAGCTATAGGCTTTTGTGGACTGGATGGAAAGAGCTGTCAACACACACACGAACGCACGGAGGATGGAGGAAGTGGAAACGCACACAGAGCCACAGCAGTTTGACTGACAACGCTGATGACTGTGGCGTTGTTGGAGGAGTGATCTTTAATTTGGGATCATCTCCATTTGCGAGTTTGACCAGAAATCCCTCCTGGAGTTCCACTGTTTGCCCCTGCCCCCTCCCCCCTGTTGATCTGTCCTCACATCTATTCTTTAGAGGAAGCAGGTGTTTGCTGTGTTAAAACAGCCACAGGTCTCATTTACCTTGCATCCCCCACCTCCCCCCTCGAAACACACAAGCTCCTCTCTTCCAAGAGAGGTTGCCATGGCAATCGTTGTCATGATGCCGATGTAGCGTCCTGAAGGTGGTAGTTGTGGAGGTAGTGGTGGAGCTGGAGGAGGTGGCGGCGGCGGCGGCGGCGGCAGCGGTGACGGTGGTGGTGGTGAACGCCCAGGAATGGGAAGCGCTCCGTATCCAGCCGGTGAGTGGAAGGGGAAGGGGAGAGGCGGCCTGCAGGAGCTGGGCTGCATGCCCTGGAAGGTCAGCAAGCAGAAAGGAGGAGGAGGAGGAGGAGGAGGAGGAGGAGTGGGAGTGGGAGAGGTGGTGGGAGCAGAGGAGCGAAGGTGCAGGGATCCCAGGGACTCTCAGCAACAGCAGCAGCAGCAGCAGCAGGATCTCTCATCCTCCTCTTCCTCCCTCACCCCCCCAGCACCTGCCCAGCCCTCTCTAACACCTCCAGCTATTTATCATGAGAAGCAGCGGAGGGAGCTGTGCGCCCTGCACGCGCTCAATAACGTCTTCCAGGACGGGACAGCCTTCAGCAGGGACACCTTACAGGAGATCTACCAGAGGTAGAGTTTGTTTACTAAGCTGTACCAATATTTAACCTGTTTGCATAATATGTTGTGGATAAATCTGTTAAGTCTCTCTTGTCAACTCGATGCAGGCTTTCTCCCAGCACTCTGGTGACACCACATAAGAAGAGCATGCTGGGAAATGGGAACTATGATGTAAATGTCATCATGGCAGCCCTGCAAACCCGAGGGTTTGAGGCAGTTTGGTGGGATAAAAGAAGGTATGTCGCTGAAAACTGCCATGTCTGTTGGCTCTTGCACTACAAAAATGTAAGGCGGTGACTTTATTCATTTTTAGATTTTTTATTTTTTTTCACCCAATTGCTGATGGTGTCGCTGTGGTATATCTCTTGACTGCTGTCCTAGTTGTTTCCCTAAATGGTCACTATGAAGGTCAGGCAGACGCTGCCTAAACCAAAGAAAAACAATTTGTCTTCATCCCTCGTGTTCTGTGTCTTTTGTTACTTATACACGGTGACAGGAACATTTCAAACAACCATTGCCAGCTCTGATATCTGCAGTATAGGAGCATCCACTTAAATCGTAAAATGCAAATATAGGTAAGTATAAGTAAATGCTGTAAAGAGGCTCCCTATGTCCTCTTCTGCACCTCCGCCACCTAATCAGCAGGGTCTCCAATGATCTCTTTGATTAGTCAGCACTTCCATTAGTAGACAAACTGTCAGAGGCAGTTTTATCAGCATTTCTACTTCCCTCATTATCAGTCTTACATGACTGTTGACAAGAACATCAACCACAGCCTTGCTTTTATCAGTCAAGTGTTAATGTTATCAGAAAAGCCATATTCCTGTTTCTCTGTCTTTGCCCAAACAGGAACAAAATCACTCTACTCTTTTGGTGACAAAGACAACAATGCTACTCTCTGCTTTTGATTGGTTCAACACAGTAGGGATTGAACCTGTAGCCAATTCATGAAAGCTTTTACGTTTTTGCTGTTTTAAACAGTCAGTGGTGATATGTTTTAAGTTTCAAATCAGACAGACTACCCCTTAAACCTCACAGTACAAATAATAAGCCACTTCCCTGCGATGTATTGAAGAGTTCCTGCAAACGTGTCAGGAGAAAAGATGACAACTACTTTTTGGGTCAAAGTTATGTTTGTTGCTTGGTAATGTAGCTGCAAGCTGGGACTGGTGCGTTCAGGTGCTTGCGGGAAACTCTTGACATATTCGCACCACATTCACAACTATTATAACCACACAATTATAATGTAAATTTGATAAAACTCACAGAACTACATGTGAATTAAGAAGGGACAGATCATTGATTCTGCAAGATATTATGAAACGTGTTCTGGTACTTTTTTTTTTATACAGTGAAATGTTGTCTTGACACTGAAGCACAGATGTGTCAATCTTTTATTGCCACAGATGTTTTAATACTGAAACGGTTTTGTTGCAGTTCAGCCTTTTGTCAGTTTGTGGCTGAAATTTGAAGTTTGAACACTGAAATAAATGGCTGACTGGAATGTACATGACTAATCTAAAATGCATAGTGTGCTTTAGAAAATGGTCAACAGTAATGTAAGGATTATCGACTTTGTTGGTAATGGGTAAAAGAATTTCCACCAGCGTTACATATAGACAGCTTTTACTACAATACGTATTTGTCTACATTTCTCTATGTTTCTCATGGTCTCAGCTAAATAGAAATCTACCATAACTAGCTGCTGATCCTCTTGTCTCCCTGCTTCAACACAAAAGGGAAATTAACAAAAAATAATTGTTGCCTTTGTTCCTCCAGGGACGTAGGAAGCATCGAGCTGTCCAACGTGACGGGCTTCATTCTGAACGTGCCGTCCAATCTGCGCTGGGGCCCTCTGCGGCTGCCGCTCAAACGCCAGCACTGGATAGGAGTCAGAGAGGTGGGAGGAGTCTACTACAACTTGGACTCCAAGCTGCGTAGCCCTCAACCCATCGGCAATCCGGATGAGCTCAGGTGAGAGTGATGGGATGTGTGCTCACTATGACAGCGATGATCAAAAAATTGAGATTATCGTTTTGTTGTTTGAGACCGTTTTAAGACTTCGGATGATTGTGCCATAGATGTAGTGGATGTCTCTTATAGTATGCAGTCAATAACCTCTGTTACTTAGTTAACACACAGTAAAAGCCTTGAATTGGTTCACAGCTGGAAGACTTTCTACTGTGAGGCAGCTGCAGGAAGTGTTGAGTTTTCCTTTACAATTCACTAAATTTGCCAATATATACCATCAGAACTGCTTGTCAGATGGTACCTCCACAACTTTCCGACTTTAGAATTGGGGGGCTGTACCCAACAATTTCTGTAATTTTCCCGAAAACAGACAATCTGACATTCACACCCACTTCATGCAGCGACTTCGTGTAGCTCCGATCTGTGAGATAAAAGTCAGAACCGGAACGTTTGAGTGAAACAAAGCTGAAATAACACCAAATGCTACATTAGACAGGACTGAACGTAGCTCGTCATTTAGAAACGGCAACTTCTCCCTAGTTGCCTGCATGACCACATGTGTTCACTAAGTCGGTTCACCATGACGATGAACGCTGCTCAGTCGAAGCCATGCACCACCATCACCACCATTGCTTGTGAGCAGAGCCATGATTTTCCACTTTTGTCGTGTGGTATCCCCCCTACTGTGCGAATGCAATGAAAATAAAAATGAGCATGGCATTTCATAAGCCAGAGTTTCCCAATATATGGGTCAGGACCCCCACAGGATGGATCTAAGGGGTGAGATGATTGCTACGATAAGAAAATCTAAATTCTGTTATTTTGTGTGTGTTTTTTCAGCCTTTTCTATAATTGTTGCTTTTTTCTTGTGGAAAAACTGTAGTGTCGCAATATTATTCAGTAGTAGTAGTTGACAGTAGTGTATTGTGTATATTGCAGTGGATTGTTTTAGTGCCTATATTTTAACAGCCATTGTTGTTTAAAATCAACAATGGATCAAATGACTATGTGCAATGTGAAAAGGGTCAGTCAAAGTGACAGTGACAAACCCACAGAGAATTATAAGCTTACTCTGCAGTTCCCCTCAGCTCTATGGAGCATTTTAACATCTTTAAGCTCACTGTTTTGGTTTTTGGGTCCACAAAGTGCTGCTCTCATGCTTTCAGGAAAAAAAAAAGCTCTGATAAATCCACTGTATGCTATCTGCCCAACACCAAACCACAGACAGACAAAGTAGGTGACTAGCTGGTGAATGTAGCAGTTAAAGAGCCAGGCGTTTCCCTCAGTCTTTGGTGGAGACAAAAACAGAGCTAAAAGGAGAATGAAAATTGACAGAAACATGACTCCAAATGAACGCTTATGTTGCTCCGTGTATGCAGGATGTATAAATAGGCAGCTGTTAACAAACACATCCACCATAACAACTTTAAAGGTGATCATTCTAGTCATTCATGTGCTTTAAGTTGGTTGCACTGCCCCCAAGTGGCCAAAAAAGTGAATTAACGCAGCTGAAAAGCAGGTTCTCCCTTTGAAATAGTGACTGGTTTGGCATTTTTCTTCAGATGAACATAAACAAATTGCTCATCTTGCTTTTCAATATCATAACTATTGCCGTCCTGTTTGCTGTTGATTTTCCAACCCAGGAAGTTTCTCCGCCAGCAGCTGCGAGGGAAGAACTGTGAACTCCTGTTGGTCGTCTCAGAGGAAGTGGAGGCACACCAAACATGGCGGTCTGACGGCTAAGGGGTGAACCAGCCAATATCAGCTCCAACTGGCCCAATGGGCCCATCAGAGAATGAACGTGAGAAGAAGCGGAGGCGTGCACAGCCAATCACATGGATGCACACTTGCATATGTAATTTTTTCCCCCTTTTTTGGGTTTTGTTTACACGGCCATTGCTGGACTCTTATCTGATAAGATGCAAAGCAATGAAGGAAGCAAACACTTTACAGGGAGAATCAAAGAATCACAGTCCTTTACTCACAACACAGTTAAGACTTATAAGAAGTTATTATTAAGTTTCTGCTACTCTTGTGTTTTTATATATATATTGACTATTTTTCAATGTCAGTTTTGATCTGTTTTATTCTTTTTCCTTTTTACTGTTCAAGTTTCCAAAGTTATGGGAGCTCAGGCTGTATGGAAAATGCTGTGTTTATCTGTCTGTCTCCTTCAGTGATCCTGCCTGCTTCAGGCATGATGTTCACTGATGTGTCTTTGTGTTT
Source organism: Scomberomorus guttatus (assembly GCA_038419695.1). Lineage (NCBI taxonomy): Eukaryota > Metazoa > Chordata > Actinopteri > Scombriformes > Scombridae > Scomberomorus > Scomberomorus guttatus. Next base: position 17,882,383 of record CM076465.1, on the reverse strand, counting down.
CTGTCTCTCCCTTCATGTCATGAATCTCTCTGTGTCTGTATCCCTGTATCCCCCCTGCCCCCCCCCCCCCCCCCCCCCCCCCCACTCGTCCTACACTTTCACCAAAGCGTGCCCTTCCTCGCCTCAGTGTGACTCCATCTCACTCTTTCATATCACAGGTCAAAATCAGCGATTTTTATCACATATGCCAACTTTCTATGTCATCCAGTTCCCAGGCACAACTGGCACAGATTCGAGCTCATACTGTACAGTCTGTGCTGACACAACAGTTTTATATGGCAACAAAGCAATGCAACACCCAAGCCAAGCACTCCCTCTAGTGGATGTTTGTCTTAGCTTCCTTCCAAGGAAGAAGTAACTGCAGCATTCATTTAATCTTTTTAACTGTTCACATTCAAATGGTTACTATAAAGTAATGAAGTCTGCTCGTCCTCAAGGAAACAATGCAATACGAGAGAAAACCTCTTGTCTTAATTATTAAAAAAAAAAAAACTGTCCCAAAATATAAAATAAGATAAATTGGCCATATTTTGTGTTACCATGCAACGGTTACATGCAGTTAATAATTGATATTAGCATGATGGTTCATTCTTGGCTTTGGAAGAAGCAGTGAGCAAAACAATCTCAGTGTAAGGTCCATTTACTCGCTTGTTCTGGAGCTTTTGACTGTGTCACACAGTCCTCATCATGGAACTGTAGATATTCAAACTTTACTGTAGACTTGAAACAATTATTTGATTTATTGATTAGTCAATCAACAGAAAATTAATCAGCAACAATTTTGATCATGTATTAATCATTTAAGTCATTTTGTAAAACTCTTTCCAGCTTCTTAAATGTGAATAATTGCTGGTTTTCTGGGTCATCTTTGATAATAAACCAAATATTTTTGGGGTTTTAGACTGATAAAGGTCCAAAACCTGTTAAATATGTTAAACAGTTAAATATGTCAACTTGGGGAAATTGTGACAGTTTCCTGACATTTTATGGACCAAACTTAATTGATTAATCATGAAAATAAACGGCAAATGAATCTATAATGAGAGTAAGCTACGGTTCCATCTATGGCAAACTCAGTCTGCTGATGAAGACCATGTGATACAATCAAAAGCTCCAGAAAAAGCAAGTAAATGGACTATAAGTTTTGTTTTGCCAGTACTGAATGTGAGATATTGTTACAGGTCATATCACTACAAAGAAATATTATGTTTATTTGTCCATATCACCCACTCTTGCTTAATTACAGCCACAATAACTTCTTGCCGCAGTTGTAAAATGTCACCACACAGACAGGTGACAAAACACAGTTACACCGTAAGGGGTGACGCTTACTGATCGTGTTTGGGTTTTTTGGGATTTTTTTGGCTCCATACCACAGCAGCCCTCTGTAGCACAGGAGCTCAGCTGATCCCGGGCTCCTCCTCCTTCTCCTCCTCCTCTTAAACGTCTTTTGTCAAACCTGCCAAACACAGTTCTGAGAGGACATCCCAGACTGTCCCACTGAGTCTTAGTTAGTCAGCAGTGGTCTCTAACGTGCGAGGTTTCAGTCTGAGGAGGGGTTTGGTGATCGGTTGTGTGAAGGGAAGTTGAGAAAGAGAGCGGAGGTGGCGCCTGAGGAGTAAATCAAGTAGAAAAAGAAAATGTGTTCGTGTGTGCAGACTGGAAAGAAAAGTGAAAGTTGACTAGTGAGCACACGTCCAGCTAGACGTGTGTTGTGGTTGATTATTGTGAAAATGAGCCTTACGAGAGATTTGCTGTTGCTTTGAGATCTATCCGCTTAAAGAGAAACTGTTTATACTATTATACATGTATTGTCTTGTACTGACAGTACTGGCCTTAACTTGTTTACATAAAAAAAATGAATGTTCTGAAAGTTTAAGATGGGCTGTGCAGTTTGACACCATTTTTCAGGAGATTTATTCCAAAGCATCAATTTATTGTAAATTTAGAGGACAAAAAGCTTATCGGTTATACAGAGCAATCAATCTCTAATGATGTTGTCACTTTTGCAGCCAAGGACTTTACGTTATTTTCGATTGTTTGAAATGATTTTATAAAGACAAGATCACATGTTTTTCAACGGTGCATGTCTTTCCAGCCCGGTCTGTAGACCTTTAATGTCATATTATATCCAAGTGAACCTGCATCGAGACATCAGAGAGGCTTTCACTTGATTTGCTAAGATTTGTATCCAATCACATCACGACTAGTGTCTCACTTCATTCAATAATTGCTTTTTTTTTTTTTTTTTTTTTTTTGCCATGACAATCCATTCAGCCTTTAAGTAAGGAATCCTGATTGTCACTGTATTTTCTTTTTTATTATTATTATTATTTTTTGCATAGAAATAAAATGCTTATAATGGCACTTTATGTATAAGCTACAGTGTGGGTGTATTAAATGTCTCATTATTTCCTCTGCCAGGCTGATTGTGGTGTGCACATAAAGCAGAAATTCCCTTTTCTCAGCCTGGATGGGGATGTTTTGGTCAGTGGTGGAAAGAAACTAAGCATATTTACTCAAGCACTGCACTTAAGTACCATTTTGAGGTGCTTATATTTCCACTTTATGCCACTTTATTCTCCTACTTCTACATTTCAGAGGGGATACTGTACTTTTTACTCCTCTACATTTAGGTGAGAGCTGCAGTTACAAGTTACTTTTCAGATTTAAGAAATTACATTTAAAACATATGAAAAGCTTAATAAATACTATGCATTGCTGAAGATTAAACCAGTGAATTCCATCCTTTTTGGCTGGTGATCCCTCACAAAAAAAAAAGCAATGTCTGGTTGGGGCTCTTTGTCACGTTTCAGATCTCTTGAGTTGTTTGCACTTCCATCAGAGAGTGATCTTCCCTCTAAACTTCTCAGATGGTTTCATTTAAAGAAGTGTTCAAGGCCCAAAGAAGTCAAATTAGATACAAGTCCAAAAATGAATACAAATTTGTGAAGCAGAACTTGTTTTTCTTCTTTTTCTACCCCATTCATCATCTCATGACCTACCAGATTTATCATGTGACCCTCACGTGGTGGAAAGTAACTAAGTACATTTACTCAAGTACTGTACTTAAGTACAATTTTGAGGTACTTGTACTTTACTTAAGTGTTTCCATTTGATGCTACTTTATACTTCCACTCCACTACATTTTTTGCTTGTGACGTCTTACAAAAAGCAGTGTGTAGTCGGGGTCACATTTCAGATGTCTATGAGTTGTTAACAGCTCCACCAAATAGTGATTTTTTTTCCTCTAAACTTCTCACATGGTTTCATTTCAATAAATGTTCAAATGATCCAATATTTCAGCAAAAATCAAACATTTGAGAAAAAGACCAAAAACTGAAAACAAATTTGTGTATCAGAACTTTGTTTTTCTTCTTTCCTCTCCCATTAATCATCTCACGTCCCCTCAGATTTATCCTGTGACCCTTTGTAGGGGCCCGACCCCTAGGTTGGGAACTACTGGACTAAACTAACTGTATATAAAGTAGCTGCTTACACACTGATGCTTCAGTATTAATAATCTAATGATGTCATATATATTTTTACATTGCTGTATTAGTACTTTTACTTAAGTAAAGAATCTGAATACTACCTACTACTGTAGGTTAGAAACTACTCGACTACACCACAAACTACACAGTAGTTAAAACTATCTCCACCTCAACCTGCTGTAAAATGCTACTTTTTATTTGATGCATCAGTATTATCAAACTAATAATGTCATATATATATATATATATATATATATATATATTTATATAAAATAATATATTAGTCACAGGGTCCATTATGCATAATGGGTACTTTTACTCTTGCTACTTCAAAGTTCCCCTCCACCCAAACATGCGTTGTACTTCTTGTTCCTTCACTGAGCTTCACTGTGCAGAATGACGTATGTGTTTGACAGTAGAAGACTGTGTTCATGTTTATGTGCTGAATGGGGAACGTTTCTTAAATCTGAGTTTAAAACATGTACATATATATGTACAAGATAATTGAACTTTTTTAAAACCATATCAGACACTAATTATTATTCAAAACTGTTTTTATATGTTTTAAAACATGTGTAGAGGGCATATAAGATTTTCCACTTTTGAATGCCAGATTTTCCAGACATGTTTTAAGATGTATAGAAAATACTCTACTTTGAATAATGTGTGTCTGACAAAGGTTTTTTCACAAAAAAAGTTAAAATTATCTTGTTAAAATCCTATTACGTCTCCCTCATTAAAAATCCAGAATCTATGGATATGCATATATATATATATATATATATATATATATATATATATATATATATATATATATATATATATATATATATATATATATATTTCATTGCAGAAGTTGAACTGCTGGACAAAAGATGTTTCCTACATCACTGTAAAGTCCATTCTCCGTGTTTGTGCACTGGAGGCTTCAAGTTTCCACATCACACTTGTGTAAATTGAATATTGGACCACAATTGGCTCCAAACTAGTTGTGATGTCACAAATCCTGCTAGAAGGCCCATCCCTTAAAATCAGATTTTCATTGAGCAGAGAGAAACTTTCCACTTTCAGCAGATGAATGTGAAAACAGCTTCTAGTGTCAATCATGCATCATTCTGTATAGTAAAGCTCAAACATCCAACTGTAGGAACAAGAAGAAAGACACATTTTTGAGCGGAGGAGGACTTGAAGTAAATAATTTAAGTACCTCTTCCAGGACTAGTTTGGTATCCCTCCACACCATGGATGTATTATATATATTATATACCCATGATCCACATACTGACTGATGAGGATGATGAAGCACCCGGTGGCGCGCGCGCGCGCGCGCGGGGGGGGCAAGGGAGCGCGCTTTTTGGGCACGGGGCCGCGCGAAGCGGTGTGCAGATGTGTCGCAGATTTTGTAAAGTCACTGGACGCACAGAAAGACTCAGCACAAGGAAGTCTCTCCTGATAAATGGGCCTCAAACTGTGAGGAAAACCAGGCGGCTGAAGGGGGAGAGACGCGGAGCAGAGGACGGAGCCGAGGGACCGCTGTCATAAGCAGTTAACGTTAGCTTAGTTTGTGGAGCAGAAAGACGCTACTTTAACGGACGGCGGCGTGCGCAGAGATGGAGCTGTCCGCGATAGGAGAGCAAGTGTTTGCTGTGGAAGCAATCGTCAAGAAAAGAGTTAGAAAGGTAACGGCTTGACATTTATTTCCCCCCAAAAAAATGTATCAGTCCATTTTGCTGCGGGACGCTGTCAGCGTCTGAAGGAGACAGTTTAACACATGATTTTAGAGGAGAGGACGCTACTTTGGATGCTAATGAAAGCTTGAGAGATTAAATGAACAGAATTGCGCGACTAATCTGGTTATCTAATTGTCGTTGAGAGGGGGGGGTAAGCCAGAGGAGGATGTGTCTTTTAATGTAACGTGGAGTGTGTTGTCATTGTCAGCTTAATATGTCAGGTGTTTGGCTAAAGAGGCAGGAGGAGGGACACGTTATCACCCAAACACCTTCGTTTTTGGGCCTGTTCGCTCGCTAATTGGGTTACAGTCTAAGTTACCATATGGTGTTGACAAATGCAGGTGCGTAGCTACAAATCGGGGCTCCCCCAGAGCCAGAGGGGCCCCTGAAACCCCTCTCTGTTTTACAATAGTTTCCCCACCACTGTTACTGCTATGACAAATATCTCTCTGAACAACTTAACACTGATAAACTCTTTACATGTGAAGGAGTAGACGAAATAATTTAAACACAACGAGGAAAAGGAACTAGTTATAAGCACAGATATAAAGCTAGGCCGTATAAACACTTTAACATGTGCTTGTATGAGACAGTTGATAGCTATAATAGTGATAATGGTGTAATAGCAGCTAATATTCATCTCAATAGTTTCTCATATGTTACCTCTGCAGCTGCAACTAACAGTTGTTTAGATTATCAATTAGTCTGTTTAAAACTTTTTTTGGTTAATCAATTAGGAGTGTTGTCTAAGATATCCATCACAGAGCCAAAAGTGACTTTTTTAAATTGCTTGTTTTGTCTGACCGACGGTCCAAACCCCCCAAAAATATTCAATTTAAAATCATATGAAATAGAGAAAAACTTTTTAAATCTTCACATTTTAAAAGGCTGCAACCAGCACATGTGTGGCATTTTGCTTGGTGAATGAATTAAACGGTTAATTGATTATCAGAGTTGCTGCCAATCAGCTGACTGATTAATTGAGTAATCATATCAGCCCTAATGTAAACAGGATCAGTAGCCGCAAGCTGTATGCAACCAACAGGATTGGCAAGATAGACAGTACAGTACATAGGAGGATGAGCGATACTGCTAATTGGTGTGCAACATAATTAACCCAACTACTGTAATATTGTTTGACATTTACTTAATGTCATCTTGTCTCTACATAGAGTATAAAGTGAAAGTTTAGTAGACACAGAATGTACATAGCCCACTTTTAGACTAACTGCATCAGCATAGGCGCAGTGTTGAAACCACATCTATACAGGAACTCTAATTTTAAATCAGGTTAGGTTATAACCTATATACTGGGTATTACCCTGATATTGCTGTTAGAGGAGGATTACTCTACTTTTACTGCATTTTTAGACAGTTATATAAAGAAGGAGGTTAAACTCTCATCCGGATTCTTAATTTCCACAAAGCCAATATTTGCACATAATATTTAGTTTACAGGTAAAACTAATTATGTAATATATGCTGAAAGTTATGGAAGATATGGTTACTTTTTAAGTGTTATACGTCTTATGTCTCACCCAGTATACAGTACATTCATGGCCTCTTTATTGCATATGGAGAACTGGGTGAGTAAAATGAAGTCGGGAAGAGTGGTGACTTCACCCACTGAGAATACCTTTGAGAGCTCGGAAGTTAACAGTGGATGATGTCACCGAGGATGACTAACTCTGAGTGGCTTGGCTGCTAAATGGAAGACATACATTACATTTTACAATATCTGTTAATTATGGATATTGCCCGATGGCATGGCAACATCCTACGCATACAGTAAGCTCCATTCAAAGTCAAGAATATACTGGAACACTGGCTTTAAATACATTTTTCAAAAAAAAACAAAAAAAAAATCACCTCCAGGAATAGATCATCAGGCAGGAGACCACTCATTTTCCAGCAACAAGTTATGTTTTTTTTTTAAAGTTTCTGATTTGTCCTTACTTACCATACCCTGCTGTCAAGTAATGTACTGTATCAGTATAATTATGCAGCTTATACATGTATTATAGCATTCATTTATAACTCTTGAAATTTTGTTGGAAACTTTCTTAGAGACTGTAATCTTCTCTGGTCTGAGTGTGGTTAGGTCTAAACAGGAAACAAGTAAGCATGTCTTCTCCCACAAATGATGCGGCCAATCATTAACAAGATGCTTCACCCCTGCAAGTTTCATTGAAATATTAATCAGTGTTGAGGCGATTACAGCCTTTCAGAGTTTGACATTATGACCATAACACCCTAATCAGACTGAAATCTAACCTGTAGCCTCTGAGATATCATATTGTATCTTACAGTTGTGTGCTTTGACCGAAGCACCTTCATCATCCCAATCAGGATACACTTTTTAACAGTGGAAAACACAAATTCCTTCCATTTTTTTTATCAATATCAGGCATGTAGCATCTGCGATAAGGCATCGCCCAAGTCTTAAGATGGCATTAAAAAGGCTACGGTGTATACTGTGATGTTATTTCTGACATGAACTTCTTGTCTGAGGCTGCTCTAAATGTCCACAGGGGAATGTGGAGTACCTGTTGAAGTGGAAAGGATGGCCTCCAAAGTGAGTATGTAAACTTGATCAGAAGGATGGATGGATGACATGAAATGTGCAAATGTGCATCATATTCACACTGACACGTACAACAGATTATACATATGTAAAAAAGCACCATGGCCATATGTAAAACAACTCCAAATCAGAAGTATATGCTCTTTATCAACAATAATACAGCATAGCATGTGTACAGAATGCTGTCAGATGACTGATGAAAAACTGAATTTATTAACAGCTGTAGAAGATATTGAAAAGTTTGATTTTATTTAAAAAATGACTTCACAATATGTTTAAAAAACATTTTCTTTCACATTTTGTGATTAAAAAGTAATGATTGGTTGACTTTCTGTAGGTGATATTCTCCACTCTGACCGTTTGATCAGCACATAGTTATTGTTTGAGTGGAGAAGATGGAGCCATTGTGTGAGCCCCTTTTTCAGCCAACACATAGTGATTACCTAGAAAAGTGCACTCAGTAGAGTGCAGATCTCCGCCAGGTGTGTACAGTCAAGATGGCGGCGAAGATAACAGAAACAGGGATTTATTCATCTCGTATCGTGCCTAACTTTAGTGGATCATAACATATCGGGTATGGGATTAATCTGCAGATGCTCCGGTTCAAGATGAGATCAAACTTTTCTCTGGATGTCAGTTTTTGAGCCACGACAAAGGCCAAAATGTGGCCTGCAACAGACTAGGTAAGACTTGTTTTTAGCCTAGCCGATTGCTGGAAATGCCTTTTGCTATGTCGTAACGCATATCGTAAAATTTGCGAGGACTGCTGAAAAGATGGAAGTCTAAGCTTTATGATAGGCTCATGAGGAATCATCAACATTTATTTGAATTCACAAAACAACCCGCTCTCAAGGTACCGAAATTTGGCACCGATTGATCTAACATGGCAACAAGGAATGATTGGTTGTTCCTAGCAGAAACAAGATCCCAAACTGAAGCAGTTGTTCAGTTGATCCCTTGCAGCCGCTACCGGCCCGTTAAGAGGAGGGAGGAGCAGTCAATGGTGTTATAAAATATGTTTTTCAAAAATTGTGAATCATCATAACCACAAGAAGTCCTTGAACATACAGTCATGTGCAACAAAAAAAATATTAGGCTGATGGGTCCAGTAGTATGCGAGATTAGCTGCGAACAGATGCACACACGGACACACAGACACACACACACACGACCAAACGCGTGATCCCCTCCAGGCTTAGGCCTGGCAGAGATAATATGCATCTTTTTTAATGGAAAATATCAAAGGATGCCACATTAATGGACAGACTGATTTAATTAGCTGACTGAATGCATTAACAAATGAATGAAGGCATTAATAGAAAAAGTCTTTTATTTACTTTTTTTGTAATCTGTCACAGGTACAGCACATGGGAGCCCGAGGAACACATTCTGGACCAGCGTTTAGTGCAGGCCTATGAAGAGAAGTAAGGTTCCACTCAACATGTAATACTTGCAAGATGGAAAGCCCAGAAGGTCTGACACATTGTGGAGCAGGAATGTGCAGACTAAAGAGGTTTTCTTACATGTTATTAATCATAAAGGAGGTTTTGAATCAGCAGACCAAGACCCAGATACAAGACCTCTCTGCTACTTTTTTAGTTTTTTAAAAGATGTAATCAAATTGAAAGGATTTGACATGACAGAGTTTTATGTTTACATATTATGTCCTGTGAAAGATTGAGCCAATGTAAACACATTTGGACACAAGAAACGTGTAATATGTTATGTTAAAACTGGGCCCGAAGTTAGTGCTTACAGTCAGTGAATACATGTTTGCAACGTCAGCCTGTTAACAATTTGCTTGGCTTTCCTAGAGAGCAGAGAGACAGAGCTCTGGGTCACAGGAGGAAAGGATCCAAAGCCAAAAGACTCTTACTGCAGGTAAAGTTCAATAAAAAAGTTTGAGACAGTTTTTTCTAGCAGACATAACTTCACAGTGGTTCATACTTGCGTGTGCAGCTCTCTTTCCATTTTCCTTTCCTTGTTGGACACTGTCCAGCGATTCTGCTTGCAGTCTCTCAACTTTAGGTTGTTTGCCTTTGGTAACCCACCACCTCACTACTCTCCTTTTTTGGACAATTATCCAAATACTTGTTATAAAATGATTTAATTCTGCTGTACATGTTTTTCTTTTTGATCTTGATGCAGAATACGGTCTACACCATGGACCTCCGCAGTGCTCACAAGACTCCAGAGCAGCCTCCGCCTCGCCTGCGTCTCTCCCTGACGCGCTCCCTGGTCCCCGAGGACGAGGATCAGCCCTACAGTCCCTGCAAGCACGCGCCACGACCGCAACTGGCACATCGCAAAAGCGTACAGACGAGGTCACAGTTCAGGTTCTTCAACTCAAACCCCCCAAGTCCTACACAAGAGGACTGGAAAAGCGGGGGAGAGGAAGAGGAAGAGGAGGAGGAGGACGACGACGAGGAGGAGGACAATGTAGAAGATGAGGAGGATATGGAAGAGGAGAAAGAGGAGGCTGAGGAGGAGGCAACAGAGAAGAGCAGAGGCATTCTTGATGGTAAGTGTGTCAGTCGGTCAGCCACTAGACTCTAATCACCATCATGACCCAGTTTACTTGAGTCTGTGTGAACCTCTTAGTAGGCACTGTCAGACTCTTTTCACTGGGCATGCAACCAAAAAACATTAAACTTCCTCCATCCTGAGCTGACTGATGAGAAGATTATCCAGAGGATGAATCCTAATACTTGTGGTGATCCCCTGACTTTACCTCTAACGCCACCATGAGGTTGACATCTGTGGTTCACAGCGAAATGTTGAAAGTTGAAAACTACAGGATTGCTGTGAAATTTGCTACAGACATTAAAGGTCCCCAGAGGATAAAATCAAATAACTCTGACAATCCCCCTGACTTCTCATGTAGTGTGATATTCACTATTTTGGTTTATGACCAAATTCCTGCAAAACAAATTCTCATCGGCCTCAGCTGAACATTATACCTGCTAAACATCAACACGTTATTATTGTCAGCGAGCGCATGTTAGCATGCTGATGTTAGCGTTTAGCTCAAAGCTGTACAGCCTCACAGACATGCTAGCATTACCATAGATCCTTAGTCTTGCTGCATGTTTGGATTAGCTGATTAGGTGTAAAACTATGACAAATAAATAATGTTTGGCTTTTAAATCTACTGTGATTTAATCTTTTTTATTCAATAATTCAGGCCTCCCTGTCATGTTAGAAACACTAATAGCTGTCTGTTCACGCTGCCAAATGCGTCCTATCTGCTTTTGTGAGTTTACAATATCTATCAGAGCAGAGATAATCTGTCCAGGTCAGTCCAGGGAGGTTAACTCAATAACAGTACACGTGATAGGCTTGATGCAATCACTGTCAGACTGCAACTCTACCCTTTTCTCCTTCTATCTTTCTCTCCCTGCCTCATTCAGGACAGAAGGGGACAGAGGAGTGGAGCTCTGCTATTGGGCCGGACGAGGTCACTGCAGCAGAGAAGCCGGACATCGTCTGGAGACCCGTCATCGGTCCGGGAGAGGTGACGGTCACAGACGTCACCATCAACTCCCTCACAGTGACTTTCCGAGAGTCGCAAGTGGCCAAAGGCTTCTTCAGAAACTGGGGGCTGGAGGTCTGAATGGGGTGAAGTGGGGGTGGGTTGGCGGCGGGGAGGGCACGGCGGGAATGGGTTGGAGGCACTGGCTTTTCAGTGTGTGAATTGTGGTTGAGGGTCAGCGTTGGTGTTTCATTCCCTCTCTGCAACCTCTCACTCTGCTCTTCCACCTGCCAAATACTTCCAGTCTGGTCAGTGGTTCGTTTACATGCACACCTGGATATAAACTTATTTAGGTTGAGCTGCTCGCGTGCACCTTTGATACGTTGGGACTTGAATTGGTTGTGGTTTCTATGAGTAAAAAACATACACAACTCTAATAAACCCAAACATTTTCTCCACAGGGAGAAAGTCAGCTGATTAGAACAGAGATCCAACAGAAACATCTGGCGACGAAGTAAAACTGTGTATCGTCATGCTAAATATTAGAATTAAACTTATATTTTGGCTTTTTGACTCTAGAACAAAAGATGTGACCCAAGTCACCAGGCTCTTTGCGACTGTGGTGCAAACCCTGGTGCTAGAATACCTTTAGCAGAGAGTCAGTTCAGTTGGCAGGACTTGGGCCAGCTGTGGGCCAGTGGCAGCCCGATGAATCTTCCATTGTCAAACAGTTGAAAATGTGTCTACGGTAAGTAGGCAAAGAGATTGGTAACTCCCTTAAAAAGGGTACGAGTCACTATCATTATTAATCTTTAATCTTTCACTCATTAATCTTTGATTTGTTGGTACTGGTTAAAATGTGCAGACATGGTATATTATGTTTTTTGCATGGGTCTTAACTTTTCCACATTAAAGGTACCCTGTGGAGTTTTCTTCTAAACACAGTTATGTTTAAATTCAGTGTTTCTCACCAAAATGCTTTGTAGGCATCCTAACAAGCAGGTTGAATGCACTTTATTACCCATAAAACATTTGCAAAGCCGATTTTTTTTGACTAAATTGAACCCTACAATGTTGACATCCTGGTCTTCGTCTTCCACGCCATTTGCTGGCACATCGCTACTTGTCGTGACACGTTTCCGCCACCTGTTGATCAGTGGAATAGTGCAGAACCGGCAGCAGACCTGTGTAGCACATGACCCACATGCTTGTGCGCGTGCACACAAGATACAAACAAAACGGGGACACACATAAAAACACTGCTCCACAGCGCTACTAGTGGTCCAAAATTCCACCGGGTACCTTTAAAGCGGTTAATGAGCCTCATGCATTAACGTCTACTTTCATTACAAGTTTGCCATGCTAGAGTCAACAGACACTCACATTTGTAAATTTCATGCGAAACCTTATTAAATAGCAGTGGTGAAAGAAGTACTTATATTCTTTATTTAAGCAAAAGTAGCAATACCAAAATTTAAAAATACTCCATTACAAGTAGTCCTGCATTCAAAATGTAACGTAACAAAAAGTACAGTAGTATTATCTGCAAAATGCTTTTAAGTCTCAAATGTAAAAGTACTCATTATGCATAATGGCCCCTTTCAGAGGTTTATGGTTCTAGATATATTATGTTATTGGACTATTATTATTGAGACATTCAAATGTAAGCAGTATTTTAATGTTGCAGCTGTTGAGCTGGAACCATTTTAATCTACTTTATACAGTGTTGAGCATTTTTATCTATTACAATACATCATATTTCATAAGATGATGTGTTTTGTATTAAACATTTTAATGTGTAAACTAGGAGAAACTACAATTTCCCCTCAGAATAATGGGAATACTCAAGTAAAGTGCATGTACATCAAAAAGTATAGTTTTTAGTAAATGTACTTCGTTACTTTCCACCACTGTTAAATAGTAACTACAGTCATCAGATTAATGCTCGTGTGTTATACTATAAAGCAGCACAAAATTGAAATGGAAATTCTCAAGTACAAGTTCCTCAGCATTGCACTTAAGTACTTGAGCAAATGTACTTTGCTGCTTTCCACCTCTAAATATGAGTATATAACGCCTACACAGTAAAGACATTTATACTCAATCATGTAAAACCAGGTAACCTGAATAATCATGTGAAGAAGAAGAAGAGTCCTCTGTGCATGTAAACGTAGCCACTGTTTTCCACATCTCTCTTCCACACTAAGCTTACCGTTCAATACTGGACTCAAACATACAGTAATATTGTACATACTTCAAACTACAGTGAGGTGGGCATAGCTGTCAGTCCCACGCTAACATGCAGTGCTGTACCTGTAAACACATAGACTGTTACTACCTGTACAACACGTGGCTTAGTCCTGTATGCGTTTCAAAATCCTCTGATGATTTGAGATGATTTGATCCGCCTGCATGCCTTTCTCCTCCAGTACAGTTATATCAATGCAAAGACGTGCAGACTTCTCTGTCCACCCAGCTCTCAAAACACCATACAAGTGAATCTTGTACCAAAACCAGAAACGAGACGAGGCTTGATGACAGAATGTACTATGGAATTGCACTGTATTCACATCAGATGGGTTTGTGTTTCCATCAGGAGCCTTTTTGAGTTTGACCGTTAGGGTTTTAAACGCAGGTATCAATGCTGAGATTTCATTCTGAAGTCGTTAATACCTGATAGTTTGTGCAGATATTCAAATCTTCTAATTAGGTCATTTTCATGTCTAGAAGTGACGTGATGAGATTTCAGTGTTTAGCCCTGAATTTAAGTCTTGTGAAGGTTGATTTAGACAATAATCAGACAATAAAACTGCCCACTGAAGTCCAGGCTAACAAGTTTAGTTTAGTTATTTTTATATATTTTATCAAACATACCATATAAATGTATTCAGTCATTACCTATTAGAAATTCAGGATTTAGGATTGTAAGTCAACTTGATATGAAAATCAAATTGCACACTTAAACCTTGCTTGAGATAGGTTACTCATCACGGCTCCATTTATTTATTTAGTTCTGATGTTGTCATGTGGTAGTGCCGTTGCAAGCAGGCACCGTTTTGAAAACTCTTTGTGCAGCTGGCTGCTAAAATACATCTGCTTTAAAAAGATATATGGTTGTAAGATCCAAACCATAAGAAGCTTCAACAATATGTAAATGATCATGTTAGTTTAGTAGTTTTTGCCTTACTGTAACTTTGGGGTTGGAACATCTTACAAGAGGTGGCAAGATTAATATAGTACATGGCGAGATGCTTGCCCAGGTAGGAAATAAGAAAAATCTGAATTCTGATACACAAATTTATGTCAAGTAAACAATCTGAGAGGCAAAAATCACTCTTTCTTTGAACAACTCACAACTTATAGACATGCAACATATGACAGCAGGGTGCAAGGAGATGTTGCGTCAAATTAAGGGGTAACAAAAAAAAACTAGAAAACAGAACTACTGCTCTAAGCGTTGGATGTCGGAAATTCCCAAAGGCACTTAAATGCACCAACAAAGAGAGCTTTCCAAACAATCCGCTCACGGCATTGCATTATCATTCGATTATGTAACAGACTAAAAAAGTAAATGCAACTGAATGTTCACTGCAGTGTCAAAGTTTGGAGTTAATACAGCATCAAAATCAGGTGTCAGTAGATTATATAGTATAAATACTGAAAACTGCCTTAAGGTTAGGAAATTAATCTAAAAACTTTCTCCTGTGTGTTTTGGAAAAATGGTTATCAGTAATGTAAAGTATACGCAGTTTGGAAATGAAGGGTGAAAAACACTTAAAAATTAATAAATTAATAATGATAATTACTTCAACAAAAACACAGGACAATATAAAAATGTGTAAATTAAAAGTGAAATGTTTACCCAAAGCTTTACAGGCTAATTTCATGTAACTGCTGTCAGGGATAAACACTGAAATCATTTAAAACTACAAGGCCAACTCTGAGCCCAGTACGTCGGTCTAACCCTGCTGGCTTCCTGCCCAGTGGACACAGGAGCTGATGTGATGTGTCATGTCTGTGGAATCTCCCACAGCGGCGTCCCATTGGTCAGAAAGTTGTTTATCCCCACAGTGAGGATGATGGGCGAGCGTCTCGTGATCCCAAAACTGTCTGTGTGTGACAATGAAGCTGCAGGGAATGGAAGTGCCTGATGTTGCATAATTTTGTTGTTTTGTCTGTGGAGCTTTTAGGGCTCATGTTGCTCTCTATCCTACACACACACACACACACACACACACACCATTACTGTCCCAGCTTATTTGGTTTCTGTATGAATGCACGATCCTCCTCTGATGTTATTAAGACTTGAAATATGAGGAGACACTAAAGCAGAGGAAGCAGGAGGGACAGTAAGGAGAACACGTATTTTTAGTCGTTATTTTTCTACATTGACCTGAATGTATATTTATTCTTTAAAGGAGATACCTGTGTGTTTGTCACGCTGAACAGAATCGTTTTTATACAGTTTGTGATAACCGATGCCATATCTGAGTGTACCGACATGACAAAAACAAGCACCTAGATTTTGACGTCGCCTAATGTGGTCGCTTGTGCTGCTTTCGTCCACCACCAAGCGAGGAACCTTGCACTTTATTGTGATGTAAACCTGCACATTACCTGCTCCTGTCTACAGAAGTGTCATTGTGTATAGAATATTTCTATGGTAATATTAAAATAAATGTTGCTCATGTTTAATATCATTTTTATCTGACTTATCTCACTTTTTCACATTAACCGAGGTGTTTTCAGTTACGAATGGATGCAGCTGTGTCCAGAGATTATTACAGATTTACAAAGTGTCGGCATCAGTTTAACGCCATGAGTGAACTTTTTAAAAAGTTCAACTAAAATATAAGAAACTTCAGAACTGAAACTGAGTAATTATGACCCCAGAAATCACACACAAAATAAGTTTCACCTAAAGCCTTTAAATCCTTTTAGGGACTGTATGAAAATTATTAGGCAGGGAGGTCAGAAAAGGGGTGGGGTCATGTATTTTTTCTTTTTTCTTTTTTTTTAAGGGAAGGTAGTCTGACTTTTTTGGGAGAGCTTTTAGTCACCCCAAATTTATATTTCAGCCTGCTTGTAAGATTCTTTTTATCTTTAAGAAAAGATCAAATTATGACTTTAATGTGCATCATGGGTCATAATGATGCGTTTTGCCATAATGTAGAAAACAAACCTATTACTGTTTCAGGGCCTAATATTTCCCAGCACAGTCAACTAGCTAATAGCGCCAATATTTAATTTGTGAGACACACAAGGACATGTGGGTCTTTATCAATATTAGTGATTAAATGTTATGTCTACTAAGTGCATTCCTCCTTCACTTTGCTAATCATAACAAAGTTTTAAAAACTTAATGTGTCATATTGAATTGGCCTATGTTATAAATCAAGTTTAGCCTTTACTTATCTAAAACAGTGTCTAGAATATTCCTAATTTTATGTTTGCCATAGATTTGGAATTTTCTAATTCCACTTCAAATGTAAAGTATTATTCCATTATTATGGTTTAAATTACCTTACGTGACCTTAAATTCTTTATTCGTTTGCCTTTTAGTTAATGGTGAAACAAGTTGTACAAACTCAGTATTTTATGAGATATTAAAAGGGGGTGTTGCAGGTCCCCCCCAAGTCAAGGGGAGGGCCCAAAAAATATATATTAATAATGCAGAGGGTCTTGATTCTTTAAAAAGTGAAACTTAAGATTTAACCCCCCCTCCCCACCCCAATAATTTTCATACAGACCCTTTTTTCCCCCATGTATTCCAACCTATTTCATAATTTATAAGTAAAATGTAAAAATATTTACTTTTCCTGGATCTGCAGATCCTGAATTTCCATTGACTGATGCTCAAATGTGTCCTTTCTTCATGTGCAAATAATATCAATCAATAGCAACAATCAAGTATTTTTCCAATGGTACAAACATACTTTATTGTACAATTAATTTATTGGCAAAAAACAATCAGACCACCAAAATAACTTAAAAAAAAGAAACTAATGAAAATGGAGCAACAGTTATTTTTGCTTTCTCTCAGCAAGCACCAAAATTGTTAACAAGAGGAACGAAAAAGTGGTCAAAGATTCCATTTGAATACTAAACAAATATTTAAATAGTCTTATTTCCAGTCTCTTTTTAGGAGAAGAAATGATAAAAACAAAACTATTTGTTCAGTTGCCATCAGTTTGTACAGTGACTCAGTATGTTTACATCTATATTCATGTACATGAAACATTTCTTCAAAAAGGATGGTATAATATACTCCACGGCCTCCCCGGGGCAAACTGAATGACTGTCTGCAGTGTCTTTTTGCATCACCATAACATCTTTAATACAAAACAAAACATGTTTTATCTAATAATTCCTGTAGCTTCAAGTTTTATTTCCAAAAAATAAAATTAAATAATATATCTATATATAAAAGACAGTTTTTCCTTGTTTTTTCTTATAAAATAAGTCTCAAGATATATTGCCACCTGGTTCTGATGCGTTCCCTCCCCATACCCAGCAAGCCCAACCTTTTGAGAAAAATAGTGAGCATGTGAATATTGTGTCTTCAGTCCTCTCCATAAAAAGCTAAATGACCAAATTTAAATTCTTTCACATCACACCTCTAATCAACCCCTGCCTCGGCTTTACTTTGTGCGGCTTTCAACGTCTTAAGTTTTGAGATTGTTCAGGTGTGTGACTTGTTGCAATAACCCCTCCCTCCCTAAAACCTTGTCAAAAATACACAGAAAAAGGCGCATTGGTGCTTGTGACCTACTACACCTCATACTGTACCTTTTAGAAAATATCTCAATACTGTACAGTAGCTCAGGAGTACTTTTGTAGTTTTTACAGATACAGCAAATATCCAATCAAACAAGAGGGGAAACAAGCAGCAGAAAATAATTTCTCTCTGCTCATAAGGTTTTAAAGTATGTACAGTTCTTTTTACATCTTTCACTTTCATTACAAAAAAAACAGTATCTAAGTCCACCATTTCTTACTTTGTACAGTACTAACATTGAATTAAACCTTGTGGCTGAGAGGCAGTCATGAGGATGAGGAATAAAGGGGGAAGAGAGAAAAAGACTAATGATAGGGAAACCGTTGGGGTTGAGGACACAGGCAGGACTTTCTTAAACCTCTGCAGCCCAAAAACATGATAACTTCATCGACCTCTTCTCCATATCACAGTTCATTAAACAAGGTTGTAATATATGTACACGCGCAACGTTTTAATATCGGCCAGCTTGAAAGAGGGGCACAATATGCCTCTGACAGCCGGACGATCAGGCATCGACAGTTCATCCCTCCAGTTTTGGGGTATGGGTGGGGGTTCGGGTTAAGGAAGGTGTGCACATTCATAGGATAAGTGGAGATGGAGGGTGGAGAGGTGGCCCGTGGGTGCAAGGATTTCTATCTGTTCTGTGGATCTGGCCGTTGTTTTGCAGAAAAATACGACCGAACCCCGCTGTCAATCTCAACCAACCCCCCAAACACTGTTTTAAGGTTTAATTCAAACCTATAAAGCCTGTCCAAAAAAAAAAAAAAAAAACGCATCCTCCCACCCACCAAATAAAAGTAAAATATTCTATATATACGTGAATTGGTGCAGTCGCCATACAAGGTACATTTCTGCGAAAACTGTCCAGAAGACGACTCCTGTAACGGAAGATATGTTGATGCTTGTTTTATGATCCATTGAGGGAAAAAAAAAAAAATTATAATAAATTCAGAAATAAAATATACTTATTCTCTGCAAAATAGATACAATCATGACTGGGTATTTCAGGAGGAAAACAAAATAAAAAAAAGGTACATTATGTCAACTCACTTTAATTTTTAGCCACATTTAAAATCTTAAAAATATTGATAAAAAGGCAAAATTTTCAGTCCCCAAAAATATTGTCATAGACTAAGGAAGAAACATCTTCAACCTGAAACATTGCCCTTCCACCTTTTTGTACACAATTGGCAAAAATATATAGATATATATTAACAGCAATAACTTACCATTGTTTTAATTTATTCATTTATTGACTTCTAAGATTTATGTTGCATCTCCCATAGGAAGGAAGCTTCAGTTCTTATTTATACATCACAAAAATATTTAAATAAAAAATAAAAACTTCTAAAACCCCAAAGCTGTAGTCCCGCCTCACTCTCCTTTCATGGCAGTTTGTCATTTGGGGCGACTGATCAGAGCATCAAGACAGAAAGACGGTATGGAGTCAAGGCTACATAAGGTCTAAACTGTTGTGGTTAATGTTCGTTCCCAGCTCCTGGTTGTTGTTGCTGCTGTTGTTGTTATTCCCACCCAACATGTCCGACGGCCCCCCCTGCCCACCGTGCATCCCTGTCATTCCGCTCAGCTGAGACATGATGGAGTTCTGGTCTGAGCTGAACTGACCGGGATCTACAGAACTACCTGGCTGCTGCTGAGATAACGGCTGCTGCTGGGGTTGTGGAGGTTGGGGCGGCGCCATACTGGGGTGATGCTGGCCTATGTGGCCCGGGTGGGGGGAGCCAGTCTGGGTCTGTGGGGAGATGCGATGAGGTGAGGGCTGAGGTTGGGAGGAGGGCTGCATGCGTGGGGACGGGCTGGAGTGCGGAGGCTGTGACTGCGGTCTTGGCGAGGGCTGAGGTGACCTGACCTGACTGCTGAGTGACCCTGCTGGACCAAGTCCTCCTTGTCCTTGGAGATGGGGGTGGGGGGACTGTGCCATCTGCTGTTGGGGACTCATAGGACTGCTGTGCTGGGCTGGAGAGCCTCCACCAAGATGCTGCTGCTGCAGGAGCCTCTGGTGGATGTTCTGGTGAAGCATGCCTTGGGACGTCTGTGGCAGTGGCGGCCCACCACCTCCTCCACCAACTACACCTTGCTGTTGTTGCCCCTGTCCTGGTCCGCCTTGTCCAGGCTGGAGCGAAGGTCCTCCTGGTCCTCCAGCACCCCCGCCTCCATCTTGTCCTTGAAGCCCACCCATTGAATTTTGCTGCTGCTGCTGTTGTTGCTGTTGCTGCTGCTGCAGCTGCATCTGGTGCTGGAGCCTTTGCTGGAGAACTGCAGCTACTTGAGACACAGTTCCTGGGTATCCCTGTTGCTGGCCTATCTGTCCTGGCCCACCCTGTGGCCCTCCTTGCTGCTGCTGCTGCTGGGGAACCCCTACTCCTCCACCCCCAGGCTGGGGTTGGGAAGAGGGGGGTACCCCTGGCTGTCCCTGGCCAGGCTGCATGAAGCCTTGCTGACCTTGCTGCTGTTGGAGTCCTTGAGGCTGCTGGAACTGCCCGTGGTTACCAATCTGCTGCTGCTGTTGTTGTTGTTGTTGTTGCTGTTGTTGTTGATGCTGCAGGTGTCTTCTCATAAACAGCTCTCTGAACTGTGGGGTCATATTGGACATGTTGCTTTGTTGCCCTGCTTGCATTGCTCCATGTTGTTGCTGCTGCTGCAACGCAGCCATTTGCTGTTGCTGTAGGTTCCCAGGCAACATTGGGCGCTGCTGTTGTTGTTGTTGCTGCTGCTGCTGCTGCTGCTGTTGCTGTTGTAACTGCTGAATCTGAGCCATGGTGGGCATATTCCCTCCCCCTGCTCCACCCTGAGCCATGTTCATTCCTGGCTGGCCTGCCTGGTTCACATTAACCTGCTGTTGTCCATCCATGTTGGCCAGCTGGTTAGCCCCAGGCCCTCCTACACCAGGCAGCCCTCCAGCAGCCCCCTGGAACCTCACACCTGCAGGGCCCCCTTGTGGAGGCCCTCCTGGTCCTCCAGGACCACCCTGATACCTGGCTGCTCTCTGTCTGATGAAAGCAGCCATAAGGGTTGGGTTGGAACGCAGGATGTTGAGGACTTGCTGCTGTTGCTGGGGCGAGCTTGGGGAGCGCAGTGTTCGTAGGAGATCCTGTAGTGCTGCCTGGGGTAGGTTTCCTGTTCCACCTGGTATAGAAGCAGGTACCCCAGCTGCCCCTCCTGATACACCCATTACCTGCATTAACCCGCGGTTTCCTGGTTGTGGTTGTTGCTGATTCATTGGCTGCTGCTGTTGCTGGGCAACTGCTGGCTGCTGCTGTGGTGCCATGTGACCTATCATGCCTGCCCTTTGCTGTGGATTCATGGCTGGTCCCCCAGCACCCCACTGCTGGTTTCCTGGCTGAAGTTGTCCACCACCACCTTGCTGGACTTGTTGGAGCTGCTGCTGAACTTGAGGTGGCAACTGAGATTGAGGGCCACCTTGCTGCATCCCTGCAAGCATTCCCTGTTGCTGTGGGTCTAACATAGTCCTGCCTACAACTCCCTGAGCCTGGGGGGGCATGCCCTGGGCCCCAATGTGGGGCATGCCCATCTGGGCCTGGGTGTTCTGATGTTGAGGATGTGGGGGTATCATGCCCCCCTGTCCCAAACCACGGATTTGGGCTTGGGCCTGGACCTGAGCCATCTGTCTCTGGGTCTCTGCAAGGCGCTGGATTTTTAGGGCTGTCTCTACAGCAGCCAGAGGGGGCCCTTGCTGCTGGCCTTGTACAGGCATGGGCCCCTGGCCCTGGTTGGGTTGTTGCTGCTGTTGGGGTGGGGTGGCTGGGCCCAGTCCAGGTTTTCCCAGGGACTGGTGGAGAGGAGAGGCTCCTGGTGGTCTGGGGTTGTACGGAGGCAAACCACCGGGGTGTTGCTGCTGCTGCTGGAGTTGCGGGACATTTGGAGGCTGCTGCTGGAGTTGAGACACCATCTGCTGCTGGGGAGAGTTCATCATCCCGCCTCCACCTCCTCCACCCATTGGCGGATATTGATGATGGAGGTGATGTTGAGGGGGCATGGTACCACCTTGCTGCTGGACCTGCTGTTGCTGTCCCGGAGTTCCCATTCCCCCCATTCCACCCATCCCAACTCCCTGCTGCTGAGGGAGAGCAGGCATGTTCCCCTGGGTGGGTGTCTGAGGGGTAGGAGGCTGCGTGCCCACAGATGTAGGTGTACCAGGACCAGTTGCTCCATTGTTAGCTCCTGGAGAGGGCAGACCA
This sequence comes from Scomberomorus guttatus, assembly GCA_038419695.1. Lineage (NCBI taxonomy): Eukaryota > Metazoa > Chordata > Actinopteri > Scombriformes > Scombridae > Scomberomorus > Scomberomorus guttatus. The sequence continues at coordinate 17,860,105 of CM076465.1, read as the reverse complement.
TTGCCCCCAGGAGCTCCTACAGGAGCAGGCTGGCCCGCTCTCTGCATGCTGGCCATCCTCCTTCTTAGCATCTGGGCTTGCTGGAGCCTGTGCTGCAGCTGCTGCTGTCGGAGTTTGTGCTTGATGTTCAGACAGAATGGGACTGGGCACTTGTTCTCCTGACAGTGCTTAGCGTGGTAGCAACACAACGCGATAAGCTGCTTGCAGATGGGGCAGCCACCATTGGTTTTTCTCTTGCAGCCTTTTGTGTGCTGAACAACGCGTTTCATCTTCTGGCAGGACGGCAGAGAGCAGTTTGCGTTCCGACACTGGCAGGCGTGGACTAAGGACTGAATGCAGCGCTGGATGCTGAGGCGACGAGAGTCTCCAGGGCTCTGAGTGGTAGCGGCAGTCTGGTTGCTGCTCTCATCATCCAAACCGAGGCCTAACTTCTCCATCTTGTGCTCATGCCCCTTAGTGTTGTAACATGTGATGCAGAGGTCGTAATCCTGTGAGGGATGACATGAATGACAGTTAAAAATGTTTAGAAGTGATATGTAGTAAGTTTTACAGTATAATAAATCCTACAACCTACGTATCCTCTTTTGTCAATACCTGTTACCACAAATCAGACCCACCAAAACAACCTCCCTTCCCCAACTCACCTCACAGACGGTACAGTGGAAGCGAGTCTCCACGTGGTGCTTGCACAGATTGCATGTGTAGACGAAACGGTCCTGGCTTTGGTTATGCAACTCCACCAGCATGCACATGGAGCTCCACTTCGACCTCCTCAGCGAGCTGAACTCCAGATGTTTGTCCCGGGCCAATGTCAGGAAAGCATCACGGCCATCCATGAGATCACATGCCATCAGGGGATCCAGGTCTACAATAGGGGGCAAGGCATTTGCCATAGGGGCTGCAATCAGCCGGATCACAAAAAACACCTAGGACAGGGAAAGAACAGATGAGGGAACGGGTGAAATGAGGCCATGTAGCTTGGTGGGTAGAGGTATGGTGGTTGCTTATTTTAATAACGGGAAAAAACAGAAAGCCCATTTGCATGATCCTCTTTTATCCATCTGCCAACAACAGTAACTGCAAGGCAGAAATCAGCTAGCTTGAGGACTCCAGTCCACTTACTTCAATAAGTTATCTGCAAGTGATAAAAATCAGGCATTTAAATTAGTATGAGACTTGCGTCATTCTTGTTTTTCTTATACCTCTTTGTGTTTTTCCATAGTGGCATAAAGTTTCTGTGAAAGGTCATTGGAGACATTGGGCATCCCTGGCTTCTTCTTATTGGCTCTGCTCAGACTGCTCTTGTTCTTACTCGTCTTCTTGTTGTTCTTCTTCTTTGCATTTTTACTGTCGCCTTTCGTGTCCTGCACAAAAAAGGGGAAAAAATTAATCAGAGATCACCTAATCAACAAGCCAATGTGTTTACACATCAACCAGGAACTTTCCTTCATGATGCTGACCCTTTTTACCCCTCTCCATCACAACAAGTACCAGTCAGACTGGTACTGTATATAGACTCTACATCATCATATCATTAGATCACAGGATTCTTACATCGATACTCTCATTTGAAGTGCTGTTCTCCTCCCTTTTCCTCTCCTCCTCCTCCTGCTCCAGCTCTTTGATACTCTCCTCCAGCACATTGGGCCAAAAGTCGCCCTCAAAGTAAGGCAACTCCTTGGCACTGGTCAAACGATCCTCTGTCGCCTGCTTGAAGATATCCTTTTGGGGAAAATTGGAGATAAAGTTATTGTTTTGCATGTGTTATATGCAATATGTACATTGATGTTTGTGCTAAACAAATGGAGAGAGAAATAGACTAGATGAATGACCATCACTCCAACTCCTTTCTACCTTGTAGTCATGCACTATCCGCTCTGCCACAGCTTTGTCCAACATCTTCTTGTACCACTCCTGGAGGCGTTTGGGCTTTGGGATCTTCTGATCTGCAGGGTGACAGTGGAAGATGTAGTCGTCCCCTTCACTAGGTGGACAGGCCCAGATGTGGCCAGTGGTGTAGCTGAGGAGTAAACACAAGAGATCACGTACAGTGAGCATGATGCTAACAGACTAGGCAAACTAAGCACTGTGATGGAACAAGTCAAATATGACCAAAACAATATGCTTTCTGTGAGCAGCAGCACTTACCCTAACTTCTTGACATACTCCAAGTAGCCAATGAGGATTTCGTGGTAAACTGCTGTTCTTAGAATACGAGGCCGAAAAAAGTGCACACTGTCCAGGTAGGAGATGTATACTCGCCTGAGTGGAAGAAAGAGGAAGGAAATTCAATGAAAATGTCAAAAACTAAAATTTTATTTATTCTTTCATTCCATTTTCAAGTAGACAAAAAAGGAAAGCACTCTGGAAAATATTGTTCTTACCTCTGGTTGGGCTGAGGGCAGTCGGACCCGTACTCTTGAACATGCATACCAAAGAAGCAGACGTCTGCTCCATCAATGTCCTCAAACGCAAAAAGGGCTTTTGTCCTGTAGGGGAAAGACTCTGACATCTCTCCGCTGTCCACAAATCTGGAGACAAAAACATAAGAGAAAATTACCAACTTATATAAACTTACCAGCAATAAAACAGAGAAACAGAAAAAATAACAGTATCAATAAAATATTAGGCAATTTACTTGCTACTTTTTACATCAACAGATTCTTAACTTGATATGAGAAGCCACTATTTAAACTGTACCAGAAAATATTCAATTGTGTGTCTTCTTGCTTTTCCCCTGAAATTTTGGCATTCACAATGTTTAAGATGGGAAATTTCTACAAGCCAAAAGCTAGAAAGATCCGACTGTTTCTGCTTTCCATACCTGGACTTCATGCCTGGTTTAACCTCCACCACTTTGTCAGAGACGTGCACCACTCGAATGGAGACCTCTCCAGACTCTGGGTGGTTCTGGCGCTTCAGGAAGTCATTTACCCTCGTCTCTAGGTAACAGCCCAACTTCGTCTGGGGTAACCCTGTGCGGGAGAGAGCCGGGCAAAGAATTTTTACATTTAGTTAACAACTGATAAAAACAGCAAGCAGAAAAATGACTTGAAGCTATTAGTAACCTGTTTATTGCAAATCTATAAAATTCAAGTTTTCTCATGAAACTCTTAACAAAACCCCACAATGGCTAAACAAGGTATATACAGTATATCACTGTGTGTGTGTGTGTGTGTGTGTGTGTGTGTGTGTGTAGTTGAGGCAGAAAGAAGGAGAGGAACGTATTACCACTTACTTTTGGCACAATACTTGTTCTCTTTTCTTGTCTTATTGGTCTTCTTTAAGCAGCCATCACATACAAAACTGAGATATAGCAAATAGAAAAAAAAGACATTAGTCAGTTGGATTAAATAAAAAATATATTTAGTGAATGACATCAGGACTTTCAAATGAACATTGAGAACTGGAAATAAAAAATAGCTACTTACCCCGATGGCCAGATTGTGTCATTGTGCAAGACACAAATCTGGTGCATCCTGCGCCCACAGTCCATACATTCAACAAGCCTGAAGAAAAGAGGGATTGAGATACAAATTACACACTTTAGTCTTTAGAACCAGTTTGGTTTAATCTTGTTTCCCCATGATAAGATATTTGAAACATTTGAGAGTGGTCAACTTACAGTTCGGGATCCAGTGTGTCATTCTTCTTCTTCTCAAACTGATCTTTGTTAATGGATCTGAAATGAATTAAAAAAAGGTAGTGTGACAATATGTAGAACAAGAAGAGGAAACTGTCAACGCACAAGTGAAACTGTTTCAAATGTATCAAAGGATCTTATACAGTTTCTCATTTACAATTCCTAAACTTTCCAGACTTCAGAATCTTGAATGTGTTAGTTTATAATCAAAAAATATTTTGCAGTAATGCCATTGACAACTACACTACACCTTTATTGATTTATGATATCAAGCCATATAATATGTTGATGATTCTGAAAATGTGTATTTATAATTGTATTGAGATGATGTTTTTCCAACATGTCTTCAGATTTTTGGCCAAATTCACAAACACTTCAAGACTGGGAACTAACCCAACTTATTTTCTATACAATGCTTCAGATGCTCATAATTTATTAGAAACTCAACTTCAGGGAATATGCTGAGCATCAAATTAAGTCAGTTTACAAAAGGACAATGCACAATCTTTTTAAAAGATTTTAAGATATGTAATGCAGTCCAGTTGCTCGTCTACACTTTTTATGTGTGTATAGATAAATACCACAGTGACGTCCTTACAGGATTTTTAAGTGACAGCCAGGGCTGCTAGCCAAAAAAAGAGTCACTTGTAGGGTTTTTAATAGCTGCCAAATATTAAGATTTGGTTATGTAGTAAAGGAATAACAGCTTAACCATTCAAATATTATTCTAAAAAAAAAAGTAGAAAAACCTAAAAAGCATTCTACTGATATTGGAAGGTCATTGAAGCTAGTTAGTTAATGAAGAGTATATAAATATAATGTTTCAAAATGCCAAGATGACCACCTTTCAAATGGATTTTTATGTGAAGTTATCTTTCTTGTTAAATGCAGTAATACTTACGTCTGTGGCTGGGTGGGGTCGTCGCCCAGGGAAACAGTCTCTCCCTGGATCTCGTTGAAACACTTCTCGCAATAGTGGTACCTGTTAGCAAGAAGCCCAAATTTTGGTGAACTACACCGTTCCGCCCACAGCACAGTCAATCACAGACAGCGCACGGGAGGGCAGTCACCAAGTGGTACAGGACATGGGCAAGGCAGGGTGCCACAAGCAGGGCAAGCAGGAAGTAGGAGCGCGGGACAGCAGGAAGTCGTCACGCAACAGCCAGTCATGAGTTTGGAGGGGGGAGGGGGGAGAGATGGGGGGATGGTTTTGGAGGTGCATGGTTGGTCAAGGCAAAAGCAAGCCAATGCGGATAACACAGCCATTGGAAGGGAGGACAGACATAGTCATATAGACCAGGAACAAGACGAGACAAACACCCAAGACAACACACAGCAGAGAGCCGAGGCAAAGCACAGATTAGCAATTTGGACATGAGAGGATGGGCAACAACAATCATCACAGCTAACAGAGCAGGAGCAGAATCAACGGGAACTAAACGGGAGAAGGGAACTGGAGTAGGAAGTTGTAGCACAAGACATAATACACACACTGAACAAATGTGAACAAATAAGCACAGACAACTGCTCAGCTGTTTGGTCATTCCAGCAGTTCATTTTAAAGTCGGCCTTTTCACATTCCAGTAAGGTTTTCATGGTTGAGTAGCAAGACTGAGGACGGGTAGAAACAAAAAAGTAGTGGTGTGGACTTTACAGGTGTACAAGGCATGGGTCTGAATGTTGAAACAGCAGCAACAAAATTTTAAATTTTAGCATTATTGCTGCATCTTCCACCAAAATAAATAGAAAAAAATACATTTTCTTCGTTTTGTCTGTCACCGACATGTACTCTCCCAACATTCTGTGTTGTTTATAGATTTATTAAATCAAACTATGAACAACTGCAGGAATGTGATAAGAGAGGACCGACTGTTAAAATGCCAGTGTATTAGGCACCACATTAGGTATTAAAAAAATTGGGGAACATGAAGTGAAGGGAAGTGTTGAGGGAAACAAAATTAATCAGATGAACACTTGGTTTCTACCTCATATTCTTTGACAGGGTACAATTCAAATTGTAATTTTTTCAAAATGCAACCTGTTTCAATCTTTTCCAATGAATCTCTACTAGAATCCCTTCTGCTTTTTACCAACCCATCCATTCATGTAGTCCTCCCTCCACCCTGCATTACATGGGAGTTTCCCTCCCTCCATACCTGTTCTGGTAGCTGAAGTAAGCAGCGTCTCGGGGAATAGTGCACAGCTGCTTTCCATAGCAGCACAGTGTCTGAGGAGAGAACTCCAGCTGAGGGACAGAAGCAAAGAAACAGGATGAAAAACATATTAATCATCATCAACAATAGTAACTTTAGACAAACCCACCTCTGCTAATCAATACACACTCCATAAGAAAAGAAGCTCTGAGCTTCCAGTGCTAGTTTACACCAACTGCTACTGCATATGAAAGAATTAAAGTGAACTTAAAGTGAAACATAAACATGGTTTCCCCAACAAGACTTTCAGTGGACTCATATGGTGATAATATGATTATATATCATTTTCTCTTCCTGCAGAGTTGAGTGAACTCATTTCTGATTGGCTTAGTTTTGTGAAAAGTAATTACAGCTAAAGTCTCATTGTCAGAAGTCAACCCTTCAGCCAGCCTCTTGGAATAAGGGCCAATCAGTTTTGTTTGCCTGCAAAACCCAAAAATAGCAGAGTCTAATGAGATCTGAAATGTGATATGGTGGTGGTGTGTCCAAGGCCAAATTTAGCTATGAACCCACTGCTTCCATTTTCAGATGTGAGTGAGGGGAGGTAATTTCTGCATCTACATACTCAAAACATTTATACACACCACCTTATCCAGACATATTCCCAGTTCAACGAAAATGTCATAAACTGTATAATTTTACACTCAGTTAAACTCTGCATTTCGCAGGAAGGCTCTGCTCACCTGTTGACACGAGACACAAAACTGCAATTCTCCTTGTTATAAACTTTCAAAGGTTTTAAATCAATAAAACTAAAATGTTTTTATTGTTACGGCTCATTCTGTTACTTTATCAAGTTAAGATTAGAATCCAACATTCCTTCTTATGCTTCAGCATCTTAACTTAAACATAACTATCGCCCCACACTAACGTATTTCCATTTCTGTCCATCGAGCACTATGTCTCACCTTCCTCCCGCAGCAGTAGCCCAGGCTCTGCATGACGGGGTCAATCTCCTGTTCGAAGACCTCAGCCAGTTTGGAGCAGTACTTGTAGACTCGAGATGTTTTTCGATTGTACAGCCAGGCGTTGTTGAACATCAGCCAGATGTCATCCACGTACTGCCAGGGATCCTGGTACTGACCTACAACCAAAACACAAAGCATGAAATGATGGAATGAGAGGACTTTCCAGGGGCTCATTGGAGCATCTCCTTAATGTTAAATAAAAATACAGACAGTATATTCTCCTTTATGCTGTCATTTATTTATTTATTGTATTTTTTTATATCCCCATTAGGAACTACCAAGATAGCAACTACTCTTCCTGGGGTCCACAAAGAGCACAAATAATAGCTTCACCAAATCTACCCTTATTTTGATTCATCTTGGAAAGAAGCAACTGAAAGTTTAATGCAGCCTGTTGAGTTTCTCAGGAATTACAAAACCTTGCAGCATTAAGCAGCAAATACTAACCTGTGTCTAGCTTTCGCTTGATCGTAGATAAGTCCATGGGGTTCTTCACAATGTCAAAGTAGTCCTGCAACATCACAATGAGTACGTATTAGAGTTGAGCAGTTTAAACTGTTGTGATTTAACATACACAGGTAAAGCAAGACAAGCTGCTCAGTTCTCACAAACTGGCTCCTGGCAGGTGTATGCCTCTATCAACCAGTCAAGTTGCAGTTTCTATCCATATCTGTCCAGATTCATATAATATTTGTAGTGAAGACTTTGAAGAAATTTAATAAAAAGGTATTAAGTGTACTTTCCTTGTATGTGTTCACATGTTTGGCCACACAAAGTTGCAGCCATGACAGTAGACAATGCTTCAGATATGGATGTTGCTGCAAAGAGGCTAAAAATTCTAAAATGTGGATGTTTTACACATATCTTCAACCTGGCAGCACAGAAGATCTAAACAATCACCCCAGTTTCAAGGTGGGCACCCAAGATTAGTGTCACCAATTCAATATCTGACCAAATGTGAAATATGGTCACAATCTCCCCTTCTGTTCCTGAGTTATGGTGTTGAATAATGGCCAGAAAAGTGTTTTGGCAGATCATGTCACAGTGAAGTTGACCTTTGACCTTTTGGATATAAAAAGGTCATCACTTCATCCTATTACATTTGTGTGAAACTTTGTCATAATCAGCGTATGAATACTTGAGTTATGGCCAAAAACGTGTTTTGTGAGATCTCAGTGACCTTGACCTTTGACTAATCTAATTCTAATCAGTTCATCCTTTAGTCCAAGTGGACATGTGTGCCAAATTTAAAGACATTCCCTCGAGGCGTTCCTGAGATATCACAATCACGAGAATGGGACGAATGGACAGACAGACAACCCGAAAACATAATGCCTCTGGCCGTGGCTGTCGCCAGCGCGGAGGCATAAAAAGGGGCGCTGTGGTTTATACAAGGCAAAGGAACAGATGGGCCTCGACCTCAGCAGGGATACATACAGGTATGCACAGCAGTTGTGGATCAACGGGCATTCTGAAGGGCAGAGACTCTGGGTCTTGTCTGTAGAGAGACTCGAGAGTGGGCATCAGGGCCTGACGAAGCTCCTCCGGCTTGAAGACTGGGAAGAAATGGAGATAAGAGAGCAGGAGATGAAAGAGTAATGAAAAAATCCATGACAAAAAAAAAAATTAAACAATATCAATATACAGTGAGATGTTTATAAAAAGGTGCACACAAGATCAGCAGTTCAAGTTTTCTGGTAAAAACTAAAGTTCTCCTTACTCTTCTTTTTTACTGGAGCCTGTGGAACAACCGCATCTGTCGTCTCCTCTTCCTCTTTTACCTCCTTCTTCACCTCTGGTTTCCTGTCTTCCGTCTTCACACCTGGCGTCGGTGTTGCTGTCGATGTATCCATTGGAACTCCTTTACCTCCCTCTCCAGAACACTCCTCCTTTTTCAGCTCCAATTTCACAGGTTTTTCCTCCGTTTTGAGGTTGCTGAGCTTCCCTCCTTTGGAGCAGCTGCCGGCGTCACTCTCATCGTCCTCGTCCTGCTGCTTGATCTCCATCTTGGAGTCGAGGTTGGCGGCTGAGGTGTTCGACTGCGGCTGCTGGGAGGAAGTGTCCAAGCTGCTGACAGAGGCTGGAGTCAGGGCCTGACTGTCCGCAGCAAATGAACCTTTTTGGGACAACTACAGACAGACAAAGAAACAAACTCAGGTGCATGGAAATAGGAAACATGAGATAATGATGAGATAATGATGCATTCATTGGAACAGACAATTAAATGGCAGATGAAGGTCCTGCGTAGCTCAACAGGTTAAGAATGGGACAAACCCAAAAACCCAGGATGAACGGTTTAATCATAACTGTGGCAATGGTAAAAATGTTTGGTCCCACGATAAAGAGAAAGTAATATATAAGAAAGCAGAAATCAAAAATATATAGATTTATACAAAAGTAATATCTCTCAATCATCACTTATGACCCACTACAAGTGTGTAGCAGTGTATGTAACTACAGAGACTCTGCCCTGTGTAGCCCCCAACCAATAACAGCGCACAGGGTGCGAGTGTATAAAAACATAGCGACCAGGTGCCAGACTGTAAGCACGCATCGGACACAGCGCAGATGTTCTGCTTGTTCAACAGTTGTTTGATAAATTGCTCGTCTCTCTCTTACTGCTGGATTTTGTTGCACTTATGGCAGCGAGCAGTCGTAGGACTCTGTCCTCAGCAGCAGACTGTCGCCTGCTCCGTCTTTGTGTGTGTATGGATGTGTGTGTGCGCGTGGAGCTCAGCCCCGCCCTCGTGCATACAGGCGCAGAGAGCAAAGGAGAGAGACGCTGGGGGGGGGGCAACTTTGAATGTTGTGTTTACAAACAGTAACCAACAAATCCTACATAGTATGCCTTAAAGGACTTGAGTTACAGTTATGGGATACTGACCGGAGTGCGTGGCAGCTGAGCACTGTGTGGCGTTGAGCTGGAGGCCAGTCCAGGGTGAGATGGAGTGGTGGAACCAGCTGCCCCAGTATGCGGCGGCTGGAGGGGCTTGTTGGAGCCGGGGCCCTGGCCATGTTGGTTTTGCTGGGGGGCTGGAGGTGGAGCCAGCTGCGGTGCATTAGGGGTGTGTGGCTGTGGGGTCTGGGACCCAGCTAGTCTGGGGGGTGTCTGATGAGGGGTGGGGGACCGGCTGTGAGCAGGGGAAGGCGAGCTGCCACGCATGGGTCCCAAGTGGGGGATGGAGTTGGGTTGCTGGTTTGTGTTAGATGGAGTCATTGAGGAAGCAGGGGCTCCAACAGCTGAGTTGGGACCTCCGCCACCCACACTCTGGGGACCCATAGGCCCTACTGAGGGGACCCCGCTGGGACCACTGGCTGAACCTGGCTGCGCTAGAGGACTAGCAACTGGGAGAGAGGGAGGAGTACCCATCTGCGTCTGAGGATAGAAGGCAAGGATGAGGGTAAGGACAGGAGTGACAATCGTAGATATATAAATAAAAAAATTTTTTTAAAAAAAGGTATAATTCAAGAAGAACATTAAACATGTATGACATGAGATCACTCTGAAGATCCTCTATACAAATTGAATAATGTATACTTCAGAAAAATCTAGACATTACAGATTTATAAACAACAGTGCCCAAGAAGCAGAAGCTGTTTCCCAAGTCCTCAACAGTCCAATTTAACCCATTTTTGACCCAGGAACTTCTCGATGAACCCCGGAACATTTTTAGGAACTACACATTTCAACATTTAGTTCCCTAAGCCACAGTTCCTGCCCCAAGTATGAGTGTTCCTGGTTGGTCAGACACCTTTCATTTACACAACATTTTACCACAGCTATTTTTAAAAACCTCTGACAGCAAGTTACTTTGCGATGTTGTCAGGCTTCAAGTTATGTACTTGTGTCCGAACCACCGGTGGTTCAGACCAATCAACGTCCACAATTTGCGTGATCTCGCAAATCCAGCTGCCTCCAAGGTAAGACGGTGATAGACTGATGGTTAATTCAATCACCTGCCATGTATTTTTTGCAAGTGCCTGCCCTTTTCCAAAAAGTTTCCAAGGACGGCTTCTCAGATGGTTCTGTGTAACAAACCATCTGGCGTGTCAGGTTAGACAGCGAGCACAATTTTGTTAATTTTTTCTGTTTTGAGAAGCCAAGAGAAAACAGAGCCACAGAGAAGATTGAAGAGTTTAATCCAATTTTGAATCCTTCCACCAAGCTCAAATTTATGAAGAGATTAAAAAGATTTTATTCATTAATTCCATCAGCACCTGACATCTAAAATAACATCTACAAATAACTGTAGCTGCAATTTGTGCTTCCGAATTTAACATCTGTGCAGCTTGGCACACATCTACTAACGGGATCTCTGACCAGCAACTACAGGACGCTTTACCTGTGTCATGCCTCCCTGTGCTCCAGGCTGGGCCATCCCAGGTTGAGCTGTTCCAACCCCTGGTCCTGAGCCAGGAAACTGTCCCTGGGACAGATACTGGTTCTGCAGCTGATTGACATTTGGCTGCCCCATCCTGGGTCCAACCATTCCCATCTAAAGGTGTACGAGAACATGAGCAAAGGTCTTACAAACAAAGCAGTTTGAAAAATAGCGTTTTGTAAACTAGTTCAAACAATACACAGCATCATAGGTAAGTAAAAAATGCCCTGTCAAATATTAGTACTGTTGTATCTACCATTACTGGATATGTTATTAATAATGTTGTTAATAATAAAAAATAGCAAAGATTAGTATAGGGAGAAAGTAAAACAAGCCACCAGAAAAATGTTAGTAAATATATGGTTGGTCATTTTGAAAACACAGACTCGCAGTCAAAAGACTCTTTTGACAGGTGACGATTTGTGCTTTCATAAAACTAATTTTTCAAACCTCCAGACACTGGCGGTTCGCAAAAGCCAATTGCATGGATTACAGACAATCTTCTGAGTTGAAGAAACTCTGCAGAACCGTGGCTTTAAAACAAAACAATGGGACAGTGGGCTTTATTCGGTACTGACCTGGTTGCCAGATGTTCCAATGGGGAGAGGAGGTGTGGACCTCTGGCCCATAGACTGCATCCCCATCTGATTGAACTGATTCATACCTGACAAAAGACAGAAGACCATTATGATACAACACATAACATTTCCTGTGGAAACTACACTACATATTGTATTTTGTTCTTAAAAACAGTACATATGTATGTGCTGTAATTTTGTTGTGTTAAAGCGTCCTAAACACAACACACTGTCAACACCAGGGCAAGGAAAATATCAATATTGATAAAATGTTATCAATAGATTAACATTTGAACTGATACAACAGGTACAATGTGTTGATTCTAAATTCATAAATTCATAAACTGATCTAACTATAAAGGAAGGACTCTGTCTGTCTGTATGTCCTTCGCATATCTTGAGAACCGTTCATCCAATCTACTTCACGCTCGGCGGATGTATTGCTGGCGACCCAAGAACGTGCAGTGTCGAATTTGGTGCAATTTGGACACGTGACACATTAAGTATTAATAATCTTTGAATAAACAAGCGCTTAGCGCTTTGTGCGGCAGCGGGGGCGGGGCTTCAGGGCTGACAAGACAAGTGAAATACAGTTGAAGAAATCACATGGCGTGCTCTAAAAAGAGAACAGTAGACAGCGAAAACAAAGCTTTTAATCAAGAATGGACAGACATGTTTCTTCTTCCCACGGGCAGTTCGCTTTGATGAGTGAAATAACCGATAAATTATATGATGGAGCGTATTTATTTTAACTGGTGCAGCTTTTCTAGCCTTTACGGTACACAAATACACACACGGGACAGACGAGACGAGAGAAATACAGTCAGAGAATCACACAGCGTGCTCTAAAAAGAGAACAGCAGACAGCGAAAACAGAGCTTTTAAATCAAGAATGGACAGACTCCTACATGTTCCTTCTTCCCACAGGAAGTATGTCTCATATGTTCCGAGACCGTGGCGATTGTGAAGCGCCACTACGAGACAAAGCACAAATCTTTTGAGCAAACATACCCACTCAAATCCGAACTGAAGGCACAGAAAACGAACAATCTAAGAACCCAAAATGATCGATCCACTTTATTTTAGAATGCGCATTTTTTCAAAAGCTCTGTTACGTATTTTATATTTAAATGTGGCCCTTATTTTACTTGAAATAAGAACATTTACTATTAGAGTACTTATTATTTATAACATTTGTGTATAATAGAATCTTAGTTTCTTTCGCGTTGTTGGTGTATATACCCATTCACACCTCACATCAACAGTATTAATTTCTCTATGCAATGAAGCAACAATACCAGTGGCCAAGCAATCGCCCGGTTCCTAACAGGCATGTTTTGAACGGGCACTGCACTAGTAAATTTAAATGTTGGGTTTTGGTCCAAAGTGTTTCTTTACCTGGGCCCGGCATCCTGTTGACCATCTGATTTGGTCCAGCAGGTCGCACCATTGATGGGTCAGGGAGGGGACCGTCTGTAAGAACAGGAGATTAAGAAAATAAGGAGGGAAGAGAGGTGGAAGTGCCCTAGCCAAGCATGTGCGAAGAGGTTTGCACAAAACTTTTTTTTTCAGTCAGGAAAGATCAGTGACATTTGAGTTTTAATGACACCAAATGACTACGCAGAGACACCAGAAAAGGTATTTTTCTTAGAAAAAAGTAACATGGGAAAGAAATTACATTAGGAAAATTGTGCCAAATGCAGCAAAAAGAGGACATCAAGATAATATATGATACAAACAACACGGCAGTGACAAATCTGCCATCACACACCATGTCATGCATTAAATCTAAAAGCATGAGGTAAGAGATACAAAAAAATAATAAAATGTCACAATGTCACATTCCGTCGGATTAAATTATCATTCACATGAATGCGTGCAGCCCAGTGCAACATTATCTCATCCAAGTCTACATGTGCTGCATGTCCACTCACTTGGAGGCAGTCCAGTGGGAGGCTGACCCATGCTGGCAGGCCCGAGGCCCAGACTGTGCTTCTGGAGCCGGGTCCTCCTCTTCTCCTCCAGCTCCTTCTGGATCTTGTAGATCTTCTCCGCTAGCAGGTGATAGTACTCAGCCTGGCAAAAAAGGGTAAAGAAATAAGGGAAAAAGGTAAGAGGGGCAGTAGGAAAAATAGCGCACAATACTTGCTGCTATAAAACCACAAAAGGTTTTTTGTAGAACTTGACAGGCCCTGTGCATTTATCCTGTAGTCTTTTTTTGTTAAACTGGCACTAAACTGATTCAGGACCTTCAGTGTGACAAACTTCAAGCCAAATCCCGCAATAACATAGAAGCTGTAGAATTTTTAGTGTTTGAGACCAACCTATGACTGACCGAGTGACTTGGCAGCTGGGTACAACACAGCTGCAAAATGACAAAGTTCCCAGCATTTCCCCTGCTTTTTTGAGTAATGCAGTGAGCTAAAAGAGAGAGCAACTTACTCTGCTGTTGGCTGACTCATACATGTCTCCTTCAACTTTTCTGGCATAGGCCACCAGGTTCTCCATCCGACGGTCCTTTAGGGCAGCAGGATCTGGAGTCGGAAAGATGGCCTGAACACTGTGGGTTGGAGAACAAACGGGGCGAGGGCAAAAAGAGGAGGAAATGGGGAAAGACGTGAAAAATGACATATTTGTTAACCCCTCTCTCAGTGGCATTAAAGTATTACATATGTAAATGCATATATAAAGTAAACACAATATGTTATTTCTGCACTTTTGTTGTTCGGATCAAACAGCCAAACATTAGAAACTTAAAACAGGAAGTAGGAAGCCAGAGAGCTGAGATCAAATGCTAATAAAATTGACGGTATAAGGGGCTGTATACATTCCACTGTTAATACTTACAGTTTGTGTACCAAGTGGTTTCGTAGGTCCTGCGTGATGTCTTCATGCCAGCCTTTCCTCATGCCTGAGGCAGAGGGAGGGCCTGCTGTGGGCATGGAGCCGACCCCAGCAGCATCATTTAGCAGACTGGAAGAGAGAGAGAAGGCATTGTTTTATTAGTAACTTCTTTAAAAAAAAAAAAAAGAAAAAAAAAAGATGTGGCCTTGGTCTGACGTAGAACTGAGCAAAAGTCTTGAAATGTAAAGCTCTTAAAAAGCGTTAAATGCTTCAGATTATGGTGCGTGCAATTCTTCTCACCCTTGGCTGTTCACATTGAGATGCATCATGGTGTCCTGCAGTAGGTTGGCTTGGTTCTGAGACGGAGCACCCACACCTCCGTTGACTCCCATAGTATTCGCACCTACACATGGAAAGGACAAGACATTACATGTTTGCATTACTTGTGTTCCTCAATTTGCCACTCAAGATATCTTCAAGCTACCTGGCATCATAAACATATTGTTGAGGAGCTAATCAGACTGTATATACGGGACTCTATTTTTTACTTGGAGCCCTATAACAGCTACTTTTGGTAGGCACTTTTTAGGGTAATAAGTGAATACTAAAAGACCCCTTGAAACATCTACATCTCTTCATAACTCTCCAACTCTTAAAGATTAATATTCTTGTCTGGGCTCTGAGATCTATCAGGAACAGGGTGCAGTACAGTATATCTGTCAACTTCGAATACCTGGAGTGGGAGGGAGGTGAACATGCAAGCTAACTCACCCATTGGGTTCATAGGCCTCATGCCAGCCTGGCCTTGCAGGCCTTGGTTGGGCATATTGGGCTGGGCAGTCTGAGCCTGGATCTGGTTTCCCTGGTAGGTGAGGCCCAGGGCTGCGTATGCTCTTTCTATGGAGCTGGGGTCAATCTGGCTTGGTGGGTTGAGGTTGGGAGCACTTGGTTGGCCACTAGAGACTGCCCCGAGAGAGCTGCCCAGACCTGCACCGGCCCCACCCAGTAGAGCTGTGAGGACATAAGAGGAGGGGGTTAATAACACATCTGATTAGTTTGAGAGCATATAATTTCCTGCAGCTTGAGAAAACCCTACGACTAAATAATTAAGAAAAACCATATTGCATATCACACTTTCTCAAGTTCCATCACAAATCACAATACATAATACTAGAAATATTTTTAGATACATGTATCAAACGTATGCAAAATTATTATATCTCTTCAAACATTTAAAAACAAAACATGACATTTTGTTAATTATTATACTTTGCTTGGAATCATTCATTTAAACAACATTTTGTATAATAATGGCATCATATGATCATTCATCATGATGCAATTCCACTTCAGTTATCCCCTTTCAGATCAAGTGAAATTGCTATGTACAATAAGGATGAAGATGCACTGAGATGTGTAATGTGAACAAAAGGAATGTATAAGAATATTGTTGTTTGGTCAGATACAGACACTCACACTGCGGGTTCCTCTTGTCCCCAGCATTCTTCAGTGGCAGGCAGACAGGACAGTCATGTCGCGTGCAGTTCTTCCAATGGGAGATGATCTGCCTTGATGATGCACAGTGAGCAACTGAGGATAAAAAAGGGGAGACAGACAGGAAGATTGGGGAAACACAGAGAATGGGAAAGAGGCAGAACAAAGTGAGGTCAAGGTCAATCAACAAGACACAGAAAACTGTATTTTCTGTCTAGCCACAACCTTATAAAGCTTATGCTTCCTGTGCTGTGTGCCTAAGAGCTATACCGTTTCATTGCGCAACATAAACCTTCATTAGAAGGATTATTTCTCTCAGCTCGTCAACCTACCAAAGCAGTGTAAATTCTGGACTGCCTCCCAGAGCATGCATGCATGACATCTGCCCAACATAGAACTACTCTATATACAAGTAAAAATGCACCCCAAGTTGTTTTCATAATAAACTACCCTGACCATGTCCGTTGCAGTGAAGGAATGTTACCTGATAAAACCATATGGCTGATTTATGTTTAATAGTTTTTGGAGGACAGCTGAGGGATACATAAATTATGCTTTCTGTCTCAGTGTGTTTTGATAGCAATATAAAAAAGTAGGATAACTCCAGTTCTAACCCTCCTGTTTTCCTTGATACCACTTGAATAATGTTGAAACAAGTGTCCTCGTCTAACACATGTAGCATCCCTTCTACTCACCCTGACAGGACTTGCCAGCCTGGCAGTGAGTCATGTGGTTGAGGACGTTCTTCATAGTGCGGCAGTGGGGCAGGTTGCACTGCCGGACTTCACCGTTGGCCTGCTCCCGCCGCTGGCACTTATGTGCATGAAGCAGGAGTACCAGTTGCTGCTGGATGAGTTTGCGCTTCTCAGGATCAGCTGTGGGTGGCGCTCCGGCTGCAGCAGATGCTGCAGAAACCTGGGCACCGGGACCCACCAGACCTCCCTGAGCACTGGGCACCATCCCAGGGGCCCCTCCCACAGGTGCACCAGAGGGACCGCCCACACCTGTCTGTGACTGCTGGGAGCCCTGCAGTTAGTGAAGTGGGAGGGAATAAGAAAAGGTGACATGGATGAGACAAGAGAAGTACATAAGCAGGAAACAAGGAAATGTGAGGGAGAAAGTAACAGGGAGTAATGAGAGGAGAAGAGGCGGAGAATAAGAATAGATAAGGGGTGGTGAGTAAACAATAAGAGGAGAGTTGAAAATAAATAGTCACAGTTGGGTCAAATGAAAGGAAACGTGGAATACAGAGGAGTAAAACAGTGGTGCAGTGGGAGGCAAGGTTCGTGGGATGAGGTGAGACATAAGGGAATAATTTTGAGTTGATACTTAAATCTGCTAATTTGGGACCAGGATTAGAGGACAACATTTTCTTGCATCTGACACGTGAACATTTCTTCAGGCGGTATATATTCCTTACCATGGCAGCCATTCCTTGCATTGGCTGGTTCTTCTTGTCCACGTTGAACTGGGCCAGGCTGTTGGCCATCGGACCTTTGTTCTGGAGCTGAGGGCCCAGCCCTGCGCTTCCAAGACCTTGATTCCCTTGCCCTGCATACGGACCTCCAAACGGGACCCCTGGGTTTCCCATCATCCCCATCTAGGAGGAGAAATAAGAAAACAGTCAGAAGGCATTTAATGATGTAGTTGCAGCCACATTTCACTTAAATTGTCAGCAGCAGCATCTGAACTGAACATTTGACAGTATTTCTAGCTCCGACAGATTCCACCATGATTTTCACCATGGTCTCCCATGATCTCAATATTAGCTGTTAAATGAGTTAAGGCCTGTGGAGATTTACTCACACCATTAACTCCATCAAAGGCAAAGTTAGGGGGAAGCTTTCACCCCCCAAAAAACAAAAGACCATGAAATCAAGTCTGTTTTTAAACCACTTTCCACTTCCTACTGCTCAAGAGCAATTAAGTCATTCAATCAATTAAACAATTACTTACAGCATCAAGTTTCATCAAATCATTAGAAAATGGCCTCAAACATATACAAACCTAGACTTACACATCAATCGCTTAAAACAGACAACCACTGAGATAGACTCAAGTTGTAACTTAAGTAACCAGCAGTGTGGATAACAGCAATCTGTTATGAATAGTTCATCTTTCTCTAAGCAGAGTGAAGAGACAGATCTATTCTTCATCTGTAGCCGTGTCTCTTTCCTCTTCCCCTAATTCCTTCAATCATTTTCACAACCTCCATTGCATTTTTCTTTTACTGCTCCCCAAACATGACCTGGAAATCCTCACTGCTTTTGATCTCCCCGGCTAAATCAAACATCAGTGTCTCCACCACATTCATTCAGTAGCAGCAGCCTGCCGCTGCAACATTTTTACTGTCACTCCTGTGGGAGTGCCAATCACACAAACAGAACAGTTTTCTGCCACTTGAACTGCAAGCATAAGCCCACTGTGCATCTCTCATGATTGTAAAAATACATAGATACAATCATGGACACAAAGGTTCTATACAGAAAAAAAGAACGTCTTTCAGAGGAACCAAACTAAAGCCTGCAGTAAAATAGCAAACATTAAAAACGGCAACATTTAGTTTGGTTTGCAGTTCACACAAACAATCAAGGATCACATATTATAATAAATCATCAATCCTGTGCTAAAAGTGATTTTATGTCTTAGCAGCAAACTAGTGACATAACGTAAAGAATTGTCTTTCACAATTATATACCTAAGTTTGACTAAGTTGGGAACAAAGTTTATGCTGTAAACGACATAAGAATTAGTTCTTAATGCACATTTCAATTTTAAAATTCAGTGGGTAGTAATAAAGGTATTTGAGCATTAACTACCAGATAATTTAAGTCTCACAAGTTACTGCTGAATACAACAACCTAACTACATGTGTAACATGTTTTTGTTTTTTTTTCAACCACAGCTGGCATTTATGGCCTTCTTGCTCCCTGTATTAAAGTCCATCAAATTAAAAGAAAAGGGTGAAATATTTCTTGTGGAATGTTAAACCATTTCCAATGAAAAAGAACAAAATTTCTATGAAGGAGTTCCTACCTTGTTCAGTGCTCCAGGTTGCTGGCCTCTCATCCCAGCCTGGCCCCCAGCTCCCTGCTGCTGTAGGGTCTCAGCCAACAGGTTGCTGTTGCCACCCATCCCCTGATTCCCGAAGCCCATCCTGGGAGAGCCATTCATCACCTGACTCCCAATCATGCCTGGCTGCTGCTGTCCATTATTTCCTTTCTGCTGCGCTCCCATCATGGCCCTATTCATGCCACCCATCATTCCAGCGGCAGCATTCTGCTGCATCATGTTGGCCTGCTGCTGGGGGGAGAGGTGCTGCTGCTGTCCCTGGCCCATCATCTGCTGAGGCCCCTGGCCAGGGGATGCCTTCATGTTTGCCAAGTGTTGTCCCATGGCAGTGGGTCCTCCTGGGCTGCCCATTGCTCCTTGATGTCCCGGTTGGGTTGCAGTGGGTGCCCCTGAACGCAAGAGTTCAGACAGTTGTTTGTGCTTGGCCACCGCATCCTGGCCTCCGCCAACACCACCAGGACCTCCTCCAGGGCCAAGCCCAAGACCCATTCCTCCTGCTCCTCCACTGCCTCCTCCAGGACCCAAGCCTGTAGGGCCTCCTCCAAGGGTGGTGTGCAACTGGTTGAGGTCCCCACCATTGACCAGGCCTGGATCATTAGAGCTGATGAGCTCATCTGGGAGGTCATGCTCCAAGTCGAACAGTGAGCCGAAATCTGAAATGGAGAAGAAATGCAAAGTTTAGGAAAGGGGGAGACAACAAGACAAAACAGGGAAAGGGATAGAGGAAGACAAAATGGGCCACAGCAATGTTAAGCTGACATAATCCTTCATTTTTTAACATGACTGAGTGAAAATGCAATTGCATGCTTGATGTTAAAAACTGATAAAAGCTGTTTAGAGGTGTAGGACCAATTTTCTCCTATCAGAAATAAATAACATTCCACCAAACACAACACAGCTGAGCAACAAACTACAGGTGAAATCCAGAACTTATGTGTGTGTGTGTGTGTGTCAAGCAGTATGCACAAACATATATGCAAACACACACGCCCACATGGTCTGCTCACAAAAGGTAATCCCTGACCAGCGAAGTGACTCAATGTGTTGCAAAGACAGGTCTGTACAGACAAGGTGACGAACAGGCTGTTTATTAGAAATAACGCCACAAAATGGAGCCAAGTCGGTAGAGACGCATACTCAGTGTGTCAGTTTGTATACAGTGGGTTCAACAGCACACAGCTTAGGCAAACAAGAAAGATGATCATCATGTATCTCTCTGAATCTTTAAGCTGGATATCAAGACCAAAAAGCACACACAAGTTTCTTAAAGTACAAAATCTAAATTTAGTCCTGATTTATGTTCTTCTGTAAATCAGTATTTTCTAACACAATAAGTTAATCATCATATGGGTCATATAGAGTCTAACTCACCCAAACAGCATCTATACATCAATTATTTGTTCAAGTATTTTTTCAAGTTACAATACAAGACATTTGCTCATTACAGATCACAAAAGTGAGAAGTTGTTTTTTTTCTGTTTCATATAACTACAAACTAAATACTTCAGACTTTTGGTTATATGTTAGATAAAGTAAGCTATAAAGACATCAGTTTCAGCTCAGGTCACTTGCAATGGTGATTTGCCAGTCTTTTTTTTTATTTTTTATTTTTACAATTTGTTTAATAGTGTATATTAAATGATTGATCTACAACGAAAATACTGTACTTGCAACACTTGCCCAACAAACATTGAGTAAACTAAATATGAAAATTAACAAATTGCAGTTGTCAGCAGCTAACTTTCATTACAAACTGCTTTTTGGAGGTAGACGCAGAAAAAGAAAGTAACTTGCATGCAAAGAACTTGTAACAATTTCTCGACATATTAACAACTTGCATGACACTGCCACAAATAATCTTAATACGCTTTGAGGACAATACGTTCGAGTGCAATAATTTGCAGATCATTTTCTTGACAGCACTGGACTGATCTTCAAAATGTGCCATGCAAGGTAGCGTAACATGTGTGCAATGTCTGAACGATTTTGCCATGCAAGTCCCTTTCCACAGAAGCTAACCGACGCCGACAACCTATTCCCGAGTAGACAGCCTTAAAATGCAGCAGTTCAGAGTAAAAAAATGATTAAGTGGTGAAATCTGGGTGACTATTTCGTGCTTGGAGGAGTGTTTGCTTGCTATCTCGACTCGGTGGTATTGCAGTGGCTGGACATGTCGCTGTCCATGCTGCACAGTTTTGCTCTCAGGCCACTATTCCAGCTGCTGCCATACGCCATCCACACACACACACACACAAAAAAAAAAACACACCAACAATGGCAATTTGAGTTTAACAATCAGTCGGACCCGTGCCGTGGGCCCAAATTTAGCTCCCCAACAAGGCAACCTCTGCTTTGGTTAACGGTAGCTAACGTTAGTTGAGAGAGGGTCTGAGTTATGATGGGGCAAAACAACAGATTGTTTCATGCGTTGGGAGCCTTAAAAACTCAAATACCAGCCTGGGAGTGGCTGTAACTTACTGCCAATTTGGTGCAGCTGAAAAACATGAAAAACTTTATCATAACTTGGCGTTGAGCTTATCATCAGCCCGGCTAAAGTAGCCATTAAGACACGGGACCGTCCATTGAAGACCCGCATTCAGCTATCTAGCTTAGCGCTAGCCGAATGTTGCTAACTGAGCTACCTCCGGCTAAAATGGCTGTTAGCATGCGAGCTAGCTCCTCTTCACGTATCCGACACTACTAGCGCGCTAACGTTAGCGAGCTACGACAAAAACAGAAGAGTAATCCCGCGTCCTCTTCCGCTTTCAAGTACACCGAACCCGCCGAAAAACAACAAACTTAACGAATAACACCCTTAACAAATGATATCGTTAAACAATACTCACCGTTTCCATCGCTGGCGGAGGCGGAAAGAGCCGGAGAGGAGAGTTTAGGCCTCTTGGCTGAAGGCGGGCCAGAGTCCAGAACGTTCTCGGCCATATTTTTTCGAAATAAAAATATATAAAGTATCCACAATTGCAGACGTTTTCACGCCCTTAGAAGCTCATTCCTTTTCGTTTCCAATATTGCGACTTTTCCCCCTCCTTTTGGGGGACTAAGAGGGGGAAAGTCCCGTGTACAAATTACTCCTCTTTCCCTGGGTTCGCCTCTCGATTTCAGCCTCGGCGTATATCAACCCCCCTCCCTCCCTCGTCGGATTTTTTGTTCTTTATAAATTTCTGCCAGCGGAGGAGGAGGAGGGGGTCGGTGAAAGTAAAAAGAGGGAGACACACGCTGCGGCTTCCCTCTAAACTTACACAGCCTCCTCCGATGTAAGTAAACTGTCCCCGGGTCTCTCTCCCATGGTTGCATCCGTCATTTCAGCCTCCTTTCCAGCGGAGCCTGGATGAAGATAATGTCGGGCAGAAAAGGCTTGTTTGCCTGCGAAGTGATGGTGGAGCTGCTGGTGGCAGCGGGTGAGGATGAGGGGATGCAAATTAAAAAAATAATAATAAAGCTGACAAACGTGCAGCTGCAGTGGGGGATAAAGTATGATGTTTATGCATGATAAAGAAAAAATAAAAAGTTAGTTATTATGAAATTCCTCCATGCAGCCTACCTGAACTTGCACGTCTTTTGGGTGAGGTTTAGCTGCAAAGGCTGAAGTTGGATTATGTTCAACAGTTACCTTAAATGCAAGGAATCTAATTGTTAATCAGTTTTGCAGCCTCCGCCTGTAAAATAGCCAATTAAACATTTACTTTTCCTTTCAAGTGCAGCAGACCAAGGTGGATTCACAAACACTGAAAACTGTTTGGCTGCTCTTGGTGGAATTTGATTATAGAGAAGACCCAATTATATATTTTTTTTCTTTGTTTGCTTTCTCATAACATGGTGGTAAAGGGTGTAAATTCTCTATCATACAGCACAGAATAAAGCCATTTTCTCAGCGTGTCCTTGTGTTGACATGTTTGGCTCTATGGCTAGTCTCATTGATAAGCCTTCCATAAAAAAAAAGTAATAGTCTTTTATCAGTTACTTGTTATTGAGTATTTATCAAGCCTACTGTGCTGCTCGAGTGTCAGGCTTGATTTTTGCTCTTTTAGAACACACTAAATTTGGGGATTCAGGGCAAATGTGCAAAATCATCCCACAGACTTGTAAGTTTCTTACTGCAAAGCAATGATCTGTTAAAGAAGCCAACATTTTCCTCCTAACAGCAGCACAAGAGCTGCTTGATTTACAGTAGATATAACTGCTACACAGCTTTTCATTCTGTCTTATTCACACTGGTTAATCTTAACCTATCAACCTTCAGTGTTCTTAGTGTGTCCCAAATAAGCTCCATAAGTAGCTTTAAATTAAATTAAAATATTTATATTGTATGACAGTGTTGAATATCCTTTTTCTGCTTGGTCCAGATATAAGTTGAATATTTAAACCAAAGATGCCATTTTTAATGACCATTACATCAAATGAAAACATCTTGAGCATTTCTTATATGTTTCCTTGCACTTTGGCATTATTTTATGTTTTAAAACTTAATGAGCTGTACTACAACTTAGAAAAAAAGTTTTGTGAGAATGAATCCACTTAGTATCCCTAATGACTGGCCGAACTGCAGAAGTAGTTTGTAAAAGATGGAAGCTAATGTTCTTGCTGTCAACAGTGTGAAAGAGTGGGATTTACAGCTCGAGATGCTCAATGAAGAGGAAAGAACCTATGCACACTCTGTGAAGGGATTGTCCTTGTTAAAACCTTCCTGATTCAGGCCTTTTGGGGATGTACAGTATCTTGTATTAATATAAGTTATGAAATGGTCTGTTTGGAGTATAAAATCATATGCTGCATGTGGTCATTATTTGAGAAAACATGAGCAATAAGACTAAACAATGTATTTTTTCTTTACCACACCAAATCTATCATCTTTAATGGAGATGGCAGCAGTTTTTGATGGTGAATGCAGTTGAAATTGTCACAAGTAGGAGTACAAACTTCTTCCAATTGGAAAATGCTCCCATAATTTAACAGGTTGCAGGTTTTGTGAAAAAATCGCAACTTTTGCAAATCTGTGTGTGTGCGCAGCCTAGCAAGTAATTGTTACAGTCTAGATTTCCTCATGCACAGGACTAGACAAAATCATTACCTCCACAGTGCACAGCCAAGCCATGGGTGATCTGTGTACCAACCCAGTGGATATCAATAACAGTTTTTGCATATTCTACTCTGCTCTGTATACATCAGAGATAAGTTACAATGAGCAATGGTATAATGCCTTTCTTAACCCTCTACAGCTAACACAGCTTCACCTGAAAGCCCGCCTTGAATTAGATGCACCCATAACGCTGTGTGAACTCCATAAAGCCCTTGGTCATATGAACAAAGGGAAGTCAGCAGGTCTAGATGGTCTACCGCCTGACCTCTACTTGTCTTTTTGGCCCCAGTTGGGGCCATACTCTTGAAATGATTCATTCTGCTATCAAAAAGGATCTTTCTCTAATAACAATAACATAGCTCTTATCGCTCTGCTTCTAAAAAAAGGGCAAGGACCCATATGTCTGTTCAAGCTACCGCCCCTTATCAATTTTGATATCACATATGAAGCTTTATGCCAAAATACTAGCTTCTCGACTGTAAACATTTATGACCGCTCTAGTACAGGTTTCATCAAAAATCGTCTTGTTTTAGACAAAATATGTTGCCTTCTAAACTTCAGATACTGCTGAAACATCAAATGCTATTCTGTCTCTAGACGTGGAGAAGGCATTTGACCGTCTGGAGTGGCACTTTTTATGGGCTGTATTAAACCGCATGGGTTTTGGAAATCATTTTTAGCAATGGCTCAATTACTGTATACCAACCCAACAGCTATGGTGTTTATGGGTAACACTTGCCCCAAAATAGCGTCACGTAGCTCTCGCCAAGGCTGCTCTCTCTCGCCTCTGTTATTTGCTCTATCCCTTGAACCTGTGGCCCAGGCTGTCCGGCAATCAATGACTCTATTATTGTTCACAACACCAAACACCACATATCTCTCTATGCAGATGATATACTGCTCTTTGTTCAGAATGTTCCCCAGTCTCTTCTCCACCTCCTACATATTTCAGCCAGATCTCTGGATACAAAATTAACTGGAGAAAATCTGCACTATTGTCCCTGAACAACTCTACCAGACATTCAACTACCCTGTTAAACATTCCAGTGGTTCAGAACCTTAAATATTTGTTGGTCTCTATCCACCCCTCAGTTACAAGCACTGTGTCAATTAATTACAAGAAAAAGTGCTTGTGGAGGTAAAAACTGATCTACTAAGGTGGAGCACCTCTCCCCTCTTATTCCATTCTCGTATTTCAGCTATTAAAATGAATGTTCTCCCACAAATCAACGTTTTCATCGCTATGCTCCCTCTGACACCACCTAGTGGTTATTGGAAGGAATTACATTCTGCAATCTCCAATTTTATGTGGGGGAAAAACTAACACAGACTTAAACTTTCAACCCTCCAGAGACCAAAATCTGATGGTGGACTGGGACTCCTGAACTTCCAGTGGTACTCTTGGTCATTCGTGCTGCGTCCTCTTTCCAAATGGTTGGATCCCACTGCCTCTGTATGCTGGCGCCCTATAGAGCAAGATATTGTTCTCCCTCTTAGACTTCAACATCTAATCTATTCAAAATTTTCTCTTAAACATTCTAAAACTATTTTTGGCTCTAACATTACTGAATTGATTTCTGTTTGGCAACTTACAAGTACATTTTGCAAAACTACATCCAACTGGTACCTTCATTCTCCCATATTCTGCAACTATGGTCTCCAGTTGGGAAGGCATCCAAATATCATTCCCCCACTGGAGTAATAATGGTGTACACACTCTTTATGATATTTTTGGGGTGGTGGATTTTTTTTTTTTTTTCTATCTACAACTGTGCACAGCAACGTGCACCTATGGTATACCTTGGGATGACCCATTGGGTACTCATCCATTTCACACAGTATTGACCAAACCCAGCACTTATGCTGTCCTGGCAAAGGCTTCTACTAAACCTCTTTCCATTATCTGTGTGTGGAAGGGGGTCCTGTCATCTAATGGCAGCAATCTGAATTGGCAAATTATTTGGCACAATACTCTGCTATCCTCCAGAAACCCTAACCACCAAGTTACACCCACCTTGGTGGGTAGGTAAGAGGGTAAGAGGGGAGGGACAGAGTTAGCGGACGGGTCAATATAGGGTTTTGATATGTCTAGTAGTTTGTATTCCTGTCTCTGTTTAAACTTTCCTTGCCCCCCACCCCCTCCACCTCCCATCATGTTTATTTTTTTAAATTTATTTATCTTTTCTCTGTTTATACTGACCCAGGGGAGAATGACAACTCAGTCTTTGTTTCTTTTTTGTTTGTTCTGTTATATCTCTTGGGACTTTTGTAATGCAATATGAAAATGTATGCTTAACTTTTCTCCTCTGTGAATTGAGTTTATAACCACATCCCTGTATCTTTACTCTAAATTCCAATTAAAAATTGATCACAAAAAACTTTTGCAAATCTATTAATTATCACCAGTATAGATGTCAAGGCCACAAAGATCCTATTTAAAAATCCACCTGGAAAAAATGGTCACAAACAGATTACAGTCAGAAGTCAATTCACTTTTCTCTAACAGAAATCTACAGACTGTTTTGTTCCTGCTTTGCTGCAGGCAGTGTGTGCTGTTTTAACATTTTTAAAGGTGTTGAAATTATTGACTTGCTTTATTTATGTCAATAAATGGGATTCCACTGCATAACAAAACACTATGTTCCTATTTTGATTTCATGAAACCTGCATTATCCTTTAATAACCATATTAACAAATCATGACACTTGTGGTCAGGACCAAACGAGCATACAGAACTGGGACCATGGTTGGATTAACCCACTAGGGGGCTCCTGGGCAAAAATCTATTCTGCCCCCAACTCTGCAAGGGATCAGCCAAGCCCACTTGGGAAGTTGTGCATGTTGGAGCTGTTGTCACGTCTTGTCTGTACAGGATCTGAAAATAAAATACTTTGTTGCATCTTTATCATGTGTCAGTTACTTTGCCTAAAACTTTACATGCCAGGGCCTCAATCATGCACAGCCCTTATTAAGGTCTCTATCACTGAAAGAAACAAGATAAAGACAGTTGAAATTTAAAGGAACAATTTTCAAGTGTAATAATTTCTCCTGTTCATACTGGCCCCTTCAAATGTGCTTTCAATGTAAGTGATGGGGGACAAAATCCACAGTGTGTCATTTTGTACAAAAATGCATTTAAAAGTTGATCTGAAGCTTATATGAGGCTTCAACAGTCTCCGTTAGTTATATCAAGTGGATATCTGCCACATTTACAGTCTTTTTAGCATCAAAGTCCCTCTTTGTGTTTCCTTAGTGTTTCCCTGTTGAGCTGCGGTGGAAGTATAGTAACAAAAAGAGGGACTTTGGCACTAAAAAGACTGTAAAGTTGAAAGATATCTACTTATTTGACTCATTTGGACGGCTGAAGCTTCATATTAGCTTCAGATAAACTTGTAAATACATTTTTGCTTGTGGATTTTTCCCCCCATCACTTACATTGTAAGTGCATTATGAAGGGATCTTCTAATGGACAGTATGAACAGGAGGAATGATTATGGCAAGAAAAACCTGTTTCATTTGGTCACCTGCATATTGTTTTAATACAGACTTGAATAATTGTGAACCCCTCCTTTAACGAGTGTATTAATGAAGACATACATTAGGTTACTTCAGAACAGTGGGTGGCAGTAATGCACCATTACTACCAATACCAACTGCTTAATCACAGGAGAAACAATTAACCAGAAGATTGAGGCAAGACTTATGTCAGATTTCTTTGAGAGAATTGGAAAGCTGATACATCCATCTTTGGCCCCTTTTAATATCACTGACATGTAGTGGCTGAATACTATTTTGAGGCTGAAGTAATCTAGTTGGAAATGTATGAGGAAAATTAGATGTTTATTTCAGAACATATTTTCCAATTCCACATTCTCAAAAGTAATATTTCAAATAAAGATGCAAGCTCTCATTCATCATAAATAGAATATGTTGTTATTTTTCAGTAATTGAAGTTTGCTTCCTTTCCCACACTTTATTGCTCGCTCAAAATAACCAACAGACAACTGGTTTGGGATTTCCAGGAGAAATATTCCAAGGCAAAGCTATGCATATTCAGCAGTGCTTTATGTTTGCATGCTGTTTTCAAGAATTTGGCTGATATTCAATACAAAAGCAATCAGACAGTTAACAGGGTAACAGATAAGTGAGATAGATGTAGGCTGATGTTGAATTTTAATAGGTGCTTCTTGACACAGTTTGATATCTCTCACAATGTTTTTCATCTGAGAGAGCTCAATTTGAGAAGAGAAGTAAAGGATGTAAACACCTATGTGACCCTAAATGGTGCACTAAAAGAATATAATTATTATCTATAGCTCCTGACATTTTCCAGAGCCACTGTGCAGCTCTGGTCTGTGCTAATATGACTCCATTCACACACTCTGTGCTGTGTTGTTTGGACATTACTGGCTGTTTAGTGCTCAATATATTACTCTTGCAAATGGAAGTAAATCACATTACTTGCATTAGCAGTGCATTACCTGTGGGTGTGTTGTGTACATATGTGCATGTGTTTATGCATGTAGCAAACTGTTTTATGTCTGTGTAAATATTGACCTGTAGTGATATATGAACTGTCCTCTGTAACTGTTATCTATAAAACGTGTTGAGACCTGTATTGATGTTTGAGAATAAATTAAATAAATTTGGTGATATTATTTGTAATTTTTCGACTTGGAAACGTTGCGTATATCACACATGTATTGCTATGGTTGGGTTTATTTGTGAGGTGGTATACATTCCTATGTAACTGTTATGGCCTCTTTATCTTTTAGTTCCTTGGTTAGATTAGATAAAATCAGGAATGCACTTTTGGAAATGCAATGTTTTTTAAAGGGCCATATCGTTTTTAGCCATGCAAGCAGCTTGGCTCTGGGGATGGAAGTTTCGGTCGTCTAGTGGTCAGTCCACCACTTTGGTCCAGACTGAAATATCTCAGTGATCATTAGATGGGTTGCCATCACATTTTGTTCAGATATTTGTGGTTCCTCTTAGAGCATAAATCCTAATGACTTTGGTGACCCCCTCATGTTTCCTCTAGCCCCAACAATGTTGACAAATGTTGACATTTGTGGTTCTGAGTAAAATGTCTTGACAACCATTGGATAGATTGCCATAAACGTTGGTGCATAAATAAATTCATGTCTGCCTCAGTATGAATTGTGTTTTCGCTCAAAATCACTGCAGCCTCACAGAGCTGCTGGAAAGGCTGTAGATTTACAGGAATATTTAACATTCACAATTGAGAATTTTTACTTGCATATAAAAAATCTCCATTTCTCAGCTGGTCTTAATTGAAAATACAGTTTTGCTTCTATTTTGACAGTTACTGGTGTAATCAAGCATTTAACAGTATAAGGGAACATTATTAGATTGGATTTAGATTAGATTTAGTTGATGTCTGGTGTTAGTATCTCTATTGAGAGACTGGTCAAGCAATTTATGAGTAATGGCAGGTTCCAGTTTTGTTTAGAGGTGAAGAAAACCATGGAGAGATTGCCTACATACACTTAATTCAGTCCTATGTTTAGATTAACAGGCCAAATGAAAAACTCTGCTGCAGACTGGTGCATTTGTGTACAATTTTATTTCTAATTATTTTAATCTTATACTGTATTGTATATTTTCATTTTTGATTTTTGTGTTGTGGCTTGATACAGGAAGTTCATTGTATATTCCTGTGGTTCCTATACAGTTGACAATAAACTTTAACTTGATCTTAAAGATCCCTTCCAGACATGTTTCAAGACATATAAAAATACTCTGATTGCAATAATAATTTGTGTCTGATACGGTTCTTCCACAAAAAACGTACATTTACATTTTAAATCCTTAAAATGACATCTACTCTTTCTCCCTCATTGAAAAATACAGAATCTTTCTTTAAGGGAGATAAGTGTGGATTATAATTACTAATAATAATAATAATATTAATTGTAATTTTCTTGTTGAAAGTAATATGTGATAATGTAATGTTTATATGTTAGGCACAAACCCTCCCCAAATTCTATGTATGCACATAGAAATAGGCCCTAAGACTTCTTGAATAGGTGAATACTCTCATTTCCTGCTGGGTTCACACCTAGTCAGTACCTTTTTTTTTCTTCATGTCAATGGTCAGGTTGGGATTTACTTGAAGTTATATTGGGCTTAACCAAAGAAACAATACTCTTTTTAAAAATGATTTTACTCAGTATTTCTGAATCTTACACCTTGCTGTCTTGGGAGCAGCTAAGCTAAAAGTCAGTGACAGAATTTTAAAAACTCATAAATTATAACATGTATTTATTATATATTTTAGCTCACTGTATAAGCACACAAATAAGTGCATGAATAAATGTATGAGCTGCTTTAAATATGATAATGTGGACCCCACAAGGAGTCGCTGGATTAAGTCAAAGGGGTCACGAAATGATAGGACAGGATAAGATAAAGAAAAAACATTTTGGACACACAAAATTGTGATTTTTTTGTCAATCTTTCCTCTAATTTTTGCTTGATTTGGACTGTGGGGAACTTTAATGGATATTTTTCACTGTTATCTGACATTTTGTTGTAAAAACGATTAAGCGATGAATCAAGACAATAATCGGTAACTTAACTGGTAGACAATGCAACATGTGACGAGGGGTCCCAGGTAGACTTATAAAGGGTCACAGGCCAAAAAGGTTGGGAACCACTGGTCTAGACCAATAAAACTGCAACTGGTATGTTTTCTGCTAAATTCTACTTTATTTATTAGTGGCTACGTTGTAACAAACATTTTAACGCTTTTAGGCCTGTAAATGAATTTATTTGTGATCAGGAGAATTGGATGACTGACTGGTGATCCCTTTCCAAGTCTATTAAAACACCAACTCCCATAATGCCGTGCGGAAGAAATAGCCGCTATGACGTCCAAGGTAGGTGACGACAATACTGTACCGGGGGACCACGAAGAAACAGCTGAACAACTTATCCAAGTAGCTTTGTAGTTGTATGAAATACTTCAGTGAGTATCTAAATATTATTATCCTCTGTAAATAGTAAATTAAACTATTAATAAGCGAACTGCTGTCACAGAATTGAAGACGTGCCATTAGCACTATTAGCAGTTAGGTTGTAACGTACAGTAAGTAACGTTAGCATGTGAGTTAGCCACGTTTGTGTTTATGTTTTGACTCGCTGATAAACCTGTTGGCTGTTACGATTTACTCAACAGTTAGTTTAACAGCAAAAATCAATGTAAGGTGTTTGTTACTGCGCATGTTGGGTTTACTTTGTGCTCACTTTACCAAATATTTCTGTTTGTAGAGGTTTGTCTTACTTAAAAATGAACGTTTTGTATTTGTGAGTCTATGTTTAGCGCTGAATATAACTGACAACATTAAATATTAAGATTCTTAACTAATCAATTCAGTTTTAATAATAAAACAATATATTTTAATAAAATGTTTACACATGAGAAGATGTTACTTTTTCTCAACTAGAGGTGACTGTATCACTTACCTGTAATACAGCATTAAGACCAAGAAGCAGCATAGATATGATATCACCAATCATTCTGCTCTACCCGCGTCTGCCCCTGTTTACCAACTGTTTTTCCTCGTCTTGTATCTACCTAACATTTAGTATGGGTGTATTTTCTGTGGTACAATTAGAACATTATCTCTAAGTTGTAACATAAAATCACCACTTTCCTCTGCAGAGCTCATAGAACGACACCTTACTACTCAAAAGAAGAGAAGATGTCTTGGGTGTAGACCCTGCTTCAGACTCAGTGGCGCTCTGCGGAAGGCAGGATGCCGTACCACTGTGTGGCCTATGGATGTGGCAAAACTGCTGAAGATGGTGTGACACTGTTCAGATTCCCCAAAGACCCTGAGGAGTTTCACAAATGGGAGAAGCAGGTCCAGCGCACCCGCAGCAAGTGGCTCGCCACACCCAACTCTCACCTCTGCAGCGAGCACTTTGGCAAGGAGTACTTTGAGCCCAAGCCACCCACGGGGGCTCTGAAGCTGAGGCCGGGAGCTGCTCCCACAGTGTTCGTCCGTCCTCACTGCTCCTCCTGCAATGGAACTGGCTGTAGTGACTGCCTGCCTGCTATCCAACGCCGGGGCATTGCAGCTGAACCAAGAGAGGGTAACATTACAGTGAGTAGTTATTGTTGTGGACCAGGAACAGTCTCTATAGAGAGAAAGACAGGCCTTTAAACAATGAAAGTCAGAGTTTACCTGAGAGTTTACCTCTTTTGATTTTTACTCTTCACAGGCAGAATACAATGAAATGGCACCCTTACAGTTTGATGATACGGATGCAGGAGGTGACGAAGAACATCTGACAGAAGGAGGGGTGAAGCCGTGGGAAAACCCCAGAGAAGAGCGAGGTGCAAATCAGGAGACGAGAGAACAAGCGTTGAGAGCACAAAATTGATTTTTTGTAAAAAAATTCTAATTTTTTTTTTTTCTTTACAGTGGTGTGTGAGATGTGTGGCACCACCGGCAGTAGTAGCACCTTCTTTTCGAAGACCAAGCGTTTCTGCAGTACGTCCTGCTCACGCTCCTATTCATCCAACTCCAAGAAGTCCTCCATACTGGCACGTCTGCAGGTGAGAGAGATGCAGTGTTGCTGCCCACATGGGTATTTTTCTAAAGTTGAAAATATTTTTCTCCCAAAAAGCTTTTAACTTTTTATATAATGCACATCATATTAAACCGTATTTTTATACCAGTAAAATTTGCCAAGAGTGCCTTTTGTTTTTACAACAACACACTACTTCATTTATTTGTTCAGTTAAACACACCAGTCTTGTACTGCTGACCACTGGGTAGTGCTAATGGGGCAATTGCTGTTAATTGAATCACTTAATTAAGAAATGAGATTAACTTTTTGGGAGTTTGACGCATTGGTGACCTTACTCAATATGTGACAAGAGGATTTTCTCACAAAAATGTCCGTAGTGTGTCTTTTTGTCAGCTCTGCCCGCCAAGCATGCTAATGCTGTATCAGATAGTAAGTTAGTAATAAGTGGCAAAGTTAGTAATGCAGAGTTAATATGTAAAAATCTCATATATCAACATATATAACATAACTGTTTCTTTCTGGTGCACCTCCACTATTGCTTGTAGACAAACAATGGTGTCAGTAGTTGGGGATCATCGAAGCCTTGTCGCTTGTCCATTTAACACGCCTGATGGTGCAGATATGCCTCTCTTAATCAATAAAACTGTCTACACAGTCCATGTAATAGCTCACATTTCACTCATGCTATACACACACCAAACTGCAACCTGAAGTGTATTTTTACACCTCAAGTCTACTTTGTATGCACGTCAAGTCTCCATCTCCTGCCCGTCCTCTTGAGCCACAGACAGAAGCAGCCCTTCTCT
This sequence comes from Scomberomorus guttatus, assembly GCA_038419695.1. Lineage (NCBI taxonomy): Eukaryota > Metazoa > Chordata > Actinopteri > Scombriformes > Scombridae > Scomberomorus > Scomberomorus guttatus. Next base: position 17,826,448 of record CM076465.1, on the reverse strand, counting down.
GCTTCTTCTGCAAGCTCCTTCACTGTGCTCTTTACTACTGGCGTCACTGCCACTTCTGTTCATGTTTCTCTCAGAGGGTAGATTGTCTAGGCTCCCACAAAGCCTCTGCGTCCCTCTTATATCTGGCAGAACTTCTATGCAGCCAGCTTGGAGTACTCGATACCTTTACCTTTGTAGGCAGCCTCAACCCACTCCTCCTTTCACAGACTCCATCAGCAAATTTATAGTATGAACCTGATGAAGTGACAGCATATTTTGGAACTATTTCAGTACAACAAAAGCTTTTCCACCTGCTTCATATTGATGTTTTAGCTGCACGCCAAGGCTTGAGTTTTTAAAGCAATTTAAGTTGGCAGAGCATTTGCTTGCTAGACAGGTGAGAGCACAAACAGGAGATAAAAGGAGAAATGCACAACAATGTGAGAGGATTGTTGTTCAGGCTTTAATGTGGCTTTAACTTCCTGTTTCAGTGCTAAAAAGAATCAGGATTAAAATATTTTTGTGGTTTCAGTTTTTTTTTAGATTGTTGTTGCTTTATTGGTTGTTTAAAAAAAGGGATTATTAGGCAGCATTAATCTATCCACATTGTTTCAGTGTGGTAGATTTTAAGATTTTTACAGGTCTGTGTATGGTGATTAAACCACAAAAAATACTCTCTGAATTCTTAACCCTTAAATGTGACACACCAGCGATTTTACACATCAAGTTCAATTTACTCATGAATAGTACTACGCAGCCTGTGAAAACACTTGTATAATGTCTTTGGTGACTCTGGAGGGAGGTTTCCAAAGTTGTGATGTAATCAGGGTTATCTAAATTTGATCTTAAATTTTAAATTAAGCCTGCGTTACCAAGTGAGGGGCGTTGAGTTTGAAAGGGGATGACCAGACAGGGAGGGTCTAATGAAAAACACTATTGAGCTGCATTATGGGAATTGTAGGACCCTGTGTTTTTGGACTCATATTAGGGACTCATAAAAGTCAGGTTCAGGGCTGCACCTAACAATTATTTTCATTATCGATTAATTTTCATGGTTAATCAATTAATAGTTTGGTCTATAAAATGTCAGAAAATAGTGAAAATGTCCATCACAATCAACTAAAGCCCAAGGTCAATCAAAAAGCTTGTTTTGTCCTAATCACATGACACAAAGAAAATCAGCAAATCCTCACAATCGTTTTACTTGAAAAATGACTTAAACTATTGATTATCAAAATAGTGGCTGATTAGTTTTCTGTCTATCTGCAGCTCAGGTTTAACCAAAATGATATTTACCACCAAGTGATGTTCAAACCCAAGATTCCTTATGTTTTATGGCTGCACTGCTCCATCTAATGGACAATTTTTTGATATTGTGCATCATTATATAGACTTTTTACACTTGTTACACTGCATTTGGTGACCCATCACATTTTGTGACCTGCAGCGTTGGAAGAAGTACTCAGATCCTTTACTTAACTAAAAGTATCAATAACACTATGTAAAAATAATTTATTACAAGTAAAAACCCTGCATTTAAAATCATACTTAAGTAAAACAATAGAAGTATTACCAGCTACATTAACTTAAAGTACTAAAGTAAAAGTACTACTTTTGCAGAAAATCGGGCTGTGATTAATATATTAAAATGCTGCTTATACACTGACTCATCAGTATTAATGATGTACTTTGTTAACTGTATTTAATATATCAGATACTTTTACCTAAGTAAGGGATCTGAGTACTTCTTCCAGTACTGCAGGTCACAGAATCTGATGGGTCACCAAATACGGTGTAACACCGGCATTACTTTCTACTAAGTACACAAAGGGACGTTGCTGCTGAGTTTCTTAAATGTATTTTTAACTTTTGGCGTTTAATTGTGTTTTCATAATGTATAATTATGACCATATGTTGGCAGTGTTCCGCAAAAAACTGCCACCATTGCAGGAAAAGAAGAAGAGGATGACCGCGCTGTGCTTGAAATCTTCGCTGCGACCACATTACTTTTTTTCCCACCCGCACTCCGCGAAGACCCGCCCTCCTCTGCCTCTCATTGGCTAGTACTCGTTGCCTTCGTTGGTTGGATTGGTTAGGTTTAGGTACGAGGAGTGAGATTAATTGGGTTAGCGTAAGAATACCAGGGTCAGAGCCAATCAGAGGCAGAGTAGGGGCGGGTCTTCGCAGAATGCGGGTGGGAAAACATATAGGGTGCTCCGACCTGAGAAGCTCCTTTCACGCTTTAATTTGAGGGACATTTCCACTGGTTTCTGTATTAAAACCGCTCAAATGGTTCACAAGTGCTGCGTTGATTCATGCTGCAACTTAAAACGTCCCAACCTCGTCTTTCACCGGCTCCCAATCGGGGACCCGGAGAGACTGAGGCAGTGGCTGTTTGCGCTGAACATGGATGTAAACACGCCGCTCCACACCCTCAACAAGCTGTTCGTCTGCCAGAAGCATTTTCAGCCTGACGACTACTACAGCAGCCCGGATCAGCCGACCCGCCAGGCCCGGCATCTGAAGACCACCGCCGTCCCCACCCTGTTCAGACACACAGGTGACCCCACAGCCACTGTCATTTACCTGGATCCACTGGTAAGTCAGTGTGGTGAGGACATGACCTACATGGCAACTCATAAAAATGAGAGAAATGTGTTTTTTCTTTTTGTTCCTTCAGTTGGATGTTTGAGCTTCACTGTGCAGAATGTTGTATGTGCAGAGGGAAGGCTGTTTGCACATTCATCTGCTGAAAGTGGAAAGTTTCTCTGTGATCATTGAAAATCTTATTTTAAGGGGTGTGCTACAATCAAACACGTGTGTGGACACCTGAAGCCTCCAGTGTACAAACACTGAGAATGGACTTTACAGTGAAGTAGGAGACATCTTGTGTCCAGCAGTTAAACTTCTGAGATGAAATATATTTGCATATTTATAGATTCTGGACATTTTTAATGAAGGAGAAGGAGTAGATGTCATTTTAAGAATTTTAAAGTGGTAATTATACTTTTTTTTTGTCAGACACACATTGTTTTGTTCCAAGCAGAATATTTGTCTGAGTACATGTTTGGAGGGGATCATTAACTGAACCTGTTGAAACAAGAGCAGGGCAGCATGTTAGGATTCCCTTTTTCTTTCTTAAGATTTATTTGAACTTTTATGGACTTTGTAAGTTATGTGGATCATTTGTAGCCCAAGTAGTGCAAAAACTAGGGAGTGTTCAAACTTGACAGAAAATTAATTGTTCAACTTTTTTTTTTTTTTTATAGAATTGATTGTTTATGTTTTTTGTTGTTGTTTTTTTGTTTTTTGTTTTTTTTGCAAAAGTGAGAAAACGTCTCTGGTTCCGACCTCTGAAATGTGAATGTTTCCTGGTTTTCTTAGTCTTTTATGATAGTAAACTAAATGTCTTTGAGTTTTGGACTGTTGGACTGAAAACATCAGGTGCCCAAATGAACATTGACACATTTTTTCTTGCTGTAATCATTTCTCCTGTTAATACTGACCATTAAGAGATCCATCCATAATGAACTTTAAATGTAAGGGATGGGGGACAAAGACACAGCGTCGTCAAGTCTTTTTTTTAGTGCCAAAATCTCTCTTGTTTTGTTACGATACTTCCTCTGCAGCTGAACAGGAAAACACTGACCATCGTGACACAAAGAGGGAAGTTTGTACTAAAAAGACTGTAACTGTGGAAGATCTCCTGAGTTTATTTGACTAACGTTTGGAGGGAATCTTCTAATGGTCAGTATGAACAGGAGGAATGATTATAGCGAGCAAAACATGTTTCATTGTTATGTGTATACCTGACCACTGTTTTTAGACAGACTTGGAAAAATTGTGAACGCGTCCTTTAATTGATGTAATTCTGAGATAAGCAGATTAATCGATAATGAAAACAATCATTAGTTGTAGCCAACACTGTACCTAGTTGTAATTCCTGTGTGTGTGTTTTGTATGTCTCTTTTATGTTAAGACTGGAAATCTTACTGGAAAAACTGCTATATATCCAATAAAGGAAAAAAGTCTCTTTGCCAGATATTTCTTTCTATAGTTTTGTATGAAGAGAGGTTGCCTGGCCATGACATTAGTCCAAGAGTTTGTTTTTTTTCAAATGTTCAATCTGACCAAATTTTGTCAAACTCCCAAAATGTTTTTCACCTTTGACAGCAGTTTGTGTATAATGACTTATTAGGTCTCCTATTGCCAACATTTATGAACAAAACAGTCAAATGGCTAGTTGTGCTTCAACTAGCTTGTTGTATTAAGTCTTTGTTTGTGCTCCTCTCTCTTCAGGGGAGGCCCTCAAAAAAAGGCACAGTGGTGAACAAGGTGCATAAAGCCCCTCCAACACCAGTAGGACTGGATGGTGAGGGCACTGACACCACACACACACACACACACACACACACACACACACACACACACACACACACGCACACACACACACTTTATTGCATTACAAAAGTTGATGTCATGTTAAATTTGTCTCAACATATATGATATCTGGATATAAGATACTAAATAGGGCCATACAGTTAGCAGCAGCAGTGTGGTGGGGGATCATCAAAAAAAGTGTTACAAAGTGCTTCACACACACACATTGTTAAAGTATTGGTTCCTCTCTGGTAATTTTAGAAACTGTGTACAGTGCTCATACACAGACTCTTAACTGTAGCTGTATGATTCCTCTTTTCTGTCACTTCTGTAGCTTCTGCTGTGGGTTTTGAGTGGGGCGAATACTTGGATAAGGAAACATCTCTGGCTGCATCTGTCTCCTGCTTCAGACACGTGAGTCCTGTCTGCGACGTGTAATAAGATTATTCGCTCACAGATGATAAATGTTCAGAGATTTGTAAACTAATGTTGGTGGAAGGATCATTATGTGGGCTCATGTAAAAGTTCATACTTGCGCACAACTTGCTCAGTGTAATGACATTAAATAGAGTAGTGGTCTGCTCATATTGTTTTACACTCTGTCACATGTCACATTTTTGTGCAAAGGAACATTACGTGCAAAATGAATCGGTTTCACGCTAGAAATGTGGAGCATATAAAAACACCTCACACCTCATGATCTGTAAGAAAGCATCTGACTTCTCTACTCTGCAGGCTCCCCTGTGTGCGCAGTGGGAGGACATCGCAGTAGGAATGAAGGTGGAGGTCCTGAACACTAACGCTGTCCTACCCAGTAAAGTTTACTGGATCGCTACTGTCATCCAGGTTGCAGGTGTGTACGTCTGGTCTGTCAGCGTTTGTTTTAACAGCCCATTACTCCTTTCAACCATCTGCTTCATGATCATGAATTTTTTTTCTAGTCGTCACATTTTTCTTATTCTTAAACATGTTAAAATAGTCTATAACAAAACTAAAAGGTTAAAGCACTGCTAGCATTCCCTAGATGCTCAAATAATCTTTACATAATACAGAAATGTTGGATGGGTAAAACTAATACTGGATACAAGGAGTACAGTGTCTTACTCTGGCAAAAATCATTATTTTTTTTGCCTGAGGACGACCTGTAGTTTGTCGAAATGTCACAAATAAAAGTAAAGGAGCTCTGATTCAGTGTGCAGGTTGTATCTAGTTCAGTCCAACCAATCCAATAGAGGTTTAGTGGATGTGCACATGACTACTCATCATTTCAAAACCAATAATGGTAATTTTGTTGTTCTGAAAGTCTAACCAGTAGTGGGGATAGAAATTTAAAAATTAGTTTTTGTCCTCTAAAAACAGTGAATATCCACAGCAAGTTTTACAGTATTACACTGTGAAGATATCTTCTTCTGGATTAGTTAATATTGTCAACACGAGGATGTGCTGGGTGCAAAAATTCATGTACCTTCAATGCATTCACAAAACTGTATGTTGATACATAACAATATCTTGGTTGTTTGAACTCTTTTATGATACTCACCATGTAAGCTCAGTCATTATTGGCCTTTTAATCAGGCTTTAAACAAGATGATGGTTAGTACTTCCATTTTTAAAAATCAAAGCTATTGATGGACTTTTTTTCTTTTACTGAATATGTTTAGAGATCCCCTCCAGACATGTATTAAAACGTATAAAAATACTCTGCTTGGAACAATAATGTGTGTCTAATATGTTTTTTCCACAAAAAAAAAATATTTTCACTTCCACTTGACATTTGTGTATGTCTCCAGGATACAAAGCCCTGTTGAGGTATGAAGGCTTCGAGCACGACAGCAGCCGTGATTTCTGGTGCAGCCTCGTTTCAGGAGAGCTGAACCCGATCGGATGGTGCGCCATGACGAGCAAGCTGCTGGTGCCTCCACAAGGTGAGGGTTCACACACAAACCTGACCTGCACTGCCGCGCAAAATGCAGAACTGCATGACCATGATCACATTCAGATAAGTGGGTAAAAAAGTTATTAAAGTCATTTCAGGATTAAACAATAATTCAAAGGGGTCGGTAGAATACAGCAATAGGACAGTAAAGGTGGTCAATTGAAATATGTTGTGATCAGATATATTAGCAATAGGATATTTTTTTTTAATTTGATGAGATGTGTGTTTGTAGATGTGAATCAGAACATCCCAGATTGGAAGGAGTATCTGATGAAAAAGTTGGTGGGCGCCTACACTCTACCTGTTGACTTCTACCTGAAGGTAAAACTACTGATAAAGTTTAATAAAGACGACAAGTATGAAGCTCAAAGCCGGAAACAGCAGGAAGTTTTTCATCGCCATGTAATGTCAATTGCCTGACAATCTGATTTGGCTCATACATGCTAACCAGAGCCGTACATGTGAAGCATTCAGTATAGAACGGTTTCATTTTACTGACTTCATTAATCACAAATTCAACATCTTGTGTCCCGGTGCCGCCCTCCTTCTATCTTCTTCCTAGTTGGCAGAGAGCATGAAGCACTCTTTCAGAATAGGCATGCGCGTGGAGGTAGTGGACCCCAAATATGTGAGCCGGACCCGCGTGGCCATCATAGACTCCATTATTGGTGGCCGTCTGCGGCTGGTGTATCTAGACCAAAGCGACTCCCCTGAGAATGTCATCTCTGATTTCTGGTGCCACATGTTGAGTCCCCTCCTGCACCCGATTGGCTGGTCCAGCAAAGTGGGTCATGCCATTAAAGCACCTGGTAAGTATAGGATTTGATTTTTAGTTTTAAAAAAAAAAAAATTTTTAAGGACCTTTTTGGGGCATTTTTGCCTTTATTTGATAGTGGAAAGTAGAGAGATGCAACAAAGGTCCCTTGTTGAACCGGGGATGTTGACACTGCACGTAATATTTGATTGTTAATGCACAATTTCTATGTGATAAAGTACAAGCCAGTTTTGACGTATATCGAGTCCTTTAACAATCAGAAAGGAATACGATGGCTAACATGCTGTAACTCGCTTGTTTTCTGTCTATTAAGTACAGCATATGGGATATTACAGTTTTTTAAAACATTTTTAACACCAGTTATAAATTGTAATTCCCCGTCTTTATTTATCCTGAATGGCAGATGCCTTTCCCAGAAGCTAGACTTTCATCTGTTCGCTTGGTTTAGCAAACACTATCAGACAGATTTCCATGCCAGACACCAAATGACCCCTGGGGGCCTCTGTAGAGTCCAGACCAGCTGGTTGGGTTAAAAGGTTTTGTTTTAGAGAAGAAATGGAACAAGGACGAAAAAATCACCAAACACACTGGTTTATTTAGGTCAATTGTGTCCAGACTGTCCAATCTCTCTCTCACCTTGACAGCTATCATATGTGTTTAAAGTATTCTAAAAATCACAAGTGGTAATTAAAATAGTTGAAACTAGATCTAGATTTGTTATCCATTTGCTGTATACTTGGAATTGACCGGAATCATTTTGCACTTGTCTTGAACTAAAGCTTTTTACTTTTATGTATTTTTTTTATATGGCAATAAAAATGAAAGTTTTGCTTCTTTGTTATAGGAAGCAGTGCAGAAGCTGCTGCCAGTGGTTTTAAGGGGAACTCTGACAGTACATTCTCGCTATTTAAAAAGGTAAGGAAATGTTAATGCCTAAGAAACAAGTTATCAAATGTATCCAAAACGCAAAAGTAGACAGCTGCTTTATATTGTAAGTAATAAAAAACCTTTCTTTTAACACACCTGTATTGAGATTCCTCAGCTGTGATGATATTTAGTTTATATGTGCTTCAATCTACACACCAAAGGCCAATGGTTTGATAAGTTTAAAATGATGGTGATGTACTTAAATGAATAACCTGTGAACATTATATTAGCATCTAACTCTTGTTAGAGTTTAGCCTGGAACTGAATGTTTATGTTAAAAGACATAGAAACAACAATAGAAAGATTCTCAACTCTATACTTTGGTTCTGTTTCATAATCACAAATAGTAGTCTCTGTTTTATTTAGTTTTTTATTGTCTCTTCACTATTTTATATGATCGTAGAATGTGAAAAAATAGAACCACTACAATGCTTAAGCATGACTCTTGACCACCACTGTGTGATCCGCAGCCCAGGATCGTCTACATTCAGGGGGGTTTCTTTGAGGAAGGAATGAAGCTGGAGGCCATCGACCCTCTAAACATGGGGACCATCTGTGTGGCCACTGTGCACAAGGTAAATCAGAGGACATGGCAGGTCATGTAAAAATCCCCCAGTCTTAAACACACTCTTACATTGTTGTCTTTTTTTTCTTTCTCTGTTTCTTCTATGTCTCTCCACACCTCACAGGTGCTGTTAGATGGCTACCTGATGGTTGGTATCGACGGCACCATATCAAACAACGGCTCTGACTGGTTTTGTTACCATGCCTCCTCTCATGCCATCCTTCCTATAAACTTCTGTAAAAAGAACAACATCCCTCTCACGGTACCTCAAGGTAAATATAAACATGCCTGTGTGGTGAATTTCGTCAAACACTCTGCTTTATTCAGTCTCTAATTCAGCTCACACTCGCTGTCTATACTGTCAATACTTACTGATGTTTACTTGGCAGGTTATGACTCCAAGACCTTCTCCTGGGACAAATACCTGAAGGAAACCAAAGCCAAACCTGCACCAGCACACCTGTTCAACACTGTAAGACAGAAACCTAAAAGGAACCAAATATAGTGCAGCATTTGAAGTCAACTTGAACATATGAGTAAATGTTTACGCCAAGATATTAGGGTGCAAACTCTTAACTTTAATTTGGTACAAACTTGACAGCATATGAACATGCAGTGTGTGATTTTCTTCAGGACTACCCAGGTCATAACTTCTCCCCCAACTTGAAGCTGGAGGCAGTGGACCTCATGGAGCCGCGCCTGGTGTGTGTGGCCACCGTGAAACGCTGCGCGGGTCGACTGCTGCTCATCCACTTTGACGGCTGGGAGGATGAGTTCGACCAGTGGGTCGACCACCAGTCCCCAGACATCTACCCCGTTGGCTGGTGCGAGCTCACAGGCTACCAGCTCCAGTGGCCCCCTGGACTCGGTAAACAGATAATTTTATAAAAATACTGCCTACTGCTATGTAGAGTGAGAGTCGATGTTTTTGACTGTGTATAAAACTGATGGGTATTTTGCTCTGTGTTCAAGTTGATGCAACCGAAAACCAGACAGCGCGGAACAAGACATGCAAGCCGCCTATGTACGGGAAAAAGAGTAAGTTTTGACCAGAAATCTACATTGAGTTTTGTGTTTTGTCACGTTTAGTGTTTTCTTACATCTGATTGATATGAAAAAACTATTCCTTCACTTATTTTGCTTTATTAAGAAAAGAGGAATGCAAAGAAGAGACAGCTCTCTCACGACCAAAACAAAGATGATGTTGGTCAGCATCCTGGGGTCATTGGTAGTGACAGTCCTCCAGGGCTGGTAGGCCTCAGGCCTCAACCAGAGGTGCCCCTCATCCAGCCCAAACATGAGCCAGAGGAACAGGAGAGTAAGTGGACAAAACCTGTACAACATGCTGTTCACTTGTATGTTGACATGTTGTTCATTTGCTGATTGAATTCTGTCTCTTCAGTATCTGTGGTGCAGGTAAAAGTGGAGGAGGTAGAGATGGAGATGGAGATCCCCAATGGTCCTCCAGGTAACCATCAACAAGTCTCTCTGGGTATGATCAAACAAGAGAAGGTAGGGAAGGAGGGAAGCCAAGGAGATGACAGTGCCATGGATGAAATGTTGGAGAGCAATACTGAACAGGACACGACGGGAGAGGCTGAAGGATTGGAGACATGACACTTAAAGAAAGAAGAGGAGAACTAAAGAGACTGGGATGACTCCATGATGGAGTCCAGTGAAGCCTTTGTGGCAATGAAAGGACAGAAAAAACACTGAAAAAGACCAAAATAAGACAAACAAAAGCAGGCTGAGTAACATCAAGTAACAAGAGTAACATCAAGGGAGAGCCAGTGCAACTTTTAAAGTCTGGTGGCTTAAATACTTTATGAAACACTATAGCCAGTTTTGAAACTACCTCCTCCTTTTCTTTGTTATTTTTAATAAGTTCCTCAACAGACTAATGCAATTTGTTCAGAAGTGATTGCTTTTGACTTGTTTAGTTGAGTTGAACAGTTTATAATTAAGTGCACAAATCTTCTGTTAAATGTAACTTAAAATGTCTTGAGTGTTTCTTCATTCTGACTTGTAATGACATGGCAGACAAATGTTTGTTGTAAAGATTTATTTTCCTGTTTTATAATACGCACTCATTTATAAAAAATACTGTTACTGATTTAATGCTGTTGGGACTTGGAATTCATTGTGCAGTTGTGTAGTGGTTAAGGATTACTAGCATGAAGCCAATGACTATCATTTTCAAGCAAGTAACAGCAGTGTTTCATTTGACCTGATGACATTCATTTTTAATTTGCCTCCCAACAGCTGCGGAGGAGCTCAAAGGTTGAACCAACACGATCTTAAGTGGGAATGTGTATCTAATGCTATGAATGTGAAGCAGGGCAGTGCTGACAAAAGAGCATTTATGCTCAGTCAAAGGCTCCCTGCATTTAAAAGAAAATTTCTTTTTTTTTGACGTTTTCAACCCTGTATTTATCAGACAGCAAAGAGGAAATACTGCAAAGAACAATCTGGAAGGATGGTGTGATTGAAGACTAACCCTCAGCAGCTACAGCTTTCATAGCTGGCAGAGGTGACAGTTTTTACAAGTGGAGCATTCAATCCATGGTTTAATTTCAAAACCTTCAACAGTCGCCAGTTTACAGGAAGTTGTGGTATCAAAAACGTTAGTACAGAAACCCGACCAACCTCCAAACACATGCATGATCAAGCCATGCTGCGTCTCTTGGTGGTTTTCTTGGCGGCTGCTGGTTTTGTGTTTGGACTCTTGCGAAGTTTTGATTTGGCTTTGAGCATTTTGACCTGCCGAAGGGCGTTGAGGTGCATTGGTTTGGGTTTTGTTGCCTTGGGTGCCTTAGCGGGCTTCGGGGTGACAATAGGGGTAGAGGGGAGGCTCTCTCCTCCGGGACAGGCCTTGAAAACATGGACGTCTTTGACCTTGCGACCCCTCAGCTCAGGCGGGTTGGCACAGGTGGCTCGTACCTTCAGGTTGACTTTCTCAATCCACCTAGATGAAGAGGAAAGACCAAATTGTAAAACTTAAAACAGCCCAGGTGCTGAGTAAACCATCTAAAAGTGTTATCGCTTGCTAAAATATAACAAGGATGTAGCTACATCACAGACTAGGGAGTAATCAAGTTTTCCTACTGCACTTGATGTTTTAGATGTATTACTTAAACCAGTCTACTTAAACCAGTATATTCCAGTGTGGGCCTTAAAACTAATCAGATTGGCAAAAACATTATTTTTGGGGTAAAAAGTGCTTCAGCCAGCTTTAAGGAGCTGCTTTTCCAACTATTCCCTGGACACCTTCAGGGAGATGAAGATGCTGAACTCAATCCTTTCTGCCTGTATTCGCAATGTTGTGAGGAATTTTGACTTACATGCGGAGAGGCAGCAGGGGGCAGTCACACATCAGAGGGTTGTTGGCCAGGTTGATGACTTCCAAAGAGGTGAGCGGGTGGAGGTCAGGCACCTCCTCCAGCTGGTTGCCCTCCAGAAAAAGACTCCTCAACCCTGGACCCAGGCCTGCCAGGGAGTTCTGTGACATCTGGAGTGTGAGGGATTACAAAGTTAAATTTATGAAATGCTACTACTGCTGTTTGATAAGTAAACAGGGAGGTTATGGAAAGGATAATGTGGAGGTTTGCCGAGAAAATGATAACACAAGTAGCTCACATCCTCAGCCTTCTCACCTTCTCCAGTCCCATGTTATCCAGGTACAGCTCCTTCAGTGACCTCTCCAAAGATAGAAAAGCATTTGGCCCCACCCAGCGAATTGAATTCCCAGACAGCCTCAGGTCTCTGAGGTTCCCCGCCTTGCTCAGTGCTTCGGTGGGCACGTCCTTCAGCTTGTTTCCTCCCAGGTGGAGTGTATCGAGGTCGCTGGCCTGGTCCAGACTCCTGGGTGACATGTGCTCGATGGCATTCCCAGTGAGGTAGAGGGCTCTGAGGCCCTCAGCTCCGTTCAAGATGTCCGGCTCTAGCTTGGTGATAGAGTTGTTCTCCAAATGAAGTGCCAGCAGGCCCGGCAGCAGCTTGAAGGCTTCTTTGGGGAAGCTGGTGAAGCGGTTCTTCTCAAGGTGGAGGTAAGTCAGCTGAGGGAGTCCTGTGAATTAAACACAATGCATTGGACTGAAATGGTGTTTCAACAGTAACCATGTAAAGCCATTCAGAATAACGCTACAAAAAAAAGACCTTTAAATGCATCAGGACTGAGGGAAGTGAGGTCATTCTCTGACAGGTACAGGTAGATCAGTCCCTTCATCCCACTGAAAGCTCCGCCCTCCACCTCCACGATCTTGCAGCGCTGCAGGTGCAGGGACACGACCTGGGCGACGCCGGGGAAGCTGTTGCTAGGGATGTAGTGGAAGTTGTTGCCACGCAGGTCGAGGAGGCGCGTGTTGGAAGAGAAACCCCGAGGTACTTTGGTGTGACCGCGGTTCTCACACGAGGAATGGTGTGTCTCCGCCTGAAGACAGGGAGGTAAAGGGAGTGTAGTGGATACACACCCTACCTGCATAAATTATGTTTTCTTCCACTCTCTCTCTTTGAATACGTATACTGTATTCAAGGGTGGGCTTTACCATTAGGCAAGGTAGCAACTGCCCCCAACTAAAAGGGCCCCAAACAACTATAGATTTATTATGATGTTTAAATATGAAAAACATTGAATTATGTTGATATTCTAACTCATTGTACCTTGAAATAACTTACAAAAGGCCCCCAAAACACTTAAAAAATATTCAAGTGTATACTTCAGAGGAAAACATTGTACCACTACATGTACCTGACAGATAAATGTTACTGGTCACGTTGCAGATTCAGATTTTACCCACAAAATACAATAAATAAAATATGAAGCATTTTTATTTATTTAAACTATCCAGCATTATATAAGAATACAAAGTTCACTTTTAAGTAGAACTTTGAATGCAGGACTTTTAAAGTATTTTTACTGTGCGGTATTAATAGTTTTACCTAAGAAAACAGTTTTGAGTACCTCTGCTACCGCTGCCAATACCAGCATTCCCAGTTAGAGAAAGGGAAATAAAATAAAGCAAGACAGAGTTTGCTTGGGGCACAGCACTCCAGTCACTACCAAACTTCTTATTTGGTTTTTGTGCCCAATTTCTGGGCTTAAAATATGTTTTTTCCTTATTTTTGATCATATAGTGACCCCTGAGATTAATTTTAGGACCAGTTGGAGGGTCCAGACCCCCAGGCTTGGAACCTGTCATATACATAAGGCAATTGTATGCTGACTTTTTTGTCCCATCACCACAACTTTTCCCAGTGTTATTAGTCATTTGCATGTGCAAATAAAAGTAACCTGAGGCTACGCTGCAAAACATTTTGTTAAGGTAAAATAATCTGTAATATTAGTCGTAGCTTAACTTAAAGCAAGACTATGTAACTTTATCACAGCAGCCACTGTAGCTACAGGAATGATTATGTGATGATAGTAAATGCTTAAAAAGTAATATGAGTGGTACAAGAACAGTCTTAAAATCAGCGAACTGAATCAGTGATGTCAGTTACACAGCAATTTCTATCCAAAGTTAGCTACAATTAGCCACCATAAGCTACTAGCAGACCAAGTAAGGCTGTAGCAGCAAAACCCCTGAGTTTATTAAATTGAGCAAGAGTGTTTTATTGAATATAAAGTCAACTTTTCATTTACTTATGGTCTGTAAATAGGAAAAATCTGAAACACTTAATTTTTATTATTGTTTTATTTCCATGAATAGGCTAAATGGGAAAAGTACTTGACATGACACCATGTGGAGTTATTTCCATTACCTACAGTAGCAGAAAATATTTCCAGGATTTAAAACTGTTAAAGTGATCATATGTAACTTTTGCTAAACAGCGGCCACATTACCAAGTGTAGTGTAACAGTAGCACAAGTAGTAAAGACTCAATAAAACTTGACCACCACATATATTCAACTTACCTCGCAGACACAGTTAGCAGGACACTTGACCTTGTTCTTCGGCTCCTCAGTGGGTGGTGGTGTGATCCTGGTTGCCTCCTCAAACTCTGCCTTCAGCATGGCCTCTTGGCTCTGACAGCGCAGCTCTGCAGGGTAGACAGCTTCCAGGTTCTCTCCAGAGAGATGGGACGGTCCTCCACACGTCCCGATCAGCTTCACTTTGCCGCGGATCGCCCACTCCCTGTAGGCCGGTCAAAGGTCAAAGTGATTATTAGTCCCCTGTGGTTGACAGAAAGCGGTCGGTTCATAATCCACAAAGGTCTGCTGTACCTGAGCGGACGCAGGTAGCAGTTGCAGTAGATGGGGTTCCCTCCCAGGTTTAGGCGTGCCAGCTTGGGGGAGCCTTCAGAGAAGGGTTGGATGACACGTAGCTGGTTGTGGCTGAGGTCCAGGTGCACGAGGCTGGGGCATTTTGATACGGCTGTGTTGGCGAAGTCCTGCAGGGACATGTGGTCCAGGAAGAGGTGGGTCAGCTTGGCCATGGACACTGCCTCCTCCCCCAGGTAAGTCATGGGGTTGTAGCTCAGATCCAGACGGGTCACCTCTGGCAGTCTGGATAGCGAGAGGGAGAAGTGTGGAAAATCAGGATGGAAATTTCAGGTTTCTTATGTAAATATTACTAACATAGAGAGGTGTCTTCCCTCCAAGACACCAGGCAACTGTGAGTTTTACTAGCAATGTTGACGGTTGTTTGGGTGGTCGGATTGACATCAAATTATATACAGACTTTCATGGTTCCCAGAGAATGAAGTTTAATGACTTTGGTGATTCTTCTAGTGTCACCAGCAGATCAAAGTTTTCACTTATGCAGTGAAATATTTCTAACATCTATTGGATGGATTGGCACAGACTTTTTTTGTACAAACATTCATGGTTCCCAGATTAATACTATTGATTTTGGAGATCACCTGCTTTTCTCTCTAGCACCACCATGAGATTCACATTTGTGGTTTTAATTGGTCTCAACAACTATTGGATTGATTGCCATTCAATTTGGCACAGATATTCATGCCCCCCCTCAGAATTGTAATAATCTCTGTGATCCCCTGAATGTGGATTTAGCACCATCATCAGGTCAAAATTTGAATTTGGCCAATACTTCACTGGTCACAGATGTAGACCTCACAGCTTACTAAGTAGCATACCTGGTCATGGTCTCAGTGGGGAAGAACTGCAGCTCGTTGTGGTCCAGACTTAGACGAGTGAGCGTGAACAGACCAGCGAAGGCCTCAGTGTCCAGGTAGTTTAGAGAGTTGTGACTGAGACGAAGCCACTTGATGTTCTGCAAACCCTGGAAGGAGAAGAGACCGGCTGTAGTATTCACATTCTCAGAGACACTGATGCATTTCTTTAAATCATGTTTGCAGGTATTTTGTGTTGGTGTGTACCTGGAAGGCCATGTTGGGGATGTAGACCAGCTGGTTGTGTGTAATTGAGAGCAGGTTGAGGAAACCGAGCTGAGAGAAAGCTCCAGGCTGGATCTCTTCCACGCGGTTACGGTCGATCATGAGCTGCTTCAGCGAGGACAGACCGTCAAAAGACTCCTGGACTCAAAGGACAAAGAAGGCAAAGTTTTTATCCTGCTGCACTGAAAATGTCTGACCGGAAGAGAGATGCTGACATGATCTTTTTCTGGATTCTTATGAGAAACGTAATTTGCGTGTGACCACCTGGTAGAGAATCTCAATGTTGTTGTTGGCCAGGTTGAGGAAGACCAGACGGCCGAGGCCGCGGAAAGCCCCCTCTTTCACCCGGCGGATGTTGCAGCGCTGCAGCGACAGGTGAGTCAGGTAAGGAGTGTGTTTGAAAGTCCCGGTGGGGAGTTCCTGGATGTCATTTCCTCGAAGATCCAATTTCACCGTGATCTATAAAGACAGTGATTCACATATTAGATGGAACAGGATGGTAATTTTTCTAAAAGAGTAAAATCTAGAGGTTATTATCCTTTAAAATCATCATTATGGTTTGTATTTTATTTTTTTTCTAATGTTGTTTATACACACTTGAGGATACACTAGAAATATGGGTTTGTGTGTGAATTAGAAACCTCATCCACTGTAGGAGGGACTTGGGTCAGGTTCTTGTTGACGCAGGTCACAGTGAGCTGGATCTGGTCACAGACGCACTGCTGTGGACATTTTGCTGTGTGTGCTGCCGGGATGCAGAGGAGCAGCAGGCTGAGCAGCCGGACCCATAGGGTGTCAGGACAGAGCTGGGAGTACATCTGAGAGGGAAAATAACAGTGTTTACTTCGTTCACACTACTGTGTGTGGTGGCGATTCATGGAAACCGGCACACTACTTAACATCTTTTATGAGGCTTTGACAGCCAGTGATGTTGCAGTAAAGAAAAAGGTTGAAATCAGATGTTTCCAGAGAAGTATTCAAGCTTTTTCCATTAAATCTAGAAGGGACAAGTTACCAACAACAGACCACTTTAGTGAGGTTAGATTATTTGCCCCTTAGTGGACATTCGGAGGCATGGCAGTGTCTACAGAGGAAACACTGAATCAACAACATTCATCATTCACTCCTCTTCTTTCTGCAAACTTTCACATCTACTATGACTGTTTTTTTATATTAAGAATGGATGATTACAGCATTTAAAATGTTCCTTTTTTTGTAGTTTGTGAAAATCTGCTGGCCTGTCTCTTATTAATAGACCTTATTTCAAATATCTTACATTTGTTTGATACCATGATGCCATGTTTCCTGCATCTAAGTTAGATATCCCAGGGCTCCGAGAGCCACAGTTTGGATGTAGATAAATGTTTACAGCATCTAATTTCAAGCAGAATGTATGCCTGAGCAGGTAATATCAAAATTTGATAAGCTTTTCCAAGTTCAGACACAAGGAGGGGCCCCTATTACACATACTGACCCTGTGATGCAACCGGTTACTGTTTGGTTAAGCTATATGACCTACAGAGTATGAGAGGATATACAGAACCATTCAGAGGTTTGGACACACTTTCTCATTCAAGGGAATGGGAAGGTGTGTTCAAACATTTGACTGGTACTGTACCTACACCATACACTACACTATCACATCCTGAAAATGTTTTACTCTATTCTAAATATTGTGTGTCATTGTTTTACATTTTCTTACTGCAGCTCAGTTTGACAAAAAAAAATATCTCCATCATTCTGTACTTTTGGGGGATTAGTGTCATTTTGGTCAGATCGGGCAGCCCTAGTCTTCACTGGAATGCCTTAAAACCACATTCCCATGTCGGATCAACAGTCTTGATCCGCAGGAATGGACATGAAAAGCTCCACAGCTCCACACTCTGAAAATTGGAGTCTCAGAATGTTGACACGGTGAAATGGTGCCATGCCTGAAACCTTTCTGTGAAAACTGCTGCACCAAATCCTGTCAGAGATGGACCTGACTGAGACCCATGAGTGTGTAAAACAGAGCATAGAGAACATTGTTAAATTTCATTAATGAATTTATGTACATTTGAAGTAAAATTTCATCATAAAGTTGGTATGAAGGAAGAAAAAAAATTTTTTAATTGCCTCAGACTGCCAGAAACTGGCTTCTAGTTTGAATCAACCTATTTAAGGTTACAGGGAACCCAAGCTGACTGCGCAGTAGCCGAAATGAAACGTCTTGATATTTTAGCAGCATAATATGTTTTGTTCCTAAGATCCCCTGAGCAGAGAGGGGCAAAGAAACTAGAGACGGAGGAATTTTCTCCGGCCGGACTGTTTGTCCGCTTCCCCCCGGGGATCAACACAGCCCAGACCGCAGAGGAGCAGCCGCGCCGGCCGCGCACAAAGACGCACAGTGTCTCTGCCGGTGTGGTGCCAAAATGAGTTTCCCCTGAAAAATGTGAGTCCCCTGGCCAGGGACGGTGAGAAGAGTGCTCCCCTATCGGCTCTGATTACTTCAACCAGAAATTACCCTGAAATAATTCCTAAAAATATTTTTCAATATGAATGTTATCCTGCGCGTAAACAGAAATTCAATAAACTTTTGGAAATGCATATTTATATAATTGAGCAATTTGGGCATTCAACTTAAAGTCTGATTTTGTAAGTGTTCAAATTATCTTTCACCTTTATAGTCTCGAGACATTAATTATTACATGTTTGAAATCATAACGTTTGATCATTTCAGTCGATGGAAACCCATTTTACGCACAGAGAGGACTCACCTTGGTTCTGTCTTGCTGTTGGTCGTTACTGGCCCGCCGACTCTCTCACGCTCTCTGCTCCCTCTGCTGCTCTTCCCCCGGCTGTCCCCCATCCAAAACAAACTCCGTTTATCCCCTCATTCACTGCCGCCACCCCCCCCCCAAAGCACACCTCCTCTAAACCCGTTAAAGGAATAGTTCAACCCAAAATAGGTAGATCCACATCAGTTTTTTTTGTAGTCTAGCTGAGTTACAGCTCCAACAAAAAGCTTAAAATATCAACTATGTTTCTCTTCCAGGTCCAGTACTTACAATGTCTCCAAAAATAAAATATATATAAAATACAAAAAATATCTTATCTGAGAACTACGAGTAACAAACTGTAAGTAGCAACATCAGTGAGGAAAATGTAAACAGGAGTTTTAACAGGAGGCATGTTGACAGACACATTCACAGACCAAGAGTCAGACTTGTTAGATTAGTTACATTTATAACAGAGCTTCAGTACAAAACATTAAACAAACATGACAATATATATATGCGATCATCACTGTCTATGTTATTCAGATGATTATCTAAATGCCATTAAAGAATATCCCATTCTCACCCTATTCCCTTAAATGCTCTATTACATTACAGACAGGCATAAACGGCTATATGAGGTAACACAAAGTCATATAAGAGCACAATTTTCACTGAGTGTGTTGAATATGGATCACAAAAAGAAAAGAAAAACAGCAGGTAAAAATGATAGTGGTCCCCTGAGCTGTGCAGTGTTATGACTGTGCTCAGTGCAGGGTGATGTGCACATGCGGTGTGTATTCAAGTTCATGAGTGTGTGTGTGTGTGTGTGTGTGAAGCTCATTCCTGCTCACAGTCTGATGCACACAGCGCTCTGACTTGACTGAACCTTACGAGCAACAGCAGCATGTCTGACTGGACAGTTTATTTTCCTTCCCCTTTATTCTTTTCAGATAAGCAATGACAACAAACATACGTGTGTAATGCATCATATTAATAAAATGGAACAATAAAGCCAGGTTTTTATTTTTGACTAATTTATTTTGATTTGAAGACTGTTTTGCTCTGTATGATTTACATGAATAATTGTCTTGTCCCTACTAATTATACCTCAAAACTCCATAGTGAAGTTTAGTGACAGTACAGCAAATCTGCAGAATATTTTAACAATATTACTTTGCCAATTTCCAAACTCACCAAGACCTGGAAACAACCTCAATCACCTTATCTGAGAGAAGTGCACTGCTTTGTTCCAAGATTTAACAGTAAACTTTGAAACTATATAAAATGACATGCTTCACTAAATGCAAAGCAATATGCTACACAAGGTGCCAATCTGATATTGTCTAATGTTAGCTCCACTCAGTTACAATCAGTTTGATTTTTTTTTTTTTTAAACATTAACCCCGAGGTTAACTGATGTGAAGTTCTATTTTTATTATTTATATGTATATTTTCTATAAAAATATAAGTCACAAGTGTAAGTAGAAAAATAAAAATTAGAAGACTTTCTGGACAGTCTTTGTCATGTCTTCATAAAATATACAAGTCAAGAGTGGAGATCAGTGGTCGTCTTTGTCCCTTGTTCAAGTGTAAGAGCTTCCCTGTTGGTGAAAAGATGAATGTCAGTACAGTGTGTGTGTGTGTGTGTGTGTGTGTGTGTGTGTGTGTGTGTGTGTTCCTGTGTCGGTGCTGGCTGTGGTTGATCAGTCGAGGCACCTCTTCTCCAGAGCAGAGCTCAGCCTCTCTTTGCCACTGCTGCAGGACTTGAGAGCCTCACCGTTCCTGCAGATTCACACAGAAACATACGAGGTATAAGACTTTTTTTTTTTTTCTTACATTTTTGTAATAGGCTCCTTACAGGTATCCTTCTCAAACAACACAGGTCAGAACTTAATGAAACTTTAACAAGGGACAACACATTGTCACTAAGTTTTGATGAGAAATAAACAAAACCCCAAAATAATCACATTGAGTGACAGGTGAATGTAAGACAGACTTGTGTAGATAAAAGACTGTCGTACTTGGACAGGAAGGTGTGAAGCAGCGAGGCTTGGTGCTGGGGGAAGTAGTCCTGCTGGACGGCGTGTTCCAAACACAACAGCTGACCTGGGACCAGTGACACCTTTTTCATCTTCCCCTCTCCCTGAAACACAGAACAGGAAAGTAAACTAAATAAAGTGACACAGATTGAACCCATACTGTCACAGCAGACAGATGAATGTAAAAATGTGTTCAACATTGTGAAGATGTGACAAATGTAAAAGTTCTGTGTGGATTTTGGCCACATGAGAAGAAAATGTGAATGAATTAATCTGCTGTTTTTTCCTTTTACTCGTTACAAGATGAGATGACAAAGTGTGAACAGAAAAATTTGCAGTACGTACAGTTTGACAGCAGGGGGACTCTAAAGTAAAAGCCTTTTCACAACAATTTGTGTGGAATCATTGTTTTGATTGATTGTTTATTTTATATTGTAATCAGGGCATCCTTGTAAAAGAGAACTTGCTCTCATTGGCCTACCCTGTATAAATAAAGGTTTGAATGACTGAATGAATATAGTGGCAGAATGGTTCAATCAATAAAATCCTTCAGATACACGTCAGATTCAGCAACTACAACTCCAGCACAGTTTATTTAAGGGAACGAATGTAAACTAAATCTCTAAAATTAGGGAGGGCTCTCAGCTCCAGATTCAGCACCTTGGAGAGGGCTCAGCGTGTCAGTCTAATACAGACAAAGAGTGTTTTTCTGAGGTGTTTGTTCATAAAGCTCTTGAACATATCAATGCTCTTTGTGCTGGCTTTTTAGCCACTAGCATAGCAGTCAGGCTACCACTTTGGTCCAGAATGAAACATCTCAAATGCTACAGTCAGTGTGCTGTTTCAGCCACTTCAATCTGTGTGGATCTGTGGGGGAAGCTGTAGCGGCACTGTACCTTAAGGAGTCCCATCCTGACCAGCAGTGTGGACAGGAAGCAGTATGACGGGAGGGCCGAACCACAGAGGAGCTTCTTCAGCAACGCGTCTGTGTTACACAGTGATACAAATCATTGAAATGATGCTGCAGGGGTAACTCTTATAATAATGACATGACTGCAGAAAAGATGAGATCCATCAACTTAGAACAAATATTTGAACTACGAAGAGAACAACACTTCATACAACACTCCTGTCAAATTACAGCTGGCTGCACTCTGCAGCTATTTAAAGAAAGGTGTACCCTTCAGATACTGTACACCTGCATTACATTATTAAAAATTACTGTAAAAATAAGACCAGGGTCAATATAAGAAAAAGAAGGGAAAAGTGAGAGACAGTGGCGTTTTATTCACCTGTAGTTTCCAGAACAGCTACCTTGGTCTCTGGTTCCTCGCTGTACAAAGAAGCGATGTTCAGAAGCACATCAACGGCCTTGTGTGGGTCAGATGCATCCACCTGGTGACAGAGGAGAAGAGTCTCAGCATATCTGTTCACTGCAAACTCTGTACACCCAAACCAGCACTTTAAACGTCACAAAGAACACAAACAACCTGCTGGGACACTTTATATTCACTTTTTTTTTTTTTAAATTCCCACCTGTTGCTGCAGATTCGTCCTCATCTCTCCCAGCTGAAGAAGCTTCTCGGCAGACGGGCAGCTGAGGAAAGACACGACCTCTGCCTGAGGAACGACACAAAGCCAAAATTATTGAAAACACAAAAATCTGAGGGTGTTTGAAGACGTCAGTATGACTTCAGTGTTTCAGGTAAACACATAAATACAAAATTGTATGCGATGTGTATTTTGTGTCATCTTACTGGGCTCTGAGCTTTAGCAGGACTGTCTTCTTTTCTTGTCATTCCATTTTCCTTCACAAATTCACCGTCCTCTTCGTTCTCTTCATTACAGCTGTCACTCGCATCATCAACACCGTTTTCTTCGTCGTCGTCTTCATCATCTTCATCATCGGGCTCTCCTTCGTCATCACTAAAGTGAGGTCAAAGGAACCAAATTTTACCTTTCAGTGAATTTTATTTTTAGTGTTAAATGAACTAGCTTCAGGAAAGAAGTGTTTGTTTACTTGATGTTACAGAAACACACGTGTTACCTGAGTGATGCCAGCATGTCTCCTTTGTCCATGTTCTCCATAGTTTCCCTCAAGGCCTCACAGCCCTCCTCTCCAAGACAGTTACCTGTCAGTCACAGACAACAGTCGTTTTCAACCTTCACTCATTTAAAAATAATTTTTAACAATATTGTTTTAGAAAAATCATATACTTGGGTTATTACATCTGAAATTTCACAGCTTTTCCAATATTTTCATCATATTTGACACTTTTTCTAAGAATATTCCTTAACTTCTCCTGGATTTTTACAGTGATAGTGAGACCAGTTAAAACAGTGTGTGTACCGTTCAGATCCACTTTCTCCATGTGAGGTTTGTCCATGACAGCCTGAGCCACCACTAGCGCTGCTGCCTCAGTGATCTCACCGAATGACAGATTGAGCTCCTGAAGATGAGATACATGACAGAGTTAACAGAGCAGACACATACTGACACAGACGCCTGAACTGTAATGACTTTTGATGACTGACCTTCAGGATGGGCAGTCCTTCTCTCAGGACTGCAGCGAGGGCAATGGCCCCCTCACAGCGGACCAGACAGTCGCCAAAGTTGATCACCTGGACGTTCCTCAGGTGCCTCAGAGCCTGCATGGACGGGACAGGAGTGGAAAAACAGTTTGGCTCAAACACACTGGCTATATCTACCTTGATTGTAGGTATTATCTGAGAATAAACAGGCCTCACCTGTGCCATGGCCAGCGTTCCCCTCTTTGTGAAGGTGTTGTCGTTGAAGTTGAGTAGACGGAGCTCTGGGTTGTGTCGCATGGCTGAGGCTAACGCCATCACACCTGCGTAGTTGATTCCATTCTGGGGCATGTGGACCTCCTCCAGGCTGCCCATCAGCTTACATGCGAAAACAGAGCGTTTAAGGTTAAAGAAACTTATTAATAACTGGCCTCTATGGAAATTCCCCATCAATTATTTATGAATATATAAAAACAGAGAAAATCAGCAAATCCTCACATTTAAGGGTGGAACTGGGGAATATATGGCATGTTTTTCTTGCTTGCTTTTCTTGACAAATGACTTTAGCCATTAATCAATTATAGTTTTATTTATTTTCTGTCAATTGACAAATCGTTGCAGCTGTATTTGAAATGTTGCCTTGATTATCAGATGATGTAATAATCAACACAGTTTGTGTTGTGTGTCACTCAGCTGATAACAATTGTACTCACTGCAACGGCTGTATTAACAAACATTACTAATGTAAAGCTTTAATGGCATCACAAAAAAAAAAAAAAAAAAATATATATATATATATATATATATATAAAAAAAACTTGTTTTTGGCTGTCCAGTTGTAGGCTATGTATTATTGTGTTTACCTGAAAGGCTTTGGCCAGGGCACTGGCTCCTTCATTCTCCAGGCGGTTCCTCCCTGCGATAAACACTCTCAGTTTGAGCGGAGCTCCGAGGGCTGATGACTGTCTGTGGCACTCAATCAGAGCCTCAGCCAGGATCTACACAAACCATACAGCACAGTCACTGTCTGTACTACGATGCAAACATGTATGATACCTTTTCCTGTGTGGAACATGTTGGCAGCAGCTTATTCTTTCTTTTTTCGTTTGTTTGGGGACAGGACAAAAGTACTGTTTGAAATCTGCTATTTCACAGTGCACGACAGTGACAGCGATGACGTCAAAACACATGAAGACATTCAGCATGGCTGCCTGAGAGTTTACCTTTCCTCCTCCGATCCCCATGCCACAATTGTTGAGCCTCAGCTCTCTCAGGGTGTGGCAGGATGGGCTCTTCAGCAACTGCTCAATTCCCTTCACGCCGTCCGGCCCAAAGGCGTTATCACTCAGGTCCAGCTCAGTCAGCCTGGCCCCTGCACTCATTAATCCACTGCCCAAGGACCTCTGGTGAAAGCACAAAAAGAAGTCATGTGGAGACATTTTTAAAAAAGCAGGAGACTATGCATGCATCCATAAAAAAAAAACCTTGTGAACCAGTGGATGAAATTCTCACCAGGGCTGTTGGGATTTCCGAACGTAGCCTCCCGGTGAAAATATCACTCCAATAGCATCTCTGAAAGACACAAAGAGTTGTTAACAGAATGTAAACAATATGTCAATATGAGGAGTGTTGTGTCTATCAATGCTATGAGGCTGCGTATTGAACCATAACATTTTTGAGTTCTCAAAGCTCCTTTGAGTGAGGAATAAACACTGATGCATTTGAGAAGTTTGGACAGCATCCATCAGGGTATTGAAAATACTTAGCGTGAAAGCATTTATTATCACTGGGGTCAAAAGATTCTGGATGATATCCAGCTCTAGTGATAATGAGATGAAGGTGGTGCACTGTGAATTTTAAGAGTGATCAAATACACACTGACAATCCTACTTTTGTTGCCATCCAGCAGTTACATGAACAGATTTTAGCTATTCAGCTGTATAATATCAGCCTACTCCTAACAAGAAATGTTGATATTGTTCTCCTTACATTGATTCAAAGTCCCCCTCCACTCATCTCTAAAACATGTCTGGAGGTGATCTTTAACAATTAAGAGTATCAGTGCTGATGACAACTTCCCTGGGTTTAGGCTACTTGATAGATTAAAGCCGAAATTTGTGGTACAGCCTGATGCTTACTTTTCGGGGACTTGAAACCATTAAGTGAGGAGTACCTGGAGCAGGTCTTTGCTCTCCAGAGCCTTGGCGATGGCTCGGGCTGCCTCCACTCCCACAGTGTTCCCCTCCAGGCGCAAAGCTCTCAGACCGTGGTACTGCTCGATCTCACGGACCAGCTCCTCCACTGTAAGAGCACAGAGAAAGAGAGAGCAGGTTATCAGATCTGAGAAGGAAACACTTACAGGGACCAGTCATCTGATATCAAAAGTGCACTGAAATCCATCTCTGCTGCTGCCAAGCATCTGACCTGACTCAGCATTGTCCAGCTTCAGTCCCAGTCCTTTGTAGCTCAACTCTCCATCCCCGACATGGGTCTTGGAAAGAGCATCAGCCAGCTGAGCAATGTCATCTGAAGCCATAACGACTCTATGGAGACATCCAGAAGTCCGATATTAGAGAGAAGAATCAGATTCTTCAGCATACAAACCAGCAGAAGTGGCATTTGAACTAGCAATTAAAACCCAAAACACACTTAAAGCCGATAACTGTCTTATCAATACAAAAACTAACAACAATGACGTTAGCTATTAGCTTAACAGGTGCTAGTTGGTATTAACATACACCAACAGTTAGCTGAATTAAAACTGGTGTGACTGTATAAAAGTGAATTATCGTGTTTCCCAGCCTCCGGCCCAGTCATAAAGTCGTCATTAGGACGACAGATAACTGTTAACAAGCATTATGCCTCACCACAAAAAGTAACTTCCACGGAAATGAAGTGATAGCTTTCACACACACGCCGCTCCTTTTGCGCCGGTTGCTAAACCACGTGACGTCACACTGTCCGGTTTCTTCTTCGTTGGTTCCGTTCACGTCACTTAGAATTCATTTACAGGTGTGCTAGCGCCACCTGCTGGTTTCTCTGTCAATACTCTATTGTATATATTATATATATATAAAAAAAAATATTTGTTCTCAGTGTCTGACCGGGTTATTTTTGAAACAGGTGGAAACATATATATTTGTTTGTTGTTTTTTTTTGTTTGTTTTTTAATTCAGGCTACCTAACAAACTTTTCCTTTCTTTCCAATTCCCATGAACTATTTAACGTCATTATGTAAAGCCAGGGCTATCGATGCTTTGCTAAACTTGTAACTAGCATAAAATGCATTCTTTGAAAGTTTACATTCGCCTAAATTTGCGCTGACGTTACGCCAAAGCGGACACATGCAACGCACGGGACAGGTAGTAGGCCTGCAGTAGAAGAGAGATGTTAGAAAACACCAGGAAGGTATTTGGTGCAAGTTGCTGTCCTGACTCAGCATGGCTGTCACCGAAGTGTCTGTAAAAGTTGTTCGAGGAACTTTGAATGCTTCTGCAAGGTTAGGGTCGCTATTTAAAGTGGCATTTGCTTACGTGTTTGGTTTCCTTACTGGAAAGATGTTGAGGAGGGTGTTAAGGAGGTCCATCTGGACGTCCATCTGTAAGGATGAAGACAGCGAGGAGCCACTCCTGCAGCTGAGCAGAGAAGATGACCTAAAGCCTCTGGATGAATTATGTGAAGAGTTGGAGCCCAAGAGAAAGGTCATCCTCTGGGAGGACCTGGAGCTTAAGAGCAGCGAGAACAACAAAGCCACCGTCACCCAGAAGGCTGAGACACAGCTCAAACCTCCTGCATCGAGAGACACACCTGCACCTGAGAAATGCTTGATTACCAACTGGCCAAAGCAGGTAACTACCCCATGCCCTTGGGGCCCCCAAAAGCCCTATATTTTCTCTGTATTAATTAGTTTCCAGTAATTGAATTGATTGTAAATTTGTTTGAGAATATTCACCACTTAAAGTCCCCCTCAACTCAAAAATATGCATTTCTTCTTGTACCTACAGTTGAATGTTTGAGCTTCACTGTGCAAAGTTTGACACTTGACGGCTGTTTTCACATTCATCAAGTGTGATGCGGAAACTTGAAGCCTCCAGTGTACAAACACTGAGAATGAACTTTACAGTGAAGCCGGAGACATCTTCTGTGAAGTAGTTAAACTTTTGAAATGAAATATATTTGTTCATAGACTGGACTTTTTTAATGAAGGAGAAGATGCCATTTTAAGGATTAGAGATAAGATTATTTGTATGTCTAAATACATGTCTGGAGGGGATCTTTCACATTCATAACAACAGTAAATTGTTGTTCTCCTGGCAATAATAGATAAAAATAGGTGAAAAATCCATATATTGACTTCAATAGCTTTGACTAAGCCTCTAAATGATAAGTGATGGTCCAGTGCAACAGGACAGTGTGCCACACAAGTGTTTAATGTTGTTTTTAGTCTCTACATAAATCCAATATAGAGATATTTAATTATGAATTAAGAGCTTTTGCTGAATACCTAAATTGTGAAGGGTCAACCAAATCATTACAGACAGGCTGTCAATAAAGGCTACAAATAATGTTTGCGCAGGGGCCCCCAAGAAGGTTAACCATGGAAAGAAAAACACCTGCGGGGGCCTCTCAAAAACAGTTGTTTTCAGGTAATCCCTTTCACACATGCATAGCTGTGACGTAATAAAGCCAAATGTTATAAAACCCACCACGTATACTTACTGACCTGGTGATCAGTATTTGTAATATGACTAAATGTAACAACTCACCTAAATCTAAGTGGTACAAGTCATTTAGAACAGAGCAGGGTGATTGTTTTAAAATGTATTAATCTTCACATGATTGTATTATTCTACATTTAAACCTGAGTGAGATGTAAGCTGTGTGTTAGGAGTTTTTCCAAACTCAAAGGGATGAATACTAGTCTGCTAAATGAAATTGTAGCATTGCACCATTGTGACCAGTGATGGAAAGTAAGTGCATTTACTCAACTACTTTACTTACAAACAATCTGGAGTACAATTAGGACATAGACATGGAGTCATTTTACATTGTGGTATTGTAAGATAAGATAAGATAAGACTTTATTGATCTCCAGAGGGGAAATTCACACATTACAGCAGTGCAGGAAACAGGTTAACAGATAAGAACTAGGAGTAATAACCACATCAAAATAAAAAGTCAAGCAAATGGAATTCAACTTATATAAATTATAAACATTATACACATTAGGCCTACAAGTGTGTGAAGCCTGCAGTAATATTTAATAGGCTTGAATTAGTAATGCTTAATTCGGCATTATACACATTACAATACAAGGCTACATGACCAAGAGAAGGATTTAATACTTTTTCCCACAACTGCAGAATAAAGCTAATTACCACATGCAGCGTATCAAGTGAAACAGCTCAATCAAAACAATGCATAGCGCAGTTTTTGCTGTCCTCTGGTGGTCGAGCTTTTTCCTGGATACTTGTTGCGATTCTGCACTGTCCAAAACAGCCAGCATCGTGCTCCGTCCACACGTCAATGACAGCAACACTACATTTACAAATATGCGCCTGGATATTGACTGATACTTGGCTGGCTTGTTTTTCCTATCAGTATCGCCATCGAGCTGTGAAGCTGTGTCTGACCTGAAAAAGCGTAATAACTGAACTGTGGGTGAGTTGCTCTGCTAAGTGGGGGCTTCACTAGTGAATTAAATAGTGAACCAGCTAACTTATCTACTAGCTAGTTAATACTGTGTGTATGTGAAGAGTCTATCAGTCATTCTTTGTAAACTGGAAACTCTACATTTTCGCAAGATCATCTAACTTTATTCATTTTTGTGCAGTGAAGCTAAATTACAGTGATTAGCCTTTAGCCTGAGTAAGAAGTAGTAGGTTAGCTTTAGCTGGCTAATCCTGACCACCGGTAAGTAAATTCAGGTAGTGTTAACTAAGGTTACATTAGCGTCAGTGACTGTTAGCAGCTTATCCGATGCAAATTGTCTATTTTAGTTACATGCATTGTTGTTGGTGTAACGTTTAGTTGTTATTGTCGATCTTTTTAGCCTGCTTAGCACATGCTAACGTTAGCTATAATTTCCCCAACATTGTTGTGGCTAGCGTTTTGAACTTGTGTGAACCGTTCACATGCCCCCTCCTTAAAAAAGCCGCAGGTTATGCGTCAAATATGTCTGTAGTGTCCAGCGTCACTTTCAGATTAACATGATGCTAACGTAGCTGAGGCTAACTAGAAGCCAGCATCACCATTAGCTGACCCCGCTGTTTTGTTTAAGCAAGTCCGATGATTGCTCAGCGTGTTTTAATGGCAGGCCTTGGCTTGTCACTGCAAACAGTTAGCAGTGTTTGCAAATGTGTTTAATAACTAGGAGATATAATCATATCCACCAGGATACTAACGGTACGTGTGGATATTTTCACCGTAGCTGTTAAAGCTGTTTGTGCAAGAAGTTTTAAGCTGTTGTGAGAAGAGCTGCAACGAGGAGTCCATCAATGATTAGTTGCCAACTACTTTGATTATCGATGACTCGTTTTGAGTCATTTTTTTTAAAAGAAAAAAAGTCAAAAGTTCTCTGATTTTGGCTTCTCAAATGTGAATATTTTCTGGTCTCTTTAGTCTTCTATGATGGTAAACTTAAACTGGAGAAGACATTTGAGGACGTTACCTTGTTCTTTGGGAAACAATGATCACTCTAACCCATTTCTCACAATTTTCTGACATTTTATAGGCCAACTAATTGATTAGTCAAGAAAATAATTGATAGATTAATCGATAATTAAAGTAAGGGTTAGTTGTGAGTCTCAACCTTGTCTCCACCCTCAGGCAATGGATCCTGAACGACAGAAGCGAAGAGAAGAGATTCAGAAAGCAATGAGTTTTATCCAGTAAGTAAATTAGTAATATTTACTTTTTAATGTCTCCTTTTCACCTAAATATCATTGTGACTAAAGTTCACACCCCTACTACATGAAGAACACTGACAGCCTCCCTATTTTCTCACCATAGGTCCTCATTACCTTTCCCAGAGCCAGAGAGTTATGAGGTTTGAAACGACCCTTTTCTACTTTTTTTTTTGTGTTCACAATTGTGAATTTAATATAGTGCATCTACTGTATACACATGTGCTTCAATGCGGTCATCCTCACACATATACACATCCTCACTTTATTTGCTGGACCTTGACATTGTCGTTTATCTTGTCCTCGATCTTTTTCTAATTATTGTCTTTCCTCTCCTTTTGTGCCTTTCTGACCCTCTCTTATTTCCTCTCCTTCTTTTTACGTTGCACTTTCCCTCCCTCTCTCTACCCCCCTTATCATTCAATCTTTCATCTCTCTTTTCCCTCTCTCTGCATGTTCCCTTCAGGCGTTTCTGACTCAGTTGGTGTGTTACTTGCTGGATGAGGGCAATTCTTGCTACCGAGATGCGGACTGGCGTCAGGCCACCCAGCAGTATGGGGAGGGTATCAGTGTTGCCCGCTACGCCCAGGCCGAGGCCCTTGTCATCCCCCAAGAGCTGCTTGAGAGCCTGTATGTCAACAGGGCGGCTGCCTACTACCAGACGGTGAGGGAGAAGGGGATGTGTCACTTGCAGAGGTCAATGTGGACACATAGAAAACACAGTAGGGAGTGGTTGTCTGTTCCTCTTTTAAAATGTCCAAAAGTGTTTGCTTGGTCAAAAACTGTTAAAATGATGTCAGACAGCACATGTAGTGACTTAGTAATTACTACACTACTTCCACTGTTCCATTTAATTTATAAATAACACTCAACTTTTGATACCTAATTTTCATATTTTGTCTGTGTTTTTCTAACTTTTTTAATTTTTTCCTGTCTCAGAGGGAGTATGAACGCGGTGTTCAGGACTGTGACAGTGCACTGTGTGTGTCAGAGGGTAGTCGCAGGGCTTTGTACCGCAAAGCGCTCTGTCTGAGG
Organism: Scomberomorus guttatus; assembly: GCA_038419695.1. NCBI lineage: Eukaryota > Metazoa > Chordata > Actinopteri > Scombriformes > Scombridae > Scomberomorus > Scomberomorus guttatus. The sequence continues at coordinate 17,795,260 of CM076465.1, read as the reverse complement.
GAGTTGGGACGACTCAGAGAGGCCTACGAGTGCGGAACCAAATGTCTACTCACAGCACCACACGTATGTCATCAACACTGAAAATATTCATGCCAAAGACATTTCGGCAGTTAAAAAAAAGAATGGAAAACAGTTCTAGTTTCAGTAGAAGCAGTGGTAAATACTACCTCTTGTTTTTTTGTTCTTCCAGGACAGGCAGGTGAGTGACCTGGCCCAGGATCTGGCCAATAAACTGGGCCTCAAGGGCCGTAAAGCCTACGTCAGCCCTCAGACAGAGTCCACGGCGACAGAAGGGGACAGTCATGGGGAGACTTCCCCACCTACAGGAGAGGTGGGTGCTGTTGTCACATTGTAGAGTTAGTGGGTGTTCAGACTGAAAACTGCCGTACGTTTTTAAGAAAAAATGCAAGGGGTTGATACACACACACTGTGTAAAAGGGGAGAGAAAGGTGGGAGTGTGTTAACTTTACATATTAGTGATATGCTGACTTAATTAGAGTCTGCTATTTCCTTTGTCTTCTCTTTAGATGTCCTCCAATGGGCTGGAATCTCTACGTGACATTGGACCAGGTATGGCAAACTGGCAAACCATAAACACGGCCGCTCCCTCCCATCCGGTTCCCACATTCATCCCCTCGTCTCCATTTCCGTCTTTCTCCTCCTCAGCGGACCTGTCCAGCGCACAGTGCATCCCTGCGCCTTTGGCCACGCCCATCCCAGTCAGCGACGACCCCGCGACCTCAGTGGTGACCCCGTGCACCGACCTGTCGGAGAGCCCCAGCAGCCAGGCCCTGCCTCCTATGCCGTACTCTGTCCCTGTGTCGGAACACATGGACGAATGCAGCAGCAGCGTCATCAAGGACGAGCTGGACAGTCTGCTGGAATGCATCCCCAAGAAAGTCAGTGAGGTGACTGAGGGGCAGAATCAACCAATCATACACCATTGTAGGGCCATGACTGTATATTTTCTGCTTAGTATGTGTTAGATGAAAGGCAGAGAGGTAAATAACATGAGAAAAAGTTCTGGTGGAGTTTGATTGTCAGCCAGCAGGGTTATATTTGTGTTTTTAGTTGGGGTGAGTGAAGTAATTCTTGTCTCTGTCTTGTCTCCTGGTCCAGAGTCCAGTCCAGGGTGCTATCCCCACCAACCTTCCCAACACAGCAGTGGGTCTCCGGCCTCCTTACTCCCCCAGCCTTCCCGCCCCGTCACCCCAGCTCCCCCCTGCCTTCTTCAGCTCCTCCATCAGTGACATGCCCCCTCTGGAGCCTTACTCGCCGCTGGTCCAGCGGGACCAGGGCTCTACCCAGGCGCAGGACGCACTGGGAGGCTTCTCCACCGGGGCCACGGATGGAGAGGGGAAAGGAGGAGTCATCGCTGGCGGGCTGGACTCCTTGTCCGAATACACTCTCCCTGGTGAGCAAAAGACAAACATGGTGTTTTATCTCATTGGAGATAACAATCTTTGATTTTCAGTGTTGCAGTGCAGTAAGTTGTCGTGGCACGTTGGTTGCACCAGATGGGAGACATAATTTTGCACATTTTAAACCTTAATCACCAGAAGTTTTTTAAAGTGATGTTAGTAGATTACACATGGATTTAAACATGTATTTAAGGTTTTCTATTGCACCTTTTTAACACTAATTTTCTGTAGCTCAGGAGTATGTGAAGACACTATGCCTTTTAGCTATATACTGTACATCTTACTGTTGTTGTCGAGTGTTTTATCTTGATAAGCATGCCAGCTAAAGCTTAAAAAAATGTAATGTGCAGTAACACAGAGGCAACAAGACCAGTATTAGTTTCAATGTCTTAGCATTCTCTTGCGTAGCTACCAGAGCACAGTTCCTAGGGAGTTGGCTTTAACCTGAGATGCGCATCAGCAGCAGGCAGTGTGAGTCAGCACCATTCCAGTATGGCGTCTGACATCAGTGTCCTTGTGTCTGTGGTCTTCAGGGGGACGAGTGTGTCACAGCTTCATCCCTGGAATGCGCAACCACAGTGCTGCACATGCAGTGAGTAACAAACACACTTATAATTACTCATATTATTTGCATCATGTCTTTTTTTTTTTTTTTCAGATTTTAAATTGTGCTGTTAATGGTGCTGTTCCAGCCTTTTCTGAATATGCAGCTGAGTTGCCCTTTGTGTTTTATATCACATCTCCTCCTCATCTTCTTCTGTAGAACGGTCCAGCAGGAACCAACCTGTCTCTGCTCTCCAGGAATCCTTTAGCAGCCACACATGAGTTCCGGCAGGCCTGTCACGCCTGTTACAGCCGAATAGGTTGGTTAAAGTGGCTGAGTGTCTTTCTCTTACAAGCCTTTTTCTTTCTTTCTTTTTCCAAATGTTCACAGTGGGATGTTGTAGCATTGCCTTCTCTTTTAGCTCACCAACTGTTTATGTGTGAAATAGTCGTGCATTGTTTTTAAAGGATGTTAAACCATTAAAGACGTACAGCCTCAATCGCTAACCACTTGGACAGGATGCATCTCATCTTCGAAAAATCCTTTAAAAAATTGTAGCTAATGCTCTTTTTTTCAGTGTAATTTCACCGAATTCTTTCTCCTCTTGCTCACAGGACCACGAGTGATGGACTACAAATATCAGCCAGAGGCAGCTCATCGATGCAAGAGGGATGTCCTGCTCTGTCGCCTCAAAAACATAGATGACCCCACCTGGAAGAGGATCCGGCCCCGGCCCGCGCGGAACAACTTCCTGGGGGCATTTGTACTCTGTAAAGGTATGTTTACATTCTGAAATAAATGCTCGTATGTATATTCTCGGTGGGAAAATCAAGTTCGAAAACAGCAGCCAAATGCACTTGTGTTCATATTTCCCTGAACATTCTCACTCTCTCCACTCTCTGGGTCCCACAGAGGTGCAGGAGCGTCAGGAGTGTCAGTATGGGGAGAATTGTACGTTTGCTTACTGCCAGGAGGAGATTGACGTGTGGACCCAGGAGAGGAAGGGCGCGCTGAGCCGAGAGCTGCTGTTCGATCCGCTGGGCAGCACAGAGAGGCGGGCGCTTAGCGTCACCAGACTGCTGCAGCTCCACATGGGCATGTTCATGTTCCTCTGTGAGGTGAGATCACAGTCTGTGAAGCAATCCTGTTCTTTTTGCTCTGTCTGGATTTAGTTTTCTGGAGCGCTGGAACAAGACTGTGACTCATCGGTGTGTTTTTCCACTTTCTGCAGGAATGTTTTGACAGTAAGCCTCGCATCATCAGCAAACGCAGCAAAGAAAACTTAGCAGTCTGTTCAAACCTCACAGCTCGACACCCGTTCGACGATAACAAGTGGGTGTATTTCTTTCGCTCAAATACAACGCCTTCAAATTTTGTCAAGTTAGGATTAATAATAGTGTGATAAAACACAGAGGAGATAAAGACACTCGTAATGTAATTTCATTTAGACTTTTGAGCTGTTTTATTGCCCCTCTACAGACAGATAAAAATGTATCATGTACTTCTGCTCACTCCAGGTGCCTGGTGCACGTGGTGAGGTCAGCCAATGTGCGCTACAGTAAGGTGCGTCCCTTGCACCCCCTCTGTCAGTTTGACGTGTGCCGCCACGAGGTTCGCTACGGCTGCCAGCGTGAGGACAGCTGCTCCTTTGCGCACTCCGTCATAGAGCTGAAATGCTGGGTCCTGCAGCAGGACACCGGTGGGTAGAACACACACGTTACGTCTTTAGTTCCTTAAAAATGTCTTTGACTCCATCCTGCAGTCATACGAATAAACTTTTATCTGGGATCCAGGTTGGGAAGATTACATTCACACAATATCTTGTGAAATAACTGATGAATGGTTTAAGGTATTTTTCTCTAATGTTGCGTTCAGGAATCACCCATGAAGAGATGGTGCAGGAGTCCAAGAGACACTGGCAAAGGCTGGAGCAGAACGCACAGAAGCAGCAGAAGGTGAGGCAGGAAAGTTGGATATTTCACACTTTCTTTTCCCGCTACTGATTAAGCACGGCCAGTTCCCCCTGCACTACAGTTGACCCTTGATCCCTCAGCCAGTTTTTCTCACCTTGCATCAAAGAAGTTCACTTGTAGAGCATAAAGAGAACCAGTAAGAGCTACTAGTGCAATGACGAGAACATGATCCTTCACCACCTTCCCACCTGCGAACACGGCCATCTGTGTTTATTATAATGTACAATGAAACCACAAGGTCCTCTGTGGATTGAACTGTGCATATTTTAAGCGGGAAAATGTGTAAAGCAAAAATGGATTCCTCCGCATAATCAACGTTAACCTTCCTGATTCTCTTTTCTTTCAGCCCCTCCACATCTCCCATCCGAGCAGCAGCGTACCTGCAGGAGGAGTAGGGGGAATGGGCGGTGGGGTCGGAGGAGGAGGGGGAGATGGTATTGGTGGGGGAGGGGTCAGCCCGGTGGGAGGGCTGGGGGTGGGAGGGTTAGGAGCGGGGGTGGGAAGGGGGCGCCCCCTCAACCTGAAAATGAAGTTTGTGTGCGGCCAGTGCTGGAGAGAAGGGCAGGTCAACGAGCCCGACAAGAACCTCAAGTACTGCACTGCCAAAGCACGACATAGGTGAGGCAGGACTCGCACACGCACGGCCCCTTGTGGTTTCCCATGAGTCAAAGCGATTGGACACAGGTCTTTATGGCTGACTGTCCACGTTGCAGTTTACACGTCACTGACGTTGATTTGTGTGTTTAGGCCGTGTAATCATCTGCTGTCATTTTAACTCTGGTTGGTACAGTAGCGCCAGAGTTGTGTGCCAAACTACAAAATGAAACTCTTGACTGTTGTTCAGTTCAAAGCTGTTGTTTTGCTTCTTTTTTTTTTTTTAGAGTTGAGTTTGTTTCCTTTCTCTGAATTCATGTCGGCTCTCTGCCTCCTCAGCTGGACGAAGGAGCGTCGGGTCTTGCTGGTGAAATCGTTTGAGAAAAAGAAGTGGGTTGTTGTTCGGCCTCTGCCCTTCTCTCGCACCTATCCACAGCAATACGACGTGAGTTCCTCCCTTTTTTTTTTTTTTTTTCCCTGCGGTCCTCATACACTCTTTTCTCTTCCCTCTCTCCGCCCCTCCACCTCTCTCACATGCTGAATCCAGCTGACTCTGTTTTTGCCCTGGGGGACAGGTGTTGTAGTAAACGCCTAACCCCTGCAGCCTTGTCTTCTTCTGTAGCTAATAGTACATGTATGACAGTGTTGTCACGTTGCTTTCAATCCCTAAGAGATTTTTTTGAAGGTTGGTCATTTAAAATAAGTGTTAAGTTACACAGTACTCCAGTAACTGTAGTATTACCACATTCTAGTGATAATTTTAAGGCAAATTTTCATCCAACTCGTAACCATAGCAGTTGCAACAGTAGTTCTCCATTGACATAAATAAAATGAGGTTTTCACAAAAGAAAGCTGTAAGCTAGTTAATTAGAACAGAAATTTAACAGAAAACCTTGTTGCAACGTTATCGGTATCGCTCTTTAACCCTTTACTTTTGCCGGTGTTTCTCCCAGATGTGTGTGCATGTGATGAAGCAGAAGAAGTGCCACTACATTGGAAACTGCTCATTCGCCCACAGTCTGGAGGAGAGGGACGTGTGGACGTACATGAAGAACAACAGCTGTAAGTGTTTGCAAACATATAAACCGCTGCGCTTTTCTTTTTTTTTTTTTTTTCAGGTCATTTAGAGTTTCAAAGTATGAATGATGCTCAGAATTGTGTATAAATTGCGAGAGCGGTGTATGATCTGTTTTATCACTGTGTCGCCAAGCTTTCGTTATTTTACAGGTACAAATTGAGACAGTTTCTGTTTATGCTGAACATGAATGATATTCAGTATCAGGGCAATAGGAGACATTTGATTAGAGCCTGATCCATTCCTAAACTTTTGCTAATTGTAATGAGTTCATGAAAACTTTCTAGAGTCTTTCTAGAGTCACCTACTGGATTTGAAAATAATATATCAAAATACTACTTATAATAATACTTCACACATAGATCTATATATTGGTTGTTTTTTTTGTAGTTTTAAAATAGTAATTTATGATTTCTAATATATTCATTTAGAAAAGAAAATGAAAAACGACACCTACGCATGGTGTGTTTTATTTATCCAGGCCTGTTTTTCCATTTTTTTATCATATCTTCTGATCTGTGTCTCCTTTTGCCCAACATTATAATCTAGACAAAAGCCCATAATTACATTGATTTTTGGACAAAGTGCCTCCTCCACTCCACTCGCTGATTGTCCGATTGTTGCCGTACAAGATAACACACTGCATTCAAGGTCACTCAGCGTTGTCTTCCCTTTTTTTCCTTCCTTACCTCGCTCCCCTGCAGTGAGAGACATGCAACAGATGTACGAACTGTGGCTGCAGCTCACCAATCAGAGTAGACGCACAGATAGCTCCGTCGTGACCCCGCCCCCAGAGGACAAGCAGGTCACCATAACGGCAGATTACACAGAGAGCATGGTGAGTGGATACGGACGCTAACGGCCGAGCTCAAACCTGCCGCTCCTTTCAGTGGTATGAGAATATGTTGCTTTTGTCTTCTCCAGTGACACCTCGGACCTCATTTACAAGATTCTGCTTTGTAACGTGACTTTGTAACTGTGATTAGTGGAAAACAAGCTCCTTGTACCTGACACTATATGTCTAAAAGTTGCAGAAAATGCAGAAAAAAAATTGAAATTTGCTTACAAATGACTATACTAATATATTAAGGTGTTAATATCTGACAGAGTGAGATTTGAATTGCGTTGATGCGTGTTGTTCCAGGGAGGCCGGCGGTTGTCAGACGGGGACGACCTCTGAGTGTTGCTGTGTCGACTAGAGGCAGCTGATCGGCGCTGAGCTGCAGACAGAGAGACAGGCCTGCCACACCAGCTACAACCGAACAGTCTGTCATCTTGCCAGTCTGACCTCCTCTAGCACCTAGCCAGCAGTGTGAGAGCAGATGGACACACAACAGAACAACCGACCCCACTCCGTATATAAACACACACACACACACACACACATACAAACACAGGGCATATAATACACAGATAGGCACAGATTAACACGAAGAGAATGCTTTGTTAGTGAAAATACAGGACTTGGCTTCAGCGTTTTGTTTTATATCATCATGCAGTTACACACAGCATCTTTAGGTTCTCCTCCAGCAGGAATTCCACAGACAACTAGTTTTGCTCTGACTAAAATAATCAATTAGCGTTCCCTAGTGCTATTGAGACTGAGCATCTGTGTCCACCAGACACCTCCTTTTCTTTTTCTTTTCTTTTTTTTTAAATCCTTGCAGCACTGAAGTGATTCTTGGATGGGCGCGCTGGTCGCGGTTGTTAAATTTTGCTCGGCATTAATTCAAAGCTCACTCGAAGCATGGCGCTCTTACGCTAAAAGTTGCTATTAAAAATGCCAAGCTCTCAGTGCTGCTGGTGGCAATTGAGGCTGAAGGAACTATGAAGCATGGTTCAAAGAGGCTCTTGGTGGACGCTCCTCATTAAGCTACAAAACAACCAAATCCTATTCTCCTCCCTGTTGTGGAAGTACAGCGAGAGGGTCAAAATAATTTTTTGGAGATTTTTTTTTTTTTCAATGGGAGTTGTACTTCCTTGTTATATTGTCTGCCATATTGGTAGAACGCTATGAATGTAATGCCTGCATGGGCCTTTAAAATGAGGAAATCGGTCATTTAAGAACAATGCTGTGGTTGTGGAATGTAAGTATACTTACATGCCCAGAATCTAACTTGTGTAACATTACAGTTTTACCCCCCCCCCCCCCCCCCCCCCCCCCCTCTTTTTATTAAAAAAAAAAACCCTTGATAGCTGATTCTGTAAACATACCAACCGTTCCTGTGTGGGACGAGCACAGACACGCACAAACTCTCACATATTAACCTTGTAGTTGCTGTCAGCCGGCGTCCCGGTGAATCAAAGCAGGCTTCAGTGTCAGCTCCTCTCAGGTTCACTAAAAGAGGAGTAAAATGACAATTTGGCAACAAAAAAATCGCAACGTAACGTCTGCGGCTAAAGTTCAGAAAGCTGCGGGCTTGAAGCAGTTGCCAAAGTGACAAAGGGGCTATTCACCATCACATACTTTACACTGTCCTGGTAAGCAGCTGACGGAGATGTGAAGCTGGTGTAGGAGGGCTACAAAGAAGCGACTGCAGCACACACATTGAGTCCTGGCTAGAGCTGCTCTCAGCAATAGATCAGATCAGACCGCAGATGCCCATTAAGAAATGATGACCTCAGTTGGACTGAAGCACAGTGAAAATACTGCAGAAGACTTCAGTTGTGTAAAAGAAGAAAAGAGAGCTTTGTAATAATTTAAGAAAAAAATGATGAATGAAAAGACTGAAGATGGTTAAGAATATATTTTTCTGTAGTTGATGGTTAGAATATTTAAGGTTATTTGAAAGTAAAAGGCAAGTTGACGCGTCTTCAGTCGAACCGGGGTCGTTATTTCACTAAAAACCCATCGTGCTCCCAAAGCCTTCAAATGGAAACCTGCGTTCCTCATATGCACCCAAATGTCATGTTCCTGATAGCTAACGGTAGCCCCCTAAAAACATTTGTCATTATGGGGAAACCCGCTAGCTTGAGGCCGGGAAACAATTCGCACCACATTTTGTGCCTATAAACAACACATCAACATGTGACACGAACATAAAAACATGCACACAGACGGAGAGAGAGAGAGAGAGAGAGAGAGAGAGAGAGGCAGGATATCTGCAGCCATCTTATTCTAGCCTTTAATGTGGACGGAGACACGATGGAGGTATGTCTATATTCAGATACATATACACACATATTATACATATTTACAAATAATGGTATACTACTAATAATAATTGATAACTTAGCGGTTAAGCTTAATAAATATATAACCTGAAAAACCTGTATTGATTACATAGAACTTCTTGTTATTGAGGTATTGCTATATGACATGTATCGCTGAAACTAGATGACTATAGTGATTTTTATTTTTTCTTAATGATTCTTTTGTAATTTTTCCTTCTGTGCGGGTTGTTCCAGGCGGGGTTTGTATGAAGGGGTTGCAGCAGAGCTCGATTTGAGTTTCACGGCAAGGTGTAGATGAAAATTTCTAAAGAAGCTGCACTTTATATTTAAAATATCAGCCGACGTTCGCGTTCAGAGTGCCGTCGGCTTAGCGCATAAAATCTATAACATTACACTCAACCAGTGCTTAAGGAATGTTCTGGTCAGTAGGAGCAAAAAAAAAAAAACTGTAGATGAGGTCATCAAACCACAGGATAGTCTACGTGTGTCTTGTGACGTTCCAGCTTCGTCTGCAGTCCCTTCATTTTGTCCGCGGTCGTGACACCAAAGGCTGCCGTGTTTTTTTTCCGATTATCCAGCTCCTGAAACCTGAGCTCACGCCCGATCAGACTTTTAGGCCTAAAATGCAGATCTCAGGTCAGTTTTGCTGGTCACTCAGCAGTAGGTTTTGGGATTGTTGTTGTCAACGAGCCCTTGTCTGGAACAGCCCAGGTATTAGCTTCTTTGAGGGATCGTATTACTACTACTCCTAGTATTATGATGAATATGATGACGATAATGATTGCTATCTATTGACTATTTCTATTTCTCTTCTATATGCTATTGATATATGTATGTTAATTGCAATGTATAACTCTCTCTTTATATATGTATCCATGTATGAATATAATAATTAACAGTAAATATGCGTCTGTGTATGCAGCAGTGCACAGCTCTGTCTGAGAGGCAGTGAGCAGGAAACTTATATTAACTGTAAAGCTCCTGAGGTCTTAATCCTACAGGCGGTGAAGCGAGTTATCGGCCACCAGCAGCTGTAGATTGTCGGCAGTACAAGACATTTTACGCAGTATGGTAGACCTGCTATATATTCATGTTACCTGAGCTCTGTTTGTAAGCATTAGGATAGTTTGGGCGCTGGCCAAAGGGGGGTAAAAAAAAAAAAAAGTTGATTAAATTTATATATATTGTTAACAGTTTCCTCTTCGCAGTGTCACAGTGATACGACCGACAGAGCTCGCTGCTCACTGCCTGAGCTGTGCTTTTTTTTCTTTTAAATTGATTCATCAGGCAAAGACAGATCTGGAAGCAGAAGCATACATAGAGGCCTATATACTCCCGTATAGCGCCTTATTCAATATACTACACCTATAAGATGATACATACCCCTATTGTATAATCCTGCTTACTATATACAGTATATGATACCTGATACCTATTATAATACTTAGACACCCTTATAAGGTAATTTAGATAAGAGATGGTGGAGCTGTTGTTTTTTTTTTCTGTGGCTGTGGAAGAGTTTGCTGTGGTCAGTAATGTGTTCCCATCTTGTTTTTCAGGGTGTTGGGTTGAAAAAGTTAGAGTGCTCCACACCCAAATGCTCTTTATCCACTGAAATATTGTCAGTTCAGGATATTTACAAGGCAGCTGAGATGGGAAATAAACATCAGCCGCTACCAGCCAAATATTTGTAAGTCTTAATTTTGGCTGGAAAAGCTGTAGCAGGTAAACAACCTTTAATTTAATTAAAAAAAAAATATCCAATTAGGCTTCATGAACTTGTGGATATGGCTGGTACTAGCCACTATGACTAGTGGATAAAAAAAAATTGTCTATCCATGTTTGAAATCCTGCCTTTTTTTTTTTAAAGACTTGTTTAGCAGCAGAGCATTTGAGGGGAGGCTCCACTTCAGTTGTTGGAGAACGGCCAGTGTTAATGATGTAACTGACACGCACAGAAAAAAACAAACAAACAAACAAAAAAAAAACAAAAGTGGATAGCTGTGCTGCATGTTCTGTGTGTGTGTGTTGTTATAGGCGGGCGAATCATGACACAAACCTCGAGGGGAGGCAGGTCGCTGCTACTGTGTCTGTACGCTTAACGAACCACATGGTGTGATTTTTACTAGATTAGCCCCGGTCTTAAACAAACTGGTGCGCAACATGATATTACATGTATATCCTGTAAGCCCCGCCTTACTAAATACCAGTGATTGCCATTCACTCGGTGAGGAAAACCGGTCCACGAGACCTGAAGGTTGCTCTCTTACTACAACATATTGAAATTTGCACATTGATCCGTTAAAGTGTTAAATTGTTCCCTTTTTCTTTATCTTTATGTCTTCCTGAGTGATTCATAGCAGGATCAGTGCTGTCAAGGAAGCAGGTTTCTTTCACTTTAAGGGGTTGTAGCATTAAAAACCCTAAATTTCGTTAAAGTGTTCCAAGCTTCTCAGGCTGGCTGCAGTACACGAAACCTCTGACGCGTGCAGACTGCCTGCTGGGCCATCTTTACATACAGTAATTAAGCTTTGAATAATAATAATAATGGTGCGTAAGCAGGCAGTGGTTATTTTGCCAATAACCACTTGTTTTCTTTTTAATTTCTCAGAGGCGGAAGGTTCATGCTGACTTTAATGAATAGTTTATTTCTGCTGTAGACGTCAAACTTCCGTGTTGGATAAAGCAGACACGGCAAAATGTAGTTTGTGTTCATTTATTCATTCAATGCCGTTTATAGCAAACTGTTTCTCCTCTGGGATGATTTTCCTGACTTAAAGGTTATCTTAGTTCTCTTGACACAAGTGGCTTTTGTTTTCATCTAACCGGAGTTTGTGCATTAGTTTTGGTTCTTACAAACAAACGGTTTTTCTTTGCTGCAGTTAAATGAAATAGTGAGCCGTGAAAAGTTTCCGCTCAACAAATATTCATGTGACCTAACCCCCATCTCTCCCTCCTGCCCCCGATACAAGTTGTGTCATTTGATTCCCTGCACCAACACACACCTACACAGCCACAAAAAAATCCTTAATGAATCGGTTTTCATTCAGTTAGAAGTTATTGGTTATTTGAATTGTTTTCAATAACTCGGATGAAGAAACCAGGGTTGTAAGAAATGGAAAAAACAAGGCCTCTTTTTGTACTGTATTTTTACATTTTGTTGTTTTACGTTTTTGTTTTATCTTCTTGACTTTGTTTTTTCTTTTCTCCTCCCTGGTTGGAAGTTCATGATCACACAAGTGGACCAAATCTCTTGAAAGCATTTAATAAACAGACTGTTTAAAAAAAAAAAAAAAAAGTGTTTGTCCATTTTTAAAGGTGATGGACCCTCGTGTTTCTTATTCATGTCATATACGTATGTCGTAAATAGTCATTAGTTCATTATTGTTTTCTGTTCTAAAACACTTTCAGTCTTGATCTTGATAGTTTTTATTTTTATTTTCAGCTTTTAGAAGAAGTAACTGTACTCTGCATGAGACACAAATGCCGCCATTACTGAGAGAAGAGCACCTCACTGTTGATTGAGGGTTTTTTTTTTAATCCACTGACCTTCCTCTGGACAACTTTTCTCCATTGCATTGCATATGGACTCCCTTATGTATGTAAATGAAGAAGAGAACTTATATTAGAAACACATCTTAATTGAATGCATTACAACACTACCTCTCTGATAGTGTCAACAAAAACTGAGTGATAGAACTGATCTGAATGCATCAGAATAGCGTTTGAGTTTTTTTTCTTTACACGTGTGTACAATACTCATAAAACAGTCCTGCACATGTGAGTACACTCCGTGTCCTACACACAGCATGTTCTTCAGCCTGAGGCCATATGCTGTAAGTACTTTGTACCCACAGTCCGTGTCAAAGCAAGGCTTTTGTAGAGCTGTCAGTTGGCAGAATGACTTGTCAAACTCGAGTTAATAACATTAATAGTAGTAACATAATTAGTATAATTGATGCCGCTGCGTCAGTTTCAGGTGCAGACTGGCATGTTTCTCTGGCACACCCGAAAGGAAATAAGCCGTCATTAACTGTAATTGGTGGAACCTGTGTTTTTAGTGCCTAAATGTCTGCTGTTAGGAATTTCACGTGTGTTATTTTACGACACACTTTCATTATTTTTATATCACTGTTTAAACCTTAAGAAATGACCACAGTTGGGACTGTCAGCTTAAAGTTAGCAAACTGCAGTTTCGCTATATGTTTTGTTTTCGTTCCTCCTGCAGTATCACTTTAATATAATAATAAAATGTTTAAAAGTCAGTTTATATTTGTATTGTATGCTTTTCCAACTCACCATATGGTTATTACAGTTCCTTTTCATAAAGACAGGCTCTGGAGGAGCTGTAGACTTTACTTGTAATGTATTCTGTGTTTAATTATCAGTCTTATTACGTAACAGTCTGCTACATTTAAGGCCAACACTTTCCAGTTTTTCTTTTTTTTTTTTTTAACCTTAGGTAATACTGACCTGGATCCGGGATTGGCTGTCACCGCTGTAATGGACACACCTCCTGGCCAATCGGCGCTCGTTCCGTCGATCGCTGAGGAAAGGCTCGCTGCTGATTGGCCGCGGGGGAGCGGAGGGGGCTGTCTGCGTTAGGTAACTTGTTTAGAGTTCACGCCGTGCGACCCGTCATGATTGTAGTATTCACACTACTTCATGGGAGCTGTCTGTCTTGTGTAAGCCCTGCTCGGCCTCTGGGATCTAGTGCCGTCTTTAAATTTTAATCTGTCATCGCACCTACTGAGCTGCTCACCTGCTCTGAGATATTTCTTACACTAATTGCAAATTAAAGGGGGGAAAAACATGACTACAGAGATCCCAGAGATTTTCAGGGTTCTTCTTGAGCATCCATTTACTCTCCCGAACTTTGATGAAAATGGTAAGTGGCTGTCAACCCAAACAGTGAAATGCATTAAGTTGGAGTCTTGCCTCCAACCACATGCAGCACTGTCTTTTTTTTTTTTTTAATTCATGCAAAGACTGTTGTTCGAGTAGTATTTTAAAACGCAAAGAAATTTCTGCAAAAAACTGCGTGCGTGTTGCGTAATAATCAGCTGAGCTGGATGGGAATTTACTCCCTGCTTCCTTTCTTTAGTTAGACTCCACAAGTTGTTGGGATTCATTAGATCTATTTGCTTCAGAGGTACTGGATTACTGACTTGTTGGACAGGTTCAGCAGATAGTTTAAACAATGCAGTGACACATACTGTAGTAGCGTAGATTAAGTCAAAATGTAGGTTTCCTCAGTGATCACGTGGTTGTGGAAGTGGCATGGTGTAGTTAAGTTGGAGCAGTTAAATATAGATATTAGATATTGTGATATAAGACTACATAATGTTTGATTTTGGGTATCATATTAATACAGCCTATTTATAATGCATTTCTTTTCTTTAACTGACACTCAATTTTTGAATTTAGCTTTCAGACCATATCCTCCTACAAGCTCAGTAAGATATTGTATAAAAACTGTAATAATTATTGCTACATTATCAATGTGAAATACTATGTAGAACAACTGTTGAATGAAGAAATCTCCGTTCACATACTGTATCAAACTGGCAGTTACTCCCAGCAGCAGGATCTCTTTGTCCTGTTGCATCTTTGTTAAGCAAATGCTACAAGTGTCCTTTAACACCATCTGGTTCCAAGCAACAGCGACACCTCCTTGGGTGAGTAAAGTGATAGTTGAGACGTGCTGCTGGCTCTTTCCCTGAAACGAATCCTGTCCTGGGGTGTTTCAGTCAGATAAAAGAGCAGATAAGCAAAAAAAAAGATTGTGGCCCTGTTCTTTCCCTAATGTTTGCTCTTTTTAATAGTGAATGAATGAAGCCAGTAATGGTAAAAAAAAAAAAAAATCAGCTGATCATGCTGGTAATTCTGTGCTGATCTCTATTTGTCGTGTGTGTGTGTGTGTGTGTGTGTTGAAAGGGGCTAGTGAGCTTTGTAGATTCATTAATAAATCACTAGATTGCTCTGTTTGTGTTTTGTCAAACAAGCCAAACCCTTAAAATCAGATACGACTCTTTAAAAGAATATGAAATGTATATATCCACCATTATCACATATGTGCTACTGTTCAGTAATCTAACAGTTTTTGGCGCTTATGAGCTCTTTCTGTAGTAGTTTGGTTGAGTTATCAAAGTGTCTTTGATAGTCCCACAAACTGATGAGTGAAATTTAATTTTGGAGGTGAGCTGCTCCTTTACTACAATAATTAGATCAAACATACCATCTGCTTGCCATGATCATAGGCTGCAGGACTTTTTGAGAAAGTCAAGACCAAAGTATCACTGACCATAATTAGCCACATGATAGAAGAGTAGAGCAGGTTTCATAATTGTTTTGGCACGTGTACAGCTCCAGGACCCCCGGTGCGCCGCTGCACGTTGAACTTGCTTTATAGCTGTGGCTTCTGTATTTTTAGATGGTGTTAACTATAGCACCTGTAGAGGGGCAGTCATAACATATGCACTGTGAGTGTCATGTTGCATTATGTATATTATCTGACGTGGGTCTCAATAGTTATCACCTTCGGAGTTTTATTTACTGTGTGTGACAATACATTGTGACTCAGGGCAGAAAAACACTCCTTAAAGGTGCAAGCAAAGCAAAACATGCTGCAAGCATTTTCTAAGTTTGTGCGTTTCTGAATTTTAAGTTGATATGTGAGGGATGATCATTTTGTACAGTGTTTGAATAGCTGAAAACCACCCAGTCATGCTAACAACAAAGCTTTTTTCTAGAAAAATCCACTTTCACCTCTGTTTAATTAACTTGTCAGGCAGATATTTGGCATTGTAGTCGGACAGATTAAATCTGTTGCCATGCATCCACATGAGCCAGAACAGCCTGCGGCCGCTGCTTCCAGTCTTCTCTGTACCTGTTGTCTAAGTCACATGCACTACACCTTTTATGCACTACACCTAAAATGCAACACATTTTATGATCACACCTAGTTTAAGGCTTTCAACAACTTTGAATAATGTGTTATAGTTCATCCACAAAAGAACTGAGGCCTCATACAGAGAAATATTTGCTTGTACATTGTGTGTGTGAATGAATTTGTGATGAAAATATAATTTTCAAAGTCTGTCTGTGACCCCATGAGCAAATCAACTTCATGGACGACTAAGCTTCTTATGTAGGTTTGCTTTAGACTTTTAAAAATGCGAGTTGGAATGTGTTTACATATATCTAGCAGGGTGAGGGGGCCTCTCTGCCTCACCTCAAATGCACAGCACAAGCACATGATCTCAATGTCATACGAAGTGATTTTCTATAAACTTTGAACTCTGCACAGAGCCTGTAACACATAAACACCACTGTATCTTCCTGCTTTATCATTTGTTTTCCAGGACTTTAAGTAAAGGCTTTGAACTTGTAAAATGTCATTCAACTATTGGAAGAGTAAATATGTCTTAACAACATAATTTATCATTTTGGTAAATGTAGGGATAAAACTCCAGGAGTAATTAAAAAAATCATTAGTTTGATGCCAGAGGTTTTTAATGAGACACTGTTGAGTAAGTGAAGAAGGTGATGTTCAGTTTGAACCCAGCTCATGTGCACTTTTTACTGTAGCTGACCCTGAAGACTTTGTCCCTTATGTTGTGCCAAAAACAGATTCTGTCTGACACATACAAACAACATGGGAGGCATGGCCTTTTGCCATTTATCATATAGATTTTAGACACACACATTGGAGTAAACACGGGATGATCATGTGTCCTCTTTGCTGTTGTTGAAGATTAAGTGCGGGTTCATCCTGTTTTGTCAAATTCCAACAGGTGGAACATTGTTTTTGAGTGGGATTTACATTGTATTTAGGACGAACCAGACAAAATATGATATGGTCCTTGTAGGACAGGCAAAAGAAATGCCTGAAGGGGATTTGACAGAGGCTGTTTTGACACTGATCACATGCTATTTGTTCTCTGCTGTTGTGGCAGCTCCGCGAAGACTGGTGTTACACACTGATCCTTGCCCTTGGGATGTCTTCTAACCTACAGCAATGCAACCACATTGTAGCTTAAACCTCAAGATGGCACCTCTGTATGGCCAGTAACTGTCCCGCCGCCCTCCCTGCACGATTCTGCGTGTGAGCGACATAGAGCATCTCTATTGGACGTTGGCGGTAGATATGTAAGGTTGGCGTATGCACGTGTCTTCGCATGTGAGAGGCATGAAGACACACATCCTATATGTGCTTCTGGGCTATGTTTTCGCCATAACTTGAAAAGCGAATTAAATGCCAAGATAAAAATGGAGAAAATGTGTTTATCTAATGTTATATCTAATGATCGTGTGACGGCACTGTAGAGACATGTTTATATTAATTTTTCACTAATCATAACTTGCTGAAAGTTGTGGAGCCTGCCAATCGACGAATGTCTGAACATATGACATTCAAAAAAAAAAAAGTTTTGACTAACAGTATGAACTTAAATGAATGTGGCCGATCACTGCAGGAACAAACTTGATCCAGGTCAGGCTGCCAGATTATTGTCAATGTTATTTTGCTCGTGACACGTTTTTCTGTTGATGTATTCAGGGGAACATATATAACTCGGTCAACCAATGAAATCCCAACAATTTGACACGGCGACAGCCATTGGCTGCTCGCAGGAATGCTCGCCCCGTGTCGAATATTTTTTCATTAATATTAATGAGGACGCGGCAAAACCAGCCTATCAGCGCAGGGCTGGGTCGGACTTTTTCTTTTTTTGACGAGGGGGAGCGGTTTGTTCTGAACACAGAATTCTCTAAATCACCTAATTTTTAGAGGAAGTGGGTCAGTGCTGCTGAGGGTACGTTGACGTTAGTTGTTACACTTTTTGCGAGGATTAGCGGGTTTAAAAGCACCACAGACACCTGCTGACGGCGACAAAACCGGTCGTAGAGCTAACGTTATCTAACAAACAGGTCCAACCGCTGCGGTGTTCTTTTGGTTTCTACGTGGTTAACTAACAACAAGGAGGAAAATGTCGGGAGAGCCTATTCTCATCACACTGGAAACGGCCACGGGGGCCCCCAGTTCACTCCCGGTGGTTCTGAAGAAAATAATGGAAATGCCTCCGCCGAATATACTGGACGGCGACGACGGTAAGGCCCGTTACTGTTAAATGGACGCGTAATAAACAGCGAGCAATGTAGGTTAAAAACTAAACACGTGAAAAAATGGCGTCATAACAATGTACCTGACAGAAAAATATCTATCAAGGTTGTTTTAAGGGTGGGTTAACATACCTGCAACGACACCTATGTATTACTATTATTATTCGTTTCCTTCTCATTATTAAACAAGGACCATGCACAAAAACATTAATCTCAAAATGAGAAGATGATTTATGACAGGTTTAGCTATTAAGTTAGCTAATTTCCATCTGCAGTACACACAGAACAATCACCAGATATTATAAACATTCATTTACACGCAACACCATTACATAGTCTCTACCACACACTAACAGCACACACCAACATAAATACCAGCACGTTCATCCAGTACAACTGTGGTCCATTTTTTGCACCATGGGAAAAAGAATGAATGCCTGTGTAAGTTTTAAGCTCAGCTGGATGCATTTTCCAATGTGTGTGTACACACCATACACTGAAGCTATATGCTGAACACAATGTGCACACTGGCCTCTCCTCTTTTGACCCACCTCACTATAGGTTTCTAGAAATGTCTGTGTTTTTGTTAAATGAGCTAAACAACCCCTTAAATGCAGATACGACTCTTTAAAAGAATAGTTTGCCTTCATATGAATTCTATATATTTGCGTCAGTAATCTAACAAATAGTGTAATGAGGTATTTTGGCCCTTATGAACTCTTTCTGTAGTAGTTTGGTTGAGTTATCAAAGTGTCTTTGATAGTCCCACAAACTGATGAGTGAAATTTAATTTAGGGGGTGAGCTGCCATGATCATAGCCTGCAGGGCTTACAGAAACTGTCAGTTTTCTAAACACCCCTCTGGCTTTAAATGCAGGTTTTGTTGTCATAAAGCTCTTTGTCCCAGTTGATTTTGTATTTTGTTGATTTAAAAAATAGTTGGAAGTATGTGAGGGGAATATGCGTGACCTGTCAAAGTTTCTTGTATTAAAGAGTGTTTGGTAGCATGGAGCAACATTTGCAACTAACATTTAAGCCCTATAGGTATTATGTTACTAGTTAATATTCTCACTGTGGCGATGAGCTGGATAGACATTTAACAGTATGTAGACAACTTCTTTATACAGGTTCAATCAAGTCTTCCACATTTGCAATAAAATAACAAAAATAGACCTTCAATGTGACCTTGATATCCAGACAGTACAACATAACAAAACCACAAAGAGATGAACCTCAGCAAACTTTGCCTAGCCACAGTGTTTCCTGCAAAGTCGAGATGCTTTGTAGCAGAGTGCAGTGGTGAAACAATGCATTTATAGCAGTTTTGGAAATTTCCAGGTTTTACAACCAGTCCCTTACCTGTTGAAAGATGCAATAAAACTTAAGTGCTTGCGTTTAGGTCCTGAGGGACGTTTTGAGATTTCAAATGTTGGTAAGGAAAAACAAACAAGGTTTACCTCTTAGAAAATGATGCACTGTGGCGTCATGATAGATCAGTTAAGGTCCATATAACTTAATAACAGTGCACACGGTTCAGGTCCGTCCAGATGTCATCCCCATCTTTCTGTTAGAGGTCATCTCCATCTCTCTCTCTCCCGACATTTCCTGCCTGTCTCTACTGTTTCCTGTCAATAATGACTGAAATAATCATTGAGAGGAGGGTGTGCTGTCAACTGTGCGTCATTTCAGCAGATTTCCTGTTGACCTTCATAAGAACAGACACAAATCTGCCTTCTGTTTAAACATGACCTTGCATCTGAACGTGTATCTTTCTTGTGTTGCAGACACTGACAAGGAAAAGCTGGGCCTGGGAGATAATGTCGACCTGGGTGGGGGAGGTAGCGATATGGGGCCGTCAGCCGCCCTGACCCCTGCTATCTGGGATAAGACCATTCCCTACGACGGCGAGAACTTCCATCTGGAGTACATGGAACTTGAGGAGTTTCTTATGGAGAATGGCATACCAGCTGATGAAGACTCCGAGAGGAGCAGCGACGATGCCATTATGACTCTGAAGGCTACCCCCTCTGCCCAGATGAAGGGAACCAAGCCAGCAAGCCTGGCCCAAGTGGGCCTGCTGCCCATTCAGGAGTTGGATAAATGTGGGGAGGAAGTTGTGATAATCACCAACAGCGAATCTGAGATCACCTGTGATGTTACAGCAGGTGAGTGGCGGTGGGAGGATCACAGACAAGACGGCTATAGAGTTTCACTAAACTCTCCTGCTGTGTGTATTTTACACGACCGAAAACCAGTCATGTCACAGTTACTATGTACTTATGGGCTCTGTCACAGATGTTACACAAACATGATATGCTGTGACACTGGAGTGACCTCAGAACGCCATGGGTTCTAAAATAACCTACAGGATTATCATGTGGGAATGTCAGAACATCCACCCATCCCCACATAAATTTTAGAAAAACAATACTACATGTAGCTTTAGTGCAGGTTTGCACTTTGATCTGCAGCTGTATAATATTTCCTTGTGTTTTTCTGCTCAGAAGTGACCACTGATGAGGACAGAGCGACGCCCGAGGCCGTCGACCCTGATGATATTGAGGTTGATGTCAACTATGAGCCAGATCCCACTGACCTGGTCCTGTCAAGTGTGCCGGGAGGCGAACTCTTCAACCCACGCAAACACAAGTTCAGTGAAGACGAGCTCAAGCCACAACCTATGATCAAAAAGGCCAAGAAGGTGTTTGTGCCTGAAGAACAGAAGGTATGCTGGGAAAGAGACAGAGGGAGCCTCTGAAACACAGTCTTTTAATGCAACAGTTAGCTGCATGGTTTTGTTGCACAATTTGTTTTCACTAAAATAGAAAGGCATACATATCCATAAATCAGGGCTTCAACACTTGTCCAAGTTGTCCATAAAGTTTTTCTAATGATGGATTTTATGTTAGCAAACATTGTCAAAATAGCAGAATAAGCTCCAATTCTTAGATTTCTAGTTTAGCTGCCACCATGATACAAAAAAAGAATGTTTCCCCCGTAAATTCTGGCAAGATTTTTGTGTATTTTATGATTTCCCTGCACCTTTTGGCTCCTGTATTTACCAAAAGCTTTGACTTTAGTCACTACAAAATGGGAAAAGGGCTACAGTATAATATGCATTACAGTATAATACAGTATAATATGCATTATGCTCAAAAACAGAGAATAGGGATCGTTTACTAGGGGTGTAATGATACACAAAATTCACGGTTCGGTACGTTTTTGGTACAGCAGGAAGAAAAACTACATCATCCTCTCTCAGAACTGGTGTAAAGGCCAAAGACATGTTAGAATATCTGACTTGTAGGGTAGAAATGAGGCCATGTCACCAAGAAGCTGTTCTGGCGACTCACTGTGACTCAGCAATCTGATGATTTCTCTAAATTGAGTTTTTACTTCCTTTCCAGCCTGTGAGAGAACACTGACTTTGTTTACGTGCGCAAGTGAGCGTGGCTGTGGGCCATATTAAACACTTGGCTCAGTCAGATATGTGCTAATATGTTGGCAATAAGAAACCCTTTTTAATAGGACTGTAAGACTGATATTTAAGAAGGCAGTTTTATTAAATGAGCTAAACAACAAAACAGATACAACTCTTTAAAAGAATAGTTGTGTGTAGAATAGTACTGATGAGTGAAATTTAAATAGTTGCAAATGTTGCTGCATACTATCTAATGTTTATTCAGCAGTACATGGGCGGCTTCTTTATATAGGTTCAATCATAAAGTCTTCCACATGTGCAATAAATGGTAACAAAAATACAACTTAGAATGTGACACTGATATCTGGACAGTACAACATAACAAAACCACAGACAGATGAACCTCAGCAAACATCCATGAGCATGCTCCAGCTAAACGGTGCACTGCCAAAATGTTCCAAGCGCAAGAATTCGTGTTCCGCACGTTGGTATAAGAGGATTATTAAACTATTTTGACAGTAAATGTTTGAGTCAGGGAGCATACCGAACATCCTGTACCGAACGGTTCGGGATGAATACATAAACCGCTAAAAACTTGTTTCTTTGTAGAAATGGAACGTAGTATTTTATTTCCCGATGCACACGTGGCGTAAAGGCCAAAGACATTTGAATATCTGACTTACAGGGTTGAAATGAGGCCATGTCACACTGAGGCAACTCACTGTGACTCAGCAATCTTATGATTTCTCTGTATTGAGGTTTTACTTCCTTCCCTGCCTGTGAGAGAACACTGGCTTTGTTTATGTGAACAAGTGAGCGTGGCTGTGGGCCATATTTAACACTTGCCTGAGGTCATTAGGGCTAATATGTTGGCAATAAGAAACCCTTTTTCAATAGTATTGGAAAACTGATATTTAAGAAGGCATCAGACATCTTTGGTCATAATCACACTATTATTAACCAAGATATTTTACTCTTATGATGTCTCCACGCATTAAAATAAAACCAGGCTGTTTCTTTCCTCTCCACCTCCCCAGGATGAAAAGTACTGGCAGAGGAGGAAGAAGAACAACGTCGCCGCCAAGCGCTCGCGTGACGCCCGCAGGTTAAAGGAGAACCAGATCACCGTCCGTGCGGCTTTCCTGGAGCGCGAGAACGCAGCGCTGCGGACGGAGGTGGCTGACCTACGGAAGGAGTGCAGCCGCTACAAGAACATCGCGGGTCGCTACGAAGCCAAATTCGGAGCGCTGTAAGGGACCAAAGAAAACCACGAAAAAAAAAAAAGCATGAAACTGTAAATGGCCATCTGTAGAGCAGACAGAGCATCAGTCTCTTAGTTTTAAGACATTAAGTCCTGATTGTTAGCCGTGCTGACAGGTAACTAAATCTACTGTGCTGTTGAGAAGATGCGGTTGGACTGGTGTGTTATGGAGAGGAGGGAGAGAATATATGTAATGTATAACAAATGTCGGTTCAGCAGACAAGTGTGCTGCTTCTCCTGTATGAAAGGGTGGAAGTGAAGCTACAGATTTTGACATTAAGTATTCAGACTCCACTATTGACTGTAGGTAATTCCCAAATGTTCTACTTTATAATAGGAATATCCGTTTACCTACAGGGGTGTAATCAGGGTTCATCTGTCAGGTTACAAAAACAGAACAATGTGTGAACAATGTCTCTCTCTCTCCTCCCCTTTCCCACCATTCATCCTTGTTCTCTTCTCTTTCAAGTGCGGTGCCAGAAGACCAATAGACCACAGTTGATTTATTCATTTATTTTCCTAATGAATAAATAAATCAAAAACACTAGAACTGATCAGATGAAGAAGAGGAGGAAGAGGATGTGTGAGAGCATGAGATGCAATACCACATTAAGATCCGATATCTTTTTTTTTTTTTTTTTTTTTTTAAACTATTTACCATCCATGTGTGTGAGCTGAGTGTGTGAGGATATTCAAGTGCTTCTTAAGGACACCTCTTCTATGAGGTGTCCTTTTATCATGTTTTGTCTGCCTTTGGCCGAAAGAGATCATTTTTGATGTTTATTATGGAGAAACTGTCGGTTTTGTTTAATTTTTTTTTTAGATAAGATAGTTGATACTTTGCTAGCAGTTGTAAAAGTTTAGTGTTAGTCATTATTGGGGTGTCGTAGAGACAAACTTTTTGCAGGTTTCTTCCACTTCTTTCCACGTTTTAATGAATTCTGATATCCACTTCTGTTTTTTTTTTTTTTCAAAGTTTATATTATAATGAGGCAGATTACATGAAGAGCTGGGCTTTTCTTTTGCCCACAAACACTTTTTGACTGTGACATTTCCAATAACTTCTTCAGGGGATTACAGTGACATGGCAAAAAAAAAAAGCAGCCACGTTCACTTCTCTTCATGTAAAAGTTCTTATTACCAGCGGCACAGAGCCGTACATAAAACTCTGTTCTACCTGTCGGTGTGTGTCTCTGTCGCTCCTGTAGGCCGTCTGCATGTTCTGCTGTAAATAGTTGTAGCCTAAAACGATACTTTCTGGACTTTTTTTTTTTTTTTTTTTTCCCTCCCATCATTTTTACAAATGTAATCAGTATCATGACATTGTGATTAATATAAGCACTTACCATCTTCTGCAGACGAGCTGACGTTTGACTCCATAAGCTCGTCATGTTGTCTACTACAGGTGAAGATGTCATTATTATTATCACAGTGCTACAGATTTACAACGACAAAACTAAACCGGGCTTTCAAAAACTTCTTAGGAGCGTATGTGCGTTTAGATTGTATCAACTATTACTACTATTAGGTTTTTAGGATGTTCACGCACATCTTCATCACCCGATTTTTCTAACTCATTTCTGTCTTAAGATTCTCTCTTGAGACATTTAAGCTGGCAGTGTTTATTGCCAGTTTAATTTTTTTAATTTTTAATTTTCTTGACAAACCAGGAAGTCTCAGTAATCGCAGACTGTATTTGGGGTATCTTAAAATCCAGGAACCCCGAAATCTCTTTCTAAGTGTCTTCTACGTCTAAAGCCATTTCAATGCAGTGTGCAGTCTGCCCTTTTAAAAGGGGTGGGGTATATTATTTAAAGGTGTACTATGCAGGATTGTCCTTTAAAAAAAAAAAAACCCCAACAATGTATAGACTCATACAAAAATAATCCCTTTCAATCATCATTACATCTGAAATTAAAGTTGTGACTCACTGGTTTTTTTTACTGTATACTTCTGATAAAAAAGGGATTTTTTTGTGCTGCTGTGCTTCCATCCAGATAAATTTATTTTGCCATTTAGGAAAGGGGCGGGAGGGGGGGCTAAACCAAAGTAAATCTTTCTATTGTTAGGAAAGAGGTTCCCTTGTGTTCCTCTAATAAAATTTAAATGAATGTAGGCTCTTTTTTTTTTTTTTTTTTTTTTTTAAAGATGGCAGCCTGCAGTAAAAAACATCCTTCTGTTCTTGTATCACGCAAAGCAACATTTGTTACAGAGTAAAACTAAATGTCAGGATTACCAGGTGTGTCCACAGTGATTTTTGTGGAAATATTCCATCATGCCTCCGAAGCTCGACAGGGTCAACAATACACCCGGCCTCATTCATTTCAGTCTAAATGAGTCACATTATCTATAAATGAGGTCTCTAACGTGTAAGCTTTAGCATCATGCTGATATGAATGATTATAACGAGCTTCCTGACTTGTTTTTTAATGCTTTCTGCTACAATCCAGATTGCATCTGCCTTCACTCTGATACAGGTCAATTTGATAACTTGTTTTTAACCTTCCTGGTTCAGTCTTTGTATTTATTTATAAAGAAATGTCTTTGCATTTTGAGTGTGGTTACTTTTTGTGTCTTGTATATATAGTATGTATAAATAAAGCCTTGTTGAAAAAGTCTTACAGTGTTGAAGTCTTTCCTACTGAGATGGTGGGTTGAGATCAATCAGTTAAGTCCAATAGGAGAAAATGGAAGAGCACCCTCTGATATATGAAAAAATCTGTTAGTGTGTGGAAAAACACTCATTTATGTGGTTGATGTACATCACAATGGACTAGAGGATAACAGGACATTTTCAGATGGCTTCAATATCAATAATGCTGGACAAATTGACTCAGTGTGAATAAATATGAGCACAATACTAGAAAAATAGTACTGTATGGTTAGAATTGTGTCAATATGTTGCCCAGGCCTAATCTTTCATGTGTAATGTTCCAGTTCAAGATAATCACCATGAAAACATTTCCCAGACACTAGATATTCATCCGTCAACGTTTTAACACTATCTTACATCATAATCTTATTTTATTTATTAGGTTCTCCCCAGTCTGACTAAGTCAACAAAAGGGGGATAACTGTAGAGCGGTTTAATTTCCTCTTCACATATCAGACCTGTGTGTGGTTTCAGAGTGAGCATATAGAAAGTGGCAAATGTTGAGGAAAGAAAAAAGTAAGCTGGACAGTCTCATCTTTAACTGGCACATTCACATTTTCTACCAGGAGACTAAATGCCTGAAATCAAAGCTGTCACTGGGGAGGTTTGGACTGTGTCAAATCTGTTCAGACAAAAGACAGGATATGTTTCAGGAAGAACAAGCAACCTGATAGTATTAAATGTTCACCCTTGCTCCATGATAGAAAGCAGATTTTGTTTCCTTTGTTTGTTCAATAGCCATGCCAATATTTGTGAGTGTATGATTTTTTTTTATCCATCCATGGTTGTGCCAGTAGCGGCTAATGTAGCCCTGAGATGCAACCCAGGTAACCAAAATACACACTGTTGTCATGACAACATAAATACAACGTTGTCAGATGGTAAGTCATGAACTTACCATAAATAACTACTAGGTGATGTCACCAATTAGTCAAGTATTACTTGGGTAGCCCCCCAGATTCTTTTCATTTTCGTCTCGTCTTCAGCCCCAGCCAACATTATTTATCAGAATTTACGCTGCTGGAGCCACAAAAGGCTTCATACAACTTTCTTTCACATATGCAAACCAGGACCTGTGAGTTCCCCCTTTAAATAAACAACGAAACCCCCACTGTAATTTTAACTGGAAAGGTGAAGTACTTACACCACTCAACCAAGAGGTTGATGTAGCGATGAGTAGTAAAATATCTCTAAATGTTTAAATATAAATAGGGCTGCAAATAATGATTATTTTAATTTGACTTGTCATTTGGTCTATAAAACGGTGAATTATGGTTTCACAAAGCTCAAGATGTAAGCAAAAATGTCTTATTTTGTCCCGACCAACAGTCCACAACCCGAAGATATTTAATCTACTATCATATAGGTCTAAGAAACCAGAAAATATTCACATTTAAGAAGCTGCAACCAGAGAATTTTTGCATTTTGTCTTGAAAAACTCCTTTAAAAGAGTTATTTTCTGTTGATCGACTAATTGATTAATCAACTAATCATTGCAGCTCTAATAACACAATAAGGACTGTTTGTGAGTGGTGACACTTAATTGGCCCTAGTCAATTTCTTGTTTAGCACCTTATATAAAGCACCGTGTGATCGTGGGCAGGCTTATAAAACCTTGAACAGTTTAACATCAAAAGCAGTCACACAGAAGTGAAGAAAGAAATATAAAAGAGTTTTATTGACATGTCACAAAAAATGTTTCCTGAAGCTTTAAAGAAAACCTGCAAAAGCGGAGACTAAAAGAAGGACTGGGCCACAGCGTCTTCACCTCTTCTTAAAGCCGTACTTCTTCCTTTCGTAAAACAGATCTGTTTTTGAGCTGCCCAAATTCACAATCTTAGGACAGCCATCTCGCTGTAAAGACAACAGAAAGAGGATAGAAACGACTGTGTTAGAGTACTCTGAAAAACATCTCACAGAGGCTGGGTTTTTGTTATAATGGTTCAATTAAAAGTTAAAGTCTATTTATTTCTTTAAGGCTTGCTAGATCATGGTAAGTGCATTATACAAATTTAATGCTTTTCCTTCCATCATACTTTAACAATCTTCTCTGTTTGGTTGCCTCAGCATTTCTCGAGTAGTAAAGTGAAAAGCACGAGGAAGCTGAGACTAGAGACTCACATCTTTCTCCTGGATCGTGCACTCTTTGCAGTAGTAGGCATCAGATACACCGGGCCCTCCGCAGATGACACAGCGTCCCTGATAGGAGCCGTAGTTGCACTCGTCACAGATGCGTACCAGCGTGCACGGCCTCACATAGGAATCACAGATGACACACTTCCCATCGCCTTGGAGAAGCGGAAAAAGGACAGATGAGAAGATTGATGGAGAATAAAGGTGGATTTAAAAAAAAAAGATGATGTGCACAATATGGACAAAAGAGCATAAACAGAACAGAATGATAGTTATCAATGATAATCTGTTCATCAAGTATTTCAGAACTGGTGATGTATTTGACATTTTATAGACTAAACTATGAATCAAAAGAATAATTGACAGATGTGCTGATCTGATTATGAAAACTACAGCAACAAACAAATACTGAAACTGTTTATGACTGCAGTCTTTCACAGCTGCAACATGAACTGTTTTCAGAAGTGGGGGCGTAAATATCTGATATTTGTTGCTGTTTTGATATCACAACCATACCATAATGTCCCTCACACTGTGAATAAAATGTGCTTGTTTGGGTGTGTCTAGGTGCCATAAACGTTTCTATTACAGATTAATACACATTTTTATTCAATTAGTTGATTGATCCTTTAATCTATAAAACGGGTTTTCAAAAGTATTCACAACCCAGTGAGATATCTACAACGTGGAAAGTTTCTTGTAATATTAGCATCATTTAAACAGCACTGACTGTAATACACGTCATGAACTGTGTAATACATTAATCTATACTTTTCACTCTTTTCAGTAAAAATAAAATGATCTGATTAAACGTCAGTACACCAACGTTTCTGTTACACAAACAAAAGGCGAAAAACGAGTAATAAGGCTGATGCCAGCAGATGTATTAATAATTACATAAAGCTTGGAGGAAAACACACGACTGGTAACACAATATTCAAACAGTTAAAATCATTTTAGGTGTAAATACTTACATTTCTCGCAAAGTCTTCCAATAGCTGCGGAATTAAAACAAAGCAGTCAGAGTCATTAACATATATCACTTTGCTACATTAAAAGCCCTATTTCTGTCTCATGTTCAACGTAAACAGCATTTTTAAATACACAAACACTGATATTTAGTGGAATCGTAACGTTGTTAATCCTTAACTTGTAAACATTTCTGTGCTAACGCCACGGCTAACTTTGAATGAAGTCCATGCTGTAACCGTTAGCATGGTAGCTAGCGTTATCTCTAATAAAGCAATCATAAAAGACATCGAGTTACAGATTAAATAACAGCGTTTGGTTTGATATCGAGTGAAATGAATTAAAACATACCAACACCGGCTTGTTTTCTGC
Organism: Scomberomorus guttatus; assembly: GCA_038419695.1. Taxonomy (NCBI): domain Eukaryota; kingdom Metazoa; phylum Chordata; class Actinopteri; order Scombriformes; family Scombridae; genus Scomberomorus; species Scomberomorus guttatus. The sequence continues at coordinate 17,766,548 of CM076465.1, read as the reverse complement.
AGAAGATCAAATCTGGATGATGCTTAGCCATTGTCGGCTAACGTGAGGCTGCTGCTTAGCTTCAACTTTCACCTTTGACCCGTAAACCTTGAACGAGGAGTTGCATTACCGCCACCTACAGCCTCCAAACGGAAAGAAAAAAAACATGATTGAACACATCTTTACTCCGTTTTTTCGTATTTACCGCCCAAACGTATTTACCGTATAAAATTTACCTTTCACTGAAAAAAATTTGGCTGTGCAGGACTTATAACTTTATATATAAAAACTATAGATAAAATTAAAGCAATCGATATCCTTTCTGTTTTATAGAAATCAATATAAATCTTAAAATGATTTATTGACTACCTAAATATTCAATTTATATTTCGTTGAATGTAGAAGCGACGTAGAATCGAAGCAGTCAAAATTAGTGTTTTAAGTGCATTTTGTAGAGAATCTTGGTTAAATTTAAGCTATTAAAAATATTTGGTCCTTAAAGGACCTGAGAGACCGCGGCTTATAAGTATGTGACGTCACCACTGACCGACACATCTTTGTCAGTGAACAAAATGGCAACCTACTGTCTCACTGTCGCCCGGCTTCAGGTAAGAGACACAGTTGACTAATTTTTTAACCATATTTAAGGGGCAGAGAAGGATGTCACTTTTTATTTTGGTTGATGTAAACCCAGTCTAATGTGAATCTAGTATAATAAAAGCGGTAAGAGCCGTTGCTGCGGATAAATAAGCCGTTGAAGAGTGACCGGCTAGCTGGCCGGGTCATCGTGTCCCAGCTGCACTGAAGCATCCAGCGGGCAACAACGAGTCACTGGCTTCATAAAACACTAATGGATAACGTCTCCGTTTATGAGAAGTAAAAACTGATATCCTCAGTCATAAAACGAACATAGCTGGGTGTGTTTAAATGCTGGAGTTTGGTGTTTAACAGCAAGGTTAACCACAAGGTTAGAGCTCCCAGCAGACACACAGGCGAGCGGCGTGAAACGGACGGAAACATGTCTGATCAGTAATAGCAGATAATACAGCAGACAGTTTTATCATTTAATGTTTGAGGATTGGTCCAAAAGAAAATAATTCATTCAGCCTGTTTTAAAGTTAACAGGGTGTGGGTCTCCAATAACAGCAAAGTGCTGTGAATGACTATAGTGTTAACATATGAATCCACATTTTTTTGTTTGTCTCTCGTTTTACTTTGATTTTTTTTTTTTGTGGACTTCAACTTTAAATAATATAAAAACACCATTTTAAAAAGGCAGAAGGCTTGTTTTTCTTTTGATCCACTGAGATACACAGTACTTTGATTTATACTATTATTATGTTTCTATGTCTTAACTGTGATTCTCATTGTTAAGCTGACATTGTTTTTTCTTCTCATGCACATATTTCTTAATAAAAAAATACAAAAAAAATCTGAATCCAATAAATTTCTATTAGAGCTCACTTTGATAGAAGAAAGAGAGCAAACAACCAGAACACACACTTGTATTATATCCACTAATATGGATATAATAAACAGTATCTCTCTAGGCTTGAAAAATCATGTTACTTGTTCATAAAACATACCACATTGAGATGATTAAATAAAAAAGTCTAAGTGTCAACTGTCCTTTGGCTCTGTAATTGAAGCATGAACCGTTTTTAACTCAATTATAAGTAATGTGTTGAGTCCTAATTTAGTTCTTAATTGATTGACAGCTAGAAGCTCCTAGACAGCAAAAGTCAGCTGATTAGTGGTTGCAGGTTCAGCTGTTCACCGCCAGTTCTTTGTTTGCAGGACTGCTAATCTCTACCACAGATTGTCTAGTCATAAGACACCTTCATCTGGAGAAACTCTACTGACGTCGTGCTTTCTAATCATACATGAACACTTATTTAAGCACACCTGCCAAGTATTATTAGCTCAGTGTTCTCCTGGCACTTACTCAAGCAGCTTTGCTGGACTGAGTTTGTGTTAAAGTGGCTTCCTCAAGGACATCTGAGCAGTATTTTGGCCCAGGGATTTAATCTGCCGAGACTGTGGACATATTATTTAATATGTTTGATTTTATGTTGTGTCCCCTTTGAGAGGAAAAAAACTTCAACATTGTGTAATAGGATTGGAGCGAGTTTATTCACAGGTTGAGTATGTGTTTGTGGTTGGGAGGGTGGGGGGAGGGTGCTTCATGTGCATCTGGGAGTCTCTGACACCTGACACTTGTGTGTCCACTGCAAGCTTAACAAGCTAATTTCCCAATATGGAATTCAGTTTTTCAATAAGTACGATTTTAGGTGCAATATTCACTTAATCTGCTCTTTCAACTGTATTTTAAAGACAATTTTTAAAAGAAAAATACAATAATCTGAAGTGGCCAAATATATTCATGTGGGCTGCCCAAATAAATCTTGTATGTTGGAAATACTGCTGCAGTCTGTGTGTGTCTGGTTTTCGCCTCTACTCTGTCATCCATATGCTTATGTTATTATAAATGCACATGTATATTTTTGTTGTTGTCGTCTCCAGCTGGCTCTGGGCCATGGTGCACGCCGCCTGCATATATCGGCAGCTTACAGAGCCAAGGCCAAAGTGTCCATGAGCCGCTTTGAGCCCACTTCTTTCATCAACTACGAGAAGCTCCAATCGAACGTCGACATTGTGCGAAAAAGGTCAGAGACCTCCCTAATCTGCTCCATGTGTTTACTCTTGCCCACATCGCTGTGTTCTCCAACACTCGTATCTCTCTAAAAGTTTTATCTGTATCTCTAGTGTTTGTTTGCCCTTTACCACAGTTTTTCCATCGGAATTGTAGCCTCAACGAACTCTAGTCTGTCATTGTGACTCGCCGTGCTTGAATTACTGTACAGCTCTCTAAAGTTATTGTATGGTGTGTATGTGTGCGGGGGGCATGGTGCTGTGATTGGTGTGTAGATTGCCGCTCTTTGTTCAGCTCTGTAATTACACTGCAGTTTTAGACTGGTATAAACTGGTAATTATAAGATGACATCATGACGAGATGAGAAGTGAAACCCTGTGATTTCTCTGTACTTTGAGCTAAAAAAAGATTACTTTTGGATGTATAAAGTTAAACTTTTTTACTTAAACCAGAGGAACCTCAATATTTACTTTGGATCAAACTGTAAAAACAATCAGACTTGATTATCCGGCCAAAATGATTGCAATTCACGATATTATCCTGATAATCATCAAAATATGCTTAAAACTCTTAAAATAGCACTAAAACATACTGGAATCACTTTTTGTTACATTTACATGTTAAAAAACAAAAATTTTTATTGTGTCACAAATGGGACACATCTTTTTTTTTAGTGAACATTCTCTTTAGTGAAAAACAAAAAATGACTGGAAAGATGCAGGCTCCCCCTTGTGGCAATTCAGAATAAGTCATTATCAATATAGGACTGTATGTTAGTGTGCTAGACAGCTTTTCCAAATCACTCGTGAGGATATTCACGATTATCCCAATAATGGAAGTTCACCACGATTAACTTATCTTGAGTGTTTTTTATCCCGATACACGATAAAATCTTTTATCCTCCCATCCCTAGTCGGCATATTGCATCTGAAAAACCCCTCAACTGCTTATACAAATTGTTTCAAATTGTTTTGTTAAAATTTAATTTCATGTTTTCTTCCCAGACTCAACCGGCCTCTCACTCTGTCAGAGAAGATCGTGTACGGCCACCTCGATGACCCCCACAACCAGGATATTGACCGCGGTCGCACCTACCTGCGGTTGCATCCCGACCGCGTGGCCATGCAGGACGCCACGGCCCAGATGGCGATGCTCCAGTTCATCAGCAGCGGCCTGCCGAAGGTGGCCGTACCCTCAACCATCCACTGCGATCACCTGATCGAGGCCCAGATTGGAGGGGTGAAGGATCTGGCCAGGGCGAAGGTGAGGGTCTTTGTTTATAGAAATTACACTAATCTCAAAAGTAATGTTGTACTGAGTTGGTAAAATGAGTTGCGGTCACGGTTCTCATCCTAGGAAGTCAACCAAGAGGTCTACAACTTCCTGGCGAGTGCTGGTGCAAAATATGGAGTTGGCTTCTGGAGACCAGGCTCTGGAATCATCCATCAGGTATTACCATTCAAAATATGTAGGTTGCAGTTTTGGCCCTATAACAGCAATTGTTATTCCTGCTCTAATCTTAGCACGCTAACATGAAGATTTCTTACCCGAACAGATCATCCTAGAAAACTACGCCTACCCTGGGGTGATGCTAATTGGCACAGATTCCCACACACCAAACGGAGGTGGGCTTGGTGCTATCTGCATCGGAGTTGGAGGAGCTGACGCTGTAGATGTCATGGCAGGAATCCCCTGGGAGCTCAAGTGTCCAAAGGTTAACAGAATTTCTACGTCTTTTTCCTTGTCTTTCATTCTCCAGAGTAGCAGTGGCTGTTTTTGTTTCCACCCCTGAACTTCTTAACCACAATTAACCTCCCAATCGATTCCTCTAAGGTGATTGGGGTGAAGCTGACAGGCACTCTGTCTGGCTGGACGTCTCCTAAGGATGTCATCTTGAAGGTGGCTGGCATCCTGACAGTGAAGGGAGGCACCGGAGCTATTGTAGAGTACCACGGACCAGGAGTCGACTCCATCTCCTGCACTGGTCAGTAAAAAAGGAAAACTTGTTTTCTTATATGTAGTATTCCACATTAGAGACAACTTGTCTGTGTCAGAGCCAATGTATAGAAACCATACAGTAAGATTGATAGCCTCACTAATGTATTTTTGTGTGTGTGTGTGCAGGAATGGCCACCATCTGCAACATGGGAGCAGAGATCGGAGCCACAACCTCAGTGTTCCCCTACAACCACCGCATGAAGACCTATCTGGAGAAGACTGGACGTGGACGTATGTTAAGACCTCACAATTAATCAATGACCACGCAAAAAAAATCATATTAATGCAGACAAAAGAAAAAGTCGAGCCAATGAAACTGAGGATAAATGTCAATGTATTGTGTCCATTTTTCTGATAGACTTATTTGTAGATGAGGGTTTGTCATCTCAACACTCCTCCCTCATCCTCTTGTTTCTTCTCAGAGATCGCCGCCCTGGCTGACAAATACTCAGACTTGCTGGTACCAGACAAAGGCTGCGAGTATGACCAGGTCATCGAGCTCAATCTGGACGAGGTATTTCCTTTTTAAGATTAGCATTTAGGAAATTCTGGCTTCCTTAGATATGGAAGAGTGACAGAAAATACTGGGAGGAGGTGACAAGAAACAGATTTGAACCATCCGGGGGCCACTTTAGAGCTCTAGTGCAGTAAGGCGCACCACTATTTGGTGTTTTATGAGATGTTCTCAGAGGGAATGTTGGAACTTGATTAAGTCTCTGCAGCTATTTTGAAATGTATTATTTTTTTGCATTAGATGGTGTGTTTTGGCCCACAGGAAACCATACTGTTAAAAAAATGTTATGAGTTGTATAAAAAGAATAACAAAGCTGTATCTATGTAAATATTAGTCTATAAAGTCAGAAAAGTTGTGGATTATTAGATCAAAGTCTTAGTTGGATTTGTGCAAATAAGAAAGAGAGAGCTGTATTTTTTTAGTATCTATGTTCCTTAATTGTTATGTTATGTCTTTCTGTAGCTGAAGCCCCATATTAACGGACCATTCACCCCTGACCTGGCTCACCCAGTGTCTGACGTCGGTGCAGTGGCTGAGAAGAACGGTTGGCCGCTGGAGGTTAAAGTTGGTAAGGATGATGGGATACTCCTGCTTCTTACCTCGCTAAATTACAGAATATAGATTAAAATTACCAGCACTTTGTTAGTGACTGGACTTTGTGTGTTACCGCTGTAATTATCTCTGACTTCCCTCCCCACTTTAGGTCTGATTGGCAGCTGCACCAACTCCAGCTACGAGGACATGGGCCGCGCAGCCTCTGTGGCCAAGCAGGCTTTGGATAAAGGCCTGAAGTGTAAAGCTCAGTTCACCGTCACCCCCGGGTCCGAGCAGATTCGCGCCACCATCGAAAGAGACGGATACGTGAGTGCTGGCATGAAGAAAAAAAAAAAGGCGGGATTTGCATCTCCCTTATACTCTGGCTGATGTGAGGAAATGTGTTTGTGTCTTCTTGTAGTCAAAGATCCTGGGCGATGTTGGAGGTGTGGTCCTGGCCAACGCATGTGGACCCTGCATTGGACAGTGGGACAGGTAGGTGACGCCATAAGTTTAAGTTGTGCAAAATAGCTCAGTTAGACTTGGGTGTTAATACATGATGTGTGTTTGTATTCAGGAAAGATGTGAAGAAGGGAGAGAAGAACACAATCGTCACCTCCTTCAACAGGAACTTCACTGCCAGGAACGATGCTAACCCTGCAACACACGCCTTTGTTACCTCCCCTGAGGTAAACTCGCTAAACTAACCCACATTGCTGGATTTTCAGCACTGGGTTCACTGGTTTTGAGGCTGCCACACTAGAATACATTTTGAAGCTCCATGCTTTCCATCTCCTCTTCCTCAGATTGTCACTGCCATGGCCATCGCCGGCAGACTAAACTTCAACCCAGAGACAGACTTCCTTACAGCCCCCAACGGTGAGAAATTCAAGCTGGACCCCCCCAATGGAGATGAACTGCCTGCTAGGGACTTTGACCCGGGCCAGGACACCTACCAGCACCCTCCCGCTGACGGCACCAGCCTGAAGGTGGACGTCAGCCCTCAGAGCAACCGACTGCAGCTGCTGGAGCCCTTTGACAAATGGAGCGGAAATGATCTGGAGAACATGCAGGTTCTCATCAAGGTCAGGACCTTTTTAAATCAGCTTGGTGCACTTTCTCTTTAAACATTTTGTGGGTTTTGTTTTTAACTTTCCCTTCTCTGTCTCCGCAGGTGAAAGGCAAATGCACCACAGACCACATCAGCGCCGCCGGGCCTTGGCTGAAGTTCCGCGGTCACCTGGATAACATCTCCAACAACATGCTGATCGGTGCGGTCAACAGCGAGAATGATGCCGTGAACAAGGTGAAGAACTATCTGACAGGAGAGTATGGAGGAGTGCCTGATGTGGCCCGGCACTACAAGGTGAGGACTGCAGAGGGGAAAAGTTCAGGTACTGAGTTATTGGGCCAAAGCTGCTCTTCTGGCAGAATGCTAGTCCATTTTGTACTATAATTTATTCATGCTCTAAAAGGAAACCATCGTAGCTCTTTTTGCTTTGAACTTGTGTTTGTCATTTCTTTCCTGTTTTACCAATTACAGTCTTTCTGGAATCACAGGAATGATATTGCACTATTTTCAGTTTAAACCCAGGAAGTCACTGACTGATAAATTGAAACCATGATTGAGAGTGAAGACAATGTGAGGAAAGTTGTAGAAAGACTCAGTAGTCTTCTTCTTTTCAGTAACACACATCTAGCAAAGACGTCTCTGATGGCAACTGCATGATGGTGACTTACAGAGTAATAAGGCCATGTGAAATAGAAAGTGCAAGTGTGTCCGTAGCCCACCGTCATTCTGTGTCACAAAGTGAATGAAAGAATGTGAACACAGTTACAGCCTGATTGCATACAATGTGGTGCTGTCAACAGCTGAAATCTGATGGTGTTAACTCTATAAATCTAAACCTACACTGTAGATCTCTACAGCAGGACTACTGTTTACCCTGTGCGTTACAGCACAAACCCAGATTAACACTTTTTCCTCTCCGTTGTGTGCAGGCCAACAGTCTCTCATGGGTCGTGGTTGGAGACGACAACTACGGCGAGGGCTCCAGCAGAGAGCACGCGGCGCTGGAGCCCAGGCATCTGGGAGGCAGAGCCATCATTGTGAAGAGCTTCGCCAGAATCCACGGTACTACATGAACACCGCAGAGGTTGATGTCTTTTAAGATTCAATGCATGCACCGCGGAGGGTCTCTCCTGCCGCCTGCTGACAGCGCTGTCAGTCAGAGAGTCGATGGCGCTGGACGGTGGAGGAGGAGACGGTAGAGACGCTGGATGTGTAAACAGGAGTTTAGCTGACTTCTCTGCATTTAACAGTGGAGCCGAGAGCTCGGAGCAGGAAACGCAGTCGCTCTGCATCGCGCTGTCCTCCGCTTCCATCATCCCTGTTTCCATCACAGTTATGTATTTAGGTCATTTAGAGATAAGACTGTAAAAGTTTGCAGCCTGTCGTGTTGTCACGCATATCCGGGGGGGTAATGTCAGTATATTCAAGTAAAATACAGACTAGTCCTGTGCAAATAGGGCTTTAGAGAATATACATAGAGGGCTTTTATTTGATGTTCAGTGATGTGTAACAGTATTTTTATAACCGAGTTTATATAAAGTGATTTGTTGTTTTTACCTTGCAGCGAGGACTTTAAAATCCTACACCTCAGCGTTTGCAGATTTTATTTCATACCATTCATTCTCAAAGTTAACACGCATGCGTCCTGTCCTCAGAAACTAACCTGAAGAAGCAGGGTCTGCTGCCTCTGACCTTCAGCAACCCATCAGACTACGATAAGATCCGCCCCGATGACAAGATCTCCATCAAAGGACTCCAAAGCTTCACTCCAGGAAAGGTGAGAGTGCGAATTTCTTACAAGCTTGCACGTGTTGTGCGTAGTGCAAAACTGTAACGAGGAACTTCCTCCCCTCCTCTCGCTCTCCCCAGCCTCTGAGCGCAGTCGTGAAGCACAGCGACGGCAGCACGGACACCCTGGAACTCAACCACAGCTTCAATGAGACACAGATCGAATGGTTCCAGGCAGGCTCCGCCCTCAACAGGATGAAGTCACTGCAGAATTGAGGAAAGAGGGAAAAACGTGGAGGAGGAGAAGGAGGAAACAGGGTATTAGGGATTGCGGGAAAGAAGGAGGATGAAGAATGTCAATGATTGCTCCATCATCTGCATTAACATACAGTTTAGACTGAAGTAATGTGTCGGTATACCTCTAAGAGTTCAGCGTTGTCAGTAGGTTACTTCAGGCTAAGTGCCAAGCTAATGTCGATGATGGAGCAACAGCAACTGGTCTGTGGTCAGATATTTCTAAAAACCTTCATTCGTCACAGCACACAGTGTGTCCCTGAAGGTACCGTACGCTGCTATGTTTCAAAGTACAACCGTCATAAACAGTTGGAGATAAGAATCTGTGCAGTAAAAACAAAGCACACACATACACACACACTGAAACACTAAGCTTTGACCCAAGCGGTGACATAGTACCCTGCCAGCTGATGTGCTACCGGTGTGTTTGCATTTGTTCAAACAGGTCAGTACGGCGTCAACGCCCCCTCACACTGGAGCGCAGCCAGCTGATAGCAATCAGTCTCCTCGTTGCTTTAGGATTGTGTTGCACAACTTGCATGGCAATAATCAGCTTTACTCATCTTGGCCCAGTGTTATTTAAAGTCCACCCTGGTACAGGTTAAACGCGTCTCTTGGTTGCATCTCTGGAGTCTATTTGTCGCTCGTTGTAGTTGCAAAAATCACATACTGTACTTGTCGTTAGCCTGTCTGCCCCCTTGTGGCCACGAGGAGGTACTGTAGTGTCTACGATCAACAGAAGCTATGCCCACTTTTCAAAGCAACTGTCCGTAACAGTCTTTATAGATTGTTTCTAGGTCTTCTGGGAAATGTAGGAAATCCTGCGAGTACATGAGGAAGTGGATTCACCATAAAATTAAATTAACCAACTTCTGAGATCCATTTAACATCATTTAGGGGTCGTTTTTGTAACCATATCCTGTATATGTGCAGTATGTCGTCGTCCAGCGCAGCACATGTTGTCAGTGTAACAAAAGATCACATGTCCTAATATACAAAGGTACTTGTATTCTTTTAATACTGTGTGAGAATACGGTAGCTCACCCTCTTCTTCCCTGCTGCCATCACCACCGACATTAAACTACCCTCCCTCCCTCTCAACCTTAACCTTCACAAGGTCAAACACACCATATGGTTTTTCCTTTTGTTTATATATTTATATTTTTTTTGCTGCAAAAGGTTCAGATTCTGTGTGCATTTTCATAAAAGTTTTTTTTTCATGCACAAGGAACTTCATCCAGAATTTCACACCCTTTTTTGTAGGGTAACAAGTCAAATTTTGTGTTACTTTTGCCCAACGAACATGAAACTGTATTTAAGAAAAGGAAAGACTTGAAAGTTGATATTAGACCACTTGATCAGGAAAAAAAGCCGATTCTCGTCCTCATGTCTACATACACTCCCTCTGTCCCTGCTGACAAAATGCAGTTTTCATCAAGAGCTTAATCAGATGAAGTGAAGTCATAAACCAATCTCTTCCTCTAACCCACTGTATGTGACGTGTCTGGTTCCATGTACATTTAAGTGTTTTTTTTTTTTTTTTTCTTCTCCCAGATCATCTCTTCTGTATTACAGAAATGCCAATGGGTTGTAAAATAAAACTTCACAGATCTCATTTATTTATATCTCCTCCAATGATGTGGCTAAAATCTGTTTGCGTTACTGATAATTGTTCAGGATGTGTGTTACATACACCTGGACAAATTACAACAAGCATTACAACTAAAATCTGGTGATTATAATCCTGTTTGTGTGATTAAACAGGCTTATTGCAAGGTGTTGAGAGAGCAGAGACACATAAGGATCAAGTGTGTATCATCCCAAATATGAGTCTATGTATCCTATTTTGGGCAACATGTTCTCAACAGCTCTGATGTATCTGCGAGACAGACAACACCCATCCGGGAAAAATGATAAATAAGGTCTGCGTTGCCTTTATGGAGGTGATTCTCTGATTATGATATCTTCTATTCTGAAGGCGAATGTGAACGAGAGTCAGTGCTGTTTTTGATCTCTCTCAGTAAGTTTGACATGTCATGAGTCAAGTTCATATCCGCAGTCTGCAGTGCAGATTAAAATCAGCACTATTTATAGTGATCAGCTGATGAGCTGTAGGTTAAACTGGAAACCAGTCTGAATCGCATTTAAGCTGCTTCATTCAGTGAACATTCAAAACTATAAGAATGTTCTGGGGTCACATAATAAGACACTTGTCTCCTTTTATCCAATCTGTCCCCCCCCCCCCAAAAAAAAAAGCCCAGAGCTCTTTCAGACAAAGTGTTCATTCTGTAATGTCACAGAAACAAGAAAGTCTGGAAAGAATTTCTGACAAGGAATTTCCACAATTTCAACTTGGGGAACATTTGGAATCTGGATCTAAAGCAGGTTTACAATACCAGAGCTGCAAACATTAGTTTGTAGCACATGCATAACATGTCATGTTAACATGTCAACCCAACATGTTTGATTAGAGGTCATGAGCTGCTGCAGGTTATAGATGAACCACTTTGCTCAAGAGCTTCCTATTGGGATCAGTTAAGAGAACACACAGCTTTAACTTTATTGTCCCTGTGGGGGAAATTTTGTCTTGCAGACACATAAAACATGGAACACGTGAACATCAAGTGACAACATAAAACCTGTTATGTGTGTCATCACCCCTTAATAGTTTCATAGAAAACTCATCATGAGCTGAGCCATCATGAATATTTAACAGTTTGAGAGATAAAAATAAAAATCAAACCCCTGAAGTGTGTTTTTAGCCATGCAGGAGCTTGTGACTGAACAACTATTGGTTGGAATCATTTAAAGTGTGTTCAGACATTCATGGTCCCCACATGATGAATCCTACTGACTTTAAAGTGACTTTTCCTTTGCAGCTTCACAGAGCTGATGGCCTGTTACAGACGCTTGTGAGTTTACATTCTGATATAAATAAGAAATGCAGAGTACAGGAGCTCTTAGCAAGGCATTTACAAATGGTGATGATGTCACCAGAAACGTCATCATGGACGCGGTCCACTGAAATTGAATGGGAGACCAGAGGTTAGTGGGGAAAGGGGGAGGGTGCTTGGATGCTTTTTGGGTTCAAGACTGCCCAAAAACACATACATTTATTTCATTTATATATATGGCTTTCTATTCTTTTTCATCTTAACTCTCATTATTATTATTATTACTACTGTAGCACTTTGATTTTCACTATGAATGACAAGTGCAGTACAAATTCCTATAATTATTAAGTGGTGAAGTGGTGAAAAAATGGGAAAGTACTGTATTTGTAGTCATATTTTATTGACACTATAAAAACAATCACAAATTCTATTTTTAATAATTGATGTGACTTGAATGTTTTATTGTAAGGGACACTGAGCTCTGTAGAGACTGATGGGTAAAACAGTCTCAGTCCATTAAACATCTAGTTAAATCTCACTATATGTGCCGATTAAAACATTAAGAAACGTGCATGAGCAGAACAAAGACTTGACTGTAGTGTAGTGTTGTTTTTAGCACAGTGACCCCCGGCACCCCCCCCCCCTCTTCTCCTCTCCCCTCCGCCCCATCTCCCCTCTGCCTCCTTTTCATTTGCTGCTTTCTCATCCCGCCTGTGTGCGCCGCATCCACACCAAGATCCACTGACTTCTCCGCCACATGTCCCCGCAGCTTCCACCGGATCCACTTATATAATTATCTTTATATCGCCTCAAAAGTCGCGTCTGACTTGACAGCTGATCACGGTAAGTCGTCATTTAATCGATCGGTTTTTTGTTTTTTTTTTAGGGAGGAGGGGGTAGGGGGGGGTGTGATTTGCAGCTTGGCTTTTACACATCCAGTCCTTTCATTCTTCCAGCCGGGCAGACGGCGACGGGTTGTGGCAGTATTGTGATAAAATGCCGGGTGGTAGTCTCTACATCTGAGCACAGATTTACCATCTCAGGCGTCATCTTTTCACGTTTTAACCCGGAGTCACATTTTTTTTTATTGCGGGGCGATGCAGTTTGTTGAGCATCCTTCTTTCTGGCTTCTTGTCTGAAGCTGCCACAGTATGTTCTGGAAACAAACCGCCTGGAGTGAATAATTCAGCCTCTGCCAGCCACACTTTCAAACAAATCATACCGTTAAAAAAAAAAGACTGTTATTTCTCTCTTAAAAGGGCTAATTTAAAGTTTAAAGACAGGCTCTGTGTGTGTGTGTGTGTGTGTGTGTGTGTGTGTGTGTGTGTGTGTGTGTGTGTGTGTGTGTGTGTGTGTGTGTGTGTGTGTGTGTGTGTGTGTGTGTGTGTGTGTGGGGAGAGAGAGCAGTTGACGTGCCTCACATGCTGATGAAGAGGAGTACAGACAGCCACAGTGCCCTGGTTTCACTGTGAGGTTTTGGCCTTTTGTCTGTCTTTTCAAAGCTCCTCCAGCTCTCTTCTTTCCTTTTCCTTCCTCCAGTCCAGCCTCCTATCTCAGCGGTTCTCAAACTTTTTCACATCAAGGACCCCTAAACTGACACAAATTAGACCACGGACCCCCATCTGATAAGACTTTTAGATGTTTTATTTCAGAAAGCGGATGAAACCCATGACCATTACAGTGAAAATTAATTATTCCCCTTTTTCGCTGGGGGACCCCCTGGAGCCCCGGACCCCACTTTGAGAGCCACTGCCCTATCCGGCTTCTCTTTTTAAATCAGCCCGACACCCTCCTGATTAAATGTTTCGTCAGCTCATCTGACACAGAAGCACTGCAGACCCATTAAAGAAGTCCATTTCCTGGCCCGCTCTCTGCCTAATAAGCGGGCTAATGAAAGAGGAGCTCACCAGTCAAGTCGCTGAATTATTTAGGCTACATACTTATGCTTTGTCATCCGTCAGTTATGGTATCAGTGCTTCTCCCCCTGTGCCACCGGGATGACAGATGTGCGTGTTCATCAACACTGTCCAACATGATACCAAGAGGATAAAAGCCTCACTCATCAGCCATTTGCTGTATCTTTTCCCTAAATGAAAATAAATAAATGAGCTTAAAGGATGGAGAGATTAGTGCCACTCCTGTGATGATGACTGTGACCTTTGAACCCTTGTACTGCCAGCCTAAATCTGTGTAGTGTTCTCATGTTACTCAGAGGTACAGATTGCTTGCCCTTTTAAAATCCCATCATTTAATCTCATTGGCAAAGAAAATATGTTTTTTTCCCCAAATAATAATAATAATAGCAACATAAGGTCTTTCCAAGGAGACATTGTTTCATTACCAAATATGGCTTTGTAGACATTTACAATAGAGAATATATGACTAATCGTTGCAGCTGTAAAATTAGTGACATTGTCCCCATAATGGAACATGCCAAGATAGAATCAAAGTATCCTCAGTGAAAACATATTAGGTCCCCATGGAAGATACAACACAGTAATTAATATGGTACACTTAAACATATAGAGTCCATAAGAGAAATGAAATATGTGACATCGACTGTAGCTCAACAGAAAAAAGAGCAGAAGGTTGCATCAGCAGCATGTTAGCGTCAGACAGCTAGCATAATGGCAGAAAATATCTAGAATAAATGGAGCACCAACAAAGCCATTTGAGAGTAGATAAAAGATTCCTGCCAGCATCTGCTTGTTTTACTGTTATGACAAAACGACGGATGTTAAAATGTCAGTTAAACTGCAACTTCTAGCAACAGAAAGTTCAACTGAAACTGCCGATGTCAGATATAATATAATGTGCTGATTCCATACTTTTCTTAAATCCAGAGAAAAACACTTACCATGCAAGTTTAATTAAGTTTTAGTCTGTAACACTTTAAAATAAAGAGAGAAGAAATAAAAATCTCACTATGAGATATCAGCCATCAGCTGACAGATACGTCCAATCAGAATCATTTGAGCCCAGCAGGTGAAAGCTGGACCAGTCAGCAAAAGCTGGGGAGAGGATGAGATGATAACTTGGACTTGGACTTCATCTCTAACATGTATCTCAGCGGTCGGACGGACAGAACACATCGCGTGGCTCGACTCAACCGACCAATGAAACGATTTTTGCAATGTTTGTGCAACCAAAACTCCAGTGTGGGATGTTAACCTTTGCCTCAAGACGTTTTAAAGCCTCCAGCCTGAGACTCTGCTGTCCAGTTTAAAGGACCGCCTCCATCTCACCACACACACTGCTATATTTAGACCGAAAGAGAAAGAGAGAGAGAGAGAGGGAGAGAGGCAGAGCGTGATATTGAAAGGAGCCTGTGGGATTCACACTGACACACGCTCAACTCATCAGTCTTTGTCAAACATTCAGACTGCAGATGTCACATCAATGCTAAGACTCACTGGGAGGTGGCTGCTGATAACCCCAATAACACATCCGCCTACGTCAGCGTTGCAGTTAAACCAGGTTTCGGTGTAGAGCAATTTATAGCCCTTTGTGTTTGTAGCTACAGTAATGAAACACACATCACCCCCCCCTTCTCCTCCTCCAGTTACAACATGATAACTGGGTTTGTGTCCTGGCGTGGAGACGGAGCTCATTGGTCCTACAGGGACTGTCTGAAACAGTTCGGAGAGCAGCTTGCTGTTTGAATACAGACTATAAAGAGCAATCCTGTAATGGATGTCAGTTTTGTGCGTGCAGGGCTTTTAATATAATAAAGTGTGATGAGCCGAGCCAAGGCCCTCCGGGGCAGGATTGGTATTTACATCATCTTGGGACCTTTTCAAAGCGAGCTAGATCACAGTCTGGCACTCGGAAATCAAATTGCTTTGTTATTCTCATTTTTCTCACAGCAGCTTCCAGCTGTTGTACACCTTGACGTTGCTTCTACCAACCAGGAAAAATCCGCTTAAACACTTTTAAAAAAAAGAACCAGCTATTGATTCGTTTTTAGAGGCTTTGTCTGGGTCTATTATGTCAACTTTTGATGTCATTTTCTCACAGTTCTACTGTGACAACTCCAACAATGTGGGATACTTCCCTAAACACTGACAATGGAGTCTGAGTATAAACTTAAAGATCCCATCCAGTCATATTTTAAGACATAAAAAATACTCTGCTTGGAATAATAAACTGTGTCTGATGTGTTTTTTCACAAAAAATTCAATTAGCTTGTTAAAAATGGTTAAAATGGTCTCGCCTGTTTCTTCCTGACTGAAAAATCCAGAATCTCTGAATATGTAAATATTTTTCATTTCAAAAGTTTAACTGCTGGACTTAAGATGTCTGTGCACTGGAGGATTCAAGTTTCTACATCACACTTGTGTAAAATGGTATAATGGACCATCACTGGCTCCAAACTAGTTTTCAAATCATGCTTGTAGGTCTTAAACTCAGATTTACTGTGACGACAGAGAAACTTTCCCACTTTCAGCAGATGAATGTGAAAACAGTCTTCTAGTGTCAAACTCTGCACATACATCATTCTGCACAGTGACGCTCAAACATCCAACTGTAGGAACAAGAAGAAAAACATATTTTTGAGTGGAGGGGGACTTTAAACAGTAAATATCATACAGGAAAAAGTCACAAAAGGCACAAAAAGCCAATTTCCACTCAGAAAGGATATCTTTTGAATGCTGTATTTGTCAGTAAAGTGAAAAAGAAACATACTTAGAAAAGAGACTCAAAAGACCAGAATGCAATGCAGCCAGAGGTAAAGTTGTATTTTTAATGTTAAATCTTGCGATTCTCAGTTATAGCTTATCAGTAGTGAGTAATCATTTCTTAAAAATGTGTTATGTCCCATCCCATAATATCATTACTATACCTGATAGTTGACACTGAGTTGATATGTGGATGATTCAGTTGTTGCACAAGTGTGCTACTTTAGCTCAATGACAGTGCATATTTTATATGATCCAACGGGTCTTTCAAAAGTTTATTTGGTCTAAGAAGTAGAGAATTTTCTCACAAAGGAACGCCTAATCCTCCTGTTTATCCAAACATTTTCTAAATCACCAAATATGGTGATACATGGTTTTCACTGGACACCGACTGTAAGTGTGGTGGCTTATTTGGGAAAAAGTCGATCTCTGAGTTCCTGTGTTTCTAAAAGCCTGCTGTGATGAGTGAAGGGAGCAGATTACTACTGTTATATTTAGTAAAACTTCAGTTAAGGCAACATGACAGTCAGCATCTTACAGGGAAGCTTTCAAGGATTCACGAGGTGGAGAAAATACACTAAGATTTGATATTTCATGACTAAATAAATGCTACAAATTTCTACATTTAAGATGATGCGATTTTCTCACCTCTCACTCACTCATACTGTAGTGTTCATAATAATGTAGGGCAGGTATGTATAAATCTGTGCTTTTAGAGCACAGCACCTCCCACATCAGCTCCACCGGTGGAAACTCGGCACATAATGGTGTTTAAAATAAAATGAAAAATATCTGTATGACTATTGGCCTACATGAAATGAAAATGTTTGGTTACTGGATATTGGTCAAACTTGTGTATCTGGTGTTTTGGGACATTTTTGTGTTACCACAAGCTAACTGAAAAAACACTAAACATTCATTTAATATTCCAAGCAGAGGATGTTTATATGTCCTAAAACATGTCTGGAGGCGATTTTAAATGTCTTGGCCACCAGTAAACTCTGTTCTCAATTTTTGGGAAATATAGGAAATCTCTGCCTGAAATGAAAGTAAATGTATCAAAAAGAAAATTATAGCACTTGAATATAAAAATTTCTTTCCCTTTGTCTCTCGTTCTTCTTTTCTTTCAGGGTCTCACTGCTGCACTCCACCTGTAAGACCTCCTCGTTGAGTACCTCCCCTCCCTCACATACATTCTTGCCATGCAGGAGGTGTAACCCTCCTTCCTCTTCTTCCTTGTGTGCCACTGGAAAAAAAACCCAAAACAGAAAAAAAAACCAAGAACCTCCAACAAGTCAAGATGTCCGACCCTGACCCCTCCTCGCCGGCGGACCTCCCGCTGCCACTCACCTCCCCACGCACCCCGCTGCAGCTCTCCTTCCCCTTCCTGAGGGAGGGCAGCCGGGTTTGGGAGAGGGAGAGGAAACCGCCACAACCTGGAGAGCTGCCCAGCCCACTGCCCACCAAACGCACCCGCACATACTCAGCGTGAGTAGGAAAGTAGGACAATTGTACATATTATGATCTTGATAATCATCTCTACACATGGCAAACCGGGAGCATGGCAGTATTTCATGTAATAACTGTTTATGTTATCCCGTTCTCTTTCTCGATCTCTCCTGCTGTGCCTCCTTCTCTCTGTCCTGGTCGCTCTCTCTTTCTCTGCAGGACAGTGCGAGCCAAATCAGGTCCCGTATTTAAAGGCGTGTGTAAGAACTTCTCCAGGTCTCAGGGTCATGGATTCATACGCCCCACTCACGGAGGAGAGGACATCTTCGTCCACATCTCTGAGTGAGTGACCATTCAGCTAACTTTTACACTGCTACGGTTTTCCTTGCATCAGATGGTTTTCTGCAGGTTGCCCTGTGAAATTCTGATTTTGGCTCTGTAGGTTCATAGTATATCATTTGGCCCGTGGAAAATACAGAAAAACAGTGTGTTTTAACATAAAACACCACCTCCTATTAACTTCATAGCTTCTCTCAGAGTAAGCAGATACATTATTTGATAAATTACATGAACTTGTCAAATAAAATGAACCAAAACTTACAATAAACACACAATCAAACTATGACAAGCTTTCCTTTGATTTCCCATATAACTTATCAAACATATCAGAAATTATTTAGTTGAAATGAACTGTTGACTTAAACTACAAGGCTGACCATTGCTGGGAAGAATTTATATTCTATATTTTTCTTATTGTCAACATTGTTGATTTGGCTCTGCACAAATCAACAATGAACTCATCCTACTTACAAATATTGTGTGTGCATCCAAAGCCTGATATATCTTAGTCCTCTGTGCCGCAGAGCTCTGTTGTTGTCCATAAACTATTAAAAACACATCAATGAGTCACACCGCTGCACTGGGTGACATGTTCCTTTGCCACACAAATTATGGTCACAGTAGTTTGTTTAGAAAGAAGATGAAAAACAGCGTTCACATTTTAAGTCTCCAGAGAGTAGTTCCTTGTATAGCAGTGATACTTGTCAAATGACACACTGCACATGTGCAGGAACGTGGTTCTGTTTAGAGTGCTTTGCTAGCTTGTTGTGCTACATATCACAACCTCTAGTAGTAGAGATAGTAACGTGCCCAAACTTCACACTTTGGATTCACACACAACACTTGTAAGTAGATTATTAATTAATTGCTGGTTTGGCTCTGCACGTGTGATTTGTTGACAATAAGAAAAATATAGAAACTCACCAGCCAAATCCTTTAAAAAAATTTCATGCAACAAAAAGTTTGACTTGGCTCTTTAACTGTGTCGAGTCTGTTTTTGGTATTTTAAACTTTATTTTAAGGGATATGTTCACATTTTTCAAGTGCTTCTTTAAAAAAACCTCATATCCCCATATGTACACTGACAGGTCTGATGTAGTGGTCTCATCACTGATTTATAAATCAGTCCTTATACCTGAAAGGTTACTCATTTCAGTTCCACTACACTACAGTTTCTCCTGCTCATTGGAGTAAACTAAAATGTATTCCTAGCGATAGAGCCAATTCATACTTCCATTTAAAGAAGGTACTGCGCTTGATGGATAAACTATATTTGACTGAGTTTGTAATTTTCTGTTTCTTTGACAGCATTGAGGGGGAGTACGTGCCTATGGAAGGAGATGAGGTCACGTACAAGGTGTGCCCTATTCCTCCCAAGAACCAGAAGATCCAGGCGGTCGAGGTGATGATCACCCACCTGAATCCGGGCACCAAACACGAGACCTGGTCAGGTCAGATCATCAGCTCCTAGACTCTAGCGCTCCAGGCCGCAGAGGCTCGTGAAATGGAGCCAGGGGGATTTGGATTTAATTTGAGGTTTTATGTTTTCAGGGTGTGAAATGTGGGACCAGATCAGCGAGATCGGAGCATGGCGAAGTTCAGCCTGAGGTGGCTTGGAGTTGGGACAGGTATAGGACAGTATAGGTCTGAGGGAGAAGAGAGGGTGAACATTTAAGTATAAAGGATTGGGTTGAAAATTAAGCTTTGAATGTATTTGTTTGAATGTTTTTCTTGGAAGTGTAGGGGTTGGTGAAGCGATGTCTTAGAGGGGGTGGGATGCTGAAGAGAGGCAGCTGGGTAAGAGGCCGAAATGCATTTTGAGCAAATTTGGTCAAATTGACATTCCATGGGCACATTACACATGAGAAAGTTTCAAGGGACCAGCGCTGTGGAGGTCTGAATTTCACTCCCACTTTAAGTTGATTGCCATCATTGCTAAAAGTCATGTGACAAAAATCTATTCCAGCCACATTTTGTCTGTTTACAATGACAGATTTAGATTTAGTTTCCACCAGTAAAACAAAGATTAAAAGGGAAAAAATAAAATTACTTTTGTAAAATGCTTCTGGGTTGTCTATAATCAGGATTGGGTTTAAAGGTCCCCTGTGCAGTTTTCTTAAAGGAGTTTTAAACATTGGAAAAATTAACTAAAATTATCAACAGAATGTGAAGAAATTATAAAATGAGACCTTTCTCGGCTTTCTTGGTACTCTATGGACCATATTCACATGGTGGCCATTTTTCTCTAACGTCACGCTCAAGGTGGGAAGCTGTCACATAAAGCCTTCGTGAAAATGGTGAGATGGTCGCTTGAACTTCATTTTTTATATGTAAAACTGAAGTGATACGCGTTACACAGACCCACAGTTGTAGTTTTACCTATTTTTGGGACCACAGTTGTAGTTTTCTCAGGCTGGTTAGCAGCTCCTCCGTCCAGACTGCTGCTAATGCAAAGCCACTGACACAATGTTAGCTTAGCCTGTTAGCACCTGCTACCGCAAATGTTACTGAGAAAAATATATAAAACAGCTCGCAGGGTAATTAAATCTATCTACGGAGCTGTGTGAAAGTTAATCAGGGATCCTTTCTAAGAAATGGAAAAAAACCAGCTGATGCATCATCACAGACAAGCTGGAAATAAAGCTGCTAACATTAGCTAGCCTGATTCACTCAACACTCAACAGCTCATAAAAACTTCATAAAACCAATTTTGGTTGTTAAACTGTCAAATTCTCACCAATCTGAAGAGTCGGTCTGTCAGTCAAACGTTTGCTATCCTAACAGGATTAAATAAAGGATACAGCAACTGGACTGAAGCTTACGTCCACAATGTTGAAGGTAAGACTTGTGGCCTGGCCAATGCCTGCCCGGCCCGCACTGGAAACACTATAATTTTATGTTGTGTGCAGACTCTATTCAAAAATGTTGAAATTTAATATTGCTGTCCTTTTCTGAAAGTGGGCTGCTCAGATAAAACATGTTAAAACCTGACAGTTTGTCTGACAGACCAACTCTTCATATTGGTGTGAATGTCACAGTTTAACAACCGAAGCAGCTGGATTAAAATCAGAGTTTTTATGAAGTTTTTATGAGCTGTTGAGTGTTGAGTGAATCGGGCTAATTAATGTTAGCAGCTTTATTTCCAGCCTGTTTGCAATGATGCATCAGCTGGTTTTGTTCAATTTCTTAGAAAGGATTCCTGATTAACTTTCACACAGCTCCGTAGATACAGATTTAATTGGCTTGTGAGCTGTTTTGCGTATTTTTCTCAGTAACATTGATGGTAGCAGGTGCTACAGGCTAATCTAAAAGTGCGTCAGTGGCATTGCATTAGCAGCAGTCTGGATGGAGGAGCTGCTAACCAGCTTGAGAAAACTACAACTGTGTGTCCCAAAAATAAGTAAAACTACAACTGTGGGTCTGTCTAACACGTATCACTTCAGTTTTACATATATAAATGAAGTTCAAGCGACCATCTCACCATTCTCACAAAGGCTTTATGTGACAGCTTCCCACCCTGAGCATGACATCAGAGGTCACCGGTGTCATTAATGAGAAGGAATTTCTGATTCTTACATATTGCACCTTTAAACAGACAAGTTATGTTTACATTCAGTTGACTACCATAAATCATGCATTGTTTACATCAGTCAGTGTTTTTTAGCTTGCAGTCTTTTTCTTCTCTGCCTTTGTTGGTGCATTGCTGCACTTCTTTGCACATTACTGCCACCTGCAGATCAGCTGAATACATCCACGATGCTACTAGTGGTCAAAAACTCCACAGGGTACCTTTAACTTGAAGGGAACAGCTGCTCAGATCTGCCTTCACAAGTATTTTCAAGGTGGTTCGACGTGCTACACAACGCTGCTTGTCCGTGGCTATCAAATGAGCACACTTACAAGGTAGCTGAAAAAACACAAATTGAACTCATGAGCTCGACATGGGAAGTCGTGTACATGAAATGCTTGGCTAAGTGGTTAAGTTGTGAGAACACCGCTGCTAGGCAACATGGATGCCAAAAGCTAGCTACAATAGCTAATATTAACATTACTGTTGGTGTCTAGAAGCCACCGAGACTAACAATTTAGCTAGCTAGCGAGCGGGTAAGGTAATGCAGGAAATGCAAAGACATAATGGCAGAGGAAAAAGATGAGGCCTTTGTGAATATCGACAGTTTCCTCAGACATATAAAATTACTAAGAAAAACTCTATACGACTAAAATTACAATATAATAACTTACCATCCACTGAAAAATGAACTTCCATGGCTTCCACCATTTCTGAAAACGTCAATAACACATCACAACTCGTGAACTCGGAGCTTTCAGAAAATTTCTGCTTCCAAAGTCGTGAATACCACAAGAGGGGGGCGTTCATATGGGCTCTTCTCGGGAACACGACCCCATTTGAAGGCAGCATGTGACACACATTCAATTCATTCTTAATGTGTTTCGGCCTCAGGAGCTGGGATTAGCTCCACATATAAGGATTTATTTTCCTTTTAAATATTGTAGCACTACTGTATTTTTGTCTATTTGGCAAGTGTAGAAATCCAGTATTATTGTAGCCAGCACCTATGACGGTCATATGTTTCAGTGGTAGAGGCGGTAGCTGGATGTTGTGTGTGCCTACTGCTGGGAAACCAGGCCAGAGGGTTTTGGGTCGGGGAAGGAAACCGGAGAGGGAGGATGGTCAGGGAATGGGCGGAGGATGGAGTGACTGTAGATGTACTTGAGCACAGATGCATCTACATCTTGAAATGTTATAAAGCATGTGTAAGGAGGAAGACCAAGATTAAAATCAGCAGTTCTCAACCTGCAGGTCGTCAGGTGAAGGTCGCAACCTTAAAAAAAATTGCTAGAAATTTTAGAGAAATATGCTTACTTGCTTTTTTTGCCAGGAGTTAGATGAGAAGATCAATTTCACTTTTATGTCTGAGAGTGGTATCGTTATTCTCATCTAACTCTCGTGGGAAGAAAGCAAATAAGTGTATTTCCCCAAATTGCTAATATTCCTTTAAATTGTTTATGTAATCTGAAAAGAAAAGTTTTGACGCCCAGATTTTTCTCATGTTTTCTATCTTTGTGATAATGACTCCCTCTTGTGAAATGCAGTATTTTCACCCCTCAGGTTTTTGCCCTTTTCTTTATATCAATCAATTAAAAATAAACTAAAAGATGGTGGGTCAGGCTGAGGAGGATGAACTGCTGATTTAGGTTGAACACGGGGGAGTCCGGTAAGTTTCATACATCACGGCAAATGACTGTGAAAAAAGCAAAACAAAAAACAGAGCAGCAAAAGCTTCCTGGTGTAAGTTTTAGATTACTATTTATTTATTGACTTATTTATTTTCATTTGTAACTATGGGAACATCAGGTGTTTGGTAATTAAAAGGCTGCATTTATAAGTATTTGTGCGAATCTAAGCCTGTTTGAATACACTGCACACCTCACTCTAATGATACTACCCTGTTAAAATCCCTTTGCTACTGTCATGTCATCATCGACAGGCAAAAAAAAAAAAAAAAACCTTCAACCTTTCCTATCACAAGTTTCTAATTTCTACATAATCTTTGTCTAATTTTTAATAACTATGTGACGTTCAAAATAACAAGCAGTTTTGTTGTTTTGGAAATCGGCATGTTCTGTACTGTGTAATTTTACGTAGAATGTGTTGATTCTGTTTCATCATGCAGTAACGCAGTCGGAGCCTTCAGAGAGGCGTCATCAGGTCTTCTATGCATCTTTGATTTCTTGCCACGAGTGTGACTTACAGTAACTTAGTAACACACTGCATCTGTTTGATTGTGTTCATGAGCATTTTTTTTTTTAGTTTTTGTCAAATCACTGTGACACTGTCTTTTGTCATTAAGATAAAGTTTGAATAAAACTTACTACTGTATTCACAGACCTGTGTTTATTATTTCATGAATGTGGTGCAAAGACTGTTCTGTGCTCTCTTTAGGTTTAGAGTTTCTCAGAGTTTTTCTCACTGGTGTCAGAACAAAGTGGAATAAATAGGGCGGTTATTTTGAGAGCCCTCTTTTACCTGGATAAAGTTTTTGCTCTGCGCTCTGCTTCAGTGTCTCAGACAGCTGTGTGATCTTTGGAAATATTCATTTAGGCTTGTTTTTGCACAGGCTGCATCATGTCCATACCTTATTGTATCACTGGAATCCATTAGAGTGCATCCCAGCACAAATAATCTTTGAGTTGACTCCTACATAGTGGGTTAAAACACAAGGGTCAATGAAAAAAAAACCATATGTGAAAACACACCACACACAAATGTACAGGACTTTATGGGAAAAGATCAGTCACAAACCAAGACAGTTTGCAACAACAAGTAAAGAAAACAGATACATAAAGTAACAACAATTCCAAACTAAACACAGTTTTAAACTTCCTTCTTACTCCCTGACAAGAAACAGGCCACTGCTGGTGCTGACAGAGCTAGTCCCCCTAGAGACAGTCTGGATTTCTATATACAGAACTGTGCAAAAGTTTTAGGCACTAAAAGTAAAGTGAGGATGCTTTCAAAAATAATGCCATGAATAGTTATGATTTTTCAGTTAATTTCATACAAAGTGCAGTAAACAGAAGAAACCTAAATGAAATCAATATTTGGTTTGAGCAGCTTTGCCTTTAAAACAGTAGTGTGCACTTGCACACAGTTTTTCAAGATACTTGGCAGGTCGGTTGTTCCTGCATCTTGGAGAAGTCGCCACAGTTCTGCGGATTTAGGCGTCTCAGCTGCTTCTGTCTCTTCATGAAATCCCAGACTGACTCGATGTTGAGATCAGGGCTCTGTGGGGGACTCCTTGTTACAGGACTCCTTGTTCTTCTTGTCGCTAAAGATAGTTATTTATGACTCTGGCTGGATGTTTGGGGTCATTGTCTGTAGAATAAATTTGGGACCAATCAGACGCTTCCCTGATGGTATTGCATTATTGATAAGAGTCTAAACATCTTGCACAGTACTGTATATCAACAGCAATGGTGGAGGAAGCATTCAGATCCTTTACTTATGCAAATAAAAGTAGCAGTACTACACTGTGAAAATACTTGACTGCAACTAAAAGTCCTACACTGAAATGTTACATAAGTAAAAGTATAAGGAGCAAAATGTACTCTAAAGTATCAAAAGTAATGTGTGTTGTCATTATGTTCAGACTCTATTACAATGCATCTTTACAACAAAATTAAAGAGGGTATTATTGGGAAAAATGTCTGATCTCCTTTATTTGACCTTTTTTATTGAGCTCAGTACCGGCCACTAGATGTCAGTAATGTCAGTGTTTAGTCCAGCTGCCTGTTGATGAATGAATATCAGGTGAGGGAGAAGCGGTGACATCCTCTACTAGAGGACAAATTGAGTTTTCACTGATCCATCTATCTTTTTGTCTGGACATCTCTTTTTCTGTGCACTTTGAGAGGTACAAAGAAGTAAGAGACTTTTATTCAAACTGGAGCCTTTTAAAGTGTCCAACTGCAGCAGAGTCCCTTCATACAGCAATAGAAAAATGCAAAGACACACTACAGTTTTTTCCCTTTTTTTTGTGATTTATGAATGCATGTTTCATGGTTTGTTTTATTATGCTCAACCTCACGTACACAGACACGCTGACAGGCAGTGGACACACACGCAGATAGAAGCTCAATGAACTGCAAGCGATTGAGACTTACCGTAATTCAGACAGATAACAGCTGAGCATGCTGCAGGTGCCAGGAGAAAATCGACACTGATAATAAAAAAAATTGAGAACGCAAACAAAAGGAGACACAATGAGGCAGAAAAGATGGGACTTTGGTCAGATTTCTGTTTTCAGACATGATGTTACTGTTTTTTTAGGTTTCCTACTCTCTCTGCCCTGCTTTAATGTCTCACCTAAACAGTATATATTTGTGCAAAATCATATATAACATCAAAAATAGTCTCAAATGAGATTCAGTAAGACAAAATAAATCAATAAAGATGTAATTGGGAGTCTTAAAAGGAAAAATGTATAAACATAAGAGACATAGAGGTAAATTATGGGCTTAATTTTATCCCTGATGAAATACTAAAACAACCTCGAATAGGAACATAGTAAAGTAGAAAGTATATTCACACATTCCCACTGGATGATGCAGGCATGCTTTGGCAAATTATTAACAACATACATCATCCCTTAATGTGCTGGTGATGCAGCAATTTAGAGAAAATGTGAAATTTTATTATACTGCAATTAATACAATCAGGACATGAAACAGAATCTAAATAAAGCCTTTTTTCTCCATTTTAAAACACAAACCACCCAAGTTAACATCCTAAATCAGTGATTGATGTCATGCAGCAATTAATAATGTTAGTTTGACTGTTGTGGGTAGTTTTTTGTTGTAAATATGTGACAGTTGGTGCACATTACAGAAGCAAAACCACCGGATAAAAATACAAATAAAATGTATGAATGTACAGTAACTAAGAGACATTTATTGAGATATTGATTTGTTTTTATTTGGTCTATTATTGAAAAATCATTTTGTTTATTTTGTTTATTATACAGTTACAATTACCACACAGAAATCCCGACAGTTACACACACGGACACACACGCACACACACACACACACACACACGCACACAAGGTTAACTGTAACCTTAACCATCACAACTCAAAAACTAAGTCTTAACCCTCAAACTGCCCTTTGACGTTATGAGGACCAGACAAAATGTCCTCATAATGCAGAAATGTCCTCACTACAACACACACACACACACACACACACACACACACACACACTTTTATTTGCAGGTTCAGGTTGGTTCCCTCGATGTCACAGTGATAGATGAGTAACATTTGTGTCATGGAGAGCAAGCGTGGGAAATCTGGTTGCCCACTGATAGATGTGACTGAGTGAATGTGTGTGTGTGTGTATGTGTATGTTTGTGTGTGTGTGTCTTCTGTGTATTGATTATTCCAGATAATGAGCTGATAATAATTTCCTGTCATTAAATTGTGTGTGTGTGTGGCCTACATGTGGATGTAAAGAGTCACACCACCGCTTCTCAGACCATCAGACACCAGAGTTACCTGATCACTTAATGATTTAATTAAGGTGAACAGATTGTAATAATTGAGTTTGGGTGTTGTTGTGGAGAAACTGCTGATCAATGGTCAGGTCAGGAGGGAAGAAAGTGTTCAGGAGCCTCTGAAGTCTTATAGTGTAATGCATATAGTGCATGAGTCAGTCTCACATTCTGACAGCTCATGTCGGTGGTCAGACTTTAAACTCCTACAGATAACGCCACAAATACTATACGCCCAGAAATGATCAAAGTGAATGTATTTACCCGTGTTACAGCACATTCTGGTCTGGGGCCGCTGTTATCTGATTATGTCAACGGAACATCAGCGGCTAGCTATCTGTGATGTCTGGGAAGCCAGCAGTCAGTTCCTCTGACCTTGGTCACTAGGCAACGTCGAGATAGGCTGACACCTGCCTTCCTCAAGCAACCCAAAAAGCTGCCTCGCATACCAAGGAGAGACAGTGTCTTCTCTGTTAAGATTTAGTGTGGTTACTGTCTATGACCTCAAGGCCCATACCTGACCCCGTGTAACCTAAGGATAGTGTTCTCATTTGAGAATAATTAGCTTAATTAATTCACTTCATCCAATTATCCCCAGTGACTGCATTGAAAGGTGAAACAGATAAACAGTACAAAAAGCTTCCCGAGCTGAATCACAGATGTGGGTGTGTTTTTACAGCACAGGGATATTATCTGTGTTAAGTTTTTATGGCCTGGCCAACCTTTGCTCTTCTCTTTTCTGTTCTTGCTTTGCTTTTCCTACAGTGTAAAAATTTTACAAGCTGTTTGTCTGTGTTTGCTGTCTGCCCATTTTTGACACGTTCAATGATATGTACAACACACACACACACACACACACACACACACACACACACACACATTGTGAACCAGTAGACGGAGATTTTCTGAGCAACCCAGCCTCTGTCACTCACAACAAATAAAAATTGCTTCTTGTTGGTTTCTAATTGGTTTAAAGCCACTTTATGATGAAGTGATGTCCTGCCCTAACCTTACATGACTTTAAATCTATTATTTTTTGGGCATTTTTTTGCTTTTATTGGACAGTTGGTAGTAAAGAGGCAGACAGGAAACAAGGGAAGAGAGAGAGGAATATGACATGCAACAAAAGTCCCTGGCAATCAAACAGCATGCGCTGTAATCATTCACCTATCAGAACATTCTCCTTAACCAGGTTTGTTAAGCTCAAGTCCCTCTAATGGCCAGTGTTTGCCGGCTCCAGGAAAACTCAAGACTAGAGGGGAAAATCTTAACAAATTTTAAGCAAATATTTAGCCTAGCTTAGCAAAAATGCTGGAAGCAGGGGGAAACAGCTAGCCTCCACAAAAGAGAAAAAAACAAATCTTCAAATTGCATTTTATATTATGTATATAAGAGTCACCTGGGCTTTGCTCAAAAATGTACGAACAAGTGTTAAATACACGTGTACACCATTTCAGAAACATGTAGACTATCTGTGTCCCTCTGCTCTCTGTGTTTGAGCTAAATTAAGCTAAGTACAGTTTAGTCTGATTACATTCAGGGACTCCAGGTGTCCTCTGATGACCATGTTCTCAGTTCAAAGCCTGGCAATCATGTGTCTCCAGTAAAAATGACAATTTGTCATTTTACAAAGGGTTATGTGCCCGAAGTTACTGGTACTAGGTGGCAAATTGTCATTTTCACAATTCAGTTTCTGTTCAAACGAGGTAAAATGTGCTAATTACTGAGCTTTAGAAGTGCTGATAGGTTACCGTTGGACCGAGCCAGGCTAGCTGTTTCCGCATTGCCATTTTTTATGCTAAGCCATGCTAACCCGTAGCTTCCTATTTACTGCACAGATGGAAGTTGTATCAATCCTCTCATTTAACTCTTAGTAAGAAAGCGAATAAGCATATTTCCCCACAAAGTTGTACTATTCCTTTAAAATTGGCTTCAGTCAGAGCCTCTCTTGTAATATTAAATCAGCTAGATAATTACATGTCTTCTAATGTGTTATTAGAGATACAGTATGTTGTGGGGCCTGCTTACTTGATTGACAGGTGCGTCCACACACCTCAGGTTCCCTTGAGCACACAATAAACCACAGGACTAGTTCCAGGTGACTTATCAGACACTACACAATGGGCTCACTATGACAGGGGCTCACCACCAACCTGCTGTCGAAGGTCAGTGTCTTCTCACAGTGCCTTCAGTGTCAGTGTAGCTGATTTTAAACCTACATTACAGCGACATCCCAAATACAATTATTTTCTTTTACTAACTAAACTGTCCTGAAGCTTTTATTTTAAGCTGTTATTCCACTTTAAAATGCCTGTCTTTTGTCATGGTGTAATCTGTGCATATTAACAACAAGATCACAACCAAATTCAATCTGTGCTCTTTGTGTTAGTCTGCGTTTCAAGCTTGTGATTTGACCTCAGCACACCAGCAGTGAGAAGGTTATATGGCCTACCTCTGTGTCTTTAAAGGTTGTATATTAACAACTTGATGTGGAAAGGACAGATGAGTGCCTACTTAGAGGAACAAAGGAAGTGTGGATCTGAGAAGCGAACGACTCAGAGGAGAAAACAGAGGAGGACTTGGCCACGGGATATTGTTTGTGTAAATTAAACCTTTCAGTCAGTCTTTGGTGGATTATACACATTTTTATTTCTGGAGTGTGTGGTGACTTTATTGCACTGTAGACGCACTGGACTCTGGACTAAGAAAGGTGGGAAAAAAATCCTTTAACAGACCATGGACTCTAATTGTTACCTCAATAATATAAATACTGCAAACTTCTGAGCTGAGAATGGGCTCGAGTGGCTGGTGGTTGTGTTTGTGCACCTTGGGGGTTCTTGCTGCTCCGTGTCGGGTCATCGGACAGTGTCCAAATGGGACTACGATCAATGTGATCCTGCTGGACGACGACGTCTCTCCCTGGAGCCTGAAGTTTGTGAGGGCACAAATATATAAGGCCATAGAGATGGATTCTGCCATTCATGCTGCAAGTGGTAAATAAAATAAGAAAAACAACATAAAGACATCTGTCACTTACACTTAGCATGTGTACACAGAATTATTTTGCATTATGGATTCAAAATTATATTACTATATGCTGTGGTACTAGATTCTATAGTAGAAATTTGACACACTATTTAGTAGTGCAAAAATCTGAAGAATATACTAGTTTACTGTATTATTATATGTACTGTAGTGTAATAAAGTGATCGTCTTTTGTCTTACAGTTTTAATTACATGTCTTACACCTTCTCCAGTGTTTTTAAATTAAACTGAAATTGCAACATCTCTTAGATTTTACGGGACAAGTGAAGCAATGACTGGTAACTGATAAGATAATATTTACTCAGTGTAATAAATCATTAGATATGGATCTTCCCAAAGGAAACAATCATCCTTAATGCTTATTTAATGTTCTGTGAGCATGATCTTTGGTCTGCATTACAATGGTAAAATAGTTTTGACCCACTTAGTCATTGCCAGATAAATCTGCTACAGGCCCTGGGGCAAAAATTAGCTGTGGGCCCCTATTTTTTGTGATAACTTGTTTAACCATCATCGTAGCAACTTATTTAACATACAAGGACTACCGACTGGGGTCCCTGGGGACCCCAAGAGTAAACTACTGTAAGAAACAACCATCATTGCAAAATGTTAACTTATTCCTTGCCTCAGTTCACATTATATATTACATTAATATTATTTATATTACATTATCAAGATTATTACTTATGTAATTAATGTCATCTGAAAAAGAAAGATTATTATTATTTTGGGAACGTTACAGTTTTTCCACCAAACCTTCAAAATGACTGACAGAGAGCCCCTACCCCACCTGATACTGTGTGATACTTCAAATTTGGACCCATAGCAAACATTAACTCAGTAAATAGTTTGATCGACTGGGGTCCCCCAGGACATTATCACTTGATTTGGTATTATGCTTTACCAAATTACCACAGACAAACACCAATAGCAATACAGCCTTGCACCTATTATTTTAAAGGAGGATATATTGGTGACATAGTTTTACTGAAAACCCACAAACTAAACTAAAAGAAAATCCTGAAATGTTTTTCTGCCTTTCTTTCTTTCCACAAACCACAATAAAGAAAAGAAGTTTAATCTCAAACCCAGCTTTGACGGGTTCGACACGACCTTTTATCAACATAAAGGCTGCCAGGGAAGCACGTGCGAGGGAGTGGACTTGCTAAAAAACCTGACGGTGAGTAGCTATAGTGTTACATTCCAAGCAAATTAGCCTCATGATATATACTTACCAACATGTATGCATAGACTTGCCTGCATGCTAAAAGCAGGTATTTCAGTTAGCTTTGCACACAAACGTGAGAAATAAACAGCCACACTGACACACAGACATAAACTCACACTTATCACACTTCTTTTCTCTTGCAGGAATCAGGCAGGCTGGGATGTGCTGTGCTTGGGCCCACCTGCACCTACGCTGCTTTCCAAATGGTTGAGTAAGTGCTGGTTTATCCAAGGTCATGTCTACACTAGTACAGATACATAATAGTAGTGGACATGTCTGTACCCTCCATGTAGACGTCATGCCCTGTCTCTCTCTCAGACCCCCTTTTCTCTCTCGTCCTCTCTCTCTCTGTCAGTCTGGAAAAAGGTCTGAAGCTCAGCAAACCCATCATCTCAGCGGGCAGCTTCGGTCTCTCCTGTGACAACACTGCCAACCTACAGCGCCTCCTGCCGCCGGCACGCAAGCTCTCAGACTTCTTCATCGAATTCTGGAAAAACAACAACAAGCTAAAACCTCAGTGGGAGACAGCCTATGTTTATAAGAAACAGAGCAACACAGAGGACTGCTTTTGGTGAGTCACCTACAAAGTGTCTTTAAAAGAGAAACTTTTGTGAGTTTGTGTACAGTCACTTAATTATACTGTCAAGTGATTATGGTCTGAGTCTGTAGTGCTCATTTCCATGGCTGCTCTTTAGTTTTTTCCTGATAAAATCAAGTAATTTTCCTCTAAATGCCCCAAGAAAAATCTGTAATATTGCCTTTGAAGGGCAGGTTCAAGTGACAGTAACAATAAGCTATGAGAATAATCTGTATCTGCTGTATTTTTTCTATTCTTTTCTGTTCTAAGTGACTTTCTTCTACAGGTATATAAATGCCCTGGATGCAGACTCGAGTGAGTTTTCCCTAAATATTCAGAGAACGGTCCTGCGCAAACCAGAAGAACTGAACAAAGTACTTACATCACCCAGAAACAGGACGAGCAACAGTGAGTTTTAAAAAGCAACAATTTAACAACATACATCTTGTCAACAGCTCCTTGTCTGGTCTCACTGTTCAGCTGTTGTCATAGATGGAAGTAAACATTAAGCATGAATGAAATATTACTTTAACAAGAGTAAATACTTTTAAAAACACTTTTAAAGATAAAGATTTTTAAAGGTTGAAAATGACAACTTGACCATAAATGGAAGCAGGGAAAATTACTATATGTCTCAACAACCACTGAGACCTGTGATGTAGCTCAGGAGACCTATTACTGTTGAGATGGCTCAATAACAATATTAGTTTTATGACAAATAAAAGACAAAGACAAATAAATCTGACGGTGCGTAAACTTTTCAAGTCCAACATTGTCCAAAAAAAAAACTGTCCTTTACATGTTTCAAGATGAATTACAGGCAAAGTCACGTTTTCGTATCGTGTTAATGCAGCTAAAAGGACATTTATGGTTTGGTATTAACTTTGGTTTCAAGGTTGAAGTGGACATTTAAATGGAAATCAGAGTCTGGCGGTTAAATGGGGTTTGACTCCCACCAAGGTCACCTATGCTATAAATGCGTACACAAATAGACTCTGGTGTTACAAAAAGCTTTTCTGTTTGCAGTGTTCATCATGTGTGGATCACCAATGGATGTAGCAGAGTTGAAAAATGGCTCTAGAGAGGCAGACAGCAGTGAAATAGTCTTCATCCTTATTGATCTTTACAAGTCAGTACTCTCTTTCTTATCTTGGTGCTTTCTGTATGCGTCTGTCTCGTATCTACGTTTGCACATATTATACTGACACTTAAGGTTCACAAGCCTATATTCCCACATCCTTATAGTATACACTCACCAAGCACTTTATTAGGAACACCTGTTCAATGTAATGCAATCCAATACAACAGCTCTGCCATAAATTCTACTTTTACGAAGCTTATACTTATACACTTTTTGTTGGTGTTGTCATAAAGGTGATAATTCTACTTCATGTTTATTATTGAGGTCGTAGTGGGTGGTGGTGCACTGGAGTGCATTATAATGAAAAGTGTTGCTAATATTTTGCCCCCTTCATGTATGTTATTGTATTGGTCCTTGTTTCCTGTCATGTCTCGACTGCTGCTATCCAATAAAAGCATAAAATGCCCAAAAATATATTTAAAAAATAAAAATATTTCCACATATTGAGTCATAGCTAACGTGTTAGCTAAAGTTACCTACCTAGCTAGATTAATAATGGATAAACAGTAGAAATAGTTAGCTAAAAGTAATGAATAAATGAAAATGAGGATAAATGGTTAAAATAGTTAGCTAAAAGTAAAAGATTAACAGTTGAAATAGCTTAAATTAAGGATAAATGTTTGACATAGATAACTAAAATTACTACATAAGGTTGTTCCAGCTTCTGCCACCAAGTCGTAAAACTTGTGTTAAAATTGCAAACTTAACCAAACCTAAACAGTTCAATTGTCTTATTGTAACATCATATCAAATGTAACATCAATAGTTAAATAATATACATTTTAAATGAACACATTTGTAACATGACAGATTGTATCAATGAAGGGGAACTTGAGT
Organism: Scomberomorus guttatus; assembly: GCA_038419695.1. Lineage (NCBI taxonomy): Eukaryota > Metazoa > Chordata > Actinopteri > Scombriformes > Scombridae > Scomberomorus > Scomberomorus guttatus. The sequence goes on along the minus strand of CM076465.1, from coordinate 17,732,517 downwards.
TCATCTGACAGGGCTGTGGGGAGTATGTCTGACAAAAAGGTTGGGAAACACTGATAATGAAGAATTTTTATTTACATCCACATATTGAGTCAGCTACAATACCCAGCATCACAAGCTCCGACTGCAGTGCCTGAAAAATAGTTTTAGTAGCAAGCAGAAAGAAACATTAGCTAACTTGCTAGCTAAAAGTAATGAATAAATGATTGTAACAAAAGTAAGGACAAATGGTTAGAATAGATAGCTAAAAGTAATAGATAAACAGTAGTTAGCTTAAAGTAAGAATAAATGTTTGAAATAGCTAAAAGTACTGCTTAAAAGTTTGAAACATCCAGCTCCACTCCAAGTGGTAAGACTTGTGGTAAAAATGCAAACTTAACCAAATTGAAGTGAACGTTCAACTGCATTATTGTAACATTATATCCACTTTGATATCATCAATAGTTAAATAATCCATTTGTAACATGACGTGTTGTGCCAATGATGGGGTAACGTTACTGAAATTTATCTGACAGGGATGTTGGAGATACGTCTGACAAAAAAGTTTCTAATTTCAGGCAAATGACATTTCAAAGGTTTCACTGACGATTCAGTTTATATTGATACATTTCTTCTTCATGAGTTTTATGCTCAATTTTAATGAGTGAATCAATTTTTAAATCCGTCAGCTACACATATTCAGGCAGGGAATTATAATTATTATACTGACGTGGGAATGATATATGTAGGATATGTAAAGATTTTAAGAGCGCCTCTCCTGTCTCCTTTCCACAGTGATCAATACTACACCAACACATCGTCATTGCCATTCATGAGGAATGTGTTGGTACTGACGATGCCCAACACCAGGAACTACACAATCAACACAAACCTGACAGACAACAACACTGTGAGAACACATTCTTCCTCATTCCACTGTTCGTTTTTTTGGGACATGCTTACTTGATTTCTTGCCAAGATTTTGAGAAGATCGATACCACCCTCATATCTGTCTGTTAAATATGAAGCTACAACCAAGAGATGGTTAACTTTGTCACTGTGAGGTTGCCACGGTTGCATTGTTGGGCGGCAAGAAAACGTCAAACAATGCCTTTTAAGATCTATGTGCTGTAATTGGCGTCCACTCATCTACTATATAATGCAGACAGGCTCTTCTTCTATCTGCCTTAAAATATCTGTTCGAATGTAGTTAGAATCTAGTTAAAGGGTCAGTTCACCCAAATTATAAATAAACATATTTTCTCACCTGTGTCTATACTGATAGTTTTGGTTTTATTTGCCCAGTTGCCCAGAGATTTCTGCATCCAAGTAATGGACAAATTAAAATTTTGACCTGATGATGGTGATAGAAGAAAAGTCAGAGGATCACCAAAGCTTATAGCAATGTCTGTGGGTTATCCAGAGTAACGGGGAGAACCTGCTGCTGTTGAATTTTAAAAAACTGTAATGTTTTGAGCACTACAAACAATATTCCATTCAAATTTATCAGGGTGGAGGCAGAAACGCAGGGATAGATTCCTCAGACTCAAGCAAATAAAATAGAAACTATCTACATGGCCAGACACCTCTCGCTGTAAGTGAACAAATCCTCAGAGGACATGCTCTACACTCTTGCTCACCCTCTCATCTACCTGTTTGTCTCTTTCTATGCAGATGAATGACTACATAGCTGCGTACCATGATTCGGTGCTGCTGATAGGTCGTGTGATGCGGGACATTGCCCAAAATCCTCAGTCAGAGATTCAGCAGATGCCGCAGGTCAATGTGACTTTCTTCAGGAACACCTCCTTTGACGGTAAGGAAGGTGGAAGAGACATTAAGGAGAGAGGAAATAAAAGCAAAATGTCTCTCAGTCTTTAATATACTTAGCTTTCATGCCAGCAGTTAGTACGGGTGTGTGTATCTTTCTCAAAAAACGCAAAAGGCCCTCTCTAGAGCCAGTGTTTGGTTTGTCCATTCAGGGCTACTGTAGATGCTGTAAATGCTATTCCATTTCTGACAAGTCTGTTCTGCTAGATGCACCTAAATTTTACACACTGGACCTTTAAGTCTAAAAATACTGGAATAAGCTTATCAAATATTCACAATGTGCAAGATATTAACAGATTGCTAAAACCCCCAAATTCTCTGACTTTACCTCGGTGTCCACACTTCAGCCCCTGAGATTTGACATTGGTTACTGTTGTGTGTGAGGTCTAACAGATGGAGGCTGTCAACTGCTATCACTTATTTTTGTTTGTGATTGACATGATGAAGACAGCGCTGAGATTACGCGTTATAGCCTGCAGGCTGCAGCTGTAAGTAGCCTGTTTGTATTTGGGTGTGAGTGTGTCACTGAGACACACACACTCAAAGAGAAGGCATTCATTCATAATGCGATGTCTGTCAGGTCCTTTTATCGCCTTTCTTAGCTAAAGAGAGAACAAAACCAAACCTTTACAAGTCAAATTAGTTAACATTAAACAGTACACTAGTTAACAGTCGTCTTAACGACCAGTGAACTGAAGACAAACAGTAGACACTGATTTCTGGTCAAGTTTTGGATAACAAACTGCTGCAATGTGTCTGTTTAAAGACATTTCTATGATTCTTTTCAGGCATTGCTGGAAACTACAGGCTGGACAAGCATGGAGACAGAGACGTGACTCTCTCAATCATTTACACCACTACTGACAACAAGGTATTTTGTTCTATCTAGTAATATGAAGAAAGACATAACTCTTCTTTAAACATAACCATTTTGTTGACAATGCCTCAAAAAGATGTTTGCTGTCATACAGTGTTTCATGCTGAAATGTGTCATTTTCTCCTCACATGTGATCTTCAGTACCGAATTTTATTCACATTCGACACTGAGAGCAACTACACCAAAGTGATTGAGACAGACCCTTCCTTCCTCTGGGGAAAAAGACTTCCTAACTTCAGACCAGACAGAGGTACGGCTAAAACACACACACACACACATATGCACACACGGCCACGACTAGTCAGCTGGTCGTCACAATCTATAATCATTAACCTTCTTCCTACTCACACTCACACACGTACGAGACACAAACAGACACACAGCACACCTGTTAGGTGACCATCATTGGCTGTGAAGCAGGAAATGTCCCAGTTATAGTTTAGAGCGGTGTCTGTGTTTCAAGGCTAAATGTTGTTAAAGAGGCTTTCATACCCAATAAAGATGACAGATTTTACCTACAATTAAGTGACAGTATTTTGCCTGTATATATGTTGTACACTGTTTCTCAGAAGTGCCGACATTGGCAGTTTGTCTTTGATTCTTCAACCTAAGAGGCAAAACTCTCACAAGGTTACAATCAGTTGTAGCTGCGAACCGCTTTCACAAAGAAAATACTGGTTCAACCCATGTTTGATCATTCATACCAGATTATTGGTCATGGTTAAAGGTACCCTGTGGAATTTTCTTTAAATTATGATAAAGTCAGTGTTTTTCACTAATAACTTTTGTATTAGTGTGATAATAAATCCTTCTTCATAAAACGCAAAGTGGATTTTAAAAATATCTAAAATGGTACATTGTTTAGATCCATGTTCATCAGCTTGCAGTGTTGTTCTTCATGACCTTAGCGGGTACATTGCTGCCACCAACTTTCGCCATTGTGCATGTGCACGATAGAAACAAAACAGCGATCCACAGTTAAAACATTGCTCCATAGCGCTACTAGTGGTCAAAAACTCCACAAGGGTACCTTTAAATATCAGGTGGTCAATGTCCAAACTGTGGCCAAACAGCAGTCCCAGGTTACCCAGGGGTATTAATGAGGCTTATTTCCGGCCAAACCAGAAGCTCTATTGACACTGGGGTCACTTCAGCTGCACACAAAAAAAATAATTAAGAAACATTCTAGCTCTTATTAAATGCCTAAACTGTAAATTGTCATTGTGTTTTTTTGTTTTCACACTTCAGGCCCTGCAATTCATGACATCATTGTCATTGTGTTGGCTGTCACAGTGGTTGTGGTGGCCACCATCGCCTTCATTTTCTACAGGTGAGTATTTTATCCTTTTAGTACAACAGCACCTGTACTCAAGGTCTAAGACTCATGGGAACTGTAGTTGTTGAATGCTAAAAGTTAGACCAACCCAGAGGGTTTCCCTGGCAGATGATTTAATTAAAGCTCCCCTCTATTCAAAAATGTCTTTTGTTTATTGATAATTCACTTGGATGTTAGAATGTGCAGTTTGACATTAGAAGGCTTTTTTACACATTTATCTGCTGAAAGTGAAATGTTTCTCTGTGTTTGCCTTAAATTTTTAGTTTACAGCATGTATATATGAGCCTGATTTATAATGTGACTTTTGAAATGAAAAATGTTTGCATCACAGATTCTGAATTTTTTAATGAAGGAGATAAGTAGATGTAATTTTTAGAATTTATGACGAGGTAATTTGTCTGGAGGGGATCTTTAAATGTTTGCAGTTGAGATAATATTCATACTGAGTCTGTTAAAATCACAACAGAAATAAAATGGAAGTTTTAAAAAGTAAATGTAAATTTTAAATTTCCACATGTGGTTTGGTGCATTTCTGATTTTGACTCAGGTTATTTGGTGCTGATTTTAGAGGCAGCTGAAGCTGAAGTGCATAATTTACAAAACTTGAAATTAAATGAGTTCGCCCCAATTTTGAGAGTGCGCATTTTAGGTACCGGAGGCCTTCCCTGTACCACATCTACACATCTTCATGGCTAGTTTAGTCACTTTTTATCACCTGATGGTATGTTTTGTCCCGTTCAGACAGAACAGGAGAGATCGGCTGCTGAGGAAACGCTGGTCTCACATCAGCTCTGATCTCATCACACTGCTGGAGAACAACGAACTAAACATCGTCTCTCTTAAGGTAAAAGGGGTGTAAACCCCTCAGTCAACATGGAGGCTTTTATACAGGACAGCGAAGCTTATCCTGCAGTCGAGAAATCTGTGATCATTGTGATCAAATTTCTACAGCTCTAACCACTTTTCTCACCATATATTTCTCCATAACGTTGACCTTATTCTTGAACATGAATGCACCAGAGCACAAATTAAGAATTAAGAGTTTTGACATGTTTAATCTGTTAAATCTGCCCCCATCAGATTGAAGGTGAAAGGAAAAAAATATCAATCCGTCGTGCCCTCTACGATAAGAAGGTACTTAGACACAACACTTGTTCTCACCAAACAAATCAACATACTTTTGCACTGTGCTGAACGTTAAGATGTGTTATTCGGGATTACTGCTCTGACTGGTGCTGCTGCAACATTTTCAGATTGTGATTCTGAAGGAGCTCAAGCACTCAGACGGGAACTTCAATGAGACCCAGAAGATAGAACTGAACGCAGTAAGACGCACACACACACACACACACACACACACACACACATAGCAGGTGGCATGTGTGATGTTGTGGTTTTGTCTTGACGCACTTTGTGGTCTCTTCAGATTTTTATTGCTCGCCCTTTGTGTTAATGTGTTTCCAAGCTAGCCTCTGTGCTACCCAAAGAGCTGCTGTTTCAAATCAACCCCTCCTCCCCTTTTTTCTCTGCAGCTCTTGCAAATCGACTATTACAACCTCACAAAATTTTACGGCACAGTGAAGTTTGATCAGGGTGTGTTTGGAGTGTTTGAGTATGGAGAGCGGGGGTCGCTCAGGGTACGTATGGCATGTACACACTCAAGTCAAGTGCACTCAGGTGTCAGTGGAAGTTCAGCTTGCACATATCGAATAACTACCTTGAATGACAAATCAAGAATATCAGCAGCTTACTACAGAACAAAAGATCAAATATGAGTGCAGAATACAATGGATTTATCAGAGAGACTGATTCATTTCATCATATATTTCAAACATGTATTCATTGAGACAGAAAGTAGCATTACACACACACACACACACACACACACAGAAATGCCCTCTGTCCCTGTCTTCCTCCAGTATGTGCTGAACGACAAGGTTTCGTACCCAGAGGAGACCTTCATGGACTGGGAGTTCAAGATCTCCGTCATGTATGACATCGCCAAGGTGAGACAGAAACTCTGGTGAACTGCTGTTGTTTGTCGAGGATGTCACATGAGCTTTATGAATACCTGGAGCAGGCAGCATTATGTTCAGCTCGGCAGAAACTCACTTCTAACGTGCTATTACATCACACAGAACTGATATATTGTCCTAGAGATGAGTAACAATAATCTGTATCAGACATAAAGGAACAGTTTGCAAGACTTACTTAATGATAGTAATCAATAGCAGTGCCTCTGTGTGAATTACAGTACTTGTACATCATAAAAACATGACTCATCACATTACTTTTTAAAATGTATGTTATCAGTTATTACGTGTTGATTAATGAGCTTTAGAGGTGCTGGTAGGTGGACTTTGTTAACTTCAGACAGAGCCAGGCTAACTGTTCCCCCCTGTTTCCACTGTTTGTGCTAAGCTAAGCTAACCGGCTGCTGGCTGTGGCTTCGTATTTACTGTACAGACATGAAAGTGGTGTCAATCTTCTCATCAAACTATCAGCAAAAAAGGGAATAAGTGCATTTCCCAAAATGTCAAACTGTTTTTTTTAATTTGTATTTTGACATGAACATGGATGTATTGAGAAAATTGGAAGACTATGCAGTAGACAGTTTTACAATTACAGGGAAATAAAAATATGAACAGTACTCAATATTATTATTTCTATGTGGTTGTTCAGTAACATAAAAGTTCTCTAAGTCACTTAAAGTAAAGTTGTTAAACTTGTTAAAGTATCTCTTTAGGGCAACAAGTATCTAGTCACTTTGAAAAGAAACTTTCCCTAACGCAAGTAAATACTTGCTCTAAATTCTCATTGGATCACTTTACTCATTACACTCTGAAGTGATAATACTACCCATTTCTTTGGAGTCACTAATCTGTATCAAAAATGAAAAGTACACAGATAGACACAGAATCTAACACATGTGGTGCAGAATGTGGACATATGTTGACATCTCAAGTCGGCAGTCTAGTTGTCATCTCTAAGTTCATTTAAAAACACACTATACACACTATACACACTTGTTCTGTAACTGTAATGTAATAGACAAAATAGAAACAGTAATGCTTTACACAACATCATTAGACAAGTAATAATGTGTTAATGATGCATTAGCTCCAGCAATAATCTCTGTAACACAAATTGAATGTAATAGGATTTACTGTATGTGGGAGGTTTATACCAAGCACAATGTTTTTGCAAAGACACATGAATGACTCACACCAATAAAATTGTTGTTGCAGTTCCTCCAGACTGCCAGTAGAGATCAGTGAAGGTCACAGATGACTTGCTTCCTTTTTCATCTAAATCTCTCTACTCAATTGTAGCGTGTGTGTGTGTGTGTGTGTGTGTGTGTGTGTGTGTGTGTGTGTGTGTGCTCCAGCCTGATGTTGATTCACTCTGATGTATAAATCCTCTGTGCAGGGCATGTCCTATCTCCATACCAGTGACATCCAGGTGCACGGTCGCCTCAAGTCCACCAACTGTGTGGTGGACAATCGCATGGTGGTGAAGATCACTGACTTTGGCTGCAACACCTTCCTTAGCCCTGGCAAAGGTAAAACTCACAGTTGCAGTGTGTCTACTGTAGTACTCCTCACTTGTTGTGTTTTTGTTCATTCCTTCACTTCCATCAAATCGTTTCTTCTGTTTTCCTTTCTTTTTCTACTCTTCTCTCTTCTCCGTCTTCTCAGACTTGTGGACAGCCCCAGAGCATCTGAGGAAACAGGGCACCTCGCAGAAAGGAGACGTCTACAGCTTTGCCATCATCGCTCAGGAGATTGTTCTCAGAAAGTGCACCTTCTACACTGAGTGCTGCTCTGATCGCGCAGGTGTAACACAAGTTTATACATTTACACAAACATGGTCCAAAATTAAGCCCCAATAGTGTTATAAACATTTTATTATAAACGCAAAATAGGGAGGATTAAAGTTTGATCAGTTATCCCCTCTCAGAAAGAATAAATGTGGCTCAACATTTAGGTGTGCTGTGGTGTCAAATACAATAATGCTTCACCAGCAGGCGTTGATGAATCAATTTGAGAGACTTTGACAATTACTGTCATTTCTGACTCAACTTGAATGTAGCATTGCTAAGTTTAGAGGCTTCTGCTGTGTTTAAAGTCGGTAAAAGAGGCGGTCAGTGCAGAGCCTGTTTGATCCAGAGCCAAAGTTTGGCTTTGACATACACACTCAGTGATACTGTTTTGTGGGGAAATAAATAAATGTCTGTTTCCTAACAGAAAAGCTGTTCAAGGTCATCACATCCTACTTCAGACCTGATCTTGACTTTGAGGCAGCTTCAGAGAACGAATTAGAGGTGCGTTTTTTGCCATTTCTGTGGCAACTTTATATATAGTTGTGTAGGTGTGTATCGTCTGTTATGTCTATAAAGGAGTAGTTTAACATTTTGGGAAAAGGTTTATTTGTTCTCTGATGGAGAGTTAGCCGACAAGATCAATGCTCATATCTGTATAAATATGAGGCTATAGCAGATAGTCAGTTAGCTTAGCACAAAGACTGGAAACAGGGGGAAACATCTAGCCTGACTCTGTCCAAAGGTAGCAAAATCCACCTACCATCACATCTAAACCTCACTAATTAACATGTTATATCTTATATATGTTTCATCCATACAGAACCAAAAGATAAAAATGACATGCTGTGGTTTTATGGGGAGGTAAGTGCCAAACTACTTCCTGCCTGGTAGCAGTTGTCAGGCAACCAGCACAGACAAGACATAGTCTGGCACATAATCCACTGTAAAACGGCAAATTGTTCTTTGTATGGTTTTTTTTAAATGAGATACAGTATGATGTGTTAATAAGTGAGCTTGTGCCAGTAGGTAGGTTTTTTTAACCTCTGGACAGAGCCGGGCTAGCTGTTTCCCTTTGTTTCCGGTCTTTGTGCTAAGCTAAGCTAACCGGCATCTGGCTGTAGCTTAATGTTTGGCTACATAGTCATGAAAGTGGTATCAGTCTTCTCATCTAACTACACCAGAATAAGTATATTTCCCCAAAACAGTGAATAAGCAAATAAGTACAGTATATTTCCCCAAATGTCAAACTGTTCCTTTAAAGCTTTGTGTCCTCTGTCTCCTACTGTAGGTGTACATGTTGATAAAATGCTGTTGGGAGGAGGATCCAGAAAAAAGACCTGACTTTAAGAAGGTAGAAAACTGTCTGGGGAAAATCATCAGGTAACAGCTTTCTTTACATTCTTCGACTCTTGTTGCCATCGGAGATGTGATCAACATATGCGGCCATGTGTAGCCTATGGGCTTTGAGAAATGAATTATAGGTTTTAGTGAAAGATCATGTTTTTCTTTGCCCTCTCCTCCAGTAACATTCATAACCAAGACAATGAGAGCTACATGGATAACATGATCAGACGGCTGCAGAGTTATTCCAGGAACTTGGAGTACCTGGTGGAGGAGAGAACGGCTCTCTATAAAGCTGAGAGGGACCGCGCCGACTGCCTCAACTTCATGCTACTTCCTCGGTCCGTTTACACTTAAAGGAGCACTCCACATTTTGTTATATACTATACTAACCCTAACCCTAACCCTAACCCTGAGAACACATACCAAAATCATGTCATCATACATGTACCCCTGGTGTCCAAAAAACAGTATCACAGGTGAAAACAGGACTTTTAGCCGTAATAAGAGGTGGTTCACCTTGTTTCATCTGTCTATGTACATGTTTCTCTCTGTGTAGCCCAGTGGTGAAAAGCCTGAAGGAGACCGGTGTGGTCGAGCCAGAGCTGTACGAGGAGGTGACAATATATTTCAGCGACATAGTGGGTTTCACCACTCTGTGCCAGTACAGCACACCCATGGAGGTTGTGGACATGCTCAACGACATCTACAAGGGCTTTGACAGCATCGTTGACCACCATGATGTTTATAAGGTATTGACAAGGCTGATGTATAGATATATAGACAGATAGATAGATTGCATGTTGATTCCTGGAGGTCATCTTTCCCCCATCTACTCTCAGGTGGAGACGATAGGCGATGCCTACATGGTGGCCTCTGGGCTGCCAAGAAGAAATGGGAACAGACACGCGGTGGATATCTGCCGCATGGCCTTGGACATCTTGGCGTTCATGGGCAACTTCCAGCTCCGACACCTGCCTGGCATCCCTGTGTGGATACGCATCGGTGTACACTCAGGTAGGCTGCACAAAAGTCAGGGGTGTGCTTATTACTTCTTAATGTTGCAATAATAACATCATATTATTTGGAACTGAACCCAAAAGAGCGAAGACAAATTTGAGGATTTCTTTGGTTCTCCTCAGTGTTTTTCTTGTTGTAGACTTAAAACTGTTGACTTACACATTGTCAACAAGTGTATTAAACTATGCCTCATCATTGCCTGAGGTACTTGCTTGAAAGTTTTCAGAGAAATGCCACAGGTACTTTAGATGTGACATGGATTAACTGAGCCTCATTAAAGTTCCTGTTGCCAAATATGCAAGAGAGAGAGACTTGCAAATGGTAATAAAACATTTAATTAATTCATCTTTAATTGGACAAACAATGAGGGGCTAATTCGATTTATGATATGAATTAGATGATTATAAATTAACTTTCAACTCCACTCTCATATCTGTCTGTTAAAGATACAATTGTACAGTTTAAACAAACAAGATTTAACATGTTAATTAGTGAGCTTTAGAGTTGCTGGTAGGCGGATTTTGTTTCCAGAGCCAGGCTAGCTGTTTCCCTGTTTCTAGTGTTTCTGCTAAGCTAAGCTAACCAGCTGCTGGCTGTGGTGTCATATTTACTGGACAAACATGAGAGCATGAGAGTAGTATCAGTCTTCTCATCTTACTTTATGCAAGAAATTAAAGGGAGCTTATTTCCCAAATGTTGAACTACTCCTTTAGTGCAAATTATAATACAGTTGGTAAAGGGAGAAGTAATTAATGATGTCTAACCCCCCTGTTTATCTGTCTATCTTTTGTTTCTGTTGATTCCCCTCCCTATGATCTGTATACATATTGTCTTATATTTTATGAGAAGTTGTAATCTTACGTTAGAAAACTGGCTGAATGTGTGTGTGTGTGTGTGTCCAGGTCCGTGTGCAGCAGGTGTTGTGGGGATAAAGATGCCCAGATATTGTTTATTTGGAGACACGGTCAACACGGCATCTCGCATGGAGTCCACAGGCCACCGTGAGCACAGAAATAAACACACGCATACTAAGAGACATTTTTTTAACGAGCAAACTGATTTACAGTGACATGAATGCAGCCGACTAGTTTGGTCTAGCTATGTTATATTAGCATCTTACTGCACATTACTCATGTGCAATTCCAGAATCTACCAATCAACCTAATTAAATAAACTCACCCCAGCCAAGCTCGGATGAAAAACAAATGTTGTTTTATCGTTTAATATCCTCCAGCCCTGCGGATCCACGTCAGTCAGCCTACTATAGAGATCCTGCAGAGGACAGACTGCAAGTTTGAGTATGAGATCAGAGGAGAAACATATCTGAAGGTAAAGATGGGGCTCTTCATTAAAAAAAAAGCCATATCAGTCAGCCAAATTAACTGTTTTGAAATAAATTCAGAAACACTAAATTCTGCAGAAAGTGTGGATGTCTGCAGACTTACAGTAACTGCCACACACTGATGCCAAGAGTCATAAATGTGTGTGCCTGTGTGTGTTTCCCCAGGGTAAAGGAATGGAGACAACCTACTGGTTAACAGGTGAGACTGGTGAGGACTACAACCTCCCAACTCCACCCACGACGTAAGCAAACCCTCCAACTGCTGAAATATTAATGCTCTGAAATGTCTATTTGTACTGTTTTCTACTATTACTACTGAGCTTAGTTTATGTAGCTTGCTGAGCTGCTTTTTTTAGATTGATGATGAGTTTGAAATTCCTAAAGGGGTGTTTGGGGCTCACTTTATATACGTATAGTTACTTAATAGTGTTGATGAGTGCAGGTCTGATCACTGTGAGCAGGTTGGAAGTGGCTTTTCTGGGATATGGAGAATTACATACCCACTTTCAACAACATCTGCTTGTTCTTTAAAGCTGCATAAGGCAGAAAACGTTTGCAGAAATACAGTAAATGATACTGAAGCTACAGTAGGTTTTTAGCTACGCTAGCAGCCACTAAGGATCTTTTCATCCAGCCTAATCCGGTCAAAATTTCACTTTGTCCAATTTGGTTTATGTCCAAATACCTGCAAAACCAATGACATTCCCATCTGTCTCACCTGTACTTTGTGTTTAGTGAAATTAGTACAGCTGCAACGATAAGTTGATTAATGGATTAGTTGATTGCCAGAACATTAATCGCCAACAATTTTGATAATCAATTATTTGTTTTGAGTCAAATTCTCAGCATCCAGCTTCTTAAATGTGAATATTTTCTGGTTTCTTCAGTCCTTTATGGTAGTAAACTACATATCTTTGGGCTGTGGACTGTTGGTCGGAACAAAAGCAGACATTTGAGAACTTCATCTTGGGGCTTCGGGATATAGTGATGGACATTTTTCACCATTTTCAGACATTGTATAGATATATATGTACGGTAGATATAATCGATAATGAGAATAATCGTTACTTGCCGCCCTAGAAATGAGCAAACATTAGCATGCTAACAGGTTAAACTGAAATAGTGAACATGGTAAACTTTACCTGTCAGTGTGAGCATGTTTAGCTCAGCCTCACAGAGCTGCTAGCATGGCTGTAGACTCTAAATTCTCCCTGAACAGCAGAAGGAACATTAGGTTTTGTGAATCAGTTTTTTTACGGATGCGTTCATGTTGGAGACTTGATTTGAAATTCAATGCTTGATATCTTGCTTGATTATGATTGTAGATACTAATTTGAGACATTTATTCAGTCTGAGTTGACTTTATACATTTGAACTTGGCCTGGCCTTGACACAGACCTGATTCTCTGCTCCTGTCCTGGCTCCTGCTTTTCCAGCGAGAACGTCCAGCGGCTCCAGCAGGACCTCGCCCACATGATCCTGATGTGTCTGGAGCACCGCTGTCGAGAGTCTGTCCGGAGAAAGCACAGGAAGGAGGACGACAAGGACCAGGAATCAGAGGTGGAGTCTGACAGTGACCATCCTGAGTACCTGCATCTGGCCACGGTGGATAACACCCTCAGTACCTTCCTGTAGGACAAAACTGCTACTGTCAAACACTGACTGTATGTTATGACACTATTCAGTAAGAGTGGAAAAAATAACCAGTAGATAGAGCTGTGCAGGGACGAAAGAGTAAGGACTGTGCCTACAAGTGTTTAAAGACGTCAAATATTAATGTACAAGTAAGTGCCTTGTTTAAGACCTGAAAGTCTCAGTAAGGATATATTTGTCAGTAGGTCCTCTCATCATTGGTTTGTATTGTATAAGATGGACATGGATATGAAATGTGCTTGTTTGTTTTTATTTCAGGATATATTTCTGACATGCATCTTGTCCAATCAGAAATGACAGTTTCCTGCATGGTCCTTGCCTTTTGTGCTCCTTATTGAACCCCTGGTTAGACATGCAACAGCAAGCACAGATGGGAAGATAACACAGAGCCCAGCAGGCCTTGTTATAAATTCTATCTAAATCTATCTGAGGCTAAACTGAGGCTATGAGGAACAGCAATGTCCCAGGCTACATCTAAATATGTTCTTGGACTTTCCTCATGTGTATTCTTGTCACTTACAGAGCTTCATCAATTGTTTAAGTATGTAATTTATTTACTGCTGGGTTTAAAGTGTGTCAAATGGAGCCAGAAATATCCTGTGCAACACGAGAGATGTTGCAGTTACTTGTATGTCCAGTGCTCAGTATGCCTTTCACATCTTTGGAGGGGAATTGTGTGCATCCATGTTGATACACAGGATGAAAATAAGAGTGAACATAAAAACAAACAAGTCTACAGGCATGCTAGAGAGGCTGCACTTAGGCAAAGCTGTGTTTTGAGCTTAACGCTAAGAAAGACAATGCTTATATCTAATGTTTAGCAGGTATGTTTACCGTATTCACCATTTTAGTTTGCAGGCTAACATTTGCTAATTAGCACAAAACAGAAAGTACAGCAGCTGCTGATGGTAATATCATGGTAGTTTTGCGGGTACTTGGTCATAAACCAAAATATTGGACAAATTAAATTTTATACATGATGATGGAAAGTATGGAGATCACCAAAGTTGTGACAATTCTTCCTCAGGGCATGATGAATAGTTGCCATATTTCAGTCAGGACCAAAGTTGGACTGACCAGCTGAACAGCATTTCCATTACTAGAGCCATGCTGCTAGCATGGCTAAAAACTTAGCTATCTAATTAGCAGTTACCAAATCCAAATCTGTTTTACCTTTGTTCTTGCAATGGAAACTTTATATGCATTTATATTTTTTTAACCAAATGACGGCTGGAGAGGTTCAGGGTGGTAACTACTGCTACTACTACTCACATGTTGAATGTATGACTGGCTTTGTTTTCATTTTATAGCAAGTGTACAAGTGTATAGTGACATGTGGGCTCATTATGATCACATTGTAGTTGTGATAGTGCTTCCAAAAAAATGAGAAATTTGTATTTTAAACCAAAGGACAAAGTTTTATTTGGTTGATAATGGTGACATTCATTTACATGAAAAAAAACAAAACAATTGACCTTCTGTCACATTGTTGAAAATGTATGTATGTATGTATGTTATTCAGGTCCTGATAAAATACAGTTCAATGAAATAAAAAAAAAAAAAACAGCATTTCTTGAAGCCTGTGCAGGTTCATCTGAGGCATTACAATTCATGTGTCACATTGTTTTGTTTTGTATGTATACAGACAAAGTACACTGAAGCTCTACAGACAGCAGAGGAAAGAGACTCCAGCATCAGATTAAAAAAAAAAACCTTTTCTATCCACAGTTGCCTGACAGATGTTTGGGTTTTTTGCACAGAATAATGAAAAGAGGACTGCTATGTAGACATCAAATACTATGTGAAAACACTCTACTGTACAGCAGAAACCATTCAACAAGTAGTGGACAAATTAAAAAACTTGAGTGTGGATCTAGCAAACCAAACAGGGTAACTGTACATGCAAATGGAGGTTTATAAAACTGACCTAATGGTAACACATTTTAAAAACGATTTGAGAGGAAAACTCTATTTTTTGGGGGGGGATGTATGTTCAACAGCAGTCATGATGTGGATGTGAAAACTACAAACTAGCCTGTTTGGTGAACCTGATGATTATATTCCTATGTGCTGTTAAAAGATCATCAGGTGAAACATAAAAGCTAGTCATCAAGTAGAAAAAAGCAAAAGGTCACCATAAAATGACAAAAAAATCCCCCCACTAAAAAAAGTCAAAGCCCAAATTCTTTTCACCATGTAACATTCAAAAAGAAACCTTGAGAATAAATTAGACAACCAAACATACAAAAGAATAAAAAAGGCATGACATTTTATACAAAACGGCTAAGCCTTCTACAGGAGCTGCATGAAACGGCTTCCCCTCAAACATGCAGCTGCATGTTCTGTAAGTTTACTCTCTTTATCTGCTCATCAACACCTTCCGAAAAACAAAACTCTCAGAGCAAATAAGCACTGCAAGAAATTTACACAAATACCAAACCCGGACTCTTGACTGGAGATTGTAAACTACCCATTCTTTGACTAAAATATTAAAACAGCTCTTTTAAAAAAAAAAAAATGCATGTAACAACACCTACGATCATTTTGACATGTCAGTTTTGCTGCTCAAACTCAAGGCACCGAATGATCTGAGTTAAAAGAGCCTAAAAAAAAGCTTAACAGAACATAATCAAAAATAATTGTGTCTCTTTCAGTCTTCTCCCTCCTGTTACTATTACTGTTGTGATTATCATAAGCATAATCAGTAACTGTATTATATTAACATTTATTGTATTCTGGTGATCCAGCTAATAAGGTATTGCAAGGATCCTAACGATCCAGGATATCAGTTTATATTCTACACTTAAAATAGATGAGACACATCTGCACACACACAGACACAAACACACTCCTGTTATTGTATTTGCAGCCTATTTTTTTCAGCTTCAGTTTTATCTTAAAATTATCAAAATATTATCAAAATCTCACTAACTGTGATCTTAATTCTAGATTGTCTCACGTTGTAACTAACTGCTTATTGCCTGTATAAGACAGTCCGAGTGTATTTGTGTGTTTGCTTGTGTTGCTGGTCAGTCAGTGTTGCACAGGAGCTACACAGCAGGGGGTCAGACATAAGCTGTTGACAGCCAACGTTTCAATATGGCTGCAGAAGTCTCGGAGGCAGAAATAATCCCCAGGTTGTGGTAAACCTCAGCGGGCTGAGCCAAAGAACTGCAGCTTTTTAGGGTTACTGCAGGATAGCTTTAATGACCAACATTAACTGGTGATATTATGCTATATGATGATATATGTTTTTCTTTTTGTCTAAAGAAAATATATCATGGAAAGACCAAAACCAACAATACATGTATCCAACTAACAAGAAGTGTCTGTGTAGCCAAAGCCTGATACAGCTCATTCCTCTGTGCCTCCATTATTGCCCAAAAACTATTAAAACACATCACTGAGCCGCACTGTTGCTCTGGGTGACGTGTTCTGTCATTACCATGAACCCGTCCACTGAAGTTAAAGAGTTAAATCTACACACATCGTCCTGCGGCCATAAATAGTTACTAGCACACCAAATGTTTAATTTGTGGCTGAAAATAGTCCCAAACCTATCTGCACTATTGATTTCTGTTTGAGTAACATTTGCTAAAAACTACAGTAAAAAAATTAAACTATATATTCTTGAGACATTTTGTTGGATTTTTACATCAGGGTAGTAAGTAAGAGAAGGTCGAACACACTGTGGGTTTTGGTCTTTTCATGGTATTTGTCAACAAAAAGCAAATATAGATTCACACCAGACCTATCTTTTATTATCTTATCTAGTTAGCTATTGGCTAGCATGGCTAACTTGAACTTGGAATGTCAACTGTGCTAACTAGCTAACCTACAAAACTTTGTATGGTTACCATTTCTTTTCCCCCCTTTTTTGTTCTTCTACTGTTACTGTTGTTTGGCTCCTACCACTGCGGATTAACACCATTATAGTTATTTATGCCTCCAAGAAATAGTCCTGCCCCATCTCCATGTTAGCATCTGTTCTACAATGTATTTTCTGATTTATTTGGTTAAATATTTTCTGATAAGCTACGTGACATTGGGGTGTTGTAGACATATTCTAGGCTGAATGCATATTTACACATTTTATTACTTGCTGACACAAATTGAATGTGTTAATGTATAACCCTTTATTTTCTAGCACTCAACAACTTCACCTCCAGTGTTTTGCCATACAGTAAATGTGCTGTCAATCCCTTGTGGGAGGTGTATTTGCTGAATGACGCCTGGAAATGAATTCTTTCATTACACACACTTAAGTTAATCCAATTAAATTCATTACACAACATTATTCAAACTACTGTAATGGGTTGTGCCACAGACTTGTTGCAGGGGATACAAATTTGATTTGTGGTGCAGTTCCTACAAGTTGCCAATAGAGGTTGTTAAAGGTCACGTGTTATCTAACTAACTGCTTCTATAAGTCCTTTTCACACACCTGCACTGCGGCAGATCTGCCCACTGGGAGGGTTGATATTATGAGTTAAGTGCTGAACCTTATTCTACCAAACAAAGAAAATGGTGGGGTGTGACTATAATTTTTACACACACATAAACTTCACTCTCTCTCGCCCTCCCCTCCCCTTCCCTTTCTCTCTCTGTTCAAGCTTTTCCTGACTTTCACCAACATCTCTGTCAGCTGGGGCCAAAAGCTGGCTCTGGATCCCAGCCAGGGCAACAGACTGAGACAACGCTGCTGCTGCTGAGCTAGCATGCACGGGCAAAAGGTGATGCAGGTGTGTGCCAGAGCATGACTAGGTGTTCGTGCCGGGGGAAAATGTAAAGCAGCGTGTGTTTTTGTCAGTGTAGTGTGTGTGAGCTGGCTGCTCTTACTCAACAGTGTGAAGCCAGATGAATCTTTGTAAGGTGACCAGTAAAATAATCGGTTAGATGCTCCCAAAGCAGAAAATGCCCTCCTCTTTCTCTGGCTACATCGTTTAAATCTGTAAATCCAACCCAGCCAATAAAATGCTAAGCTAAAATCTAATACAGTGAAATCAGCTCTAACTCATGTTCACGCTGTGAGCGACAAATAATTAGACCTGCAAGCAAGTATAATGGGGTCCAAGCATCTAATGCAATTTGAAACCGGAGGCGTACCGACTTGGAGAATGAGGCCTTCTCTGATTAAGGCCTAAACATAATAATTAAATATTCCCAAAAGGTTAACGACCAAGTAGAGCTGGAAATGGCTGAAATGTTTGCCGTTAACAGCTAGTGGTTTCACTGTGGTTGTTTGTTTCCCAACCAAACTTCTGCCTCAAGTACTAAATAAAAGGAAAAGTTGCTTACAGTCAGGTCTTCATAAAACATACAAAAGATTATAGGTGTAATGGTCTTAATTACATTTGGGGAACAACTGCATCCATCACCGGGATGATAATTAGTTTTGAAATATTTGGTTTAAATTTGATTAACTACATTAATGCCTCCATGCCAGCTGGAAATGCAATAGCTGGGCAGTAAATGTTCCAAAGCTACACAACACAGATACAATCTGATCCTCTGGCACCATCTGCTATCCATCAGATCATAGTGTCACAGCCACATCTCCTCACCGTGTAACCAAAACAATCCCTATTTTCTTCAGGCAGATTTTATATTCTTGTTCAGCACCTTGGTTCAGCCAGCTTTAATCTGGATCTTTGGTTATAATTTACTAAGCTTCATTACCGCCCTCGGCAAGAAAACATTTGCACAACAACACGATAAAATGAGTTTCACTGTGAAATATTTTCGAAGACATTGCTGCGACTGATTTTGTTTTGTTTTCTTGTGTGTTTTTTGGTCATTTGGTCATCTTTATAACCAGCATTTTGTCAGTGAACCAATAAAAACGCTACAAATCTGTTTTGGTGACTGTCCATTTGATGCAAAACACACACATACACCATGTACAGGATGTCATAATAAGCCTAGAAAAAAAATAACTTAGATTCTTGCGATTTCTACATCCGGGACCCATGGATCTGGAAAAGCTGTGAAATAAAAGAAAAACATTAAGAGCATTAGGAACTGCAGATTCACAGCAATCTTATCTATAAACATCTTACATATTCTAACTAAAGCTATGGTTTGGCTGTGATGATAGTGATGATGTGATGGAAATGGTGACAAATGAGAGCAAAAATGACATCAATGACATGCATAATGGCTGAGAAAATTAAGAAAAATATACACAGCCATGTCTTAAAATGTGCGTGTCCCTTTGACATTTGTTTGGTTTGGTGTGTTTAAATGTATGTGTCCATCATGTGGTGGGTGTTAACTGTGTGTTTATCTACATTGAGTGTATATACAGTATGTACACAGACTTGGAAGGACATCTAACACTACTGCTGCACTAAAAGGTCAAGGACATTCCATGTCACAGCATTGGTAATTAGAGCCTGTAGAGATGTAGCGCTCAATCAATATCTGTAAGGCCGCGTCGGGTCGCTGTTGGACCAGAGCATGTGCATGTATACACACACACACACACACATATATATATAAGCTTGTGCAGGTCATGATAACAAAAAGCACAGGAAAGTGACATCATTTATCTTATTAGCAGAATTCACTAAACATGCCACATATTTTGCCATATGGGATTTTACATCACCAAGGCTTTTAAAAAAAAAAAAAAAAAAAAAAAAATCAAAAATAGACCTTTTATGAATTGTATTTAATGGCTTCGAAGCGTTTTGCATCCTACACCCTCACAGTTTGAAGAGAAATCCTTTGAGCGTCCAACAGCTGAAAAACCGTGAATCAACTCCAAAGACTTATAACTTAAATTTCTTTGCTGCAACTACTTCTCGTTATCGATTAATCTGTCGATTATTTTCTCGATAAATCGATTAGTCTGTAAAATGCCAGGAAATGGTTAAAAATGTTGATAATAGTTTCCCAAAGCCCAAGGTGACATCCTCACAGTAGTAGTGTGGCTGATGTTGTCAAGCTTAAAAACAGTTTCCTGTGTCATTGGACCATAAAGCGGCTAGTAAAAGAGACAAAGAGCTTTACTATCATGTAGTAATTTAACATGTTGCTGCTGATTGCAAAGATACAGATGTGTGTTTGGTTGCTGGAGAATTAGGGGTTAAGGCGACGGTTTGTTGAAATCTGGCCGGGGACCTTTGTTGTCTTTGTTGTCCAGCTTTCTCCAGATGGAGCGCTCACTCGCTGCTGTTTGCATTTGCATCTTTTAATCATCATCGTTTATATTAAGTACTGCGTCTACCGAAACAGAGGAACAGCTCAGAGGTCGTACTCAATGCAGTGCCATGAAACACCCTGAATCCTCGTAGACATCACACATATACACGTACACACGCTAAAAATCTACCAGGTCTACCCACTAGCACATCTATCGCACTCTGGCACAGTTCCTCACCCATTCCCGCCTCTCTTTGGAACAAAGAAACATGACTCCCTCATTCTCTAAGCCACTCATTCGGTGCGGTATCTCTCCCTCCCTCCTCCTCCTCCTCCTCCTCCTTCGCTGCTTCCTCCTCCTGCATCTCCGCCGGCTTCATTCAGCATGAAGGACGGAGGGGAAAACACAAAAGAAAAACAAAAAAAAAAAAAAAACAAAAAGACAGAAAACGACAAAAAAAATGAACACGCTGATGAGTGTCAGTGAGCGGAGATAGAGAAGCTGAGAGGTAAATACAAGGACAGATATATATTAATATATCCAAAGTGAAAGAGCGAGAAAACAGTCGGATACAGTGATAGATAGACATGAAGACAAAGTGAGAGATCGATAACAGCAGGAGAGAGAGGCAGAGGTGTGAGAATGATGGAGTGAATGTGTTTGTGAATGACATTTGGAGGCGATTGACATTTGGAGCGTTCAGTGGAGAGCTCAGGATCAAAGCACACACGCATACGCTTCCAATGAGAGGAAACACACCCCCCCCCCCCACCTTCTCTCACACACGCCACGACCAAACAGAAATACACACATACAAAACGAGGAAAGGACCCCACATGGACACACAGCCTAGCAGCTTGATCCTGTTGAGACTCTTTGTGTGTGTGTGAGAAAAAAGTTTCACCTTAGTTTTGTGGCTCTGCTCCGTACCCAGTCCAGATCCTGGTGTGTGAAGCTCCTTGGAGACGACACACAGAAACTCGGCCTGGTCCTCCGTACCGTAGCTGTACGACGAGCCGATGTTCACCATCTAGAAAAAGGAGAGAGACACAGATGCGGAAAGATATACAGAGGAGAGGGGGACAGAGGCAGAGAGACAGAGTGAGTGTCAGGAAGAATTAGAGATTACAGCAGAGAAAAGAAAGACAACAGGAAAGTGACAGAGAAAGCTGAGATCCCATACTAAAGCAGAGCAGGAAAGACTCTTGTGCTCATGCATGGTGGAGGGGGGGGGCCGGGGGCAAGGAGCGGACAGCCTGCCGTTACACATACAGCAGTGGACTCAACAAGAAGCGTCTTTTTACTTGTGGGAAACAGCAAAATAATTGCGGGTCAGCTTCTGCAGGAATTGTGTGCAAAGCATAGCTGTGTAGCATGCATTGGAGCTTAGTGCCAAAGCAGAGGACAAGGAGGGGATCTCTAGGCTGACCTATCTGACACCACGAGGCTCTGAGACGTCACTAGTGGAGAGGGCGTCAAATGAATTAAAGCCTCTCAACCTAGGAGGCTTGGCCTTCACCGTAAACGATAACGTTAACTCTGACAGACTTTCTCTCTCTATTACTGACATTACGTCTCGACCGTGTGTTCGCACTGTGAGCAACGCAGTTAGTGGGTCGTTCTTTTCTAACAGACTGCTGATGGTGTGAGAGTAAATACTGGTCTGCACCTACAGAGTTTTGAAAATTTGTGCCCCTCGGTTAGGCACTTATCATTAATCTGCCGACTATTTTCTCAATCAATCAATTAATTTTGGTCTATAATTGCTTGTTTTGTCCGTCCAGCAGTCCAAACCCAAAGGTTTCAGTGCAGACAAATAAAAAGCCAGCAAATATTCACATCTGAGAAGCTCAAATCAGTGAATTTTTGCATAAACAAAAATAAACTTGAACAACTTATAATCAAAATAGTGGCCTGTTAATTTTCTAACCGCTGATTTATCGATTAATTGACTCATCGTTTCCACTCCAGTACGGTTTGGTCTAACATCTGTAACAAAGACAGTTTAAATATAATAAGAAAACATAAAGAAATTAGAAAGGCAAACTTAAAGGCCACATTCATGTTTCTAAAATAAATGCATGTAGCAGTATGAGTTACTCGCTGGTAAAGATAGCGGTGTAAGGACATGCATGTGTCCACAACAGATGCATAAAACTGACTAATTAGTTGTTCATGTATCAGTTGTGCTGCTCACAATGTGAACACTTGATTTGTATCATTACAGCCGTCCTGTGATCTATAGGAGACTTAATCAACATGTCTGAGTTTTATCTGTTTACAGAAAGTCTCTACAATATATTTTTATATTGTAGAGATTTTTATATTCGAACCCTTTTAAGAGGCTGAAGGTAAAAGACACTGAAAATTATGGGGTACTATGCCTGCAGTGGACGATGTCTTTATGTATTTAGAAGAGGAATGTAGGACTTACTGGGACTATCTGTGAAAATAAAGTGGTACTTAAGGGCCAATAAATCGAGATCTAGACTATCTAGACTGAGAGTCCTAAACTCATTTTGGGAGTGCAGAAGGAAGGGCTCAGGTTAGGGCCAAGGGGTCAGGCCAAGGGTCAAGATTGAAGGGTCAGCAGCAGCGTGAGTCCAACCCACAGTCCAGAGCAGTCCGGTGCGGGGCTTTCTGCAGGTGCGCACGCTGACCTGCTCAAACTTCCAGCCGTCCGACATTGTGGAGACCATCTGGGTCAGCTCCTCTTCCTGGCACTGCAACACTCGGTAGACGTGCTTGGGGGGCACCTGCTGGTGAAAGAGAGCGAGAAGGTGTTGAGGAGAAACAATCGACTTAGAATAAGAATTACATAATATTCAAAAGAAAAAAACAATTTAAAAGAGAAAAATACATTATAGTGGTGGGCTGTCTACAAAACCAGCATTTCTATTTTCAGATTATTGCACCATATTCAACACCAGGCAAATGATAGCTTACATACAGTAAAGTACAGTAGAACACAGGGAAAGTGGGTGTGTGTTTGTGAGAGCAGTGGGATTATATAAGAGTGAGTGCAACCATCCTGAGAAAGAAAAGAACAGAGAGAGAAGCCTGATGCACAGCAGCGCTCTCTTTACAGAAGCACAGAAGGGTGAAATCAGAAAGAAGAAATGACTGCAAGGCATTGCACTACATAATGGTGTATTGTATGTGTGTATGATGGTGTGTCTGTGTGTTGCGAGTGCAGATAGTAAGTATTGCAATATTTAGTACAGTACGTATTAGAAAGGCTAGATGCAAAATAAATGCAATATGGTTCAAGAATATTAATATAACTGTTCTGTTATCTTTATTTTTACCATAATTTAAACATTATATTCTCTTCAATAAAGGCTGCAGTGACTGAGATGATCTGTGCATGATTGTTAAAGCCATTAGAGCAGAGTGAAGCAGCAAACTCCTGTATGGTAAAAACACTTTCTGTTTATATACAGATATATTCTGTGTATACCTGCGTGGCCTTGGAGTCCCTCTCCACGATCCTCTCCTTGATCAGTTTGATCAGCGGGGTGATGTTGTAGAACTCGGCCTCCTCCAGGACACCTTGTAACAAAAGAAACACGCTCAGCTGCTGTGTGCATGCTGTAGCGCTGACTCACACACTGTCAGATGAACTCAAGTACCCGTTCATCGAAACTACCCATCATGTTACAAATGTGTTCATTTAAAAAGATTTTAAATGGGATACCATTCAAATATCAATGATATGTGGAAATGTGTGAAATGTTTTGGTTAGGGTCGGTTTGGTTAAGTTTGCATTCATACTACCACCACTTTGAGTGGCAGGAGCTGGATGTTTCAACCATTTTAGCTATTTTAACCATTTATCCATTACTTTAACCTAACAATTTCAACTGTTTATCCAGTACTTTTAGCTACTATTTATTAACTTTTATTAACAACCATTTATCATTAAGCTAACAATTTCAACTGTTTGCCAACAGGTAGTTCAATCATTTATTCATTGGCTACTATTTATCCACCATTTTTAGCTAACAATTTCAACTGTTAATCCAGTACGTTTAGCTATTTCCACCATTTATCCATTACTTTTAGCTAACCTTTAGGTAACTTTTTCTTTCATTTATCCATTAAGCTAACAATTTTAACTGTCTCCATTACTATTATTTTAATCATTTATTCACCAGCTATGTGTTTCAACCATTTACACATTACTGTTAGCTATCAATTTCAACTGCTAATCCATTAATTAGTTTTAGCTAACAGTTTCTCTTTGTTTATCTGTTTGCTTGCTAACTATTTTTTCTCGTAATTTTCTCTCACAATTTTGGACATGTTTAGGTGTTATAGGTGAGTCAATATGTGGATGTATTTTTTTTAATCAATTTGTAATTTCTATTGCATCAAATTACTTGAGCTACTACATTTTCCTTGTAATTGCAGTAGCAGAAATACAACTGGTCAGGAATCACTGCTGTAGCGTACAACACTATTTACAAATCATATTTACTTAACTAGAAAATATGGTGGTAAGAAGTTACATGAGGCAGTATGGAGGGACATACTAGTATTTTCAAGGATTTTGATTATTTACACCTGCCCAAGAAATGAAACAAACTCATGCACCCAGGACCCATCATATGCATTATGAGACCTTCTTCAGCTAGCTCCTTGTTGTAGACCAGTTTTCCGTGCCGCAAGTAGTTGAGGATGGGACCGAAGTAGGTCGGGTCTCTGTCAATCACATACGCTCCCGTCTCATCCTGTTACAGAGGAGGAACACACAGAAAGCACACTGTCCATTAACACCTTTCTCACATCATGAACTGTTTTCACACTACGACACCGAGTCACTTTGAGAGGCCCTTTCCTTGTGTTGTCACTAATGAACCATGGAGGGTTTTTGTTGAACTTAACTAGTGCTGCTCAATGCAATCTTAGTTATTCTATATAAGCAAGATAACTTTTTTGTGGTCCTCCATGTACAGTATTTCTCAAACTTGAATTATGCTACCACTTTTCCTTACAACTAACCTTTTCTGTAATATATGAAGTATTTTTAGATACTCACTAGCTGGAGAATAACATCCTGGCTGGCTATTTTCATCTTGGCAGAGGACTTTGTCTCCAAAATATAAGTCTCCTGTACAGTGGAGGTTCTGTTGATGTTATAAGGATGTGATGCTTTTTAGTTCTTGAAAAAATTATTCAATGTTTTGCAATATTTTTTTGTGTACAAAAGGTACAACAACTCCCAGTAGTCAGATAGAAAAGATTATGAATAGTTCTGTGTTTCCCCTCCGTTTCCATTAAACCCCGTTGCTTCCTGCTGCAAATACAACACTGCTATTTGCTTTCCCCTTGAGAGCTTCCTGCCACAACAACAGTCTTTTGCAGCTGGACACAGAAGTTCTGGTTACTGTCACTCCAGAGTAGTTGTTGGTGACTTTATCATCACACGTGTCCTTCTTCTCTCCCACTTCCAGACTACTTCTGCTAAGCCTGCCTGGCTGTTAGCGTTACATCATGACTACGTACTGCCCCTCCAGCATACACACACACACACACACACACACACACACACACACACACACACACACACACCATCCCCCTGCTCTTCCTTGTGACGATCGCTTGAAGCAGAGCCCCCTTTTAGAGCTGAATTTACAAAAGAGCTAGTGCTGGAGAAATCCATACAGGCCTTTAGGAGATTCAAGCAGAGGGATACAGAAGAGAAAAGAGCAGGAATTGTTGGGAAAATGAAAGAGGATGTTAACAACTTCAGTCACATCTGCTGATTATGTGTCATTAAAACAGTTTGTTGGGTTACCTCTGTAGAGAGAGAAGCAAACTGGACAGGCAGACAGTGTGTTATATCATATAGACGGACACAGACAAAACTTGCATGTATTTTGGTTCTGAACTCTGAGATCCATAAACTAGTACGTCCCAGAATTCACAAACCACTTTCACTGCTTCACACAAACTACATGTTTAAAAATAAAAACAGACCTTAAAAATACTGGTACACCAAAGGTGGACCTCTTATGGTATTAGAGAAAAATTACATGTTTTTTTTGGGCAAAGTCTTTCACACAATTATTACCTACTGACACACGGGGCCACCAAAGTGTTTGCTTAACCAACCACCAACATTTGGCTGGTGGCATGTACATTAATATTTCAGTTAAAGAGCAAGAAAATGTTCAGCTTGATAAAAGGAACCTGCTCGATTCACATGACTGATTCTTTTTATGGCTGTTTGCTGAAGCAACAACGGACAACCTTAGCCTCCAGCAGCATCTTGTATAAATGCATGTTACTGCTTTTATTACCAGGTCCTCTCACCAGCTCCACTCACCGTAACTGTAACTATCAGGACTTTCTTATGGCTTGATTATAATCCCAACCTCAACGACTAAATCCGCACAAAACATTTCTAATAAAAAAATCTGACATTCCTGGGTTCAGTTTGGTGGTGTATTTTGACTGCTGTAGATAGACCTGTTTAGGATTTTCTGCTTTCACATATCTGAGGGGCTTAACTGGACTGTCAGGTTGTTTATGCACATCCCAGTTTGTTCATTTCGAACTGCAGCTCCCCTCAATTTGAGAGTTCCAGATTTATTGTCCGACTGAACTGTAAACAAAAGAGCTGGCTTACAGTCAGTTTACAGTTTGCTATCAGGCCAGTCTCTAACTCCTCCTAACTTCCTGTATGGAGGTAGAGGCTTTTAGGTCAATCTGAGGCCCAAACCTGTGGAAGTAGTTTTTTCAACCCTGAGCCCTTAGGAATGTGTTTGCTAGGAGAAGCCTGATGCCTGTGCTTCGAGCAGCCTGAGCCAATATCATCACTGTCTCTTTTTTTCTCCTCACACTTCTTTTGTGTAAATGTGACAGCTGCACCAATGGGGCTCTGAGGTGTTACCGGGGTATCAAGGACGTCTTCCCTCTTAATGCTCTTGCAGAACCACCAACCCCAAAGTCCTGCCTTCATTTCTATCTTTTGGAGCTGGAGCCAGTTGCACCAGCTCTTTGTATGTTTAAAGGGGGCCATATTATACCCATTTTCTACTAGTTAACACAGTTCCCTGGGGTCTTAATGAAATGTATCTGACATGCTTTGGTCAAAATACCACAAGGATCAAGCACCACAGCAGCCTCCTCATCCTGTCTAAAACAGCCCTGTTCAGAATTGCCGGTTTGAGTGCCTGTCCCGCCCACCTCACCCCCTATTCCGTTGGTGTGCCAGCTACCATGGCAACTGTTGAGCATGAACCCTGCAGAAACATGGCTGTCGGAGAAAACATAGTGATGAAGCAAAAACACCAAACGCCTCACGTCACTCACGCAACTAACTGCGAGATCATTTGTGTTTATTCGCCCCAAAAAGGCGGCGACTAGTCCCCAACCAGCGCGGTGATGTTACTGAAGCTCAGCCGGAATGAACCCAAAATAAACTTAGATTTTGCTTTGATTTAATTGCAATAAACGGATCAAATGGATGCTGGAAAAATTTGTAAAAAGTCTGACTTCATGCTTTGTCAGGTCTGTCCGCAAGACGACAAGCAAGCAACTTTTAAAATGCTTGTTTTCTGAATGGAGTTCAGATCGATCAGAGCTATGCTAACATTGTAGCTGACTTTAAATTATTTTTCACAAAAATGAAACTAAACTACCTCAAATAACTACAATATATGCTCATAACATCAGCTAGGTTAGCATAATCAGATATTTCCCACTCTAACTCCACTCTAACTCCGTCTCTGTGTCATGGATGTATAAAGAGCCACAGGTCTGTGTGTCTGCTTGACCGAGGGCGGTGCTGAGCTACACACACGCAGAGCAGAGAGGCCACAGCGGACAGGATGAAGCTCTGCATTCACACAAAATGCAGCAATGTGGCGCCTTCCCACAGGGTTGTGCGCAGGTGTGGGCATGTTTGTGCTTGCGAAACAATCAGAAAAAAACATTTTATTTATCTGATTCACGGCTTTGTTCTCACCAGCAACGCTCGCTCTCGTCATTCACTCTCTAGCTCGCCAGACCACCACTGCTCTCTCTATGACAAATCCTGCACAGTATACCTTTAATAAGAACTTAGGAAGAGTTTTACACACAAACTTTGTAATGGATTTACGAATAGTTAGTGCAACATAATCCTAAAAAAAAAAGAGCAGGCTCTGAGAAAAATCCTTCTGCTAACAGTGAGAAGAAATTTGTGAATGATTGACGGTGTGTTGTCAGCCCAATTTTTAATGGAAAGAATCTCTTTCATGTCTATGGGTCCAGCCAATCTTTGCTGGCATAGCGTGACAGGAGCTCCTGATGGGTTCAGTCACGCAGAAGGCGAACCCGATGTGAGACATGAAGCGAATGCAATGAATGAGAACACCTAGATACAAGCAATGTATGACGTCACTACCGCAAGATGAATTAAGAGGAGAAAGAGACAAACGGGAGACAGACCTGGAGAGATCGACAGAGGAGAAAAAGAGCAGGGTTGGGAGAAACAGTGCGATAAATAACTTTCTATTAGAAATGAAATGCAGATGTACAAAGACGCGAAGAGTGATTCTGCCATCGAGACGGAAGATGAAGACACATGAGGTTTCTGTGGGTGATGGAGAGAGACAGGATGGAGGGAAGGGATATGAAGACTATGAGACAGCAGGTATAGACACAGCACTGTGTATGTCTGCACTGAAAATCACAGTGATTAGAGTGTGTAGGAGCTGTGACTGCAGCACACAGTATAAACGGATTCACCCGGATACACACACACACACCATCCTAAATGAGCGGAGCTGCAGTAGAGGACAAACTGACGCCTCATCAACGTGACTTGACTTGACAGTGTGGGCTTGACAACACCGGAGAAAAGCTTCCTGAATGTGTCAGAGCCATAATTTCTCTCTCTCACAAATACACAAACACACACACAATTAGTAGTTATTCATTGCGACAGGCATTGCAGCTGCAGAAACCTGACTTTGGTCGACTTGCTCAATCACTGATTGTATATTTTTTTTACATTCTCCATCGAATGCAGCCTGTAAGCTTTTTCACGCCGCCATCTTCTCTCGATCTCGTCTCCTGCTGCCTCTCTGTGCTACAGATTCAGTACCGCAGCAAAATATTAAACTCCAGTATGCTAAGAAACTCCAAACTGCAAGAGCAACATGTTTGGGAATCTTTATAATATGTCATGGAAATAAAAAATATAGCAAAAACGCAGCATTTACTCTTTTTCTCAGGAATTCCCCTTAGATTTCCCCACAGGTTTCTTTGGCTTCACCAAAAGAAATTCCATACAGAATGACTGTATCATGTACATATTCTACATCTGCTTGTCGCAACAGTTCAACCATGAAGCCATGGTGTATGTGACTCTTACCATTAACCCAAAATAAAAATTCTATATGTCCAATGCAATGCTCAGTTGCACAAACTGAGTCTGTAAAGATGTTCCCACTTGTGGTTAGTACATATGTCATTTTCCTAGATTCAATGCATAGCTGGAGTGTGCTCACAAGATCATCTTTTTCAGCTACTGAGAGGACGGGAACACTAGTTGGTGAGTTAATGGTTTACAGAACATTTGCTCAGGGAAATAGGATGTGACTCCGCAACATCTCCCTGTAGAGGTGAGTACATCCCACAGGCTATCATCACCAATAGCCAAACAAAAGCCCCGTTCACCTCTAACACACACACACACGCGCGCGCGCGCACACACGCACGCACGCACGCACGCCCGCCTGCATTCTGCTGTTTGCTTGAGCATGTGTCAACACTGTGGCTAAACTAACATTGCAAAAAATTTTTTTTTTGGATTATCTGTAGTATTTTGTGAACATTACTGATATGTGTGCTGTTTTTGACTTAACATAATTTATCACTCAAAAAGGTAGATTTAAGAGAAACTAGGGGAGTTTTTTGGTTGATTTAACATGACACCTAAACATCAATCGCATTCAATCAATACACATCGATCAAGCCAGGCTCATAGTCTCTCTAATCTCAAACACGCACACACTACAAGGTTTGAAAAGAATGGCGCATCACAAACTGCAAGATATTGTTAAGATTATTGTACTAGAGGGAGCGACGCACCACTCCCGTGATCTCCCGTGATCTCACGTAAATCTCACGTGATCTCTTGGGGAAGCAGATGTAAACAAAATGCTTTGCATCTAGAAAAAACAAAAGCAGAAGGCTAAATGAGTCTGGATGAAAAAATGTTTGGGGAGACGCAGTCAACACAGGTTGTTCTTCAGCGAGAACTGGAGGTGAGATTTTAACTGTCAGTTTTAATATCTGTCAACAGTAGTATGCTAGCTAACGTTAGCCTCAAGGGCTAGAATGTTTACTGTTGCTCGGCAACACTGTCTCCTTGTAGACTTGTCTCTCTCATTGGCTATTGTGGTCCTGCTCAGAAAGTAGTAACGTAATCATCCAGATCTTAAATCCTAAATATCAAACATGTTCGAAATTATCGGGCAGCCCCGATGAGTCTGCAAGCAGTTCTGGAGGTTTAAGATTGGATCTGTAAACCTCTCACATTACCGGATAATCTGGGCCGAACATTGGTACTGAACAAGGTCCCAGACCAGATTTCTCCTCTGGTTGTCAGGAGGGGTGAAATGGGGATAATTCAGCCCAAAACTCATGTAGTCTGAGCCTAGCTTTACTGTAAAGATCTGGGATGGCCACCTCCCAAAGGGGGCAGGAGCTGTGGGAAAACTCTCAATGTGATTGCAATCAGCCTACTCTATTATCCCCGACATCACAGATGCTCTGGCTGAACTACTGACTTCTCAGCGTTTGTGACATTTTTTTTATGTAGGAGGCATCGCAGCAGCTCCACACTGATAAACACATTTCATTTCATGTGGTTCTGCTCCTTGCTGAGTGAATAAACAGCTTTGCGGATGTGAAAAAGTCCCTAAGCCCAAAGCCCTACTGAAAAAAAAAGTCTTGTAAGTGTAATTCTCCAATACCTCTCTTGATAGGTTTAATCTCTCATGAAAATCTTTTTTTTTCCCCCAAAAAAGGCAACCACCATCTGCAACCTATATTACTTCAATCTAGTAGCTGTATTGATACTGTGATATTGTGTGATACTGAAACTGTGGTGATGAACAACGGCATTTTCATGTTTTTGCTAAGCAAGGTCTATTTGTGTAGCCCAAACCGTCTAATTTGTGTATCTTGATGGTAACAAAGAGACAAGTTCACACAACTCTACTATTTATTCAAACGAGAACTTTGGCTCTAGCAGTTTTTTTTTCATGATCCCTGGTCGCTGCCAATCCCTCATATTATGCCTCATAGCACAGATAAGGTAGTAATGCGAGTCCAGGCATGTGGTGGAATCCATGCTGACACTGTGAGACAGAGAGTCTAACAGAATTTTAAAATGAAAGACAGCAGAAAATGTGTCTAGTTAATAATCTAGAGTCACAGCATTGGGTCATTCAAAACTCATCTGCATGATCCCTGTGATATTTAATATGCGTAATTCATAATCTGTGGTAATATGATTATGTGGTTATCATCTGCGACCGGCCGCCATGTTACACCTGTTTAGCCAACATCATCTTGGTGTCAAAACTTCTTAGCTTCATAATGTAATTGGCTTGGGACGGCTTGGGTCAGGTCAGCTTGGGTCGTATTAACGGCAGAGAGCCCTAAGTTTGGTTCGGTGAGGGGGCAGGGCGGCCGTAAGTGCCGTAATCTCATTAAAACAGCCAGACAGTGTGTGTGTGTGTGTGTGGGGGGGGGTTTAAAAACAGCCAAGAACCCCTGAGAAGAGACGCTAGCGCCAGCGGATTAGAGAGGGACTCCAGCACGGATAAAATCAGCTTCTCTCCTGAGTGAGACAAGAAAACACACAGGCTGGACTGCTCCTCTGTGTGATTCAGCTTCAGGTTGCTTTTGTGTACTAAACAACATGAGCAAAGGCTGGTTTCAGCCTGGTGTCTGCTGGGTTACACAGTGTGCTGGCACAATGTGCCCCTTCTCAGACACTTTGATAAGCACTTCAGACTTTCCCAGACCTCATTTCAGGATTTTGCAGGATGTTCAATTTATTGTTTCCCTAATGGCACTAGGAACATTGCGACAGGAACATTTCCTCAGGAAATTGTTAAGCGGAGGTGGTCCTGACGCATGCAGGTCTTGTGATCCATTTAGTTGATGACGACGCGCCAAACAAAAGCCACAATAGCTCGTTTTCACTGAAGATTAATGTTTTCTTTCATAAAAGTTTAAAAACGTCAGGCGAGGTGGCCCACCTCTGCTATAAAACAGAAAAAAAACTGTAGCAACATCATCTGTAGACCTCGGGAACATGACATCACGCCACCCTGATCTGCCGTACGATTGTTGATTTATCAGGCAGCTTGTATTGGTCCGTAATATTAAAGTCCCGCTCCACTCAAAAATATGTTGTGATGCCATGTTGATGTTTGATCTCCACAGTGCAGTTTGACATCCATCTGCTGTACTCACTTTATATCTGAATTTAAGAAGTGTAAATACAAGCATCATGTCTGGAGGGGATCTTTCACTTATACGCCATGTATACACACTTGCCTTTCGGAAAAATTTAAAGACACTGATTCTTCTCCCCTCCACCCCCCCGGTTGCACCCAGTCTGTTGTATCATTCATGCTTGTGTGCACCCACAGCTGTTAAGCTCAGTGGGTATGACTGATTCAGTCTGTATTCATCACGAGGCTTTTGAGGGTAAACCTGCTGAATGAAAACAATTACTTCAAACTTCTTCTCACTGATGTCACATTTCCACAATAACTGTTCATGTGACTTAGAATAATTTGCAACATACAGATTATCTAACCAAACAACGCTTTCCATTTGGGCTACTGGATTGCAGCTCTGCATATATCTGACATATTTTGCTCAGTCAAATCCGTAGTGTTCCTGGCGACCAACGTTTTGGTTGCGACTTTCTGCAATCGTGCAATCTGCAACCTCACCGCTAGATGCCACTAAATCTTACACGCTGGTCCTTTAACTAATCATTCATAACGTCTTGGCAAGTTAATTTTCCGGCTAAGCTAGCATAGCTAACGCCTGTAGTCGCCATGAGATGGTCGACATGTGGTACTGCAGGGAGAGTGTGTGTGTGTGTGTTCTATGCAGAGATGTGTGAGCTACACCTGTTACATTGTACTGCTGTGAGATATTAGTGTTGATCTGAAGTTAAAGGGACATTTCTGTGGTGTTTACTCTGAATGAAAAACCTGAGAAAAACCTTAGAATGTGTAATCATAATTCATGATTGATGTAAAAAAAAGAGGAGAAACGTAAAAGAAGATACTCTACAGTTACAACTACTGAGTTCATTTAGTTGCTATTATGTTATAGTGGCATACTGAGAGTTTAATGATGTGTTGATTTACTGTGGCCACAGATGATGGAGACTTGACCTAAAATAATATCTTAGGCTCAGTTTTTGAGACTCCCCGAAGACACCGTGCCTGGGTCCTTGACGAAGGAGATGGCGAGCCACCATCTGCACTTCATCTACACGGAGGAAGACACCTTTCCTTCATCCCCTTATGTGGTGACACTGGTGTGGTAGGACTGTGTTATAAGCCCTGCAATCCCTATTGCTTTTCTTACCAGGTGCACCCAGAACTCTAAACTGACCTCAGAGCTAAGAACAGATCCAAAACTGACTGAATCTGAACTAAACACTGAACAGACTGACTACAACTAACATACCAAAGAACTGAACGTTGTTACACCATAAGAGACACTGCTTTAGAGGAACTTTAAGCAAACAAGATTTTGCATAGGGCCCCCCAAAAAAGCTAGAAACAGCCCTGACTGCATAAATACTAAATCCTGCCTCAGATAGCTGTGTGTGAGACGCCTGACAAAAAGCGGCTTTGGTGCTCCTCGCCTGTCTTGCTCATAATTCACAACTCACAGAGGATTCAGCGCCTTGCCTACAGCTCAGTTCCCATTTTTAGGATGACAGCAGTGTGATCAAACCGGAAAAACAAAAATTAAGTCTCTCCTTGTCTCTCTCTACTCAATTTAAGAGTTTGTGATAGAGAGCGCAGACGAGAAAAGGACAAACGTGCGTTAGGCGTTCAGAGTGAGTCAGCTGCTGAGAGTGAGAATGAGGAGGGGACAGGATGATGATGATGACGGGGATGGAAATAGCAGGGATGAAGAGAGGAAAGAGATGTAGGTGCGTGTGTTTGTATGCGTGTGAGACAGAGGGAGGTTCAGTGTGTGACTGTGTGTCTTCAGGCGGAGCAGAGGGAGCTCCTGTCAGGTCGCGGGTGAAGGTCACATGGGAATATTCTTTCCACAGTGCCTGCCGGTGCAGCAGGGGAACAGTCACCGCTGCTGTCGAGCAGAAAAACCTCCTAACTCCAGTTTTGTTTTGTCACTTCAGCTGAATGAATATCTGCTCCTCTGCAAGGTCACCTGACTCTGTTTAAAACCCTCCACTGGATAACATCCAGGGGACACGATGGTGAAGTTAAACACAGTTTATACTGTGGTTTAGTATCTCTGGGTGTGTTACACTGTTATGGACAATGTTACATATAAATGAGCAGGACAGTTTTATAGCATTAAAAGGATTTTTATATGATTTCTGCCAAAATGTGATGAAGTACCTACATTTACTGGCATTTAATTTAAAACAGACATTCTTATTTGGTTATTTTATCCATAAACAATTCCTCAACTGATTGTTGCAACGATTAGTCGATTGACAGAAAATTAACTATTTTGATGATTAATTGGTTTCTCTTGTTTCTCAAATCTGTAGATTTTCTGGTTTCTTTATTCTTCTCTGACAGTAAACTGAATATCTTTTGGGTTGTGGACAGTCATTCAGGACAAAAGAAGACATCTAAGGACGTCACCTTGGGCTTTGGGAAACAGTGACTGACATTTTTCTCTATTTTTCTGACATTTTATAGACGAAACAACTAATTGATTAATCAAGAAAATAATCAACAGACTAATCAATAATGAAAATAATCGTTAGCTGCAGCGCCGCAACGACTTTCAAATAACCTTACTAGGGCTGCAACTAAAGATTATTTTCATTATCGATTAACCTACCAGTTAATTTTGCGATTAATCCTTCAATTGTTTGGTCTATAAATAATCAGGAAATAGTGAAAAACGGCCATCACAAGTTCCCAGAGCTCATGATGATGTCCTCAGATGTCTTGTGTAGTCTGACCATTAGTCAAAAATTCAGTTTCCTGTCTTAGAAGAGTAAGAAAACCAGACAATATTCACATCTGAGAAGCTGAAACAAGTGAATTTTTGCAATTGCTGAAAAAACTATTTAAACGATTGTTTGAATTTTAAAAACTGCTGCAGATTAACTTTCTGTGGATTGATTAATTGAATAATTGTTGCAGCTCTAACCTTTATTATATTGTGTGTCCTGGTTTAACACGCTGACCATGTAATTAGAACATCAGGGGCCTTTATTGAATGTAAAACACATATGTATCAATACAGCGGTATAAAATTGCGTGTGCTGTGATTGTCCCTTCCTAAGGCGGATTTTCTTAGTGACATTTCAAAGATGAGAGGTTTTCACCCAACAGCAACCAAATGTCAACAGACAGTGGACTCCAGGCTGCGAGGAAGACGTACTCCACTCTCTCTGTCACACACATACATATCAAAGGCTGCAGCATAATAGAAATCTGCATCATTTATGAGCCTTGCCAGCCTTTACAGCGTGTTCAGTCTACATGTGACCGGGAGACACATAATACATCTCTCTCGCTCTCTCCCCTCATAAGATGCCAGCTGCACCGCTACTGACTGTGCAGCTCCCCGCAGAAGAGGAGGCACGTGTTCATCCATCTGACCCGAGCTACATTCACACCGCAAAATAATGAAGTGACACACACACACACACACACACACACAAGACAAAGAGCGAGTGGGAGTGCTTCATGCTGCACATGCTGCATATCAGCTGGTCATTAGGCAGCTCCACGCCCGCTCTGAAGCTGCAGGCATGCATTTCCGGGGCAGAGCAGAGTTGTAGTAATAGCTTTTGGTGATGGCACACAGATGACAAAAGATTAATATTGTTGGTGCCTTTAAGCCTACAGTGATACATTAGGAGATATCTTTGGAGAAATTATTAATTTTCTATCATTACTTCATGCCAAGACCTGCACACATATTATAATCCTTTTAGTCATGTTAGGGCAAATCCACCCTTCATACCACAGCAATGCCTTTGAAAATAAATGGTGTTGAGGTCATTTAGACATATCAAACTACAGTCTGACCACTTGTGAGGGTATAAAAAAAACACAACAATGTTCCTGGTCACTGTAAACTGACTACTGAGAGACACAGAAAAACTATGGCTCACTACAGGAATGTCATAAAATGTTTGTCTTTGTCGCAGTGTAAAACTGACAGAAGGTTTGATTTCACACGCCCTGCAGGTTCGGCCAGTACCAGCCTCCTCCTCCTCCTCCTCCTACCATGACTGTACTTACTAATGAATATTACATGCAGACTAATGTACTAACAGATGTCGTAACTGAGCTGCCTAGAGGAAAAGCAAAGCATCAGCTAAGTCAGTGGTTCCCAACCTGGGGGTTGGGACCCCCACAAAGTGTTGCTGGATTAATCAAAGGGGCCCCGAGATGATAGGACAGAACAGAAACTTTCTTCTAATTTTTGCTTTCTTTCTTGTGGATCACTGTATTTTTAAAAGTTATTCAAATAAAACAAAATAAATCCTCTTTCTAGAGCTGCAAGTTTAGTCGATTAATCGATTAGTCCGATCAACAGAAGATTAATCAGCAACTATTTTGATGATTGAATAATTGTTTTAGTCATTTTTTTAAGCAAAAATGAAAAAATAAGCTGGTTTCAGCTTCTCAGATGTGATTTATTGCTTTTCTGTGTCGAACATGATGATAAACTGAATATTTTTGGGTTTTGGACTGTTAGCCAGACAAAACCTTGGACTTCAACGGATATTTTTCACTATTTTCTGACATTTTGTGGACAAAATAATTAACGGATGAATCAAGACAATAATTGGTAACTTAGCTGATAGACAATGCAACATCTGACAAGGGGTCCCGGGTAGACTTAGCTTTATTTTAAGAGGTCACAGGTCAAAAAGGTTGGGAACCACTGGTCTAGGTCACGTAGAACAGTGGTTCTCAGTTGTTTTTCTTGTCAAGGACCCCTAAACTGACACAAATTAGACCACGGACCCCCATATGGGGGGATTTTGATTTTGTCCCAGGGTTCCCCATCTGATAAGACTTTTGCTTTTAGATGTTTTATTACAGAAAGTGTATGAAACCCATGACCAAAACAGTCATACATTCTGTCATTGTGTTACTTCTGGATGGAATTACAGTAAAAATTAAAAATTAGAAATTTGCTGGGAACCCCCTCAAAGACCCCTGGGGGGTCCCCGGACCCCACTTTGAGAACCACTGACGTAGAGGAAGGCCAACTGGACTCTTCAGTAGGTGCCACAGACACGTGCAAAGCTCCCGTTATAACAATGTTATGGTTGTGTTTGGCGTACAGCTGGCGGGACTCACCGTGTCTGAGTGCAGGTCCTGCTGCTGGCACAGCCGGTACAGGAATGAAGTTTGCTCTTTTAGGAGCGTCTGTCGCGTCGTGAGGAACACCGTGCCGCCGACGTTCAGCCGGACCCACTTTCCGTTACTCCCCCCGCTGGGGTTGATGACCGAGCCGTTACCGATGCTCTGCGGCGCCGTCCCGCCGGGCTCAGTCGGGCTGGCGGTGGCGGAGGTCGCGCTCTCTCCCGCCTCGCTGTCTTTGTTGTTGTTGTTATTATTGTTGTTGTTGTTGCTGTTGCTGTTGTTGCGGTGGCGGCAGCCGGGGAGCGTCGACAGCGCAGCGACGTCCGCCGGTTCCCGCTGGTCGTCCGCTGTCGTTGCCATTTGGAAAACAGCCGCTTTGACACACACAGTGAAGACGTCCGTGTGTCCGCTGCTGCCTCGGCTTTTTCTCTCCTCCGTCACCCGCCGAGCACGCTCCGCCCCGCACGCCCGCACTAACTCAAACCAGCCGTGAAGGTGCAGCGCGTGAGACATACTACATCCGGCAAATACTCACATAATAAAAGCTGGATCCCGTTAAAACTGCCAATTTACATGGAAGAATGAAATAGAACATAATAATAATAATAATGATGATGATATAAACAAAGTAGTAATAAAATTCAATGAAAATTTTCAATTTTAAAATGTAAAATCTATTTACAGAATGGAATAATAATAGTTTTGAAGTGGGCTATAAAACCTGAAATGAAATATTGGCTGTACAAATACAGGCTGTGCTGTAGACAGAGAAATGAAGTGTATGAAATATATGAAGGTGACAAGAGCAAAAATGAAATGTGGCATGTGCATAAAGAATTAAATTATGTAACAGTGGAGGCTGAATGCAAAGCACAATGTTTGATGGAATCAAAGTGACAAGTGCAGGGATTAAATGAGGGATGTGAAATGTAAAGTCCAGTTTGATAACAGTACAGTTCAGCTAACAGCTTCTGGAAAGCAGTATGAGTAATGCGGTAACTTAATTAAGCACTAATTTATTTCATTATATGCAGCATGTAAGCACGAGATAAACTGAAATAATAAATCTGTTAAAACTAGATTCTGGCCCTTCGATAACATGGAGCCTCAATTTTAGGTAATGATGCTGGAGTCACAAGGCCTTATCATTTCAATTTATATTGCAATTTAGTGGTACATACAGTATTAACAAACCACCCATTAGCACCTGATCAGATTACAACAAATTAATTGCAACAATGGTGACCCTAGAGCTTTTGGACCCTCTGATGGTCTGGGGCCCTGCGGCAATCCAGGCTTGAGTTTTGTCTGATATTTAAGAAGTCTGCACGTCGTTATGTGGATCATTTGTGCAGGTAACCAAACACCCAAAGAGTATGTGAGAGTATGAATTTGTTTGACTTTTATTAACACTTATTTTATTTTGAAGGCAAAATATGCCCAACTTCCGGTTTTGGGCTCCTTCTCATTTGTAAACCTGACAAAGACCAAAAGAGCTGGGTCTTGTAGTTTTTAGCAGTTATATGGCTCTAAAGAAGACAGTGTTGATCTCTCTGTTAGTCAACCTGCCACTTTGGTCCAGACTGAAAGATCTCTACAACTATTTGAAGGTTTGCCATGAAACTTCTG
Source organism: Scomberomorus guttatus (assembly GCA_038419695.1). Classification (NCBI taxonomy): domain Eukaryota; kingdom Metazoa; phylum Chordata; class Actinopteri; order Scombriformes; family Scombridae; genus Scomberomorus; species Scomberomorus guttatus. Next base: position 17,692,958 of record CM076465.1, on the reverse strand, counting down.
AACAGACATTCATGGTTCCCAGAGGATGAAGCCTACTGACTTTAGTGATCCGCTGACTTTTCCTCTTGCACCTCCAGCAGGCTGACTGCTGTGCCTGAGTGCAGCCTCACAGAGCCACTATACCTGCTGTAGACTCTTAATCTTATTGTAAAACTTCTCTGAATGCTTAACAGGCGTAAATGCACCAAAGTTTATAACACTCAAAGATTTTATTATTGTTAATATTTATATAAAGTCTGTCAAATAATAGAAGTTCACACTGTGTAAACCTGAGTCAACATTGCACAGAACCTAAGACAAATAAATTAATACCCCCAACAAAATGCCCTAAAATCAAAAACCTGGTGTGGTGGTCCTCATGTTAATTAAGAGTTCATCCTTGTCATGCTGTCACTGTTTGCAGTGTTCTGGGATAATTCGGTAGTGAAAGAAGCACATTTATTTAGAAATGCATTTTTTAAGATGATGTATTCATGGATTAGTAAATAACTTAAAAACAAACAGTAAACCTGGTGTCCATCTACCTCAGACTGGCATGAATCATGAATAAATGACTGTAATGTAATGACACTAAATTCAAATTCAATCAGACTTTACACTTGACAACAGGACATGAGGTTAACTAGACTGTCTCATGTCAAGACCAGCTGCAGTTCTGATGATGCACTGTGTCTGGGAATTAAAACATATTTTAATCATATTTTTCAGCAAAGTAGAGGGACATTTGTATAATACTTTATATTCAGTATTGTGACGAAACATTTCAGGATTCCTGATTTGAACAGGAATGGTATCCTCCACCTCTGTGCTCTCAGGGCCGGCACAGTGTGGGCCTCATGGTGACGAAGGTAAAGTTGTAGTTGTGTGGGAGACCCTGATGAGTCGTGAGGTTGAAGGATTGCCATGAGAACGGACGCAGACCCCCCTGCGTCGTGGGGCCATTTATTGCCTCCGTGACCAGCTGGAGAGCCATCTGGTAGTCCGTCACCTGTACCATGATACAGAAATGAGGAGGGACGGCGCAAGGGAGGGAGGGAGGGAGTGAGTAACAGGAAGAAAATGAGGTAATTTAGTAAGGTTCAAATAATAAATTGATATTGTGCACATCTGTGTTGCCATTGATGGAGTTTAGTGATTCAAAACCTGTTTTTCACTTGTGTTTGGGTTTGACGAATGTGGCCTCCATGACATTTTTAAACTGCTGATCATTTGACCTTTTTTATGCCAGAAATGAAAAAGGTTTCAGTGTTTTCCCTCCGGTCCCCTAACTTCTCCTCTAGCACCAAAGGAGGTTAATTTGTGGTTTTGAGTGAAATGTCACAGAAACTACTAGATCGCCATAAACGTGGTACAGACATTCACATCCCCCTAACCTCTTACCTTAGTGTCATAGCAACCCCCCGGGTGAGGTCTCCTTGGTCTCAGGTCGTTACGGCAACAGATGGTTTTACACGGATGGCCCTTGGAATAGGGATCTCTCTTGTAGTCTGAAACAGAACCAGTTCGACCTTACAGCCTGAAAGCAGTCACAATATCCTGAACAGCACTGGAAAAATGAACTGTTTGCGCTGTCAGTCACATCTCTGAGAAGTTCAAAGCTCTTCAGAAATGCGGGAATATCTAAATTTCAAAGTCCCGCAAAAGAAAAAAAAAAGAAGAAACTGATCCCTCTTAATTGTCAGTACATTAGGAAAGTCAGACTTCCTGCTGAGGAATGCGGGAGTTAATGTTACACCTACTGTTGTATCTCATGATGTGTTTGAGGGAGCTGAGGTCAGACACCTTAGCCTGGTCCCTGCGCAGGATTTTAGCCCGGGGACAGAGGTCGTAGGAGAAGTCTTCTCCGTGTCTCCTCCACATCACGCCGTACCCACTCAGATTGTAGATCTCAACATGAAATGGTATATTGTAGGATGGCCAATACCCTATCAAATGTAGCACACTGAAGGTAAAGGTTGTCCAGACGCATTATTACCTGGAACTGGTCAACACTGAAAAATCTATAGAAGCAGACAGATATGTAGGTCTTTGTTTCTTACCTCTGCGTAAAGCTTCAGACTGGTCTGAGTACATCACCTTCCTGGGAATCTGCTCCACAATGGTCAGAGCTCCATTCCTGATGCTGTGACCCAGAGAAACCCTGCTCAGGTCCACTACCATGTACTGGCTGTTATATGTACCTGAAATACAGGGAGATAAACACCTTTCTCAACGGCATGTAAGAAACCCTGAATGAGTGAATGAGAGGACAATATTGCTAGAAGATTTCTTTTTCATTATTTTCCCTTTGACCCACCTTTCTGACTGCTGCTTTAACAGATTAAACAGATGGACTACCACAACAAAGATACTTATCCGCATTGGCTTTGAAGGTCAACATCACTTTACAATAAAAGGACATACCTAAATAATGGTGGCTTTGCATGTTTTAACCCCTTTAACCACAGATTACATTTTTTTTACATATCTGCTTACCATTTTCAAACACTTGCTGTTAGTTTTCAGTGTTTGCACTAAAAGCAACTTGCAGAGTCTTAAAGCTTTCTTTAGATAGGTAAACCATAACAATTTGTTAGCTTTATTATTATTGGTCACAGTTATACCATCATTGTGTGCTACTGTAGGTGCAAGCAGGGGTCATTTTTAAAAGTCTCCTGGCTGTCATTCTGACAGCTGAGAACTGACAGTAAGCTGCTGAAATGCAGCTGTGTTGTCAGAAAGGAAATCCAGAAGATAAACAAGCAAACCTTGAAGTTGTGCTGCCATAACTTCCGTTAAAAGTTTAATAAAAAAAATTTTGGCATAGCTCTCAGGATGGCAATATCGGGTAAGTCAGTCAGCCAGTTGGTCTGTCGCAACCTTTGGTCCAGACTGAAATATCTCAACAACTGTTGGATGGATTGCTGTGTACTTTTGTACAGACATTCATGATCCCCAGAGGATGAATCCCTCTGACTTTGGTGATCCCTTGACTTTTCCTGTAGCACCACCAGTAGGTCAAAGTTTTCACTTATCCTGTGAAATATCTCAAAATCTACTGCTTGCACAAATGTTTGTGCAGACGTTCATGGTTCCCAGATAATGTATCCTAAAGACTTTGAAATTTGGTACAAACATACATGTTCCCCACAGGAGGAATCACTTTGGTGATCTACTGATATTACCAGGTCAAAATTTTCATTTGGCTTGTTTATGACCAAATACCTATAAATACCTATAAAAGCCTCAGCTATACTTTGTGTTTAGTGCTAATTAGCAGATGAAGCAAAAACACACCAACTAAGATGGTGAACATGGACTGCTGTGCCTCAGTACAGCCTCACAGAGCCTATAGCGTAGCTGAAGACTTATTGATCAGCAGAACGGTCTTCCAAATACTAGATGTTGACACATCTTTGCCCAACAGGTAAAGTTAGACTGTCTGCACTACCACCTACCACCTTCAGTGTGATGGATTACATATCTACACACCAAGTCTGTGCAAGTACATTGAAGATTACATTAGCATTTAATATAAAAGATACATGATTTGGGCCGAAACATGCAAAATCTCCACAGTGATTAAAGACCAATGTGTGGAAGTTTCTCTCCTCTTACAGACTTCATTGCTATCAGAACACAAGTGGTTTTACAACAGACTCATCAATCTAACTCCAGCTGCATTTGCGTCTAGCAAGTTAGACTGCTGGCACATGTAAAATAACATGCACAGTCTTGCATGTGCCTTAGGGATCTGGAACTAGTGGAAACAGTTAAGGCTCTCGTATTTACTGCCTACAGTTTGGAAGGAGGGGGGACATGAGAGCAGAGTCTGCTGGGTGATGAGAGGACTGTCAGTCTCAAGAACACTCTGTCCTGTCATCCTCTGCCCTCCCATAGCAACATGATGTGAAAGATCAAAGCAGCTGCCCAATTAACACACACAAGTGTTGTGCAATCAGAAGGACTGGTCTGTTTGAGAGTCTGATAAATCTCTACGGAAATTTGTCCTGTGAATTTTTACATATCCAGGGTTTTAATCCCAAACCAGTGTAATCATTCATACCCTTCTGCAAGTCTCATTTTCTCCTAATCGGCTCTTATTTCTATTATTTCTCTGTTCTGTCCCATTTTTTCTATCACTCAAATAGAAGTTAGTTTACTCGAGTTAAACTATTAAAGTAAAAAAAATTAATTTTTTTCACCTAATCTACTACATTTACTACTTTAAGATCTTTGTTTAAAGGGCCAGCATTGCATTATGACTGTAACTGTTGCAACCAACCCATCCTAACGATGCACTGATGATAAAAAGTAGTCTTTTTTTTATCTGAAAGGTCTTAAGAGGGAAGCAGGGTTCAAAGTCAATTTTAATGGAATATACTAGCATAATGTATTTTGGTGTCCTACAGATTCACTTCAATTTAAGATTTAAATTCCTTATGTATTTATTGGAAAAATGTGTAACCTTTATTCACTAACAAAAAAAAACAACTTTGTCCCGACTTTGTCCCGCATCAACAGGATCTCACCTGAGTTGTACTTGGAGAAGACGTGCGCCCACTCCTCTCCGCTGTGCGCCAGGCTGTTGGCCAGGCGGACTCTCTGCCAGGCCAGCAGGCTGTGAGGGCTGAGCCGCGAGAATAGAGAGGCGTTGAAGACACTGTTGGAGGTCTGCGTCATCAGCAGGCCGCTCCCGAGCAGGTAGAAGTCATCCAGAGACATGAGGAAGCCTGGAGGAAGAGGAGGAGGAGGAGGAGGAGGAGGAGGGAGTGGTGGTCATGTAGAAGCCAAGGTTAACAGCAATGAGCGAAGGAGGATATTTTAGGACAAATATTGAAAACGGAATATTTGAGGAGGGAGGGAAAAGTAAACAGAGTTGAGATGAGATCATTTCTTATCAACTGCAACCCAAAGCTTACATAACTATTTATCAGTAGTGGAATGAATACTCAACTGTTGTTTTCAAGTTACATTTTGAGGTACTTGTACTTTTACTTGAACATTTCCACATCAAACTACTGCACCACATCTCAGAGGAAAATATTGTACTTTTTATGCTTTACTGGTTGTTTTGCAGTTTCTGATTTTTCAATCAAAACATATCATCATTGTATAAAATAGGATACTGTGCATGAATAAAGTAGCAGCTGCTTACATGTATTACATATCTGCCAGTGGAGGTTTTTAATGCTTCAGATTGCTGCTGTTTCTCAGTCCAATTTTAGTATGTGTTAAGGCTGCGTTTTTATTTTCTCTTCTCTTGTAATTTGATTATTTTATAAAGACTAATGAGATACTTGATTTTATGTTGTTTGTTTTTCTGCCATTTGCTTACTTTTACTCAAGTAAAAATGTAAAGATCACTGCTATTAAGGTATTTAGAAGTATTAATAGCAGTACTGTGAAGACTATTACTGCCATCATTGTTATTTCAATCAATAACACTGCTATTGGTACTATTCATACTACTGTTACTATTATACCTGCTGGTATTACTATTACAAATTACAGGAACAGAGATTTCCTTCTACTTCCTTTAATACTACTACTGCTGCTACTATTACATTACCATTATAGCTGCAATGATTAGTCAATCAACAGAAAATGAATCGGCAGCTGTTTGGATAATTGATTAATCATTTATACCAAAAATCCACTTATTCCAGTTTCTTAATTTACTGTCAAAACACTCAATTGCAGAAAAATGGTAAATTGCATTTTCACTACTTTTTAATATTTCACAAACCAAACAATTAATAGAGGAAATAATCAGCAGATTAAGTGACAGTGAAAATAATTAGTTACAGCCCAAATTAAAATGACTACTTCTGCTGCTGCTACTGCTATTAATGAGTATACAACACTGCTGCTGCTATTTATAATAAAATCATAGGCAGAAGAATATTTCCACCACTGCTGCTATAAATAGTATTTGTGATTGTATTTAATCTTTTCTTTCCTTCTCTTCTGTTCTGTTGGACCTGACCTGCTGCGTATGCTAAATGTTTCACATTGTCGGAGAGAAAGCAGCTCTGCAGAAGGCTGCAGAGGTCACACACCACCTCCGCTGGCAGGAGTGTATTTCATCTCTTCATTTTAATATAGTGAAGTGATATCCTCGGCCTGCCAGTTTCTAAAAATAGTACTTTAAACCACTTGTGTTGTGATAGCAATGGAGCCCGTAAGAGGATTTTTATGGCCCACACCACTCTTCAAATCTTTGTCGACAAAATTACTCAGCCTCCTCTGACTTGACAGTGAGGGAATACATTTCATCATGGCTCTGTTTGGGCGCACACACACACACATACATACGCTGTGGTGGATGCTTCCTCGTCACTGACTAAGCCGTGTGCTTAGCGGAAGAATTACTTTCAGTAGAGACTGTTCATTGAGGATTTGGGTTAAGTCCTGCACGTCAGTGTTTATATTTTCCAAGATGAAAGCGAAACCATGTGGATTAAGGACAAGCAGGTCACCTCAGCTCAGGGTTTTTCCAAGAAAGCTGTGTTTTACTGTACTGCGCGTTGAGGAACTCTGTAAAACTTAGGTTAATGTACTGAGAAAAGTCCGTTTTGGCTGTGATTCTTTCATCTACAAGCTGTAAATCTCACTTTTGCCAATTTTACTTATGCGATGAGGTTCTTGTATAAGAAAGGCTCAAGTGTGATATTGTGCTTTGTGTGTATGGGAGTGTGTGTGTACCAGGGTAGCTGCTGAACGACATCTTTCCGGTGGCGGTGTGCATGTCAGACACCCTGAAGTCCCAGTGTTTATAGATACGCATGGTGGCTGCATAAGTATACCAGCTAGAGTGGCCAAACAGCAGGTTCTCAAAGCCTGGCAGCACCTGAGACACAGAAAAGAGAGGATGGGTTGTGGTGAGGGACGTGTGTGTGTGTGTGTGTGTGTGTGTGTGTGTGTATGAAGGTGGAAGTAATAAAACAATCATAAAAGTTCTTCTTATTGGTTGGGCCATGGATGCTGTTTGTTAAAAAAAAAACCCTCAGTTCCTCTTGTTAGAGTTCCTCAGTCAGTGATAACTTCAATCTAGATTTTTGTTGGATGCCAACATCGGACAGAAATATTTAAAGAACTATTGGATGGATTGCTATGAAATTTGGTACAAAGCTGAGATGATGAATATCAGTGACTTTGGTGATTCCCTGACTTTTCCTCTAGTGCCACCATGAGGTTTACATCAGTGTTTTTGAGTCAAATATCTCAACAGCTATTGAATAGATTGTCATGTTCTCCTCATTTTCTCCTTTAAAATTGTGATCACTTTGTGGATGCCCTGATATTTTCTCTAGCGCCACCATCAGCTCAAACCAACAGAACTATATTTTATATATGGATCGAAATCACAATCCAGACTCTTTCTGTATGTGGTTCTGCGATGGTATGGAACTTTTTGTTTAAATTGGGGGCTACTTAAATATTTTGTGGAAACCTACAGCAATAAAATCTGATAAAAATGATGATGTGCAGTTTCTGTTGATTTGTGACACAAAGGGACAGTTGGTATTGACTCATTGACACATTTAAGAGGAGGAAACCCATGCACAAGGATCGACAAGAGAACCAATTAGGCCTCTGTAGAGGTTTCCCAAGTGTTTGCTCACAGCTTGAGCCAAATGAGCTTGGCCTAACCTTTATGAGAGCAGTGCAGTGGCCCATTCCTGGCATCCTGAAAGCGCCGGTCCCTGTGGAGGAGTTGGAGCGAGGTGTCAGAGCTGGGACGAGGTCCAGCAGGTCACCGACACCATTCAGGAACTGGACCGCAAACGCTGATAGAGGCTGGGCGGGGAAGGGGGGGGGTGGGGTGGGGTGTAAGTGATAGAGATGAATGAAACGATACTGTGACAACTCTCTCATTATCTCTCCAGCACACACACGCATTCACACACCTCTCTGTGTTTGCTTTTGGCCCACTGTGCAGCTCCGGCGTGGAGCCCGTCCAGCTGGGCCAGGATCAGTCCCAGATGCTTCCACAGAGGGTCGCTGTTCCTCCGCAGTTTCACCTGCTGTCTGGCCCACTGGTCCTGTTTGCTGCGGATCATTTGGAGAACAGATAGGTACTTTGGACTTGTTTCTTTCTGTGATGGGTGAATTTTGTTAGCTTCTCAACCTGCTACCAGATCTTACTGTAAAATGAACCTAAAAATTTCAACAAACACTGCACACATAAATATAATTTTTGCATTTAGTATAGACTAATGTCAAGACAGATGAGAGTGGTGAAGCTGATAATAGTTCACATTCAATACCTTAAGATTTTACTATTTCTATGACAAAAACATATACAAATATGAAATATTCCAACCAAGAAACCTGTTGAGTCGTGTGAAAAAGCCTCTGAAAAGGCCACTTGACCACTGTGGGACATGATAACTCCACAGAAATGCTGTGTTTCTCTGTAGCTGTAGGGAGGAACCTCTGTTACAGTATATCAAGAGAGAACTAGATAAAGTGTCAGACCAGTTTCTGGCAGCATACGTGGTTTTAATCTTAGCGTAAGCCATAAATGTGAACAGAGAGTAAGACTGCACCTTAAAAACCTTTTCAGGGGATTCAGAACCTTCTCATCTTTTATCAGCTGAGGGTACATGTTGGAGTAGTGACTGAACATCTGTCTGCGTTGGAGAAAGAATAACAATATTCAGTATGTTTCAGTCACTTACAACAAAATCAGCATGCATCAAAACCATTTCCATGATTACTGGTAAGACATGAGTGGATTATTAAGCCTTGTTGAGTGATAGTTATATTTGCAGAGATAGGTATGTTATTAGCTACACAGTCAAAATTGTAATCAGAAACGTAACATAATTATTAACATAGTTAAAATAAAAATAGTCATTTGTGTAACATTGTATGAAAATATATAACAGGTGCTACATTTTAAAGGGCCCTTTCAGTTTTTTGCTGGCACTCCCACAATTAATGTTACTGCAAGTGTGTCTCAAGTGTTTTAATTTAGAATTGATTGTTTTTTAAGTAACGTAATACAGTATACAGTTAGAATTTTTTACATTTATAATATATTAACATTTATACAAGTCAGCTACAACACAGACTTGAATTAATGATGTGTTCAGGTGAGTTCAACTGTTGATAGTAAACTAGTGACTGGCTCTGTGGGCGGCTCTAAAGACCTGAGACATGTATTTGACTACTCGCCCAGCAGTGAGGTAGCCTTCCAGGTAGCCAGCCAGGAAGAAGGTAGTCTCGTCTTCCTGTGTGATTCCTCCATATCCGGCACAGATCTCCAATACGCCCCATCCAGAGAGGAGCAGAGTGTCATTGAAGTAACCGTAGGCTCCCCCCTCTGTCTCCATCACCCCCTCCTTCAGGATCACACTTTTCTGGGCGGCATCCCAGGACACAGTGGCCTCTTGGAGCTCTACCATTGAAGGAGGATGGACAGGGTTACAGGGCTGAGGTTGGATAACACACATTATGTAAGATAATGACATGACACCAATAGAAGGAACTAGAACTAGATGACCGGGAGTGTTTTTACATTCTTGTTGCTTCATTCAGTAAACAAATGAATATTTATCTTTATAGACTAGCACAAGGATTCACATTAATTAGGTGTAGTTACTTGACATGGTACATGTATTATAATTTGCTATTTGAAACAGAATCTGATTTATTGGACGGGTACATTGACACACACAAGGAAACATACAAGATTTGCTCCCAGTAAATATAAAGTATATAGAGTATATAATTGCTTTAATATACTGTATATTGATGTTTAATTTAGAAGTATATATTCTAATCACTAAATGTTATTTTCAATATGACAAAAGTGCTTTAAAAAAATAAAAATTTAAATTGCAATAATATAATCTATGTAAAACAGAATAAAATAGAAAGAACATGGAACAGATAGAACAAACAAAAAATAGCATTTTATAAAATCGACTGGTTGCCACCGTGACTTGAAACTGTCTGTTTGCCATACGCTGTTTCCATATAACAGTTAAACAAACAGCCTTTCTTTTTCAGTAGTAAGTTCAACTGAATCATCATGGATTCAAAATTAGTTTCCGTCATGTTCCGTCATGGCACCGTTACTCACGGTAAGTCTGCACCGATGCAGCCAAAGTGCTCAGCAGTATGCACAGTTTCATGCTCTGCTTCTCCATATCAGCTGATAATTTCCTGCAAATCTCTGCCTCTCATGAATTTCAATAAATAAAAATGTCTTATTACGGCCACTTCTATATTGAGAGCGACGATGATGTCGTGCGATTTCGCCGGTTGCTGTTATTTTTAGTGAGCTGAAACATTTTTCGTAAACATAATTAAAGTGAATAATCCTTGTATGAACTTCTTCCTCCAAGAGAGAAAAACTAAATGTTCACCCCAGATGGGACTCGAACCCACAATCCCTGGCTTAGGAGGCCAGTGCCTTATCCATTAGGCCACTGGGGCTTGATGAGAAAAAGGCGTGGTCATTGTAATTTTTATCTATATATCTAAAGTACTTATTCTGTCGGTTTTAGTCGTATAGTTAGCATTTTTTATCGTCCAGGCAGTTGCAAGACATCGCTTTTGACAAGTAAAGTTTCGGAAACAATATTTCCTTATCGTTTTTTCTGAATACACAACAAGATCATGAGAATAAACCCTTGCAAAGGCCGAGTGACGCGATCACCATGGTGATGCGCTTACGTTTCATGGAGGGATCCACTATCTCTCCCAAATAGGGGCATTTATGTTATTCAAATGCGAAATTGATCATTAAAATATGCATACAACGCCCTAAATAGAGCATTCAAGCAGTAAGTTATACTTTAAATTTCTTAAACTAGGTCATGTTGGGCAAATCCTTCCAACTATTGTGTAGTGACGCCGTGCAAATAATTGAGAGTTGCCTATTTTAGACAAATGGAACTTTCACACTTGCGCAGTAGCAAGCATGGTTTTGTTTGGAGAGAAAAGAAATTCAACCACCACGTTAAGACTTTTAATAACTAGTCTGTATGGAGGTAAATATATTAGCCATATATTTTCAGTGACACTACAACTACTAACCCACCTGTGAGGCAGTCGACAGTTTCAATTAAATGTCAGGTATGAGTAGAACTCACAGCGAGTTTGTGTTAGGCAACTAGCATTAGCATTAGCTCGGTATGTTAGTAACGATAAACACATGAAGTTACTGTGGCTGCATGATACTGTTATGAAATGAAATATTAATGCTGCTATTGGTATGGTACACCAATAGCAGCATTAATATTCCATTAACATTCATGCTGCTATTGGTGTACCATCTCTTATCCAGGATCTTAGAAAATCACTGAAGATGCCGCTTTTTGGAAACACATTCAGCCCGAAGAAGATTCCTCCTCGTAAATGTGCATCTCTGTCCAGCCTTCATGCGGTGAGTTTAGAGAACCACTGATAGTACTAAATACATAACACAAAATGTACTAAAGAAATGCACTGATGGTTAGCCAATACCATCGTCTCCTATTTGACCTCTTATTAAATCTACACTGATGACTCAGGGGGACATATACAGAGGAAAAACAAAAGCTAATTAACGACGCTGAAGCTAGCTTCCTACTTTGGTTTAAGGGCAAAGTTAAAGGAAACGTAAGTATTTATATTTAGCGGCGGATTCTCTGTTTTTTCACCACTTACACTTATGAACAAGTGTCGTAGCAAAAGCCTTAACGCTGTTTAAACCCACTTTCAGATTTGTGAAACTTTTATTTTGTTTATGAAAATTGAAAAAAGGACGATTTCACTGCTTTTTTCCCCATTCAGACCACATGAGACCAGGTCCAGATAAAAAAAAAACTACTATATTTAGACTTGTCAAATCTGGACTAGATCACCAAGGAGACTCCAGAGACTCATTAAAACACAGTTTCAGATTTTTTTAAGCCTTCATTCTATTTGTGAAAAATGAAAAAAAGGGCGATTTCATTGATATTTCCAGTCAGTTTAAGGAAAGGTGAGAGAACAACAATCATTTTGTATTCAAAAGAAAAATTAGAGGTGTGAGTAAAGAAAATTTACCCTATAAATACATTTTGGGAAACTCTGGATTTTCATTTCCAGAAAGAGAAGTAACTTAAACCCGGGTCAGTTACCCTGGTAACTGCTCGCTGGCAGGTTTTCTTCAACAAACCCTGAGTTTCTCTCTGTCTCCTCCCTCCTAAAGAGCCAGACACACTGTTTCATTTCTTCATTCATTCAGTCTGTATTAAAGCGCGTATTGAAGCGCATTAATCAGAGGAGGTTTACTGTCTGTCAGAATCAAAGCCCTTGTTGGATATCAGTTTAGTTTACTCAAGGAATATCTAAAGTTACCGCTTTAATGCGCATCAGTCATTTCTTTGAACAGCGGTTTTTGCTCTCACAGTCAAATATTACTTGTGCATAAGGGGCTACAGCTTGCCATCATTGTAGATTGGGCAAACATGTAGACTGATCTGTTTTCTTTTCCCGTCTCAACCCTTTTAGTTGGATCGCTCAACACGGGAAGTAGAGCTGGGCCTTGAGTATGGACCTCCAGTGATGAACATTGGAGGCCAGAGCTGGAAATTCGAAGAAGGACAGTGGATAACAGGTAATGACTTTGATCATGTTGAATACAGACCAGTGCAGTGGTTCTGTCTGCAGATTAAATGCAGAGAATTTCACACTTTCATTGTTCTTGTGTGTGTTTCCATATCTGCTGGATAATTTTCTGCCTCCGAATGTCCCAACACAACATTAATTGATGTGGGTTTTTTTTTCTTTTTTTTCCTGTGTGTTAAAACCAGAATCTGGTGGGAATGGGTCCGGAAGAGAATTGCAGCGGCTTAAGAAAAGAAATATACAGCTGGAGGAGGAGAACAACCTCCTGAAACTAAAGATTGAAATTCTCCTGGACATGGTGAGAACTGAGCACATATTTGAAGATGTATCTGTATACATTGAGGCAGGAAAGTTTATTTTGACGTCTTCCTCCTCCTCAAATCCATTTCAGACTAAACCTGCGTTTGTCATTTATATTAAAGAGGGAATACATATTATCACCCACTGGCTTGATGACCATGCTTGCAAGATAGGTTTTGTTATAAAAGCTTGTTTACTACATTTTAATTATACCCTTAATTACCAGTGAGAGTGATGTAATTCTGTGTCTTACCAAAGCTGTTGTACTTGTATTTAATATTCCCCCTCTAGTTGACAGAGACTACAGTAGATAACCACCTGATGGGGAAAGAAGTGGAGGAGATAAAGACTCAACATCGAAGGAAGAAATGACAAATCTGAATTGATGCCTTCATCATAGGAAATGTTCTTTAAAGTGAATTTAGCTCTTTTTGTATTCACAAATAGTAAAGAGTTTGTTGATGTAAAAAAGGTCTTACTGTGTTTTCTGCTCAGTACAGAGATAAAATAAAGGTCCCTTAATTTTTCTCAAAGACGAGGACCGTTGTGTTACAGGATGTTCGGCTTCAGCTGTAAAGCAAAAGTACAGCTGAATCACATAAGGAGTACTTTTCTGCTCTATAGCATTAGTTGAAATACATCACCCTATATATGAAACAACTGTGAACATCTTTGTTCAATATATACATTTTCTTTTTTAAGATTCTTTGTATTTTCTGTATTTTCTATTGAGATTAAAAGTGAAATCCATCACAGGGAAGCTGGGGTTTTTCTTGTTTTTTCATTCACCGTTTTTAGAACATTACACTAATCCCTTTTTTTTAGATAAATACTTTTTTGAGTTGTAACCAGGGACACATTCACAAAGGGACAGAAACTTGAAGGCTACCCAAAATAAAATCTTAGTGTTTAGAATAGAACAGAATAGCGCTTTTTGGCATCTTGTCCATTTCCACACTATATCTGAGCTGTGGTGTTGAAAATCTAGTAGTCCACATATAATACCATATAAATAACCCTAGTAACTTGAAAGTTTATTCTTGAACTTGATAAAAGTGCTTTCCCAAGTAGTTTCAGTTGCATCATGAGTTTAGTTGTTTTTTTAGGGCTACAACTAACCATTATTTTCATTATCAATTATTTTCGTACTTAATCGATAAATCATTTTGTCTATAAAATGCCACAAAATAGTGAAAAGTGCCTGTTATAATATCTCATAGCTCATGCTGGCGCCTTCAAATTACTTGTTTTGTCTGATCAGCAGTCAAAACTCCAAAGATGTTCAGTTTACTATCATGTATGACAAAGAAAAGCCTCAAATCAAATCAGACCCTAGACTCTAGGAAGGCTTTTTCATCTTAACTCTTGTTATTTTCTTTAGGTTATATGTTATATGTTTTTTTTTCATGCTGTCGCACTTTGACATTCACTGCAAATGGAAAGTGCAGTACAAATTAAATGCATTATTATTAATATTTATTTATCTTGTTTTGCCTCACTAGTATTTCTGTTACACAGTAATTTACCATGATGTAATACTCATATTTATATCCCTTGTGGTATGCAGTTTGGGATTTACAATGTTTTGTCTGAGAATGTTGAAATGTTGATGTTTTTTGTTTGTTTTCCCATCTCTTTATTTATAGAAACCATCACTTACAGCATGTGACATTAAGATAATAACAGAAACTCTTTGGCATCAGAATGAAATAAAGATAACATAACAGGCATGGCTCCACTGACTGTCACTGAGAGGCTAAAAGGAGAGGCAGCAAATCCATTAGCAAACATGTTATCTAATATGAAATGCAAATGCAAATGGGAAAGAGAGTTGCACTTTTAAAGTTGGAGTGTGGGACTTTTGTCTCCCCCTTCTGGCAGTGAGAGTAATTACAAAAACACTGTTGACGCGTGCTAACATCATAGGCTCCGCCGTAGCCTACGCTGTTGCTACTGTTGCGGCTGTAAAACGGTGGAAAATTGTATTGAGCGTCAAAAACCCTCTGTGAAATGACTTGTTTCACTGTCATAATTTGATTTGGTCCGATAATATTTGGAAAATCTAGAAGAGCCACACGATTAAATTATTTTATCCCCATTCAAGTTAGCAGAGAGCTAACCGGAAGTTAGCCGAAGTCTGGTGTACATGCTTTGTCCATAGAGCGTGCACAGCATGCAGCGTGGGAATGTCAAACCTGACACCAGATTAAAAACTCCATATATTGTGAAATACAGAAAAATGTATCTGGCAGTGATAGGCTTAATCAGCTCTGTGTGAACTCGTTTGGCTAGAATGTAACAGACATTCATTTATATGTAAAAGTTCCACACTGCAGGTTTAAATGCCCGATTAAAAGCTGTATTCTTAATTCAGTTTCTCGATATCCACAAATCTTGAGATGAATTAGTTGGTGGGATATAGCTATATTATGCTTTATTATGTATTATGTTTTGTAATATGCAGAAATGTTGATGTTTCAGATGCAAAAAAATAAGCATACTGATAAAATCCTGTATTAACAACAACCAATTACAGTTTTCCACAATTGTTAACACACGTTTTCTATTTGGCTCATTTTCTCAAAACTCTAAACACAAAACCACAAACACACACGCAGGTTGTAAAAGGTTGTTACAGTAATATTTATCTACTCAAATATAAATAAATAAACATACACAAATGCAATACAGTAATGATTTTTTTTTTGTTTTTAATTTTCCAAAATGCAGTATTTTGGAACACTTGTCTTTTGTATGCAACACTGTACATATCCAACAGGAGAAAACCAGGAAAAACATTTAGTAAGATAGAGGGTTTTTTTTTTTTTTTTTTTTTTAAAAGTGGCTCATTTTTTCAAATCTCTGAACACAAAAAGACAACAACAAATGTAAAATGTAAGAAATTAGGCTGCATCCTGCCTCCTATTTAGGCCTGGCTGCATCTACTTCACAAGCGATGGGCTGAACTCTCTGCTCAGTCTCCCTCATTCACAATGCATGGTTGAGCACATGGTCAACCAGTGTGGCCCTGATCTCATCTGAGACAACTGTCCTCGTCCTCGTCCTCGTCCTCGTCCTCGTCCTCGTCCTCGTCCTCCTCTTACTCTCACTCTCACTCCTTAACCTCTAGCTCTTGCTTCACCATTTTCCTCCAAAACAGGAGAACTCATTCTTTTTATAATGCTAAGTGAACAATTGTAAGTCTAAGTGAACAATTAAGCAACTATTGTTTACACCTGTGAGGGATGGGTGTTGCCAATTGGTAAATAAAGTTTGGCATTTTGATTGGCATTGCTTTCCAAAGGAACACAAGAGATTTTAATTCTGAATATCATGCCTAATGTAGAGAACTGTGTGTAGTGATTTGCAGAAAGTGTGATTTAGAATTGAAAACTGAGTGTAAAGCAGAAATTGTGCTTGCAATTTTGCAGACTTGGTTTAGGGTTTGGTACATGAGTTTCAGGTTTCAGTGATTGCGTTTCAAGTTCCAATTTTAGTGTGTAGGCAGTTGTGAAAAACCAAGTATTCCTGTCAATGAAAGGTACCGATTTGTATGGGTTTTTTCTGTCTTTAGTTAATTGGTGGTTATATATGTCAATCAAATGCTCATTGCAACGATTGGTTCAATGTTTCTAACCACGCATGCGCAGATAGGTGCTAGTGAATGCGGCGCAGCGACGTTTGTGCAGCCGACAGCGGGAGACACGAAGCCGCCTGTAGCCTTTTCTTCTGCCGGGTGTTCAACCTGTACAACCCTCAAATTACTCAGCGATATAATAGTGTACATAAGCTGTATAAACGCGACTCTTCATAATGCCGCGGGGCGGTAAGTACCATTGTTCAAGATAATGTAACACGTTCATTTTTTGAGCAAGCTAACCCTAGCTAGCAAACTGTTAGCTAAAGTCGTATGAATTCCTGTTGAGCTCTCACATGCTTAGCTTCTAGCGTGCTAACCGGTTAGCAGAGCGGGGATATGATTTGTATTGGTGACCCGGGAAAGACAGTTAATGTGCCAATTGTGATTCATTTATGTTTTTACCTGAACACAGCTGTCATTTTAGCCTCTAAAGCTGGTTGAAGAGTTAGATTTTTAGCCGTCTACGTTTAACCGCCATGTGCTTCAGTTCACTTCTAACATATTTAATCATCATTTATTTTAAGTCCTGGCATATGGCCGTTGTTACTATCAACAGATACGTTCTCAAATACTTGTTTAAAGTGTTCACTAGCCATGTATATGGCTGTCTGTCAACATATCTAATCTTCACTTTTCATGACACTTACCTCACCCAGTAACGTCATGTATGACTCATCTCCAAGCATACACACGATCTCTGCGTATTTTCACTTTCTGCAACAGCGTTTTGAGTGATGAGACTATAACAATACAAGTCTGGACTGTCCTGAACTGTATTACATGTATGTATTGTATCTAATATTACATCACCATAAACACTGACCTCAGAAATGACTGTAGTGTTAGTTCAGGCCTCTCATTAACAACAAAAAAGCTTCATTATGGCATTTTTTATTATTATTGGCAACTATATTGAATAATGTATTGTTTAGGTGTAGCTGTTATTGTGTTCAAACTTCAAGAACAGTTTGATATAGCTGATTTAACAACTTTGACAATTGTGTTGCAGGGAAAAAGGGCCACAAGGGCAGAGGAAAGCAGTTCAGCAATCCTGAGGAGATTGACCGACAGATGAAAGCGCAGCGAGAGCTGGTGAGTGAAAGACCTTTGTGGCAGACAATAGGTGTGCCTTCTGACCAGGTCTGATGTGATTGTCTGTGTATGTTCATTGTTATTCGTGCCTTTTTTTTTACTATTATTTGTGCCTGTTTACTACTGATGTCATTTCACTCGCTAGTGTTGTGTCTTTCACTATAATTTGTACTATAATTTGTGTTGGTCAACTCTGGTTGCTTTTTAAATGTGCTATATAAATTGACTTGACTATGTTGACAGGAAGAAAAAGGTGGTGTAGAGAAAGAGAGCTCTGACGAGTCAGAGGAAGAGAGCAGCAGTGACGAAGAGTCTGAGGTGAGTGAGGACAACAGTATATTATTGTCTGAGCAGTAGAACAATTTGGTCTGTTAAATTGGTAGTGGGTGCAAATTGGAGAGGATTTCTAATTGAATCTTTTTAGGATATCCTCTGTAATGAAGTGTAACTTACTATTCTTTGTTAAATTTTCCATACAGTAAAAAAGGTTTTGTATTTCAGATGTTTGTAATAATTAAAAAAAAAAAAAAAAAAAAGGTGAGACTTGAATAGAACAGAGCCATCGTTAAGGTTATTAGTAACACCTGTGCTTTTCTAACTATGTGGGAAAAATATCTGAAGATACCTGTTATTTGAACTGACGGCTGGAGTCATCTTTCTGTCTCACTCATGTTACAAAGGTGTTTGTTCTTGCACACAGTCCAAGAGGAGGAGTGGAGTGGAGGGGCTTATAGAAATTGAGAATCCCAACCGTGTGTCTCAGAAGAGCAAGAAGGTTGCTGAAATAGACATCAGTGCTCCTAGAGAGCTGTCCCGCAGAGAGAGGTGGGTGTGTCTCAGTCATTTAGAAAAGGGATGTTTAATTTGTTATCTTACTTTGTGTGGCTTCTGAAATTATACTATACCTTCAACCCTGGTTGCTGGCAACAGGTTTTTCTTTGACTAAGTATCACATTATCTTGTGTTCTGTCGGTCAGAGAGGAGATAGAGAAGCAGAAATCAAAGGAACGCTACATGAAGCTCCATCTTGAGGGGAAGACTGATCAGGCCAAGGCTGACCTGGCCAGACTCGCCATTATCAAGAAACAGAGGGAGGAAGCTGCCAAGAAGAGAGACGAACTCAGGAAAGGTGAGAAGACACAAAAATGGCCACAGAACAATTCTGGTAAAGTTCAAACGTTGTATACCACAGTTTTGAAATTATGAATAACTTTGCTGATTCAATGAATAGATTTGTTTAGTTTTGTTTGAAAATTTGTCTTTTTTTTTAAACGCAGTTAACAGTACACACATCAGAAAGCAATCACATCATCATCCAAACATTATGGCGCAACTTTTGGCTGTCTTCAGTTCATTAGTTCATTCTGTTGCTTGTTTGAACAGTTTGGTTCTGATCAGTTAAACAATTAGGCCTGTGTAAGCACTGTCTATAATATTAATAGCTCAGAATCCACCTCTCTGCAACACAGTAATTGTATCATGTTTTTCTTTCAACCAGCAAGTAATATATTGTATGACAATCAGGCTTTCAGTCACCTGTGAGGGAAGTTCCATTGCAAAATATTTGTTATAAAAGATTTATTTTTACATGTACTGAACACCTACTTTATAAACACTCTGACCTGACTTGTAAGGCTAGAAAATACAAATGTGTTTAGTTAAGAAAAGAAGGTGGGAAGGTGATGTCATATCTTGGCATCATGTAAGATTTGCCTTTTTTATGAGGTTGTTTGAGAATGTTCTCATAATTTTAATGTCTAACAGCAGACTTTAGGAATTATTTGTCTTTGAATTTTATGGACATTTCTATCGTTTTGAAACTCAAAGCCTCACACTATTCTCTGTATTGTTTCTCTTTTTTTTTTTTACCAGAAAAAGAAGCTGAAGAAGCCAAAGCAAAACGCTAGTCCTCCTCCTCAAGGCTTCAACATGCACATCAGTCTCAGAGTGATGGAGAAAGATGGGAGAAAGGAGATCTGGAGAAGGAGAACACGGAGGGAACCAATACGAGTGGCGTCAGATCAGGGGTGCTCCTGAGCTCCTGTCCCTCATTTTAAATCAGAGGGGCGTGAGTCTTCATGACAGTGTGGTCAGGACAGGGAAAACGGGTGAAGCAAAGCAAGATGAAGAGGAATGCAACATTTGGGATGCCTCTGATTTTGTTTAAAATTCCTCTCGAAGTTTCAAGAGGAGACAATCGCAGGTTTTCCAAGTGCTTCAGAGCCTCTTTACTCTTAACCACCCACCAGGGTTTTAATTCTAAAGCTGCTGAAGTCATTTTCATTCCTTTTGATTCATACATTTTTACAAGGTTATCTAATACAAGTTTACTTATTGAATGGACAGGTGTCACAAGGAGCGTGCATGAGGATTTCTTGGGTGCTTTACTTTTTCTTCTATCTAGCCTGTTTTTGTAAAAAGGCAAACCAGTGACAGATGGAGGAAAGAACAATATTTAGATAAAGATAAACTGATATATAGGAAATATACTATGTAGTTTAGCATTTTGTTCTGGATTAAAAATGGCATGTGGTACCACAGCTACATCTTTCATGAACGTGGTTGTGTGGATATAAGACATTGGTATAATTTTCTAAAGATTTTCTTTTCCCACCATCCAAACATGATTCAAATGTTCTGCTTTTCCCACCAGCTTTATTTTTGTTTCATTGTAGGTTTTGCCTTGTTTTCAGCCCCCCCCCTTTTTTTTTTGAATTGGCAATTTACAGAGTTGGAAGACGTAGCTGTCTTACCTACCACAACACATGTAGAAAATAGTAAATGTTTAGTTTCTTTTGGTGTCTCTAATTTAGACTTCTCTCCCTAGAATCCACTTATTGCTGTCAGTTCAAGTGTATTTCAAAATGTGTCTTGTAGTCTTTTGCTTAAAGCACCAGGAATATTACTTGAATTGCCTAAAATAAGCATTTTGGGTTATTTTTTAAGTTGTCAAACATCAGTGCTGGAAAGCATTGTCTCAAACTGCCTCAGTAACTGTGGCCTTGCCCCGTTTCTGATGGGATCCTCTGTGGTTCTGAAGGAGGGATTGTGTCTTTTGTTGCCTTGTCAAAGTTTACATAAGACCAGTTCACTGTCTTTCTCCTGTACTAGACCTTTTTCACAGCAGACATATTGACATGTCATAGCAGCAAAGAGCACAGCTGTAATTAATAACATTAACGATGGCAGCATTACATTACGGTGTTGCCGTTTGCTAATATTTACAAACCTCATTTAATGTTCTTAGTTCCACCTGCACGGTTCCTGCTACGACAAGTCAAAGTGCTGTGAAAAAGGTTTATTAAAGTGCTACAAAAAACCTACACCTGAGTTAATTTATTAGGTACACATAGAATCTAATACAATCCAGCACATCAGCGCCACTAAATGCAGTCTCCAAAATGATCACAAACAGCTCAACTCCTCTCTGATGGTGTAAAGTAAACCTGAACATTATGAACTTCACAAAAATGGTATTTACAGCAGAGCATTTGTATGGTTTAGACTGCACAGGTGTACATAATATACTGGTAACGTGGTGGATTTGGAAATTCCTTGGCCAGGAAAGTATTCCCTATAAAACGGAAGTAGTTCAAAGAACAAACTGTTGAAACCACAAAGTGTGAGAAATGTAGCCACAGCATACAAACGAATTCCTAAGTTTTCCATCATGTATTTGAAGTCATTTTTAAAAATAAATTCATTAATAGACAAATTACTGTGTTGTGTTTTCATATTCTGCACTGTTAATGTTCAAAGAGACTGATATGACTCAATGATGCCACATTTAAAAAAAAAAAAAAAAAAAAAAGTATCGATTGTTGTTAGTGATGTGCATTTTGCTGTTGCCATCACTAGACCGCAGCATGTGACCATGCACCAGGGTTAACGCCTCCATCTTGCACTGCAAAGATCTGAAGACGGATGTTCAACAATACACTGGTTTGAAAGTTGGCCTCAGTCCAAGGTGAGAATATACACGGAAGGTCAGATATCAAGAAGAGCAGACAATAATTTACTAACCCAAAACTTGTCCTCATAAATCTACAGGACCATGACTGGTAGTTTGCTTCAGTAAAATGTCGCAGGGTCGAGTGTTTGCAGGTATGTCACAGAGGTTCATCAGCTCCTCCCATCACATACATGTATTATACACACAAACTCTAGAAAGTGTTTTTTGCAGAAATGCACACACGTGGACAAGCGTTTAATACTAAATACATCTATAAGTAATACAGGTGAAATGTATAATATAATCATGACAATCACAACTTGTAGTGGGTTCTTTCTGTTTCATTCTAGCAGTTCTTATCTCTAAATATCCTTTTTCCCCGAGTCTTTTTATTTTTATTATTTATTGTATTATTTATTTAACAAAGCCATTGTTCCCAGTACAAAATCAATTGTGATTGGCTGTAGACTCATTTAGACCAAAGCAATAGCCAATCACACAACCCCGTTTGTCTATACACATTGTTACCTCAATTCAGATGATGTTTACCAGCATCATCTGAGGAGCCATGACTACACATTATTATTATAACAGAAACCTCAGCAGTGCATTGCAGCACAGTACAATACAATAATCTTAAAGTTTTGGGAGGTGACGTGATTTTATAGACAACCGGCAGGTGTAATAAATGGCACGGTTTGCAACCACCATTGTCACAAAATGTTCCTAGCTGGACAGTAAAATACAGTTTAAGTGGCTATAACCAATATTTTTATATTAACAATTGATCATATGACTACTTGTATGTTAAAGGGGTCGCTCAAAGTGATGAACCCACAGAGAATTCTTACCAAGTTCTGCAGTTCCCTGCTATGAAGCTCTATGGAGCTTTAGCGATTTTCAGCTCATTGTTTTGGTTTCCAGGCCCGCAACTTTTACAATTTTGGTTGACTTTAGTACTCAGATAGATACATAGATAGATAGATAGAGATACTTTATTAATCCCAACGGGAAATTAAAATGTTATAACAGCCAACAATGAAGTAAAACAAACAATGAGGTAAAAAGGTAAACGAAAAACATGCAATTAAAGGCTAAATTATATACAATAACTAAATAAACTTACTAGACTAAATAGACTAACTCAAATATAAAAAATAAATAGAACAGAAAGAATTTAATGCATGAAATAAACACAAAAAGTACAAAATACACCAAAGTTTACAGAAGCTACTGCGACAGGCAGAAAAAAGCCTGAAAAAGAAAAAAAAAGAAAAAAAAATCACCAGGTAACAAGAAACACAACTCCAGGAGTGAATTAATGCTAACGTTGTTTCTTACTGCTGGATGTGTAAATTAGCAGCTGTGTGCTAATAAGTTTAGCATGTCAACTTAAAAGGTGATAATATGTCAGGGCTGTATTTACAGCTTGTTTCTGCTGCCCCCAAGTGGTCAGAAAATCAGTTAATGCAGGTTAAAGTTAAAGGAAACAATAATGATGTGAAAAACTGTTGAAAAGGCCTACAGCAAAAAAAAAAAAAAAAAAAACAACAAAAAAAAAATAAATCAGAGGCTTGAGGACAGCCACATTAAAATAAAAATATGTTTTTAGACTGACAACAAGGAAAGATAAGCTACATGACTATTTCAGCAACATGCATAGTTTCCTCTTTTGGACTTTTCACATCCTTTTAACTCTTTAGCACATGTTAGCATTTACAGAAGTACAGATCTAACACAGGATCTGCCACAAGGATATTTTAGAGTCTAAGCATTAATGCTTTCTGTCTGGAAAACAGAATAAAAACCAAATGTTTTGTTTTTATGCCTCTAAAATCTAAAAATATAAAATAAATCTCTGTGTATATATTATAGTAGTGGTGTGTTAAACTAACATTTACATCATTGTGTGACAGTCAGAAATGAAAATCTCTCTTCCCCCTCACACTTCATCTGTGCAACTTCCTCATTCACTGGCTTGTGTTAGATGCGACTTAAGAGACACGCTCCCGAAACAAGAACGAAAACTGACTGCCTAAACACGCACGCACAAACACACAGAAACATCAACCACAGAGGCAGAGGCGACCGGTCTGTACCTTCTTTACCTGATGAAGTGACACAGCTGGACCCTCAGTGGACATTTTTTTTTTTTTCGGAGCAGGATACCTTCAGGTTGAAAGAAAGAGAGGTTGTGTAGAAAAGCTGGTTGGACTTCTACAGCCAGCATGCTCCGACAGTCTCTGAGCATCCTGAAGCAGCTCGGCTCTACAGTAAGGTAAGTATTTATCTGCTCCGATTTTTGTAGAAGCCGTAACATACACGTCAAGGCTCTCACACAAAAATTTACACTGAATTCAATGGCTTTCAAGTCTTGTTTGGACCCAGAACTAGTATGTTTTTACCACTTCATTTATGTTTAAATGAAAAGTTGAATCCATAAGCAAAAAAAAAAAAAAAAAAAAAGAACACGCCCCTGCTCAGATCAGTACATGCAGAGGTTTTGCTGCCACAGCCTCACACACATAATGTTATCTCACTTTAAAGCTGCTACTTTTTTTTTTTTTTCTCAAACACCAAAACATTTACCGACATTTAAAACCTGTGGGAACTCCCGTGCTTCTGAATTAGAGAGGGTTCAGTGTTCGATATTCTGCTATGAGGAAATGTTGATTTCATGTTCTTGTTTTCACTGTTGCGAATACGGTGTCGAAAGGTGTGTAAAGCTGGTATGCCTCAGTTTCTGGTTCCTCTTTTAAGCGAAGCATGCTGTTTGGGTTTTGAGGGAGACCTCAGGCTCCTCTTCGCATTACAGCCAGAGATGTGTTTGCTGCTGAATGGACAAACTGTCTGTAGGATGTGGTATATGTTAAGCAACACACATCGTGAGGGCAGCGGTAGTCTACAAGGAGGTTTGTATTCTCTGTGGTGTTGTGATATGATCGCTTTGACAGAATAAAAAGAATTTATTGTAATTCTAATTTTTCAGATTTTTTTAGCATTTTTTTCTTTAGTTTTTATGTCTCCTGATAATCCAAAAAAAAAAACTTAAATAAGAGAAAAATTCTTTGCTTTTTCTGCTCATGACCTCACAAGAAAGTCTCACTTTGTTTAAAGCGTTCATGAGCTCAAGAAATTGAGTATCTCTGATCTAGGAAGTTCGTGTGTGACAATGACTGACATGTGCAACTGCATGGGAGACCAAGTGCCACACCCACTCTGGTTTTTTTTTTTTTTTTTTTTGGGTACAAACCTGCACGCAGCAGGGTTAAAGCATGGCCTGCAAACACACGTATGCAGGCCTCTACCTCTGACTCATTCAGGGTTTAATAATAAACCTACACGGCATGCATCTGCAGCAGAGCAACGTGGGCTCCAAACTACCACAGCAGCACAGACGCTGCTTGGGGTGACCTTTGATATGAGATAAACATAGACGCATGCACACAAAGTATTTAAATGTACAGTAGGTACAGTTTGCATGGATAGAGGAGGGTTTCATTGTTATATTTCTTTAAGTTTAATACCACAAAGTGTAACAATACACTGCAGATTCTGACTGACACGTCAAATCATGACCTCCATTATATCAGCACTGAACAACACTGACTAATGACTTGACATACACACATCCACAAACACACACACACACACATTTACTCTCTAAATAAAGCATGCAGCACATCTGCATCACCTGTTCTGATGTAATCTTATTCTATGGGGAATAATAGATGTTTCCTGTCCCAAAGGGAAAGGTTAAAATAAAAGTCAGAGATTACAATAAGGGAACTGGCTTGTGGTTCGAACACACTGGGGATTTCTCCTCTTGTGTTGTCAGGTTGACTGGCAGAAACAAGAAAGTACACCTTGAAGGTGCTGAAGCTCATCTGACCCCTTTGTGAACTGGGTTGGGCTTCCTTCTGGTGTGACACAAGCTTGAAGATGGTTCAAAAAGCTACAGAGAAGTTGGTTGCATTTCACCACCCTGTTGATCTCATCCCCTCCTTTCTTTTTTAAACAGATGCACGTTGCAGCAGAGATAGAAAATGATTTTTTGGTTTTTCACCCCCTCCCTTTTCTCACAGAGTGGGTACTGAACTAAACCACAGCTGCCCTCACATCCAGGTTTAGGGTGTTTTCTTTTTGTTGCTTGTCAGTCAGGCCTAAAAATGTCGTAACTTGTCGGCTAGCAGTTATTCTGAGGGTTGAGTGCAGAAGAGGTGCAGTAGTTTTGTTGATTGAAGGCATTATTAGCTGCAGCTTCAGCCTACATCTTTTTTTTTTTGAGACAGCAGAAAAAAAAAAACAAAGTTGGGTTCTTGTGCTGTTTTGAGCTGCTCTATTTAAGTATCTGTCTTTTTTTTTTTCGTGAAAATAAATTCTAAATTCTAACTGCTGATACTTGATTATCATCTGTCATCATTATCGTCATCATCTCCAAAGTCGGACATGAATGCAATGTTTCTTAGCAAACAGCTTAGCCCACCAGCACGTGCATGCTGCACAATAGTTATGACTCCTTTTTTTATTCAACATATAACATAAGAACAATTTATACTTGGTGTGAAAATATTTGGTATTCTTTAAAAGTTACCATGTGCAGTGGCAGTCTTTGTACTTTTTTAGCTATGCTAGCAGGTTGGCTCTATGCAAATGTCAGTCTGTCAGTTCAGGCTGAAAAACTTCAAAAACCATTGGATGTGTTGCCGTTTTATGACATTCATGGTTCTAAGAGAATGAATCCCTCTGACTTTGGTGATCCGACCTTTCTTCTATTCCCTGACATTTCTGGTGACATTTGTGGGCGTTAGCATGCTGCCATTGGCATGCGGTTAAAACCACGCCACGCCTACGTACAATCTTGGTAACCCCCAGTAGTTTTCTTGTCTTCACTTTTAATTCCTTGCACATTTCCATTTGACTGTGAATGGATTTGAAATATGATCACAGATGTTCTTTTCACTCTCTGTGAGAGATTTTAATGATGTTTGACATAAATTTCAAGTCAAAATGTCACTTCTCTGCCCATTTAAAAGACCCTCTAACATGTACTATACAGTTTTGTCTAGGGTTGCATTTAACAATCATTTTCATTTTCAATTAATCTTTATTATTATCTTGTTGATGAACCACTTTGTCATTTAGTCTATAAAAAGCCTATAAAAAGATTTATTTAGGTTTTATTCAGTTTACAATAATACAAATCAGTGACAGCAAATGAAAACCTGGAATCAGTAAATGTTTTGGCATTTTTGCTTAAGGTATGTTAGTTAATGGGAGGTAAGTTAATTTTCTGAAGATGAATCAGAAATCAGCAGTAGTTTTGACATCAGAGTTGTTTGTACATTCACTAACCAACACAACATACACACCTGCAGGTCAAAAGATGCCACTGAACTGCTGCACGAGGACCTCGTTATGGTGAGAAACACAGAAAGTTTTGTTTTAGTTTATACTTTTCTATCTTTATTGTGCCATGAACATCCGCTATAACCTTATTGTCAGTCTGACATCATTTGTTGTTATGTAAAATTGACAGCACACATCATTTTTGATACTGATGACATCAAGGAAACATTTCTGCTAACTTATTTAAACGTAAATAGGGACTGACTGTGGTTGGTCATTAACTCTCTCAATAACAAACTTAGAGTATCATGCTGCTGGTTGACAGATCACATTGTTTCCGCTCTAAGCTTCACTGTATGCGTGTGTCTCTGACCGAACGAAGGTGGAGCAGCGGGTGGAACCGGCCAAGAAGGCGGCTCAGGTGCTGCATAAGAAGCTGCAGGGCTGCATGCAGAGTCAGACGGGGCTGGAGGCTGAAAAACGAATGGTACTGAGCCCTCTGCATCCACGCGAACGCGTCAGAAATGTTTTTGATTGGTGAATGAAAGGCGTTACATCCGCTTGTGTCTCCACAGAAAAAGCTCCCTCTGATGCTGCTGTCTATCAGCATGGCAGAAAGCCTCAAAGACTTTGATGCAGAGTCCGCTATCAGGTGACAGGTTTGATCCTCAGCAGTTATCCGTCCATCCCTCCACGCTCTTGTCCTGATCTCCTGACTAATAGTCATGTGATAACCACATGACTTTAGTGTAGCAGTTTTCATGTTTTCAGTTCTGGATGAAAAAGGAAGAGGATCCCACACTGTGTAAAGCTTGTGACCAAAACCCTACATCTACATCTCTTTTATATTTCGAGGCTCAAATATACTAGCAAAACATTCTAGTCTCAAGCTCTCCATAGTGTGCTGGATCCTCCCTTGTTTGTGTTTAATAGTTTTTCTTCCAATGTTCTCATAGTTTTCAGTTCTTCCATCATTTATAGTGAATCAACTTAAAAATGAAACCCCAAAAAAATCCATTTTGGAGACAAGATTTGGCCATGAGCTGTGTGTGTCTGTGTGCGGCAGGAGGGTGTTGGAGATGTGCTGTTTCATGGAGAAGAGGTTGGCCACCATGCTGGCAGAGTTTGAGATGAAAGTGGAGGAGGAAGTCCTGGAGCCGCTCAATAAGCTCAGCGAGGTGAAAATGTGTACTTGTGCGTTGTCGAACAGAAACTACTATAATACTTCTGATCTCTGAACACAGCCTGTGTGTATATATACACCGCAGTTGCATCGAAATGACACACCAGAACATACTGTATAAAGAGGGGTGTGTGCGAATAGAGAAACGTTAAATATAGGTCAGTTTGAAGATGAGTGGTATGGCTGAGAGTGGAGAGATAAGGCCAATAATACCTGAGCTTGACATCCTGTGCCTAAAAATGGAAAGTACAATGCATGTACATACCAATACATGCATTGTATTGTCAGCAGTTATTTGTACACCCCTTATAAGACACGCACAAGATGTGTTTTTGATCATTTCTGTCCCTGTGTAACATCTCATTACATGCACTGATGTTAACCAGTTCAAATAGAGTTTTTCCACAATATTTTTAACATATTTTTAAATTTTCCTTTAAGGATGATTTACCAGAGATCCTCAAGAACAAGAAGCAGTTTGCAAAGCTCACTACAGACTGGAACAACGCCAGAATCAGGTGAGTTACACAGCCTCAGTCGGGGCTACGAGTGTTAGAATTTCTCCATGCAACAAGTAGCTAATTACACTTATTACAACTCTGTGTTTGTGTGTGTGTGGGTGTCAGGAGCCAGGCTAGCACTGGCCCCCAGGCAAAGCAGGATGGTCTCAGGGAGGAAGTGGAAGAGGCTTGGAGGAAGCTGGAGAGCATCAAGGTACCAGTGTTCACTCTTTCAACACTGAACAACCTTCCATCTCTTGTGGAATCAAGCCTGATCTTGACCTCTCTGCCTTTTTTTCTTGTCTTTTCTAGGACCAGTATTCAGCAGATTTGTATCACTTTGCAACTAAAGAGGATGATTATGCTAACTACTTCATCCGTGTGAGTTGAAATTGCAACCTTGCCTGGAATTGTTTTCTTCTTCGTTACTTCAAACTGACTCTCTTCTTCCTTCGACCACAGCTTCTCGAGCTGCAAGCAGAATACCACAAAAATTCACACCAGTTCCTGGAGAAAAACATCAACGAGCTCAAAGAAAACCATAGCCAAAAAGGTCAACCTAGTTTGCAGCAGTCTGTGTATGTTTCTGCTACAGTATTATTGCAATATTTGCCTTTAAGTTCTTATTTCCTCTTCTGTGTGCTTATCTGATACCGCAGGGCCACCGCTAAGCCACTCTAACCAGAAGGTGTATGGGGAGCCTCTGCTTTCTCATCTGTCTCAAAGCAACAGAGAAATCGCCGCACCCGTACAGGAGTGTATTTACATGCTGCTGAGAACAGGCATGAGAGAGGAGGTAGGACTGGCAGTGAGAATCTTAATGCTCCTACAGTATGCATCATCTCAGCATCCAGCTGTGTTTTTACATGAGTCCAATCTGCAGACCGTGTTCATGCGTTTCATTCGTATGTTTGTTTTGATCCTGACTTTTTCCCTCTAAAAAAAAAAGAAAAAAAAAAGTGTTATTTTATTAAAGTATGATTTAATTTCTTCTTGGCACTGCAAAGAGATTTCTCAGTAGAAACCAGCATGTTTCTGGTCCGCAAAACCTTTACAGATAAATACATGTTGAAAGGAAAAGGATAGAGCTGTTTCACATGTAGATACACATCTGTTCATCTGCATAAACATTATCATTTAAATTCGAAAGAGAAAGTACCGTGTTTATTGAGTGAAAAAATGATCTAATCTGACTTCTATGGGCCTCTAATCTGACTGTGGACCTCTCAGGTCATCTGGGACAAGTTTACTTATTATTCCCAGAGTCAAAACTAAACATAGAAAAAACCTGAGATCTGCTCCAACTCTCAGCCCTTGACTCAAATTCCATTTAACCTGTTCTCAGAGTTGATTTGAATTTGACTTCAGCCCCGCTTCCATCACCAGCTCTCCAACTTAATCACTCTTTTCCTCCCTGTCGTTCCTCCTCCTCTCCCTCCTTGTCCCTCAGGGTCTGTTTCGGCTGGCGGCGGCAGCCTCGGTGGTGAAGAGGCTAAAGACTTGTCTGGATCAAGAGGCGGTCGACCACAGCGAGTTCAGCATGGACCCTCACGCTGTGGCCGGTAAAGACGTGTCCGCTACTTTTTCCTTTCAGTTGTGGTGTTGAGTTTCTGTCGTGGGCACTCTTCCCCGTCTGTTCAGCCATTGTGACTTTCGCTGCTCATTCTAAGTATCCAGTTCCTCTTCTGTTTCTGTTTACTCCAAACATGGCGGCATTGCATCTCCCAGTAATGCAGAATGAATCATTTCAGTGTCAGAACATTATATATAAAACCTTTGATGAATCATTATTTTTATCCAACAGTGAGAGACAACAGCAACACGTGTTTATTCACAACAATATCTATGAATTTTCACCTTTTTACCCTTTGATTGTTTAATGGGTATTTATCTCTGAATGTGTTGTGACAGGAGCCTTGAAGTGTTACCTGCGAGAACTCCCTGAACCTCTAATGACCTTTGAACTCTACAATGACTGGTTTAAAGCAGCAGGGTGTGTATAATATCTACAATCTACATATTCCACATGTTTAAAGTGGTTTCAAGACATTTTCTTGAGTGTGATGTCTTTCTTCACAGGGAAAAAGACATGACAGAGAAGATGGAGCAGTTCAGAGTACTGCTGAAGAAACTGCCGCCTGAAAATTACAACAACCTCAGGTGTGAATTTACTGGTGCAGTTTGTTGTTTTTTTTTGCAGTATCCTCCCGTATTCATTAGTCATCAACTAAACAAGATCGAATGGCTCGTGTGTTCCTGGTGTTTTACTGTCTCTGGCGGTCACTCCTGTTGGGTGAAAATGTATCTCAAAAGTGTCACGTTTCATGAACAAAGAACAGTCTTATTTTTCTCTTGACCAGAATTAATTTTTATCCCTGCTAACGGCGTGACTTTAGCCTGTCGGTTGGTCCACCACTTTAGTTCAGACTGAAATTTCTATTTGATGGTTTGCCATGAAACTTTGTACAGACATTCATGGTGCCCAGAGGATGAATCCTACTGACGGTGGTGATCCTCTGACTTTTCCTCTAGCGCCATTAGCAGGTCAAAGCTTTCACTTTCACCTGTGAAATATGTTAACATCTACTAGGTGGATTGGAGCAAAATGTAGTACAGACAGTCATGGTCCCCAGATGATGTATCCTTCGAACTTTTGCTCCAGAAGGGAACGTTTGTGGTTTTTAGTACAACGTCTTGACTACTATTGGATGGATTGTCATGAAATTTGGTACGGACATTCCTGTTCCCCTCAGGATAAATTGTAATCACTTTGGTGATCACCTGACTTTCAATCTGCCGCCACCATGAGGTCAACATTTTTATTATATTTTTAATTTTATTTTAATTACATTTTTTTTATTAGCAAATGGTAAATAGACTGCATTTATATAGCACTTTTCTAGTCTACCAACCACTCAAAGCGCTTTACAACACATACCAACATTCACCCATTCACACACACGTTCATACATTGATGGCAGAAGCTCACATGCAAGGTGTCAACCTGCTGAACAGAAGCGATATAGCACTTTAGAAATGTTTATAATGCTCACTCACCCATTCACACACCAATGGTGCAGCCATTAGGAGCAATTTGGGCTTCAGTATCTTTGCCCAGGGACAGTTTGACATGTAGACTGGGGGAGCCAGGGATCGAGCCAGAGAGAGGACGACCTGCTCTACCTCCTGAGCCACAGCTGCCCCATGCATGCAAATATAATTTGCATCCACAACTAATTTCACCCCCATTGGCCCCAGCTCGGTTTATCCAAAGAGTTTTGAAAGGAGTTAAAACATCTGGGTATTTCAGTTTCACCCGACAGCATCAATATGTCAGATAGTGGGTGCTCTCATCTTATGCACTATAGGACAGCATCAGACACTGTTACAACAGTCAAATCCTCAAATCATTTTTCATCCAGCTCTGTATTCCTCTGTTTACTCAGTTTCTTCCTCTTCCTCCCTGTCAGGTACCTGATCCAGTTCTTGTCTCTGTTGTCGGAGCAGCAGGCTATAAACAAGATGACCCCCAGTAACATTGCCATCGTCCTGGGGCCCAACCTGCTCTGGCCACGAGCTGAAGGGTGCGTACTGACGCAGCTTGTGTTTCTGTCTTTACCTACATCACCACACTTCAATTCACTCGTGTTCCCCGCCCTGGTTGCTCTTCTTCTTTCATTATTTTTATGTTTTTGCATGAAGGGATGATTATTTCACAAACCAGACCTGGTAGTCACATGAAATGAAATGCTTTTTTGTGCATTAATTGCAGAAAGAGCAGCTTTGGAGACACAAATACTTGCAGTGGTTAAACCTTAATGAGCAGTTCTTTGAGTCTGAGTGTTTTTTTCTAGCTAAGTAGACCGCTGTTAGCAATGCTAGTTTTTCTTATCATGACACCTTGGTTGAATTTGCCTATAAAAGGTAACTTGTGACAAATGTGCCGGCTTTCACTAACCACAAAGAACAGAATTACTGTCACCATATTCTGCAGTCTGAGCTCTTATGTGTCTCACTTGTCTTTCTTCTGCCTCTTTAGGGAAGCTGCTCTGTTTGACATGGCGTCAGCTTCTTCAGTCCAGGTGGTGACGGTCGTTGAGCCTCTTATTCAGTACAGCTCCAGCCTCTTTCCTGAAGGTATACGGTCACACACGCACAGATAATTCTGGTTTATTGCAGCTTGGATCTTGGTTTTGTAGTTTGGCCATTTCATAATTTCTGTTGTTATGACATAATTCTCCCCAAAGTAAAAACACTGAGCTTTAAGAACACGGCGGCGTTGCTACAACACGTTTTTTTTATTTTTAGATTACTATTCCTGACTGCTGTGCATCTGGAAAAACTGGAAAAAACGTGTTGTGTTACTATGACAACAAATAACAGCTGTTATGCCTTTAGCTGCAACATAACTGCATATTTAACAGGGTTTTTAACACGGTGATTTTGATAATGGTGTTTGAGAACATAACGTACAATGCAGTTAATGTACATGTTGACTCATTTTTGTGTGGCCAAACGTTACGTGAATGTACAGAAAAAAAGTGGAAGTGAGCATCAGCACCCACTGTAGGACTTTATCTTAAGGTCAGCACACCCGGTAGGCATCCCCTTACTGCACAGGAAACACAAACAATTACAGCAAGGACACTAAGTCAAAGTTGAACCAGGAAGTCGGTCTGTAAATGTGACGAATGTTTACAACAGTCTGTTGTAAATGTAGTTCGGCTTACATGAGGGATTGTTTATCGTCTGTCTGATTGTTTGACTGCTCATATTTCCTGCCCCATTGGAAGCTTTTTTGTTTTTTGCGATGTCACTGCATTCCCAGATCTCAGCAATTAACTTGGTGAGTACAATGTTAGTATAACCAACGGGGGTAATGGCTACAAAACTACAAAAATAAGAACAAAGTTATAATAAACTGTAATTATTCTTTAAATCTAATGTTATCCAACTGATGTAGATGTCATAACTGACTTTGTTGTGTTTTGGTCAGCTGTATCCTTTGAGATCCCAGAGCTTCCTGAGGTCCAAGATGTGACCCTGTCTGCCCCTGTTGCCCAGTGTCTGATGTCACAAAGGGAGAAACTGAGCAGAACAGTGTCCTCTTCCTCCACTGCGTCCTCCTCCTCCTCCTATCACCCCTGTCTCTCCAAGACAAACAGGTACCGCTCTGTTAAGGACAGGATTCACAAAGTGCAGCCGTGCAATACATTGAATCTCAAAGTTCTCAGCTCGTGGGGTCTGTCTGTTCCTCTCCATTGCGGTATTTTTACAAAAACTATTATTTTTCCCCAATCAGCACAGCCTCTCAGGACAGCGGCACCTACTTCTTGGCGAAATCCGGCTCTGTGAGTCGCACCGGCACCTCCACGTGGGCCAGCCCTACAGCTGAGACACCGTCCCCGACCCAACAAAACACAACACCCAGCGGCTCGTCCTCCCTCGATCCCATCCCCATTCTGACCTCCAACGTTTTCGCTGCCTGCAGCTCAACAGCAAACCAGAACCCGCTCCCACTTCCCAGAGGTGCAGGATCAGCGTCAAGCTCAGGTCAGACCCAGAGGCAGTGCTCAGATCAGGGCCAGCTGGAGCCAATATTGGAGGCAACTCCAGAATCTCCCATAGCCTTTGTGAAGCTCTCTGCACCGTACAAACGTAAGTCAAAACCCTCTGAGCCTAATGAGTCTAAAGGTGTAAACAAAAAAATCAAGTTATGAATAGTTCATTTGAAATGTGGAACATTTTAGCTGATTAGGCCACGAGAGAACAACACTGTTTCAAAACCGACAACACTTCAAAAGCACAGCGAGAAATGCAAAACCAGCTGTAGTTGGTTGACTTGTTCAGCACCACTTAAACCACCCAAAACTTATTTTCCTACAGAAGCAGCAGCAGCCCCCTTCATTCATCGTTGTTTTTGGGCCGAGGGAAAAGGCCCACCTCATTATTTATATGTCTCTTTATTGTGTAATATCCTGTACAAATTCTTTACTTCTACCCCTTTTCCTCTCACAAAGTTAAAGCGAGGGCTTGTTAGTGCGAGCCTACAGAGCAAAAATAAATCTACCGCTCTTGCTGTAACAACCAGGAAGTACACAGGAAACAGGAAGTCTCACACCACTGACCAAAATATCAACCTTTAGGGCCATGCGTCATTTCTCACATTGTTGTAACTGCCTCACTGTCGGGGCAGAGGCTGAAATACTTTCCCTCACAGTAAGTCTTCTCATCCTGACGTTTGTCTGCCCATTTCTACTCGTTTCACCATCACAACCCACTGATGTATTTTAAAATCAAACAAGTACAAAGCACTCGATAAAGCACGAACCTCTGCCAATAAAAAAAAAAGTTTTTCCAAACTTTAAAATTATTTTTCTAACAAAATAGAATATAAATGCACCATTGTTTGGCAGCCACCAGTCAGCCAAAATGTCAGACCTTCCTTTCACTTGAATGCAGCTACAGATAGTCAAAACACTGATAACAGTCTGAAACTGGAAATGCGACATCCGGACTGACAAAATCAGATCAGCTGATCCACCATATTTCATTCTAATATGCAACTTTCTGAGATCCACTGTGGACATCAAATATCTTTAGATATACATATCACATTGGACTGTATTCATTATATTTATCACAATATATTCTCTGACAAAAGACTGTGGATAAACTGGTACTTCACTGTTTCTGATGAACAAATTGATTATGAGTTGTACATTGCAATTTTTTATTTTTTTTTTTGGTTAATTAAATTTATACTTTGGTATTTTAAGTTTTATGTCAAGCAGGCTGCATATACAGTAACAGTTGCCCATTGTTTCACATTTCTTCTTAAAATTCAGTTTATAGTGAGGTTATGTAATGTTTGCAAAAAACAGCAACCACTGTAGCCACATGTGACAATTATAGGATAATGGTCAAAGCTAGTATGTAGTGCAACAGTAGTTCAAGTAGAGAGGAGTCAGAGAGTCAGCAAACTGACTCGGTAACGTCAGTTATACGACAATATCTCTCTGTTACACTGAACTACATGCACTGTAGATGACTTTCTTGCAGTATATTGTGTATAGATGGCTTTTTAATGGTGCTACTGTCTTTCATTTCTCCTCTTAAAGCAAAGAGATCTTTCAACGTGAACAAAGATAACGAGCAGATGACTGTTCAGTTCTCCAAACCGAAAGCCCCTCCTAAGCTCCAGGCCCCGCCACCACCCCCCATCTCAGCTGCGGAAGCGGACACTAAGACCCAGCCGACGCCCCCACCCCGAGCTCACCCGGCCATCCCCAAGAAGCCTCCACTGAAAAAGCCTGGACTCAAAGCCCCAAACTGCCCTCCACCACTTCCTCCTCCGTCACAGGCAAAAGAGGTTCCTTCTATAGCACAGTGAGAAAAATGATGCATGTGTGTATTTTTCTTGTTGTAGATCTTCAAAGATGCAAGGTATATTAGCTCTTTAGTACAGCTGAAACACATTTATCATTTGTGGAAAAAATCAACTCTTTTGATACATTTGCATTTTTCACTGTTGCCAGTAAGTGTTGTGCAATACCTTCCAGGATGTATTTTGAGATGAAGTGTTGCAGCTTAATTAACTTTTTTGGTCCACTCACCTTTCTGTAATCGGTATAATTTATTTATTTTTCAATTACCGCTGTGCCACTTTTCCCAGAATGCAAAGTACGTGCAGGAAAATGTGAAATGAGTGTTTCTGGTTGAAAAAATAACCAGACATCCAAAACAAATAGCCAGTTGCTGTTTTTAGGGTGGAATTTTCCATAAATCTATTAAAGAATGTCATCCATGTCAGCTAATAAAGAATAAGAAAATTATTTAATAAATCTTGAGGCTGAATTTGGGTTTTGGTTTGGGGCTTTTCAGTTGTTAACTGACGCTCCACCCAAAATCTGTCTTCCACAGAGCTGTGATGATCATGAATTCATGTCAGATACAACAAATTCCAAAAGGAATAAAAAATAATTCACTTTTTACAAACACCTTTCAGGATTTGGGGTGGAATATCACATTAAACTGACCTTAAATGTTAAACATGAATTTGTACATAAATAAATGCATATTCAACCTAATTAAAAACATATTTATTGACAATTTATAACATCATAGTATATCATTGGTATTGACTGCAGCATATGGATGTGAACTGCACTATGTACTGAAGGTGCATATTTATAGGAGGTCAGTTTATATCTTTATGTACATTTGTATAAAAGAACAATAAATGAGGATTCTTCTATAAAAAGCCATACAGGAGTCGGACTTCATAATCATAAAAGGTGCACAGAGTATTTATATAGAAGGTCTGCAGCATAAAATGAACATTTATATGGTTTAGCCTTTAGTTGCAACTAGCAAATACCGGTATTACTTGTCATATTCCCTCAGTCCGTGTAGTTTAATAACTGAGATGTTTTTATTTTCCTGGTTTATCTTATGAGACTGTCACTTCACAAATCCTGAGATTCCAGATCTCTCGTTAATAATCTTCCCTTTTTCTTTCTTGGTAGTGTATTCCTGAGTGAAAAGTTGACAAGAGATTGTAGTGATGCCAAAATGTTGGTATTAGATTAAATCTATTTTTTTCTTAAATCCCCACATCCTCTTCTTGTTCTCTTTAGTGACCTTGACTCACACTGAGAATCTTTTCCTCTCATGCGGGAGGCAGCGTGTAAAGTATAAAGTGAATGACAGGCTTTACAACTTCTACATTTGAGTAATGTTGAGACGCTTGGGATCTGACCACATTCTCTGGTACATCCTCACTTTCCATGCCTCCTCTTTGTTTCATAACCTTTTTTTTTTTTTTTAAAAAAAGCGGTTTGTCTTTTTGTGCTGAGCTTGGAAGAGTCTTTCACTTCTTTAAGATACATTCAGAAACAGGTTTGCATCAAAATTGTATATCCTTGCAGCGTCATTGCATAAAAGAAAGGGATCCACCGAGCCGGCCTCATTGGCCATAATAAGATTTTAGATGATTGATTGAAATTAAAGAGGAACCATACATCAGAAAAAGATTTTTTAGTTAAGTGTCAAAACTCCTCCAATTTCCTCAGCTCAGACTTTGATTTCATCCTCATCATCCATGTAACTGTAGGACATTTTCTTCTGCGGCTGGCTGATGATCATCCTCTCTGAATCAGCAGCCTCCATCCTGCTCTGTCCCTTTAAGGGGCTGCTGACCCCATAATGGCGTGCGAGCACATCTGTGGCGCTCTGGAACCGCTCGCTCTCCATCCCCATCCCTAACCTCACCCGCTCAGGAGAGCCCATCACTACGTCAGGTACTTTAACAGAAAGCCCAACTCCGTTCACCTCCATCACGTTACCCCCCTCCTCATCCCATTCGCCCCCGTGCGGGCTCTTCCTGCCACCACAGTCCTCCTTCAGCAGGGAATCCACGTATGAGATAGTGGCCGAGTCCATCTCCGA
The DNA here is from genome assembly GCA_038419695.1 of Scomberomorus guttatus. Lineage (NCBI taxonomy): Eukaryota > Metazoa > Chordata > Actinopteri > Scombriformes > Scombridae > Scomberomorus > Scomberomorus guttatus. Next base: position 17,654,901 of record CM076465.1, on the reverse strand, counting down.
TCCGTCGTTGGTCAACCCGCATGCTGACCCCACCTCTTCTCCCTCCCAGGCGTTGCCATGCTCCTCCGGCTGGCTGTCGATTAGCCCGAAAACCTCGCTCATGAGGGAGGGGCCGAGGTCAAAGGTGAAGGTGTCCAGGGAGGTGAGGGAGGGAAGTGAGTCAGAGTAGGCGGTGGCGGTGGGTTTGGGGTCGGAGGTCACAATCGAGGCAGAGCAGGTGGATAAGATGGCATCAGTGGGGTCGGTCAGAGAGCCGCGGTGGATGCCAGGGGAGCAGGAGGTGGGGATGGAGATGGAGGGCTGCTGACGCTCAGAGCGGGAGAGGCGAGGCAGAGTGACGAAACCAGACTCCAACCCTGAGGAACAAACAGATATCAACACATGAAAATCAGTCAGAGGTATTTTGTCTAAAAGGTTTGTATTGTGCACTTTTTCAACTGTATCATTCAAATTTTTCAAGGAACTGTTCGACATTGTGGCGACAAGTGACAAAATCTGTCTACCAGCACCTCTAAAGGTGTTAATTTTAAAAATAAGCAGTTGTGGCTTTACAGGGGTTATGTGCTGGACTATTTTTTGGCAGGATGGAGTGACTTCCTAGAGTCTTGTCACCGTGAAGTTGCGAGGCAACCAATGGAGACTCAATGAAGTCACTGCAGCCTGCCTGGAAGTAGCCCAGCCCATAAAACCCCTGTAAAACCATTTACTGACTTTTTCTTGTTAGTTAGTGAGCTTTAGATGTGCTGGTAGGCATATCTTGTTATTTTTGGACAGTCAGGCTAGCTGTTTCCCCCTGTTTCCCCTTTGTGCTAAGCTAGGCTAATCAGCTGCTGGTTATATGAAGTACTCCTTTAAGCGTATATGAAGAGAGATAAACACCAAAAAGACTGTATTTGAATTGCATACATTTGGGAATTAGTTTTCACAAATCAGCTTTGAGCTTTAGCTATTTTATTATCCTCACATTGGTGTTTTTATTTAATAACTTTAATTGTTCTTGCTATATTCTTTTTTATTTTCTGTAAAGCACTTTGAATTGCCCTCACAGGGTATTGTAGCAATTTTTTCTGTTACCTGCTCTGCTCTTAAGACTTCATATGTACAATAACTTATGTCTTATCTCAATAACTAAATATCATTCAGATTCATAGGCAGTCACACTCCTAGCAGGACTAGCTTCACTTAGCATACAATTCCGAAAGGGGGCGATATAAACCCATCAGAGGACATCCTGTCTGACGACAACAAGCCAGCAAACTCCTGTCTGCAAAGTGCTGAGTTGTTCTGCAGTGCGAACAGTGAATCATCTGCCTGACCCTGCCAGATCACGTAACAAGTCACACACTCTCACACTGCTGCCTTCATGATCTAAACTGGTAGATTACCACAGCACTTCTCAATGCCAGCCACCAGTCCGGGAAGGAGGAGGGGGGGGGTTTCATTCCAACCAGAGGAAACAGCATCTGATTTCACAGATTAACATAGTCCAACCAGAGAGTAAGAAAGAAGTAATCTGTGAATCAGTAATCAGCTCCTAGAGTGTTTGGTGAGATGGAGATCTGCAGGCTCTCAGCCCTCCATGTCATGGTTGATGATTACTGGAGAGTGTAGCCTCAGTTATCGCTATAAAAGTGAGCCGTGTATTACTTTTTGTCGTTGATTTGAGAGGAAAAATGTCTTTATCTCCTGACACACTCGACCACACGACCGAGGTCACCAAAAGTCACATTTCAAGGATTACCAAAAACGCAGTCATGTATTCAGATTGCTTTCAGATTATTGATTGGATATATAGATTGAAGCTACAGCCAGGCAGTTATCTTAGTTTAGCTAATTAACACGTTATATCTCCTTTGTTTAATGTGTGCAAAAACTGAAACGTAGCTCTTTGTCACATGCTGAGGTATAAAATAAAGATGTTAGCGTTAAAGTGAAAAATAATAAAGTTTTAGAAATAAGCTTTTCATCTGTGTTGCATTTACATAGCTACATCAAGCCCTTCAGACACAGCTGGCAGTCCCAATTTGCACTCTTTGTTGCCTTTCTCTTTGTGTTTATATCTAATCTATGCTCATAAATAAACTTGTTTATTTTCTTCTCCTTTACTTCTTCTTCTTCTCGCACAAACACACACACGCGCACACACACACACACACATACACACACCCACAGGGGATGTCAGATTGCGTGAGCCATGAGTGTGGTGTTAATGTGGGTCATTCAAACAGCCTCTCAGACAGCTTGTTGCCAGCTCTGTCTGGATCTCTGTGTTATCAGTGCGAGAGCTGCTGATTATGAGCCAAGGTGATTCATAAGGACATCTGGGGCAAATCTGTCTACATTACCGGGTAGAACTGATGGATGAGTTTCACTACAGCTCCACAGATGGTTGCCTTTTCTCTGCAGTTTCCCGTTAACACCAGTTAACTCATTTGACCTTCTCCCATGTGTTTGTTTAGCAACAGTAACGTTTAATTTGAAGGAAGAGCTCTAGCCTTAATCTTAGGGACGATTTTGGGATTTGGTGGAGTACTTTGCTCCTTGAATAACTGGGCAAAAGTACATGACATGACATCATGTCAAAAAATTTCCACTGAAGATATATTTGACTTTTTCAGTGATCTAAAAACCTGATTTGAACCTCAGGTTTAAAGAGCCAAGAGAGCAGTAACTTTGTGTAACAACAACAAAAAAACCTCAGTTTTTCTCCTACTATGCTGCTCTCCATCCACACGTACTGAATGCAACACATTCAGGCAGTAGCTGTAGTAGAAATATAAAAGTTGGATGAGTTTGTTAACCTGTATTAACTGATTTTTAGGCCACTTGGGGGCAGAGGAAACAAGCATTGAACACCACATTGACATATTATCACACTTTAGAGTTAACATGGCAAACAGTTGCTTATTAACACATCCAACATTAGGAGTTTTCTGTCTCTCCACCTGGCAAATTTAAGTCCAATATTCACTCTCCTTTTAGCTCTTTCTTGCTGAAAACAGCTGCCTGCTGCCTGTGGAAACAACACTGATGAGAGCGCTGAGAATGAACCAAAATAATTAGCTTACTCTAAAAAGCTCTATAGAGCTGGGGGAAACTGCAAAAGTGGGTGATAAGTAAAAAGTGAACAATCTAAACAATATATAAAAATATTGATTATAGCAATATCACCATGCTCACCATAAGAGCTTTTCTTCTCCTCTGGTGTGCTTTGAGAACTGGGGAAGAGCACTTTGGTGGTGGGACTCCCATTGGGCATATCTACATCCAGCCTGGGGAGGGAGATGGCGTTCTTGATTATGGGAGAAATGGCGGGAGGCGGCGGCGACAGATCCTTGGATCCTTCTCTGGGTCGGTTGTCTGAGCTCCTCCTGATTTGACGGAGCGTCCTGGAGAAGAACGCCCCGATCTTGTTGTCAGGGTTGGAGATAGAATCCGTTTCCCCGTTGTTCCCGTTGGCTGTCCCGCCGTGGTTGCTGAGGAAGGAGGTGTCCCCGAACACGTCGCCGCCCCGGCCAACGTGCATGGTGTGGCGGAAGTCACCCAGAGGGGGGCTGATCATCTCCACCGTGAGGTCGCCTTTAAAGCGGCGCTTGCTATGAGAGACCAGACCTTTTAGGCCTGAGAGCTTTTCCTGAAGATTCATGGTCGCAAAATGTGAATGACTTTATATTTCTTCAAAATACACCTCAAATAATGTCTGAGATTGCCTTTAATCCCACTGAATGGCAAAACTGAACTACAAAGTTCAACTTTTTCTCCTCTTAGATTTATGCCAAAATCAAGCTCTTAAAGGTTATTCCAAGATCTTGAAACCGTGTAATTTCTACGGCTGAAAAGTTGAACTCCAGGCCTGCAGCGCCAAATAGTTCACTGGAATATTATCTCTGTTTATCATGTGCAAGCCAAAATCTGTCCCACTCTTTGTAGCTTGTTGTTATGCATAGCTGGCGGAATTAAACGGACAGAAATTGAGGAGAACACTATGCAGTTGTGTTCCTGGAAGCAGCCGAGCCAGTTGGAGTGTGGTCAGGTCGCCTGGTTTCCCCCACTTGCTTTGGGCTTTGGCTTTGTCGACATGAGCTCAGAAATAGGTCCGAGTCCAGCTGCAAACGGTTCTGTGGTTGCACCATGGAACCATCTATTGAGAGTAAAAACAGGGAAAAAACATCTATCTTTAAAATGTAGACAGGGATGTATTAGATTTTGAGGGATTTTGAGAGAAATGGATGACATTTGCAGTTTATTCAGTGGTAGCTGAGAAACTGAGATTCAGTGAGAGACCACGACAATTCCCTATTCTGAATGCTGTATTTAGTTGTAAAGTAACCTCACTGCATTTTGGACGGATCTGTCTTTCCGCAGGTTTTTAGGATTCCGCGTTCCCAAGGTCCGCTGGTCTGGAACCATCTAAATTTAGACCACAGTCACTCCTGTGTGCAACAAAGCACACGCTTTTCTGCTTCTTGTCCATTAACATAGGTAGACTTTTCAGGGAATTCCTGCTACCATTTTGTCCCGCTCTGACTGGTGTGAAGGTTACACAAAGTTCATTTTACATTTCACTGAGAAGATTTATCATGCTCTTAAAGCGCAGCAGAAGCCCTCATTCAGCAGGCTCAGATTTGTTTATAAACAGGCAAAGTATGCTCAGCGAGACAGGAAGAGATAATGAAAATGTCCTGATAAGAAAATCACTGCTGTACTGCCACACTGCCTGTGTATGCAGCCCAAAAGGTTATCAGACAAGCCAAAAATGTAACTGGATATATGAATTAATAGTATTACTAATAGTTTAATAGTTAAAATAGAGTGTAAAAAAATATATAAAGCTTTATATGTGATATAATAAATGAATACTTAATATATTTTACTTTTCTAGTTATCTGTACTACCTCATTTAATTTTTCAATTAGTTTTTCCTTTTTTTTGAGAGGACAAAGTGGATAGCTAGGTTAACTGAAAACGCAGGTACAGCTAATGTTTGGGCAGGTAATGTGAAGCAGCCATACACTACATACTGTTGTATTGTTGTGTACTGTATACACTATAGACCAGACCGGCATCATGTCATCAAGCGCCAAGGCCGCACCTCCTTTTGGGGGAAAGAATTGCACTTTCACATAATAGGAGAAACAGGAAAATGCCAAAAAGCTGCTGTGTAGCAGGTTGTAAAACAAATAAACACACAAATCCAGACCTCCGGTTCTCCATCCTTCCTGGAAAAGAAAGGGATCCAAAAAGGAGAACTTTATGGCTTCAAGCTATCTGGAGACAAGATAAGAAGGGGAAGCTATGGGACCCAGTGTCTTCCCACGTGTGTGTGTGGAAAACACCTCATAACTGGTAATGTGACTCTTTTATAACTTACAAAGTAACATGACTAGTCTTTACTAGTTAAGATTTAGTACTAAACTTAAAACAAAAAAATGTGTAGACCTGTGTCAGGTCACTGATCCATTTGGACGGAGGGAGGCTGAAGAGGCATGATGGCTGACAGATCAACTTATTAAGGTATCGTGAACGCTCAGGTTCAGGCAAGGTAGCAAAATAATTACTAGACACGATGTCTATAAAACAAAGCTTTGTTTAACACGAAATGAATGCATACAAACTTGTCAAAATTCTCAGCTAAACACACGTCAAATTACATTAACATCTACAGGATCTGAGGTTTTTTATCAGCCCAAAAGGGGCGTGGCCATGACGTTTTGCGACCGTATGTGCCGGTCTGGTCTATTGTAACAGTAGCAAAAGTATTTTAGCTGCCAAACTGAGGCTAACAAAGCTAGCTAACGCTAATTAGCAATTCTCAGATAGCATACTTCTGTCTCCATAACATTATCTTACATTAGCTGCATCATTAGGGCTTTTCACCAACTGATTAGAGGTTAAAGAAAAAGTATAAAGCTTTATAGTTCCTGTGACACCTGATTACACCTATTTATTTAACTAACAGTATCATAAATTCATGTATTCATTTATATTTTTGACTTGTCTGATGGGCTTTTACTGCCTTTTGTCAGTTTCTGAGCTCTATACCTCTGTAAGTCTGTAAGTCTGCAGTGAAGCCAGACAAAAAATTGGCCTTTTCTCACGTGTTGTTCTTTGCCAGCAGAGTAATGGATATCCAATTCTAAAATATTTTGATAGCATAAGGCAGCCTTGACAAGGACCTCTGGTTCTCTTTAAAAGCTTTCCACTGCAGCAGCTAAATGTCGGCAGGCCTCCCACGCATGCACAGCTCCGTCTGGCTTCATTAATGACCTGCTATGGTTCATAAGATGGGGATTGCGTCAGGTCCAAGGCAGCCCTTCTAATTTGCTGCTGACCGCAGTCCCAGGCCCTCCGCTCCACTTCCCCTGGCTGGCGTTTTAAGAGGGGCATCTGGGAACGGAGAGGAAACGCGCCACATACCAGTGCTGAGCAAAGCCATATCGAGGCTCACAAAGGGACGTCAGGGACCAGTATACCGAGGTGTGATGTCGAATCTGAGATGGCGTGGGCCTTCGGGGGCCTTGTGCACGTTCCCATGAACGACACTGAAGTGACAGGTCACGGCTCGGCTTAAAACAACTCCCCAGTGACTGCAGCCCGCAGACACAAAGGCAGTTATGCTCTTACCAATAAAGGGAAAAAGTTTGTCTTGCTATATCAAGGTTAAACAAGAAAAACCTCAGTCTAATTGATAACCTACAGGATTACAGGAATACACATGGGGCCATTAATTACTCTGACTGTGTGCTTACGGAAAGCTCTGGTGTTTTGTCTCTGCCTGTAATCCTGTTAAAGACCTTTGACCACAGCTCAGAGGGGGTCGCTCCCTCCGACTCCTCTTATGCATTTGGACCCTCTGGGCAAAGCTCATTTTATCTGCACATAGACTCCTATCCAACTGAACTTTCTTTCCCTCCTCTGTGGTCCTTCTTTGCACTTGCTTCTGTGTTTTTAGAGTCACACAAACACAGAAGCCAAAAGAACAGAGTCTTTAAAAGGTAATAAGTTTAATGCTATAATCCCAGTAGCAGCCTGCCTGCCCACGCTTTGGACATCGGAAAAGAATAGGGGGACCTCTCAACAGGGGGGACATGGACATACCCTGGATTATCCCTTAATCCTTCATCCTCTCCGTTACCCCCGGTTGGGTGCTTCTCTCTGGGCAAGGCTTGGCTGCTCCAGCTCTGGGGTCTGGTCCAGTGGTTCAGTCAAACTGATTCCTGCCAGAGAGAGAGGGAGTAAAACAGAAAATGAGTTTGTAGAAGGGAGAGAGTCGATTTAAACTGAAGCAAGCCAGAGTGAGAAGTGATGAAAAAAGTTAAGTTTCATTTTCACAAAAAGGAGTGAAGGGGGATGATGGCAAATTGGGGAAGAAATAAGGATGAAAGGAGTGGATGTAGAGAAACGAGAGAGAAGAGAAGAGAAAAGGTCAGATGAGGAGAGGAAGCCAGAGGAACGAGATGTGGGGGGAGGAGGGACGAATGATGGAAGGACATGAGAGAGGAGAAAAGAAAAAATACAGGCTGAGGAAGGGTTATGGAGGCTGAGACATAGAAGACCCAGAAAGGTCCAAGTGAATAGATCAGATCCGAGAAAAATGCAAATTAGGAACACTTAGTCATAGATTGATCGACAGCGTCTTTGATATGAGCTTCACTGACATGTATCTTATTCATTGTTTCTTTTCCTTATAATTTATGACTTTTGTTGTCATTTGTACCAGGTCGTTTAGTGCACCACTTTGGTCCAAACTGAAATATCTCAACAACTATTGGATGGATTGTCATCAAATTTGATTTTTTCCTCCAGCGCCACCAACAGGTCAAAGATTTCTACATCCAGTGAAATATCTCTACAGCTACTCGATAGATTGGTGAAAGGCTTTGTACAGACATTCATGGTTCCCAGATGATGTATCTTAATGACTTTGGTGATCCCGCGACCTTTCTTAGTGCTATCATGAGGCCTGCATTTGTGGTTTTGATTGAAAAACTATTGGATGGATTGACGTGAAAATTTGGCAGTCATTCATGTCGCCCTCAGGGTAAATTGTAATGACTGGTGATCCCATAAAGTTTCATTGAGTGCAATCATCACGTCGAAAATTTTAATCGTCCCAACCTTTGGTTTATGACCAAAATATCTGCAAAACTAATGACATTCCCATCAGCCTCGACTGTACTTTGGGTTTATCACAACGTTAGCATTTAGCTCAAAGCGGTACAAACTCCCAGAGCCAGATTGTGACCTTTTAACAGTCAAATTCCTCTTGATTGGTGAGATAGATGTTTTTATAAGCCACTGTATGGCATTTTTTTAACAAAAAACTTTTGGCTTAGTTCAGCTTTTAGCTGCAGCTTTGCGTTGCTTTCTTTGGGCAAGTCACCGTTCAGGGGATTTCGGAGAATTCATACATCACAGACTGGCTCAATAAAATATTTCCATGTCACTGTGTACAGTACTTGCTTGAGGTGGCCTTGCTGGATATAAACCAGAGTAACCACAGTCTAATAGGAGCCGTGTGTGTGTTGTGTGTGTGTGCGTACGCGAACACATTCCTGAGCAGAGCATCGGTCGTTCTCTCGATTACGACCATCAAACATCCTTCTCAACCTCAGTGCTGATTGAAACCACGTTTGGGTCTGAATCTCCATTTCTTCTCTTTCGTTCTCTCTCCTCCTCTTTCCTCACTTTTTTTTCTCTTTCTGCTTCTCTCACTTCTTTTCGCTCCTTTTCCATTCTTGCCTCCTAACATTACTTTTCTTCTCTTTGTCTTCTCTTTCTTTCCTGCTTTTTCCTCCACTTTTCACTCATTCTTAATTTTTCCACTTTTTCCTCCTCATTCTTTCCTCTGCTCCTCTCTTTTTGCCATACCTCTTTCTCCATTCCTGTTTTTCTTCTCATTTTCTCTCTTCTTTCCTCTTCATTTCTGTTTTTGCTTCCTTTTGAGGGTCTTGACAGGCTCAGGAAAGCTGAAAGCAGCTGTTTGGCCCACACACGCAAACGCAATTGTTATTGTGTTGACTATATCTCAAAAATGTTTACTCTGCTATAGGTCCACTTGAGTAAAATCAGTGTTGGACTTTGAGTTTTTCCCCTCCCTTCTCTCTCTCCCCCTCTCTCTTCTCATGTCCTTCAGTCACTAACCCCGCTAACCAGGTGAACAAACATACAAGATAAGGCCACATTTTTTAGACTCACCCTTTGACTTTCAATTACGTTCCTATTTTCACCATCCTTGCTCAGTCTGAATCCAAGCAAAACATGGCTACACTTCCTCTTCAGCCAAGAAAACATTTTCATGCTTCAACAAATATCCATACTCTCCGAGGCTCTCTGCTTCCTGCATCTGCTGGAGCTGGCAGTCCCAATTTGCACTCTTTGTTGCCTCTCTCTTTGTGTTTATACTTAATCTATGCTCATAAATAAACTTGTTTCTTTTCTTCTCCCTTTCTTCTTCTTCTCACATACACACACACACACTTTCCCTCTCTCTATTCATTTGATATTTTCCATATTACAGGTCCTTAAAGCCTTAAAGTACACTTACATGGTCAGACTACCTGATGAGAGCATTATAAACACTACATCCAGACTGATACATTGGCACAATAATATCATTTGAAGATATTTTTGAGGTAATTTAGAAGTATTAACATTAGTTTGTTGAACAAAGAGCACAGACAACTGTAAAATGTCCCACTCAGTTCATATCTAAGTCACAACTTACAGTATTAATGACCAAATATAAGGAATCCTTATCAGAAATGTTTGTGTTTATGTTAAAAAGTAAGTATTGGCCAATATATTGTTATCTGATTTAAAAATAAATTTGCCTATAAAAACCATTGTTGTCGGGAATAGTGCAACATTTTTGGAAAAAAACTCTTTCCCAAAAATTTTCACAGAGAGTTACATGAGTTAGATATGACTAATTCTTGGCTGGAAGCAGCCCCATCCCACACATAGCCCTCATAAAATGTGAATCGATGTCTTCACATATTGGTTTTTGTACAGATTAAACAAACAAGATATGACGCGATAATTAGTGAGTTTTAGAGGTGCTGGTAGGTGGATTTTGTTACCTCTGGATAGATCCAGGCTAGCTGTTTCCCCTTGTTTCACGTCTTTAAGCTAAGCTAAGCTAACAGACTTCTGGCTGTAACTTCATATTTAACTGTAACACAAACATATGAGATTGGTATTGATTTTCTTATCTAACTCCCCGGCAGAAAGCAAAGCGTATTTCCCAAAATGTACACCAAAACATCAAAGTGTCCCCTGGTGTATATTTCACTTTAGCACTCCAAGCTGAATCTAAAAAGTTAGACCTCTTTTGCTGTATTTGACTTAATAATGCTACTTGCTCGCTTATCACTCAACAGCAACGGTGCACTTGTGTGATTTTGTTGTCTATGTTTTCATCACATACACCCAAACAAATATCACAACAGAGAGGAGTTTCAGGGAGAGTGGCGTGAGGGTGGAGACTAGCCAGAGCTGGCAAAAAACTTTGCAATTGTCCACATCGATCGTCATCTGAAAAGTTCACATGCAGTCAAATTTTGGACAGCGGCCAGTCAACAAACTGACATGAGCTTACCCCTGCTTTTCAAACTGAAAAGTCATGGTGGCTTGGTCAGAAGCTCTTTTTTTAACCTACGAAGACCAAAAAAAAATCTGTTTCTGAAAATATCTGAAGTGAGTTGTTGAATATCGTGTCGTGATAACTGCATGTTAGGTTTGTTCATAGAGTTTGTCCACATTTCCCTCCGCACAGCAGCGACCAATCAGCTGCGTGCTTGACATCGTTGTTGTGAGGGTGTTGGATCGTGTTATTAGGTGAGTGAGTTGTGACCATTTGGTGACGACAGACCATGATGGAGCAGTTTTCCCAATGTCACCATGTGTGGCCAAAAAAAGAAGAAGAAAAAAAAAGGCCAGGGAACCCTGTGGTGTGAAAACAAATACAGCAGTCGGATTCAGAGTTCACACCTCTGCTCCTGACCCTTTCCTGGGTGGTTGCGTCAATGACACCCAAAGGTCACCGAGGGTCCCCCACAGAGGAATGTAGAACTCAGGTATAAAAAAAAAAAAAATCAAGACAAGGAACGAAGAGGAAAAAAACACAGGAAACGCCTGCACTTGTTTACTTAATCAAGTGCTTTGTACCGTGTCATTAGTGTGAATCACATGAGGGGATGTACAGGAAACATATTACATGCATATGTTAATCATCTGCTGCTGGCTGAGCTGAGTGCATACAGGAGTGGGACAAATATGAAAGCATGCACTCAAGAAGGATATGCTGTACGCAGAGAGACGGACAGGGGCCAGAGCCAGTTAGACATGAAAAAGTCACTGTATAGAGCCACAGTAAGGAAGACTAAGTTCATCACTGCATGTTGTTTATTGGATTTTGTGTTATAATCACTGAAGCAGGCTGGCTTTTTATTGATCACCACTGTGCGTGTTTGTTTATTGGCAGGCTTCAGCGGGGCCAACAAGTTCTCCTATCAATGTGTGTGTGGGTGTGTGTGTGTGTGTGTGTGTGTGTGTGGTATTTCACACGGTGGCCTCCCTTGTGGCATGTTGGCAGGTTGCAGGGGTCAGAAGGTCACTGCCCCCAACGTGTAATGAGTCCAACACCGTGCTGCGTGTTTGTCTCCATAATTAAAAGGCTTCAAGGCCACCGACTTCAACTTCATCATGTGGAGCTCCACTGAATCGCAGTCATTTCAGTGACATGTATGAAAATTGATAGGTTATGTCATGTTATTGCTGTAATTATAAGGCAGAGTGATAAAAATCAAAGCACTGCCAGAGTTTATTCTGACCAAGGTTGCAGTGGGGAAATAGTAATGATATACTGCTGCTGCTGCTGCTGCTGAGTATAAATATGTTGCGGAGCAGATTGAGTTTCAAGTCACAGATCTGAGAAAAGACTCTCACAATACTACAAACAACTTACACAATATGACCATTAAAACCATGTGTGATAACAGCTTAATGGTATTGCCTTATCTGAAATCTAATGTGTTTACTTTCTTTCTCTGGTCAGCAGGAGGCTTTGTCTGACAATTGAATTAATGATTAAACGTTTCATTTGAAAAAATGACATTGCTAATAATTGATATTGCTCATAAATGATTGATATCAACAGGCATCTTTCAGTTATTCTCACTGAACAAAAGTAGTGGCAGTGAAAGGATACAATACACACATTATAAGAACACTGGGAGCATTTATGTGAATCTTTTACAAAGATTATTATATGAATGTTATATATATGTTGTAGCATATAGGCTGTAAGATATAGGCTTAAATTACATGAATTAACAACTTTTAATCAGTACAGATTTAGTGTGCTATTGCAAACACACTCAAAGTCTCTGTATGAATATTATAGAGACTGCGATAAAGTCCCCATTAACTTACCAGTGAGAATAAAAGGCTCTTTATGGTGAATATTACATGAATATTTAACACAAAGACTCACCTCAGGAAACAGCGACACGAAGAAAGGGAGACGAGTTGACTCCAGTTTAATTATCTTTTCCAACAGAAATATATATTTGAAGTTCGTCGGGTCGGAGGGAGCCGGTGGTACAGCCGGACTGTCCCGCTGGTGCGCCGGGTGTGCGGAGCGGCGCCGCGCGGGGGAGGAGGGAGGGGGCGGGCCGTGGATCAAATACCAATGAGACTGTCAGAGGGGGCTCCCGCACTGCTCCATGGTTAATAACACTTCAATTTCATGTCTCTCTACAACATGCCAATTGACTTGTCAGCACAATTTAAAGCAATAGGTAAACACAGGAGTGAAAATGGTGCAGACTAGAGGGCGCTGTAAGACCTTCTGAGGTGAGATAATCTATTTTTAATAGGTTACAATAAATATATTGTTACTGGTGGGAGATTATGTGGAGTCTGTTACAAAAAAAACTGTAAAGGGTTACAATAACATGATACAGATGTGTTGCATATAGGATTTCTAGCCAAGGCTAATTTGCAATCCCTGTCCCTGGTTAGGCTCTTAAATGGTCATAACATATTATCATTACCAAAAGTAGGCCTGCATTAGTTATTATGTGCTCAATTTAACTAATGTACTTTTGGTAATGATGATACGTTATGGCCATTTTTAAGTAGAAAAGCCTAACCAGGGACAGGGCTCGCAAATTAGCCTTGGCTAGAAATCCTATATGCAACACATCTGTATCATGTTTTGTTACCTGTTACAATGGGTTTTTTTTTTTCATTGTCTCTGACAAATAACGTAATAAAATAAAATAACAAAGTCTTTCATCCTGCTGGATATACTCGACATGAACTCTTTTCTCTGTTGAAAAGAAACCAGACCCTGTCATCAGACTTTATCAGCTGAGTAGCTATCTGCTGACTTTTAGCTCAAGGGAAACACATAATTATGTCATTGTGTCATGACGATCAGTTCCCCTTAACATAAGTTTAATGTGACTCAATTTATATTTTGGGTTTTTTTTTTATGTTGTCTGTACTTAAGCTAAATGAAACTGAAATTTCTAAGTCTACCGACCATCTGTTCATAGCAGTATGAGCCGTTACTGTTACAGGAATAGTTTGACATTTTGGGAAATACGCGAGTATTATTTGAGAGAATTGACACCACTCTCATATCTGTAGCCTATGTTTAATATAAGGCTACAGCCAGGCGAGGGTTAGCTTAGGTTAACATAAAGACTGGAAGCAGGAGGAAACAGCTAACCTAGCTCTATGAATAGATAAAATATTTGTCTAGGAGCACCTCTAAAGCTCATTTATTGACACGTTATATTTTGTTTGTTTAATCTGTGAAAAACTGCTCTGTAAAATCGACAAGTTCTGGTTTTAGGGGCTGTTTCCAGTCTGCATGCTAGGCTAAGCTAACTGTCTCCTGGCTGTAACTTCATATAAGAATCAGGTTTATTGTCAATTAGGTTACACATACAAGGAATTTGCATTGGGTGTTGTGGTGCATCAGTCAAAAATATACATAAAATTAAGTAGTACTAAATAATATTAAAAAATATATTTTATCATTTTTACTCTTTACTCTGTTTGTTTTACCATTAAGCACTTTGTAACTCTGAAAAGTGCTGTATAAATAAAGTTATTATTATTTAATGGACAGATATGAAAGTAGTATCAATCTTCTTGTCTAACTCTTGGCAAGAAAGTGACAGTTATTTCCCAAAATGTTGAAAAGTGTCTTCAGTCTTACTGCTATAAAATATAAATTACAATTTAACATAGTTTTTTAGCTTTATGTACCCTAAATGGTTGTCTGTTGATACAGTATTTAACAGTACACCAAAGATCTGGTTACTGATGTGTTATTGTGATTCAAATCCAGTTTAAAAGCATCTTTTCCTCACAATTGAGATTCCAATGACATTAGGAATAGTTTTGCCCGCTGTGAGCTCAGGCTGGTGATGTGGCAATTAGTAACTGTTTGAAAAACTGAACTGAAATCCCTAGAAATCCTGAAGGTTGACGTCATGTACGCTGCACACACTCTTCCTATGTTTGTTATGATTCAACTAAAGGATACCAAAAGAAGAGTCTAGTGAGTCACTGGAAAAATCCCTCTAACTGCTGTTTATGAGACGGTTTGTATTTTACTCTTAAATTTTAAGAAGTGCCCATACATTACATAAAAATTTGACTTGCTAAAATGAATAAACAGTTTCTAAAAGAGGGAATGGGATGCTTTTGTCTATGTAGTTTCTACTGCAGGCCCATTTTTTATGGGGTTTTATGCTTATAAGGCAGGTGGAGTTTTACACAAAATCTCAGCAGGTTCAGCTTTAAATTTAAGTTAAACAAACCGTTCAATGACTGATTGTTGCACAACTTCATCCAGCACTCAGAGAACAACAGGCGTCAGAGGTGTAGCCCCCATAAAGTGCACATGTCAGTGGTCCCACGCTGACCTGTCTAACAGGAAACAGAGCCTTATCAACAGGAACAGAAGCATCCTCACCCCGTCCTCAAAGGCTCGTAACAGGCCCGTCGGTCGTTAAAGCTCAGAGGTGGCCTGTAAGTCTGCCAGCGTGCACCAGGACCGATGACACCGCAGCCACATGCCACTTCTTAGTGAGCAACAGCACTTCCCTGCTCCCCCCCCCCACAACCCTGGTAACACACACACACACACACAAGCTCACACGTAGGCAGACGGAAGTAAACACAATCACAATCTGGAAAGCCACCATCATTCACCGCTTCAGACAACACCCTTCCTCATTTCACAAAGTTGTACTCTGTTTAGACGTTGTTCAAGTTTTTTAACAAGAAAGGGTTTTTTTTAGCTTCAGGCTGGTGGACAACTTCCTGATTGGCTCCTGTCACTAACAAATGACTGAAGTTTACCCAATCAGGACACTTTGCTACAGTCAACTTTGTCTCCAAATTGTCCATTTGTCTTTCCCTCCTAAACAATATCTCACACTTATTGGATGAAACCTTTGGGGAATTATCCACGTGGTTCAAGGTCCATTTCACCTTTTTTCAAAATGACAATAATTGGACCAAACAAAGTGACACATTTTGTTACTTGTTACTGATTGGTCCAGGGCGCTTGCATGCATTTGTGTGTCCATGTCCATTTGTCGGCCAATCAGGATCCACTTTTTTGAGGAATGTGCCTTCAGAAGTGTTCAGATTGACTTAATCAGCTTTTAATCATATTATCAGTAGAGTGTAGAGTGAGTGGAGTGATTCACAGTTTGTTTAGTGACAAAGGGGCTGAATGTCTTTTAAGCACAGATACTGTTAAATACACACCTCTAATCAGTATATACAGTACAGGAGGGCATGTGAGGATTATTGTGTGTGTGCATACCATGCCCGTGAGTGTAAAACAGCATGTCTGTATTTGGTCTGTCCTGTCTCCTGCTGCCACCCTTGCCCACACCTCTTGGGCATTAAGTGCTGGCACTGCCGCTCTGCCTTCACTCCAGCTCTAACAGACATTCACTGAGCCAACATGCAGGCTTCATAGATTCACTAGGTGACCTTCATTTTGAATATTTGTTGACCAGATTTCCTGGCTTTTTGGATCAGATTTTTTTCTTTAAAGTTGAAATGGATTCAAGGTTTCCAGTCAGAATCAACACACCACACATTTTGTTTCTCACTAAAAAATTGCACTTGATAACCGCTAACAAACACCCTAACATGCAAACAAACAGCTAACACAGAAAACAAATATCAGTGTGTTTGTCTAGTTAAAAATAAATCTAATAATACTCTATATTTTTTGCCAAAAATTCCATGAATAGACCAAAAACAACAATTAACTGATCCTAAAAGCCAAAGCCTCATCTAAGTCCTCCAAACATGGACCTACGTTGTTGTCCTTAAACTATTTAAAACTCACCAATGAGCCACACCTTTGCACTGGGTCACATTTTCCTTCATTACCATGAACATTGACATTGTAGTTTATTATCCTGCTGCTGTAAATGTTCACTAGAGAAACAAATGTGTATTAATCTGCAACTGAAAATAGTCCCCAACAAATGTGCTATTGGTTTCCTGTTCGCTAAAAAAAACTACAAAAAACTACAGTTCCCAGCTGTTTTAGGGAATTATTTTGCCTTTTTCATAAATTAAACTATATGTCGACCCATTTTTTAACAAGATTTATGTCCTCGTAAAGAATGGATGAAACAATATGTTTTTCTCCTCTAATGTAAGCTACAAACATTACCATTGTTTTGGTTTTCTGGTTCGCAACTTTGCTGTTTTGGTTCAGTCTCACCGCTCTCATCGTTTCTAGATACAGCAGGCATCTGTTTTTTCTGTGAAATAGCTCTACAAACCCAGCACCAGACAGCAGACAAAGTTAGTGAGTAGCTGGTGAAAAACAGAAGTGTTGACTGAGAAAAAAAACAGCTAAAAGGACAGTGAATAGTGGAGTTACATTCGTCAGGTGGCCATAAATACAGTATGACTCCAAATGACTGCTAATGTTGCTCCTAGTCCGCTGGGTGTGTAAATGAGCTAACTGTTTGCTAACACTTTAGCCATAACAACTTTATATGGCAACATTATGTCAGTGTTGTGTTTACAGCTTGCTGGGTTGCGTCCAAGTGGCCACAAAAAAAAAAACAGTTAATGCAGCTTTAAGCTATCTAGGAGCAGAACATTTGCAGACCTGTAGATGTGTTGGAGAAGACCATGGGCTGACTATAGTAGAACAAAGCACACTGTCTTCTTCACTTGCAATTAGAGGAGATTTCTTGGGAACGTTTTCATCAGGTTATTATAACCTGATGAAGGTCTGGTTATAATAACCCGATGAAGGTCTGTGTACTGAAACATTGTTCCCAAGAAATCTTCTCTAACTGCAAGTGAAGACGACAGTGTGCGGGGCTTCTTTGTTCTGCTACAGCTTTAAGCTATCTAAAACTAAAACTTTTTCCACTTACTTCTTTTTTTGTAAATTTAAAGTTGTGACTTGTGGTTTGTCACAGAGATAAAATACACTCTGCTTTCCTATCTTGTGTATTTTTTAGCCTTGGTTCAATGATAAACTCAGTCTAACCTTGTCCTCTGAAAATGTCTGGGTACCTGATTCATTATCTCTAAGGGCTGCTTTTAAAGTTGCTTTTGTAATAGGTAATTATTTGAAGTTTTTATGTAGTGCACAGTCCTGTTGTTAGAGTGATGTATATTTTTTCAGCTTGTCATGACTCATTTGTTAAAAATGATTCTATGTAATTGGTTATTATTAGCCACACACATAGAGATGATTGATCACTTTACATAAATGAGGCTGATACCACCTTTGTGCTGATCTGATGAAAGCTTGTCTGATGAATAAAGTATTCAGTGTTTCCTTTTGGTGGTTTTGGACTGCTGCTATCTGCTAGTTGATATGTTTATCTGCATTAAGTTGATATGTTATCTGCATTTGGTCAGCTCTTCTGTCTGCAACTTATTACAAGTTAACACTATAACTTGTGTAAATAAAGTTTTTTATGTCTCAAAATTTCCCAGCCTTTCATGTCACGTATATCTCCTGCAGACTGCGTGGTTGTCCAGTCCTCTCATATCTTTCTAAACCACTTTGTGACTCATGTTTGACTTCACACTCCAGTAGATTCATTCTTACATTAAATGTGCGCTTGGACTCGCTGGTTGTCTTGAATTTTGAGGTCGCTCATGTCTTTGTTGCTGTAAGTTTGAGAAGTAAAATATTATTTCTGTACATCTGCCGAAACTGTCATTTGTTTTTTTTTTTTTTTTAGACCAGTTTCCCAAGCATCTCATCTCTCCTCTGCCTCCCTTTTTATTTCTTTTGCACAATCTCAAATCCTTCTGTCTATCTCCCTGTTCCTGTTTTTCCCTCCTCTCTCTCCCAGGCTTTCCTTGCATCCCTCTCCTCGCTCCCCTTCACTCCATCCCAAGATAAACAACCTCTGTTCTGAGGCATGTCAGCTATTTGTTCAAAAAAGCTCACAAGTTTTTGGATGCTGTTCAGAGCTGAGTCCCAGAAGGGAGGCAAGATTACAAATTTAGTGCTTTTTCACAATCTCTCCCTCTGTTTTTCATTTTTCTTGGTCTAAGCTGCTCTTTTTTTTTCTTCTTTCAACTCTCTCACGACTTGAACATCTCTCACTGCTCCGTTAAGAAACTTCCCAGATTTGTGAGTTTCAACGCCCTTCCACCTTTATGCTTGACCTTGTTTCCAACCAGTCTGACCATATAGAGTCTTCAAATTCCCTTCATGTTTGTTAGACGCTGATTTATTTTCTGTCAGGAACTGTCATCACTCTTCTCTGATTAACACACGAGGGGAGAACCCGAACACCAGTTCTCATGCCTCTGGGCAGCCTGTGTCAAGCCCCTTTGAGAGAAAAACACACGCATAAACACACACTTCAGTGATTCTGTGGCAAAACACTCTCAATCTGGCATTTGCTTATCGGTGATCTGTTTGGAAAAGCTTTTTCAGAGTAATGACCTGAAGTGGACATTTCTCTGATGACAAGGATGCGTGTAAAGTGTGTGTATGTGTGTGTGTGTGGTGGGAGTCAGAATGTGGTGTTCTGTGGTGAGATAAAACATAAGACATCCAGTACTCTGATGCTGTTAGGTCGACACACTTTTTCCTTTGTGTGGTCTGCAGACTTTATTGCATTGTTGCGTTGCATGTTTGTCTGCCTCCATAATCATTGTGAATTCAACATTTTTTACCACAAATTATATTATTTCTTTGTCTTTTGGAGCCCAGCGTTTATCTTATTTTCTCAAATTTCTCTTTCACTATTTGTGCGTGTGTGTGTGTGTGTATATCCACATTTTTGTATCAGTGGAAACACAAACACACACACTCACAGGCACATAGTCAATGTACACTGACACACAAATATACAAAGATACATTCCTTTTTCCTCCGTGAAAATACACACTCACTGTTGTGTGAAACCTGCTGGCGACACACACTGAGATTTCTCTTTTTATACCCCAGCGCACACGCACACACACACACACACACTCACACACACACACACAGTCAAACACATACACACGCATGCATATGCACAATGACAAAGAGCCTGTGTTTAGACTAGGCCACCATTCCTATATGGAGATACAGATCACTGTTTTGCTTTCCTGAGCATGATCAAGGGGTAATAATTTTATCTAACTAGAGGGAAAACACAAAGACTGATGGGGAATAGAAAGAAGAGGAGGAGGGGGGTACTGGACCAGATGACGGAGGAGGATGGAGGAGGGACTGCAGCCTTTAAGGCCTTTTCCTTCATGTGCCAAACCCTCTGATTGTTGTCAACTCTATTCTCAGTGGCCACCAGTGGAAGCAGTGATGGTGCGGTACATTTGTATGTTTGTGTCTGACTCAAAAAAATCAACCCCCCCCTCCAACCCCCGCCCGCACCAAACCTGCCTCCTGCCTCATAAGTAGGTGTGTAACCGCTCACTGTGATTTACTTTGTGTCTGAGAGTGTCGGAACTGCTTCTCCGGTCTCAACCAATTTGTCTGTGGCTTGTTGCCTCGGTGGGTTCCTTCCAAGTGGAGTCTGGAAGAGGGAAGATTCAACCATGAATTTTGTCAGCTGGAGTGTGTACGTAAACGTTGATATGTGATGCATCTGTTTGCATGAATCACAGTATTTTAATCAGGAACTAGGAGGGTTTTTTTTTCCCTCGAAACCTTGAGTAATGAAAGCAGAACTGTTTGTCATGGGTAGCTACTTATGAAATATGCAGAGAGTAGAGGAAAAGGGAATTGACCATTCACAAAACCCCCTCCTCCAAACAGTGACTGGCCATTCAAAGCATAGCAACTGTAACTGTTCTGTTTTTTATTGGATTTGGGGATCTTTACACTCCAAAAAACCCCAACAAACTTGTTACCAACATTGGTTAATCCTCAACCTAAAAGACTCTTCTTCTCCTCTCTTTATTAAAAGATAATATACTGTTTGACTGAAAATACAAACAATAAAGCATAAATCTAACGTTTAATTGTCCACATATGTAAGCTAAACAGCCGAAAAGGGTTATGCTAGCATGAAAATGATCTTAACAGCTACATTTTTCCATATCATATTTGTAATACTAGGGCTAACTAAAGTAGCTCTACACTGCCTCTTAGTTCCACGTCCCCTACTATACATGGTTGGCTTTTTTTTCTGGGACATGCAGCTTTAGCCTCTGTCTTTTAGCACAACATAATGCATGTAGCCATCAAGTGCATATTTAAGTTCTTTTGTAGGGTTATTATCTTAAGACAAGTCCGCTGAAGACATTAAAAGGACCAGTGTGTAGGATTTAGTGGCATCTAGTGGACAGGTTGCAGATTGCAACCAACTGAATAGCCCCCCCCCCCCCCCACCCCTTCAAGCGTATAGGAGAACCTACGGTGGCCATGAAACTCGCAAAAGGCCCTCTCTAGAGCCAGTGTTTAGTTTGTCTGTTCTGGGCTACTGTAGAAACATGGCGGGCTCCATTGAAGGGGACCCGCTCCCTAAGTAGATATAAAGGGCTCATTGTAAGGTAACAAAACGATTCTTATTTTCAGGTGATTACACACTAATTAAAACATACTTACTAATATTATATTCCATTTCTGCCAAGTCCGTTTCTACACACTGCACCTTTAAAATGTCAGCCAAAGACGGTATTTTCAGCTAACTAATGGAGCTACAGCTGATAAAATCTGGCAGCAACAGGTGTAGAAATGAAAAGCTGCTTTTGTGTTGAGGCAGACAAAAGCACAAAATTACAAATTATTTCAAGTGGTAAATCTGTCAACGTTATCACTGTAAATTATATATGTGCCGTGCAGAACCAGAAAGCTTGCAGGCGTATCAACAGTAACTAAAAGCACATTTGAGATCTAAACAGTTGACATGAGATGGAGGAGGAAAAGGGTGGAAGGAGAGCAGGGGAGGCCGGCATGTAGAAAAGCATGCAGACTGGAGGAGGAAGGTGTGAAGGGAGTAAGGTGGTGTATTGAAACAGGATGAATATTTCACAGACAGAACGTAGGGACGACTTTCCAGGAAATTACTTTCACACAGTGCAAACGCCTGCCAGATACACTGAAACCATTTCCAGCAGGACAAGCCCAAGACATTCAACCAATTACCAAAGTAATTTTCAAAGAAATCACTGCTGAGCCAGCCGTGAAACTGTAACGTATTTCCATTTGAGACCAGAGACATTTTCAGGTAATGAACAACAGCCATCTGAAATTATAAGCAATGGTTTGGAAAAAGTCTCCAAATTGTGCGGCAACATTATGGAGTTATGTACAGTTATAATGAGGGCACTTACAGGAATCGTTCTGTTTTGCGGGAATTTCTATGTTTTGTTGCCACTTGATCCCATAAACATGCATGGATTAAGCTAAAACGGGATAATCTCGCCAGTCAACATACCTTCGAAATGCATGTTGAGACATTAAAAAGGCAGCCATGACTTCTTCTCACTGGTAAGAAAGGAAAAAAGTAAAATCCCCCAACAATCCAACCATGCTTTTAAGTGGCCCAGTGTCCTTTGTGTGAGTATTGGACACTAAAGCAGACAATCTGCCTGCCAACAGACTGTTTTATAAAGTATAAATTCTCACTTTCAAAGAAAACCAAACTTAATTAAATTCAAATTCTCGGTCTGAGTAATATCCTTTTTTTTATCGCAGTGGTGCACGTTAAAACAGAGATTGAGTACCTGTTAGTAAATCCTGTTTCAGCGGCCTGATCTACTCCCCAGCGACCAGACTGGTTTAAATTAGGCCTCTCCAACCTTCAGTGGCCCGTCCGCTAATTTGACTCCTACAATAACAGCAGCTACTGTGTTTTTCAGGAGTCTGGAACCAAACGTCCGTCTGGGGAGTCTGCAGTAGACTCAGGTGCTCGCTCTCTCCCTCTCTCTCTCCCTCCCTCCAGGATTTTGGTTGAATTATGTGTTCAGGAGGGACTGTTTTACTATTTTAGTGGAAAAAAATCCCAAATGTCTTGTTTTCATCAAGACTGTTTCCTGATCGGATCTCTACTCTCCAGTCTGTCTGTGCATTTGGCAGCACGTGTGCGTGTCCATATCTGCTCGGGTTTTGTATGTGTGTATTGTGAACGTATGCATGAGTGTGTGTCTGCTAGTTAATCCCGTTTAGATACCATCAGTCAACTGTAACCTGCAGTTTCAGTTACTTTTGCCTCTAAAATTGTTTTTAAAAAAATCATTTTTTAATTTAAAGAGAACAAAGAAAGGAACATTTTTAACTATCTTACATAGACCAAGAAACCCTCGACCTGTTGCACACACATGTTGACACACACACACACACACACACACAGTCCGTAAATCCACAAAAATACAGTATATGGACAAAACTGATCAAAGGAAAGTGCAGCGACACTAATAGTCTTCAAAAAGCACTATGCTTGGCTCTAACCATGCAGGAACTATTGATCCAATGTCTGGTGTCTGGTTTTACACATCCACACACGTGCACACACACACAGATACACACACTCACAGATCTATAATAATATAATCCCCACCCCCTTGATGAACTTTTATTTAGCCTTTATTTTTTGCAACAGTCATTCATTTAATAGCAAATGCACAGGTAGCGTTTCAGGAGCTGGGGCCAGCTCGGTGACTAGCTAATGGGTCCATGTTTGCACTGACCTTGATGGTCCATATGTATAAGACTTGTGATCACATCCAACATTGTGGAGCAATTTATTAAAACTCTGACATGTTACCTCCTCTGGTTCGTGTAGTTTTTAAAGGTGAGAGTTCGAGAAACCTGACAACACACCTTCAAAATTTCTTCTTAGCAAAATGTGTATGTGTCAGTTGTTATAAGGTCAAGTTCATGTCATCACTGGTTGGTTTGATTCTAGGTTTAAAACTCTTTATGTAGTGATTTTTCTTAAATATATGTGAAGAAAAGGAAAGGGGCATTTATTTCTAGAACCCAGGCTGCTGAAACAGAGTGTGGTCATGTTTGACTAAACCTAAAAAAGTTTAAAGTCCACTTTCCCACCAAAGAAAACTGACACACTGTAGGTGTAATCACACTCTTTGATATACTATAAACCAGAAGACCTCTGTTGGAAATCCCCACCATTCCTGGTTTCATTTTTCAAACCTCAACCCTCCACCCCTCATCACCTCCTGCTCCAGTCCACATCACTCCACATTCACACGCATCGCATACATGTGGCTCTCCTTCATTTGTCAAACTGGGATGCGACGCTGATTAGCTTCCTGACAGGAGCGCTGCCACTCACCCCCCAAGCTGAAGCTGGGTTCCTCCTTGAGGGCCCGACAGTGGGTGGAGGGCTGTAGCCGCCGCTGTTTGTTTGCACTATGTCCTTATTTCCGTGAATTCTGACCTGACAGGAAGCGTGGAGGGGAGACGAGACAATGGGCTATTGTAAGCCCGCGCTTTATGTCCATGCGAGGCTAAAACAGGAAAACGCACTAAGACAGACACATGCATACACACACTCCCCTAGCAAAGACCATTATGTTCCCTGTCGTATCTTTTTATCATGCACACACACTCTTATATTTCACTATATTTCACTGACTTACGCTCACTCCTTAAGTTTAACTTCTCCTCATTTTAACTTTGAAGTAACCCTAATTTAAACCCTCGTCTAATCTAATCCTCACCTTAAAGACCCTAAATTAACCTCTTTAAAAAGTGAATAGTAGAAAAATGGATTTTCCTTATCTGTCCATCATTTTCAGGACATCTGTTCCTCATACTGTAAGTACACACACACACACACACACACACACACACAGGTATATGTTCACTAACATGCAGTACATGGGAACAGACACACATTTGGAGAAGGACATACAGTATGTGCACTATCACTACATCTAGAGCAAAGCAAACACATATGTGTACATAATTGTAACTGATGAGGGTTTTGAGACTGAGGTCCTTGATAGCTGATGTTCATGTGTTTAAATTGGACCCCAAAATGTCTTAAAAAGCCTCTAAATAGTACTTAGATCATGACCAGACCAACAGACCAAAAGCAAACATTTCTGAAAAATTCAAAGTAATTAACATGTGGAGAGAAAATACATTTTCATTGCAATTTACAAACTTTTCGTGTCTCTTTGATGGTTTGATGGTTCCCGACGTATGAATCATTGCCCACATCTCTAATCCAAATAGGTTCAATGTTGTGCTGATTAACAGTCTTAACAGTTAACCCTTATTTGGAGAAGCAATCGACCAATCAGAGCTTAGTTGGCAGGATCTTCCTACCATCCATGTAAACTAAGGACAATAAAATGGCCTCAAAAATGGCAGCAAGTGTGGATTAAATCGATGTGCCTGTACAGGTTTCTATAAGTCTGTTTACAACTCATAGAGTTTACAAGCACATACATATTTTTTCATCGTTCTGAAGAAGCACCATGTTAACTGCTCCTTGCAATGCTTCCACAGCTTACATGTTGACTAAACATTAAGTCGGCAGGACGGAAAGTCCTGTTACGGCTAACAAAACAAAGTAAGCGCTCCTCTCAAACAGAAATCAACATGAACACGAGGTCACGCTAAATGAATGAATTTTTTTTTTTCATTTTCAGTCTGAATATCAGGCTATCTCCATCACGTCAGAGGCAGTTCTACATCAAACATTTAAAGAAACAGTTCACCTCAAAACTGGCATTTTTACAAGTTACACATGTACACACACACACACACAGCAGACCTCGTTAAAGTATGAACAGATTGACAGAGAGGTAGCTCACTTTTTATATTACTTCATTGTTATATTTGGAAAGAGATCCTGTTGAGTTTTTAGCCATAACGGCATGGCTCTAGGGATGGCAATGTCGGTCTGTTAACATGCTAACACGCTAACTAAGGTGAACATGATAAACATTATACCAGTATTCATACCATTATACCTCATTATGAGCATGTTAGCATGCTGTTAGCATTTAGCTCAAAGCGCCGCTGTGCCTAAGTACAGCCTTACAGAGCCACTATAGCTGTAGAGTCTTTTTTAAAAGAAATTTTTGGCACAAACTAAATGTGATTCAGACACTATGATGTGAAGAGCTACATCTGACATCTGATATCTCCATAAAAAATAAGGCTTTATTATAGTTTTAGATGAGCTGCTCCTTTAGTAAAAGGCACATCAATTTGGTGATTGATTGGTCTAGACCTTCCACACACTACTGTCTTTATCTAGAGGTCCGACCCCACTGCACACACACACCATGTCCGTGTCTCAGCCTGTGACCTCAGCCGTGTCACCTTTCAGGTCAGCTGGGAGAGCCGCTGCCTCTGAAGCTGGATGATCTATGGATTCACACAGGCTGTCAAAGGAGGCAAAAGAAGGGAAAGGTGTAGAGGAAGGGAGGCTATTTACAGACCTGGAGGTATGTGGCAGAGCAATGCTGTTTTCTGTGCTGTACGTCTGTGTGAATGTGAGTATGGATTCTCTTGTCAAAGCCTGAGAATCTGAAGGTGTGATAACAGAGACGCTTATATAAACTGTACTATGTGTTTACTCAGTTAATCCATTGGTTGGCGATGTCCAAGGCCCAGAAAGAAGAGAGGTCAGGACAGAAGTGTGTGTGTGCGTGTATGTGTGTGTGTTTTTGTGTTGTGAGGAATGTCAATGTCTGACCTTTGTGGCCTTTTGCGTATGGACGACTGACCTGGAAGACTGACCTCATGGCTGCTGGCTTCACTCACAGATGGACAGACACCTCAGACATGCCTCTCCTCTGAAGCGTGAACAAAACCCCCAATCATATTAGCCTAAAGCATGCAGTACATGCTCTATGAGTGTTTTGACATACAGCATTTGTCAACAAGTGGACGCCGATCGAAGCCGGTCTGTGACGGGTGGCAGCTTCAGTGTGATTTCACTCACCTCACTGTAATTAGTTGTCTATATGTTTGGCTCAGTGGCATCTAAATGACAGTGTTTGTGTAACTGTGGTAGCAGGTTTTAAGTGTGAAAATAGCAGTGTGTGTGTAGAGAGTCTGTTGATTGAAGTTTCTATTTCAGTATAATGAGGAAGAAACAGGTTTAAGAGGTTTGAGGGTTTTTCTGTGACTGAGAACGACAGCTAAATGTGGTCACATTCTGTGTGTTTGTTGTTGTTCGGAGTTAATTTGGGGGTAATTCCGTTTCAGCAAAAGCAGTAGTAAATGTTTGTAATGTTTATGACCTGATAAGGTACAATAGACTGTTGTTCAGACATTGTGAGGTACAAATACTGCAGCTGAATTGACCTGATGTTTCCAGACAATTGCTCAAAAGGATAACCTAAGTGTAGAAGTACGCCATCGTTTTTCATGTTATTCTGACACTAGATACCAAATGATTCAGATTTTACAAGGTTTTCTCATAATATCACTTTATCTGGTTATATCACAAAACGTTCTTCTTATTTTACAAATGAACATTTCTCATTAAAACAAACTTCTCATTATAAGTTGTTAAAACAAGAAACTCAGTGCCTAAAGAAACAATATTGCATTACATTACTAGAAAAAAGGAAAAAGACTGAAAACCAAAACAAAGAGCTGAAAGCTACTAAAACTCCATCATAAAACTGATCCATTGTTAATATAAAATATAGATTATAGCAGCTTTAAAGTAGAAGATTTGAGTATACTACTGCAATTTATCATCAATCTGTGATGTTTTTTGTACTTCATTAGTTATTTGCTGATGAATTGTAATTTAACTTTTTCTTTCATACTACCACGACCATTCTCTCTCTGAGCTGTCTCTCCGCCACTGATGATGCAAGCTGTGGTTGAACTGCATTTGTTTTTGAGCCTCTTTAACAATTAATATGACTGTCAATCACCTTTTGAGACACCTTTTGTCTTTGACTTTGAGAAAATCTCAGGATCTTATAATTACTGATGATGTCTTTAGAGTGCAGACATATTTCATATTCCACTGTACCTGCTGGCGGTATGTCTCTATTTTTAAATACAATCTAACCTTATATTTATCCGTCATTTTGTCATTTTCGGAGGTTTTTCATGAACATCCAGGTTTTTCCGTGCTTCCTTGCTTGGGACAGTAAAAAGACAACAAAATGCAGACTCAAAAGTAGGTAAGAAGAACTGCTACAGTGAGAGGTACTGTACATGCAGGCACAAGTAAGATGGCTTCGGGAGTAATGGTTTATGGTATTCTTTTATGCAATGCTCATCCATCATAATTCTCTTTTCTCTGCTCCTTCATTCTTCCCCAGGCTTTCTGTCTGTGTGTCCTTTCTCTTTTTCTCCTCATCTTTTTCCTGCTCTGCTGCTGTGATTGCCTGTCTCCTCGTGGCCCGGTGCCCAGCCACCACTGGGTAGCATTCCTCACCCCGAGCCAATGGGAAGAGAGAGGGATCGGAGGGGGGAGAAGAGAAGAAGGACAAATGGAAGGAATGAGAGAAAGAACCATAGCGGGTCTCCTTATATAGAGCGTGATGTTATATGTCGGCTCCGATCCGCTGTGACCTCGCTGAGCAGGCGAGGAGCGACTTCTTTTCCAAATTGTTTGTCGCTTTCCAGCTTCTCGACTGTGCCCGCTGGTCGTAAACCTTCCTTTTCGGCCCTTCTGTTTATAGTCACGTCCACTCACTCTGCTCATTGCACCACTCGTTACGATACGCAAACTCAGGCCACAAGATACCCACACAGTTTGACCACGCAGGGGATTACTAAAATACACACAGCCTCACTTTTTTCTTTTTTTCACAGTGGGAAATAGAAATGCCATATCTTGAAGGTAACTTATGATGCCTGCGCTGCTGCTGAGGTGCAAAAATAAAGGATTTGCTGAGAAAGCAGAATGGACTCCACCCTGCCCTTCAGCTCTTATTTCTTCAGTTCATGTGTGTGTGTGTGTGTATGTCAGTTTTGGGGCTTGTAGGAACATGTGTGTGCAGGCAATACAGAGGAGTGTGTGTGTGTGTGTGGCATCTCCTCTGGGAACTGCTGGCAGATGGAGCAGACTGTGGGTATAGAGGGACGGATAAAGTTTGGCTTCGCCTGCAACTCAAACTACACTGGAACAGAAGAGCCACGCATACAGTCCTTTCCCTCTCTCTACTGTCTTTTTTTGTGAATTATGTCTCAATCTCTTTCTTGCTTGTCTTTGACGGTTTAACTCGACATGGATCTTCTTGATCGTCTTTTCTCTGTCGGCCTCCCTTGGGTCAACACACTCCAATCTGATGTTTTAATTACCTGAATTCTAACCTGTTTAATTAAAACTCTGCTTGAAAGGTCCTTTAGAGTCAAACAAAACTAAGAGTCTGCATGCTAGCAGCCCACACAGTGGTGCTTTGAGCTGAATGCTAACGTCACCATGCTAACATACTGATGTTTAGCATGTTCACCATCTTAGTTTAGCTAGTTAGCACGTAAACACAAAGTACAGCTGAGACTGATGGGAATGTCATTAGTTTCGCAGATATGTGGTCAGGTCAAAGTATCGGACAAATTCATATTTTTGACTTGATGCTGCCAGAGGAAAAGTTATCACCAAAGTTATTACAATTTTTCCTGAGGGGAATCTGAACCATATTGCAATCCATCCAATATTTGTCAAGACATTTCACTCAAACTAACAAATCCAAAGTTATTAGGATACATCATGTGGGAACCATTAGGGTCTAAATCAAGTCATTGGATCACCAAAGTCATTGGGATTTATACTGTGGTGACCATGAATGTCTGTAGAAAAATTCATGGCAATCTACAGTATTATGTAATAGCCATTGAGATGTTTCCAAAGTGATGGACCGACCAACAGACAGACGGACAGATATCCATAGAGCCATGCTGTTAGCAGGCTAAAAATATTGTAACAATTTTATATACTTCTTAATGTTAAATAAGAAATACATGTGGAATATGACAGATGTTGTCGATGAAGGGATCTGATAGGGCTGTGGGGTTACATCAGACAAAAAATGCTGGAAACCACTGTGTTAGCATGCTCAAAGTATCTTTTGTTGTAACTTAATGTTCTTTTTCAAATGTTGTAATTGATCATTCATCATACTCTTTTATATCCTGTTCACATTCATATTCCATTTTTTAATCAAAAGCATCCCATGTAGACAATGCTCCCCTCTAATACAGTATAAGTGACAGCATGTGTTTGAAGTGAATAAGAGGACTGTGAGTAATTTGGTGGGTTACGAAAGCATGGTTATTTGTTATAGTCCTCTAAAAGACAGTTATATGTTCATTAGCAGCAGCCTAAAGGTCTCTGAGGCGGGTTTATGACCTGAAGTATGCAAGTTAAAAATCCCTGTATGGACTGTGAGAGTCTGGGAGCTTGGTCTCAAGCGCTCGTGACCAAAAATCCTGCAACTGTCCCAATGGAGCTGTTAAGTGGAAGAGTGTGGTTTCACTGAGCGGCTCCGATGCACGCCCCTCAGCTAAAATAAATGAAGTTAGAATAGGAAATTGAACTGCAAACCAACAGCAAATGGGTATTTTGTATGTGCAAGCGTTTAAAAGGTTAAGTGCATGTAACAAATTGCAATTGACTGATGTTTCCTTCTCGGCTGTGAGATTCACTTTAAAAGAAATTAATCCTGTGGGAATGTGTCACTTTTTTATACACTGTAGAATTCACATGTAGTGAAGACACGTATATCTGTCAGCAGGTCTTTTTAGTATAAGTACATAGCTTAATGAATTAATGCAAACTGACTTTCATCCATGTCTATTACTCAGTACAAACAGTAACAATGTCTTCATTTGAACAGTTTGATCGTTCTTTCCAGCTTCACTTCGACAGCCATCTTTCTTTTGGAGACCCATCAGTCTAATGAAAACCGAGTCCAGTGAGAGATCATCACTTGGCTCTTCACAAGCCTTTTTACATCCGAGTTTGGAATGATGCTGAAATAGTCTAACCAAAGATATCTGGAAGTATTTACAAAGTAGTATAATTAGATCAGTGGCTTAAGGGTGCAGTGGAAAATATTCGCAGCACAATAATGACAGAGAAAGAGGAGAAGAAACGGCTGGACGAGCGCTCACAAAACATGGGCGTACAATACACCAAAGCCAGCTAATACCACACATCTTAAGATAATTAGAGAATGGAAAGGCATTTTATATTCCCATCGGTGTTGTCTCCGCGCATGCCTGCTCCAGAAAATGATTAATTTAAGAGTTCAGGAATGTGTGTTCACTGTTTAGTCTTTAGCTTCCCTGGGTTGTAACCCCCTGACCCAACCAGATCACCAGAACACCTCTGAAAACCATCAGACATCTGCTTATCTAAACTAAGCAGAAAGCCAGCCTCCTCATTATTCAAACTCCATTCGTGCATCCATCCTTTCCTCGCGTCATAAGCCAAACTCAGTCTCTTGCTAACAGGAGACTTCTTTTTCCTCGGTGCAGACTCAAACAGGCCGGACAGGCATTTCCTGTGGGTGGGACCTGAGAGCAGAGACATTCTTGGGCCAGGCACCTCCACTTCCTGTCTCTGTTAACACCCCACTGAAAGGCGTACAGTCTGGACCCGCTCTCTTACTTTACGCTTTACTTTATACACTCTTATCCACAAAGCACGCAACAGCAGATTAAGCTTAAATTCCAAGATTACGAATGTTGCATGTAAACAAAAGCTAAGAAGTGCAAGGTCAACGTCTCAGTGCCCAGATAATGGAGGGAACAAAACATTCCTGTGAACATAATGTTATGATGTGAGACAGAGAAGTGTTTCAAAAAGAATCAAGATGTAGGTTCTGAAAAATAAAAGCCAATGAAAGGAGTAGGAACCTCAGAGAAGTGCATTTTAGAGCAGGTAAAGGTGGAGGACGTGGTAGATATACTGTATTTTTAACTACTGTACTTAATTACTTAACCACCTGTATGCAAACCGTCATATCAATGTTAAAATAAAAAATAAATTCATATAACTGTGGTAAAAGTTTAAGATTGACATTAAGGCATTCAACTCCAGGAAACATAATCAAACACATATCAATAGCTCATATCTCCCAACGCCTTTTGTCTCCCCATATTTTCCGTCTTATATCTTTTTTTTCAGCTGCATTCATAAGTAGAAACCTGTATGTTTCCAAGCCTCTAATGTCAGGAAATGTTTTCCTCTGTGTGTGTGTGTGTGTGTGTGTGTACATGCGTATGTATGCACACTGTAGGGTGTTAGAGTAGGTGTGACAATCAATTGCTGCCCTCCCAGGGGTCAACAGCTGCACCAAAGTGTTGGTATTCGACAGCTGTACCATTTCAGAGAGGGAATGTGGGGGTTCACTATGGATGTGTCATGTGTGTAGGGGGTCCTTGTGCATCTGTACATGCATATGACAGTTTTCAATTACAGTATGTCACAATGGTGAAACACCATTTCATAGCTGTTACTTATTGAGAGATTTCATATTGTCTTACCCCTTCTTAACAAGTTAACATTACAGGTGATAAAATGTATTATTTAATCTGACATAAGTGATGTTTTGTTAAATAAAGAATACATTTTCTACTGCTGGTAAACTATTGCATCCAAAAGTCAAATCCATGTCAAATATCCATGTCAAAAAGAGGCTTGTTCCTATGAATTCTGATTGGTTAAATTTCCTTCGCAAACTTAGCTGATTCAGAAAAGTAAGTAAAGGAAGTAAAGTTACCAATAACTACATTATGTCCTATAAAGTTCAAACTGCCCCATGAAAAATATGACTGCCAAACTTAAATCTGAATGCAAGTTAGATTTTTCATACATTTTAATTTCTGCCTGCATCCCTCAAAGCACTGAAAAGTCTGAAATTGGATTTGTTATATTTGTGTGATCTTGCTGCCCCCTAATGGCTCAGTGTGAACAGGACTACCCATCACAAGTAAAATACATTTATTCATCTTCAGAAAATAAAACATTTTGTATCAAAACTGTTCACATGGTGATTAACAACAAAATAAATTCTGAATGTGTTTGAGAATAAGCTGCACCACTTGCCCACTTTGGTCCTTGACAAATACAACAGATATGTGAGCTGTGTGGCTTTGCAGGCTTCCCTCAGCAGTAGTTATTCATCAGCAAGTATATCTCTATTTTTTCTCACAGAGGGAATAAAGAAGTTCAATCTGCTCAGCATACTCAAATCCTGGCCTGTGGAAAAAGGACATTAACAGTCATGTTAAAACTGAACCAAAAACTTTGAGTTTCAGTGGCTCATAATAGCATCTGTACATTTTTTAAAAACTCTTTACTGCTTTTTTAACTTCAGGAATAGTTTGACACTAATAGTTTGAAATATGCTTATATCCTCGAGTCCACTTTCATGTCTGTATGGTAAATATGAAGCTACCACGAGCAGCTGTTAGCTTAGCTTAGCATAAAGACTGGCAACGGGGAAACAGCAAAGATAACAAAACGCACACTAATTAATTAGTATTTGGGGGTTTCATGCTGGACTATCTCTTGGCTGGGAAGTGACTGTAACTTCTCGGAGTTTTCCGCTAGTTGCCTAACAACTGTTCCCAGCTAAGAACAGCCCAGCCCCATCCCCCACCCTCTAAAACACAGAATTGTCGTTTTTACACTTAGTAGTAAGAGTAAATAAATTAGATATAACGTGTTAATTAGTGAACTTTAGAGGTGCTGGAAGGTTATCATTGGACAGAGCCAGGCTAGCTGTTTCCCTGTTTCCGGTCTTTGTGCTAAGCTAAGCTAACCAGCTGCTGACTCAAGCTAAATATTTATCGTACAGACATGAGAGTGACATCAATCTTCTCATCTAACTCTCAATATAATATAACAATAAGTGTACTTCCCAAAATATCAAACTATTCCTTTAAGTACCCAGAAAAGAAGACTGCACACTCTTCTCCATATTGCTATTTTGTGATTTAGAAGCATAAGTTGTCTTAGTTTTCCAATATGACGACCATATGTATCCATTGTTCACAGATGGACCCCTCGTCTCTGCAGTTATCTCACCGTCCAGGTGTCTCCAGGATCAGAGGGATGTTGTCCAGTCTGGGCTCGTTGACAATGTCTCGGAAAGCAGAGATTCCGATGTGACCTTTACCAATGTCTTCATGGCGATCGAGGTTGCAGCCCAGTTTACCTGCAAATCACAATCAGGGATAGACACAACAAAGACAAGGATTCAGAAAAAACACACTAAGAAATTTAAGTGGTAACCCAAACAGTTCTTAAAGCAGAATAAACCATTTGTCTAATCTGTATCTGAATTATTTGGGTTCCTGGCTGTACCTTTGGAGTCATTGAGATGGATGGCTTTAAGATAGTGGAGGCCCACTTCCAGATCAAACTCATCGAGCATGGCCTTCGCCCCTCCCTCGGCAGCCAGGTCGTATCCTGAAAACAAGAAGAAAAAAAATTTTAGTTTTTCCTTCAAAACAGCAACCTTGTTTTTATCTTGGATACCCAGCAGATTGTAGGTTTACACCATAACTTTAATCTTTAGGGCGGAAATGGTGCTGAACACCAATTGTTGACAGGGACTTTTTTAACTGATCTGATGATTTTGAAGGACAAAAAGAATCAACAGCAGGTGTCACTCACCTGCTGCGAAGGCGTGGCAAGTATCCAGACACACTCCAACTCTGCTCTTGTCTCCCACTTTGTCTATGATGCTCTTCAGCTCTGAGAACTTACCACCCACCGTACTGCCCTGACCGCTCATGTTCTCCAACACTGACCACATGGAACGGGGAGAACAAGAAGGCACTATCAGTTTGACATTCAACTAAATAATATTTCGCCCAACCTGCCAAAACACCTAATACACATTAATTGGTTTGGCAGCTGTTGTTCATTCCTGAAACTTGGGGGCAGTTTTTGCTATTGCTTCAGTGTTTTTGCTGGCGTTCCACTGCAGTGTATTCTTGTCACACCAGCGGCATTTGGGGTATGTGGGTCAAAAGGACTGTGGTCGGCGCCATGAATCACAACAGTGTGAAAGCTGCAGTCAGTTCTGCGCATTGAAAGTCATGTATTAACGAAAAAGTCAGTCTAAGGTCAGATGGTTTTGTATGAGATGGTGACGTGACAGCAAAAGCTTTTTCTGCTCAATTTTTGAGATTTACTGACTTGTGGTAGTGAAACATTAATCCTCCTGAAGAGGCTCAAAACATATTAAAGCTTCATTTTATTAATTACATGCAAAGGGATTGACTCATTAACTGCGACTGCCAAGTTCTCTCGCGACACTGAGATTCAAATCCTTAATAAAGCATTGCCCTGCAGTAACTTCCTATTACAGCGAAGCTCATAATGTTCCCTGTTTGACAAGACTAACAAGAGCTGTGTATTTAAATTATTGTAATTGTTGAAGCTGTAGGTTGTAGTCTTATAGGGCAAATATCCCATTAAGTGTCGGTGAGTCAGGTCAATGTTAGTGAGGTTCTCTACTGCTACAGCAGTTTTCCTGTGTGTAGTGTATCATTTTTAACACGTTTTTCTCTTAATACATTACATCATTTTGCAATTTTTGCAACTATCTGGCCTCGTTTTACCTCTAAGACTCTTGATGTTTGCTTGGAGATTTTTTTTTTTCCAAATAGTGATGATACCTGTGTTAAAGCTGACACACAATTAACTGGTATTCAACTCAATCAATATCTTTAGAAACTTTAGACATGTATAAATTATTATGTGCAGTACTTGAATAGTGGGAGCCTCAGTCACAAATACAGCAAGGAATAGTTTCAAAAATATGACCTTCATCAGGACAGGACAAAAAGATATTAACAGATTTCTTTAACACCATAATTATGCATTAAAAATAGGTTTTGAGTTGTATCAACTCCCCTGACAGTCTCAATAAATTCCCTGTTTGAGGTTATCAAAAGGGTATTTACTGCAGGGCTACGACGCTGTACTGGGTGTTTCTGTTATTTTGTCCACCTCCCATACCTGTGACCACAGCAGGTGTTTGCTGGTGAGCGTGGTTAATGGCTCCCGCTATCTTGTCCACACACTGCTCAGTGGTGATGGTGCCCAGGGAGGAGCCTGGGTGGAAGTTGTACAGGTTGAGGCCCAGGAGGCTGCAGCGGCTGAGCTCATCCACCAGCAGGGCCTGGCTCTTCTCAAACACATCTGGGTGCAGCACGGTACACAAACCAGAGGAGGATGTCAGACGAGAACAGGGGATGATGTTGGACAGATGAAATAAACAATGCAAGACGGGGGGTGGGGGGGGGCTAGGTGATTGAGGTTGAGAGAGGAGGAGAGACAGGTCCACATGTCATCCAAGTCTAACAAACCCTCTTTAGGAGATCCACAGTTCATCAGGTAGGACCCATGAGGCAGGATGTGAGCTGGGTCAAATTCTTGTAGGGAACACTGCTCCCGAAACTTGGCTGCAGCTGTGTGGTCCAGAGCGGGCCTCTTCCAGGACCGCTGGGAGCCCAGAAACAGGGCGAAGCAGCTGCCACCCATCTCCGTGCAGGACTCCACTGCCTTCCATATCCCACCTGGGAACATATAAAAAGAAGAGGCAACACAAGAGCTGTGATTGTGTGTCTTTAAATAAGTACAGGACTATCTAAACCAGATGACATTACCCTGAATGCCAACATGAGCTCCAATGTATTTCTTATTTCCACGGTGCTTCCTCCTCCTGCTGTCTCCTCTCTCCTCAGTGTCCTCCTCTCCTGCCAAAGCATCCTCGGTTTTCCTTTTCCTTGCACCTCTCTTTTTCGGACCCATGCCTGCAAAAGAAAGTTATTATGAATATGCTGACTGTTTTCTGATCATTAATTCAGCGGCTACTTCAATATATGGGCTGTTAATCTACGAAGCACGCACGGTGGCGTTAAGGGTTGACTGTCAGAAAGTTTATGAAGGTCAGAAAGCGTGTTTTTATACGCATCTCTCTCTGCAGGAGGCAGTCAGAGGGCTTCACGCAGCTGCTACAGGCTGACTGTTGGAGACGCTTCATGCTGAGCAGCAAAATGGCCGCCCGTCAACCGACCGACTCCACAGCGCTTTGAAATCTAACATTTTCTGCACATTAGGGTTCACACTATCACAACGTTAGTACTTATTTTACAAACCAGAAGCTTACGTGTTTTTCATCACCTGCCACTTACTTGACTCCCCGCTCAGGCGTCGCTGTTGTCTCGACGAATGCCTCGAAAAAGCTAAAAAAAGAAAAAAGAAAAAGAAAAATCGCACTGAAGCACTTTAGCTAAGCTAGCTAGCGCGCTAGCTTCTCTTCATATGTGATTCTTGAGGTGAGTAGATGCGTTATCTTTTTTCAAAGCGTTTTTCAGTTTCATCGTGTGTGTATGCATGCATGCAAATTCACCAACACCAGCAGAGATCTATGTTAATGTAATGCCACTGCGCTTGCTAGCCAGGCTAACGCCGTTAGCTACTTGTAGCTGGTGGCAGTATATAACTTAGCTTACCTCGCTAACGTCGGTAGCATCAGCCGGATTTGTCGTTGTGCAGAGGCGGGTATGTGGCTCAAGCTCGGTGTATTTGCTGTTAAGGACTGTATGTACATTAGGGGACAAATGTACGTTTGTTGGCAGCTGTTTAATGTCGTTAACTTGCTTATTATATGTGCGCTGTTCTGTGTGTGTGTGCGTATTTTTCAAAGTATGGGCTGAAACCACTCCTTCCTTCATGTTAGCCATCGACGAAATATGTTTCCAGCAGCTTGCCAGCTAAACTTGTAGCTTGTATAAACTTGTAAGGACAGGGATGGATGTGCTTTAGCTATTTTCCTTTATACACGGCTCGGCTGTAGCAACTTTAATCGTCTTTGTCTTTTAATTTCGCGAACACTTTTCCATTTTTAGCAACCAGTGGCTCCGATCTTCTAATGCTGTTAGCCAGCTAAACGCTGCTGAGCCTTGCGATAACGTTGACAGGACAACAGGTAAGGTAACATCAGCTGGTATAGCTCACAGCAGTGATTTGAAGGGCAGCTGGACAGAGCTTTAATGCAGATCTGCAATAACAGTAATAATCAGGTGTGGTTTTCTGATGCGCCAGGCCTGAGGTCAGAAATGCTTGAGGAAGGATGTCAGGTTAGTTTTCCGTGAATGTAGGAAACCTACCTGCTGGAAGTGCTATGGCATTAAGCAAAAAACGAAACCAACTGAACACAGACACGGTCAGGGTTAGGTGGGTGTTCAGAAGGTATATGCATTTAAACATCAGAGCTATTAAATCGGCATTTTATATTTCAACATGGTAATATGCAGTTAGACATTCTCTGGGATTAGTTTAACTGTCCTAGTCTAATATACTGGTATCATTGTTTGGGTGCTCTTGGATTGCATGCCTTGTGTCAGCTGGGCCTAATCCTGAAGATTTGCTCACACTCCATCTTAGAAACAATCAAAGCACTAGCATGAGTCTTCACTTGGTCTCATGTTATGATTTTCTGTAGCCATATATATAGATTGAGTCAGTCTATTGACAAGATGAGTTGGCTTCCTAAATTGAGCCCCTTGTAAACTAAATTGGTTGAACTTACAAGTGTGATCAGTTTACAGTATTGTGCGTGCTTATGGTAGGGATAATTACTGTGTTTGTTGCCCACATGTCCAGCAGTATTCTTAGCTCTAGCACCTGATGGCTGATTCATCCTATCAAGCATGCAGTCAAATTGTCGCTTACACACATGGATGGAGGCTCACATGGCCATGTACCGATTGTGATGGTGTCTCTTTCGCTTGATTTTTTTTTTTTTTTTTTTTTTTGCTGCAGTCACTATTAACCATTTGTGTATGTTTTTTGAGCAACAACTCTGTGAAGTGGTGAATAAATGACCACATTTTAGAATATCATTCTTGTCCTTTCTAGAAGAAAGGAGTATCAGGACAGGAGCAGTAGTTCATGGAAGACAAGAAAAGGAAAAAAGACGATAAAAGGAAAAGGGAAGCCTCTCAGAAGGTGAGCATGTTCATCTTGTCAGTTGTTTAGGTTTCCTCAGTAATAGTCATGGACCATCAGTATACTCAAAATTAAATAGAATCTGGTGTTTGCGTAGCATGGGGGGTTTGATAGTGCTAGATCACTAAAATACATGGAGATTGGCCAGCCAACTTGCATAAAAGCTAATAAACAGTGAACATGTACATGTGATATGAGTATTAGTCCAACAACCATTAAATAGCATGTGCATAGTTAAATTAAGGTATCTAAATGAGAATTTTTAACATTTTGAAACTTAACTTGACATAAAGAGATACCTGATCAAGGGTCCCAAGTAATTTAGCTCCAATTGGAGGTACATCTACCAGCAACACTTATAAGTAATTGTTTGGAAGTAGCTGATAATTTGGTGGCACCGAATAGATGATTGGTTATCAAAATATGGTACTGGTTGCAATTGATGGTGTTTTATTTAGTGTATGTTGCTGTCTTGTACATGTTGGATAAATTTAATTCTTCAACATATTTTATGTTTTCTTAGAAAACAAAAGTATGCGTTGAGGACAGTTCTGAAAGATTTCAATGACCTGGGGGAAGTTTTTAAATTGCTTTGAAAATATGAGTTGGAACTAATGGGAAGAAAACCAAATGGTCATATCGGATTATGTCTATTGGTGTAAACAGAATACTGTTCAAGACATAACAAGTCTCAACAACTACAGGATCTTGAATTTGGGGGATGATATTTTTGCTATTCTGCCAGATCTAGACCCAGGAAAATGTTTTCTTGGTCTAACCACAATCAGTTTCATTCTTATGAACCTCTTGCTGTCTCCTGTTTTATACTTTTTCACCTTTGCTCAGCTCATGTTTTACTGAGGTTTGACATTTGAATGAAATGTATTTTTGTCATGGTGACCTCAGTTTGATGATTTATAAAAGAATGACTTAGCAACTATTGTTTTTTTCTGTTCATTTTAGGTTACAGAACAAAAGAACAAAGGTAAGCAGCACAGTAATGTATGTATATATGTTGAGGTATAGATGTGAGGTGGATGCTATATTCACAAAACTTCATCGGCATCTCTTCCTTTCTTTCTCTGCCTTGCCCCTCTTGCAGTGCTAGACTTGACCAAGCCGGCATCTGCCCAATCTCCTGCCACTCAGAGCAGCTCTGCCTCCCCCAGCCCTGGACCCACCCCCTCTGCTTCTCCATCCCCAGCCACCTCGGGCCCTGGCAGTGCTGCCACCCAGTCACAGGGTGGCAACAATGCCAAGCGCCTGGCGGTGGCCAACGGACAGCCCACCTCCACCACCAGTTCTTCCTCCATCGCTGGCGGCCCCAGTGCTACTGGAAACGGGAGTACAAGTAGCGGAGGCGGAGCCCAGGCGCCTCAGCAGCAACCCCGCTACATGCCGAGAGAAGTGCCGCCGCGATTCCGCTGCCAGCAGGACCATAAAGTGCTACTGAAGAGGGGTCAACCGCCACTGTCCTCCATGCTGCTGGGAGGGGGAGGAGGAGGGGACGGCCCCAATGCAAACATGGCTGCTGTCTCAGGTAAGTGTTAGCAGTGTTGTAGGTCACCTTTTAGAATAGATCTCTTTCATGTGATTATTTAGATGATTTTTCTTCCTTTGACCCCTAAAGTCTCTCTATTGTGGGATTTACCTTTTCAGATTCCAGTGCAGCTGCCTCCTCATTGGCCCTCACCTCATCATCAGTTGCTGCTTCTACTACTACTTCTAATTATGCAAATTCCATGTGGGGGGCGAGCTCAGGCAGCCAAACCTCCTCTCAGGGCAGGGAGAAGGTGATTGTCGATGGCAACGACCTGGAGGAGTGGCCTAGCATCGCTGGCAATGATGGGGGAGGAAGTTCTTTCACCGTGGCTGGAGGGGGCAGCAGCAACAACGGAATGCCTGTGAACAGCATCAGTGCCTCTGGCAACCAATCTTCACCCACTTCCTTGTTCTCTTTGCCCAATGAATGTATGCAGTCGTCCAACGGTGTGGCATGGGGGACGGCTGCCTCCCAGGGTCATCTTGGAGGAGGGAATACAGTAGCTGCAGCTGGGCCTCTGCTACAACAGCCCTCCTCACTTTCCAAAGCCTCCGCTGTGCCAGGGAGCCATGATGCCAGTGGCCCCGTCGACGGCAGCAGTGGGATTCCAGGTGCCAACTTCAATCCAAATGCCAACCCTTCGGCCTGGCCTGCCCTGGTGCAGCAGGATGGGCCTGCTGCTGCAGGAGAAGGAGGTCCGTCTTCCTTCCATCACCAGGGCCCTGGAGGGTCTTTGTCTGCCAACAACTCTGCTTCCCTGGGGCTGGGAGCCGGAACAGTTGGGGTGTTGGGGGGTCACCAACCTTTATCTGTGAATCAATCAAGCACCCATCAGCACCAACTTCACCAAATGCAATCCAGAGACAGAGAGATGGGAGGGGGGAAGTGGGACAGCGAATCAGCGGGACCAAAAATCACAGGGGGGGAAGGGATTGGGGGAGGAATGGACCGTGGTGTGGGAGGAGGCGGGATGAGTGTGGGAGACCACAGCCTTGCCTCCTCATGGAGAGGCCAGCCTTCTTACCCTGCAGCTAACTCCAAAACGGGTGCCTCTAGGACTGATGGATGGGAGGGCGGAGGAGGTGGCACAGGGGCATTCGGAGCTGCTGAAGGGGATAATGGGACCTCGAGTTGGGGGTACCCGGGTTCCACTAGTGGGGTTAATGCTTGGGGTAGTGCTGGAACTGGGGGAAACGGTAGTCAAACCTCCGGGGTATCTCAGGGAGGGTGGGGGTCATCAGGAGTAGGAGGGGAGAGAGCAGTGTCGGGTGGTGACTGGGGTGGGAACTCCACTGGTATTGGTGGAGCTAATCCAGGAGGAGAGGGAATGAGTGGCGCCTGCAGCAGTAACAGCAGCAGTAGTGGGGTTAGCACAGCTGGGAACCCCCCTGTCACCTCCTGCTCCTCCTCAACAGCCACTGCTATGACCAGAGCTTGGGACAATCAGAAGGGAGAGGGTGAAACAGGGGAATGGGGTGGGAGTGTAGGAGGACAGGGAGCACGGGGAGGATCTTCATCCAGCGGTGGAAATTCCAGAAGCGGAAGTGAGCCGAACAACAGTAACAGTCGTCCTCGCCGCACGGCACCCAGTGCTGAAGGTGCCTTACAGAACCTGCTCAGCCGGTCTGATCTGGACCCTCGGGTCCTATCCAACACAGGCTGGGGCCAAACACAGATCCGACAAAACACGGCCTGGGACTTGGAAGATCATGGAGGACAGAGTAAAGGTGGATCGTCATCAGCTACGTCGAAACACCCATCTTCTCTTGGTGGTTCTTCTCAGTATTCCGGTGGACCCAGGACCCTAATCACTGATTCTATGGGTCCAGGGGTCAATCCTTCCATGGTTCCATCTGCTGGGTCCTCTGGAGAGGGCTGGGAGAGCAGCAGCAACAGTAGCAGTAGTGGGGCCTCCCTATCTGGGAGAGCCCCACCACCTTCAGGCCCCAACATGAGGAATCTTGGCGTCTCACAATCTGGGCCAGTGACCACAACAGGACCTGCTATGGGGTCAGGGGTAATACCAGGGCATAGCCAGCAGGGGAAGGCTATAGGCTGGGGTGGAGGAGGAATGGGTTCGGGAGATGGCAAGGAGGCCAAAGGTTGGGGGAATGAGGAATGGAGAAACAGTAGAGGAGGAAATGGAGGAGGATGGGGTGATGTTGGCCAACAGGGTGACCCAGTGAGTGGAGGCTGGGGTGGTGGTCAGGAGGAGAAAGGGACAGGGGGGTGGAAAGAGATGGGAGGGGATGGAGGAGGAAGTGGGTGGGGATCAGGACAGAAAGTTGGGGCAGGTAGGGACTGGGGAGAGCAACAGTCCAAATCAAATAACGGAGGTGGGGGTTGGGAAGATGAGAGGAAGAATGGAGGAGGAAACTCAGGTGGGGATTCAGGTGCGGGTGGCTGGGGAAGCTGGGATGAGAGTGCTCCCCGGAGAACCTGGGGAGCAGGGGGCACAGGGGGAGGAGGGAGTGGAGGAGGGGGAATGGGTGTTGTCGGGGGCATGGGGTCCAAACCCCATCAAAGTTGGAGTGGAGGAAACAAAATGCACCAGATGCCAAACAGCCAGTCGGGCTCCATCACAGGCCCGCAGGCACAACTGCAACAGCAACAATCACAGCCCCGCAATCAGCATCCACAGCTTCAGCAAGCATTGGACCAAGGGGCTATGCAAGGGGGCGGGGGGAGAAAACCCATCTCCCAAGCCCAGAACCAGAACCAAAGCTCAGGCTGGACCTCGGGGCCTATCCCTGGTGGCCCCGGAGGAGGAAGTGGATCTGAACCAAGCGGTTGGGAGGAGCCCTCGCCGCAGTCTATAAGCAGGAAGAATGAGATAGATGATGGAACATCAGCATGGGGAGACCCAACCTGTTACAACTACAAGCCGGTCAACCTGTGGGATAAGAACAGCACCCCTGCTGGCCAGCAGCCACATGGCCAGGCTCAGGCTCAGGCTCAGGCTCAGGCTCAGGCTCAGGCTCAGGCTCAGACTCAGCAGCAGCAGCAGCAGCAGCAGCAGCAACCGCAACCGCAACAGCAACAGCAGGGACCTCCAATACAGCAGCAGCCGAGCAGGCAGGCTGCAGGGCTCGGGGGTAACAGAGACTTCAACACTGGCCATGGACCTGGAAAAGCTTCAGCAATGGGTGAGACACTGTGAAACTGTGAATTTGCCAATATTGTGATTTTGAAGTTGTCATAAAGAAGAAAAAGGCTTGATTTAATTAATTGCTTGAATTTAGCAGGGTCTAATAAAATCCTTAGTAATGGAAAGATAACCTAA
Source organism: Scomberomorus guttatus (assembly GCA_038419695.1). NCBI lineage: Eukaryota > Metazoa > Chordata > Actinopteri > Scombriformes > Scombridae > Scomberomorus > Scomberomorus guttatus. Next base: position 17,611,646 of record CM076465.1, on the reverse strand, counting down.
TTAGCAAACCTTTTTCTCAACATTTATTTTTTACTTTTTGCTTGTTTGCTGTCTTTTTCTGTATGACCATGACTTTAAAACAAAATCGCAATCGCTTTCAAAATCTTGCAGTAAACCAGTCTGGTCCCAACTGGTACGTGATACTTAGATATGTGGACAGATCCCCTAAAGGTGACAATTATCATTGTACTGTAAATCGGTTTCGCAACTTTCACCGTAATGTAGGCACAACATTAGAAACCAAGAAAATATTAAGTTGACCACTCTGTGTTTTTTGTGGTGTTTTTCCCCCCCCCCCAAGAACTGTAAAACTAAATAAAAGTTTGTTCAAATTTGACAGATGATGACCATCAGGTAAATATCACAAAGATAAAGTAAATATTGCATTAGATATTAAGAAAATATGGGTATCCCTCAAAGTTAGTCTTTTTGGTACAAAATTTCCTCTTTGTTACGATCCTTCCACTGCAACTCAACAGAGTAACGCTGTCAAGAGAAACTCAAAGAGGGAATTTTGCACTAAAAAGACTGTAACTTTGGGAGATACCTACTTGATTCGACCAACTCAGATTGCTGAATCCTCATATTGATTTCAGATCAACTTTTGAATACATTTTTGCATGGAGCAAGGACTATGGATTTTGTCCCCCATCACTTACATTGAAAGCCCATTAGGAAGGGATCTTTTAATAGCTAGTATGAACAGGAGGAATGATTACAGGGAGCAAAACCTGTTTCAATGTCCATATGGACACCTGACTATTGTTTTCTGACAGATTTTTTTGAGAGAAGAATATTTTGTAACATATCCTTTATGCATTCAAACATGCAACCTTTTCTATAATGCTAAATGTGGAAAAAACATTTGTCATCGGTGGTGCAGAGTTTTTTTTTTGTTTTGTTTTTTTCCCTGAATCAGCTCAACGTAATAAGGCATTTCGATAAATGTTCCTTATTGGCTGTCTGCATGAAAATTACAGTGAAACGAAGGAGTCAAAATGCACTGCTATGACTGCTGCCTTGCTGAGAAATGTTGATCCAGCTGATTTAAAGGTTAGCGTTGAGGTTCAGGGTAAGTTACAACTGAGTCATGAGCAAAATAGCATTTTTCCAGCAAGCTACTCTGCTCGCTATCTCTGCAGTTTCATCTCTCAAACCACAGTAACAGCAGTCAGCAGCAATACTGTAGCTTAATTGGTGCTGAAGTGCACATTGGTGAAAACATTTTCTGTAAGTATATATTCTCTGGGTAATAATGTGACTGCAGAGATTGATTGATTTTGGATTGACGTGCCACACCACATCAAGTCAAAAACTCATCAAAAAAGGACACGTGAGGAGTGTTTCCATAGTCCTTTGTTAAGCATTTTAAACCCCTGCACCAGTGCTAACCCCTGTAAACATGCAGAATAGTTCAGCTGACATCAGACTACATAAACCAAAGTTGGTGCCGGCTCAGCCTGCATGTACTTTGGAAGTCCAGACATTGGACTTGCATTAAGGAAAATAATCATGTACTTACTCAAAGGGTCTGTGTCACGTTTCTCCACTTTAACCTGTGTTGTCTTTGTGTGTCTGCAGGTCCGTCAGGTTGGGGTGGTACTTCTCCAACTAGTCCTACAGTAGACAATGGCACGTCAGCTTGGGGAAAACCTAGCGATGCCCCTACTGACTGGGGAGACCCTGATGATGCTGGAGGGAAGACAACGGGCTGGGGAAACCCTACTCCCAACCCCATCAAATCTGGTCAGACAATAAAATAAAAACTAAAACATTTGTGGATATGGATATCAGTTTCAGATCTGCTAATTACTTTTCCACGTTGTGATAATGGCTTTAATTGTGACTCTTTTTTTCCCCCCGCAGGTTCAAAGTCTATGCAAGATGGTTGGGGGGACAAAGAGGGCTCTGTGGCAGCCTCGCGTCACTCGAGCTGGGAGGAGGAGGAGGAGGGAGGGGGCATGTGGAACAGCACCGGCTCCCAGGGAAGCGGCTCGTCTTGGGGACAGGGTAGCAATGGGGGCTGGGGACAGAGCCACACTGGAAAGAAGCCCAGCAACAAGGTGGGTTACTGGAGAGGGGAAATAAATCTCACGGCCAAAAATGTAAGCTTTATTCAGAAGATAAAGGCCCCCGGGAGAAAATTAAAGGGATAGTTCAGATTTTGAGGAATTGTATTGCCTAAAGTCATGAGTGCATTCTCTAACTAAAGGTTGTAGTTCCTCAGTTAGCTTTATGAATTTCATACTCTTTCTTTTCACTCAGCACTCAAGATACAAATTGCAAAGTTGTCACATTAATCAGAATTTTTTGCCTCTGCTCACTTTGTATGAAATCTTAGGGTCCACTGAAGGCGGGCGGAGGAGACTCATGGATGAGCCCCATCAATAGACAGTTCTCTAACATGGGGCTGCTGGTAAGACTTATGTTATATCTTATATTATTATACTATATCTAGTATTATTTAGCACTTCTTACTTTATTAACCAAAATGCACAGGCATTTAGCAGGTTGTAATTCCCTACATGATGATGATGATGGTGGTGGCGATGGTCATAATGATGATGGTGGCCCTTTCTGCTGGACAGAATGATGATCCCAGTGGCCCAAACATTGACCTGGCTCCGGGTTCTCTCCAGGAGAAGAAGATGGACGCAGAGAAAAGAGGCATGGGAATGGCGGATTACAATGGAGACATAAGGAAAGGAGGAAGAGGAGGAGGTGGGATGTCTTATCGTTCACCTGTTTCCAAAGAGGCAGCACCTGGGGATGCTGGGTCCTACTACGACAAGGTAGCGTCCCGCAGCCAACCTCAGCAGTCTTTGTCTCTTGTGTCTTTCTTGTGTCTAGATAACATTTTGTCCTTTTATCACTCTTCTTTATTTCCTCTTGTGATTCTACCTTTTTCTTCCTGGTCTGCCCCATTTCTCCTTGTCTGAACCTTCCCCTACCCCCTCCTTCACCACCACTTAAATTTGTCTTCCATTGGCTGTCACTGTGACAGACCTTGCCTTTGACCAATCAGGATGGGTGCCTTGGGGAGGAGGGTCCTCGCTCTCTGTACTCACCACCCACTGTCTACAAGCCCCATTCCCTCTTCAACCACACTATCCCCTTTAGACAAGTAAGATAACCGCTCCTCTTGTTTCCGTCCTGCCATCTTTACATTAGGTTCTTGTAGTTTTCCCTTTTCGCAGGATAATCATGTAAATATACCCCCAAATTTTCCTCTTCCACTTTGATGTTGCATTCTTCTCTATCAGTATATTTTTGAGTCTGCTGTGACGGGTTCTCTGAGATTTAATTTCCCATCTTGGATCACAGGGCGGCCACGGTATCTTTGGCAGTAGCGGAGGGATGGCTCAGTCAAGACACCAGCCCAGCGTCCCACCCATAAACCAGTCCCCAGGGATACGAGCGCAAGTGCCTCATCAGTTCCTGTCACCTCAGGTAGTAAAACTTGCGCTTTCATTCTGCTGATCAGTGTCCTTTCCAGCCGTCTGTTTCACATTTACCATTGACACAGGAAGTGTGTGGGTTGACTGATGGCGTAGAACAGTTGTGCGGCGAGTCATCTTGTAATGTGTACTGTAATGTTTGCTGCTAAGACACCAATAGTACGGGATTGGATTTGCTGATATGTTTCCATGTTTCAGCTTTTAAAAAAAGTAACAGTTACAGTTAATGATGGTTCACAGATTTGTTTTTATGCTGTGAACTTTGAAATATAACGTAATTGTCCGATTCTTTTTTCTATGAGCTTACACAGAGTGGTCTGCTGGCTGTGGGCAGGGTGTCTGTTAGCCGGTGAAGTCTCTAGAGTGCATAATCACTCTTCAGGACAACATTGATCATGTTTCCCGCTTGCTTCTAAAGAATATAAAGTGAAGCGCATGTCTTTTCTAGGAATTGAATCAATTTCACTCAGTCACTTGGGTCGAGTCACTTGTTAACACCAGCTAATGAGAACATGAAAGAGAATCAATGTTAATCGGGGAGAAGCAGTAAGCTAATGTGGTTGCTACTGGTTACAGCACCAAAGCGTTTCTGTGGTAACAGGTGTGCTTGCCTGCCGTTGTGTTTGTCTCCAGGTGCCAGGCTCTGTGCTGAAGCAGATGCCCCCTCCCAGCGGGAGCGTGGGGGGTGTTGGCGGCGTGGGAGGAGTGGCAGGGGTCGGGGGAGGTGTGTTCCCTCCACAGCTGTCCCCCCAGCATATTGCCATGCTCAGCAGCATCTACCCACCTCACATCCAGTTTCAGCTGGTGAGAAGCAGCGCAATATATCTCTAAAAGCCACTGCAGGGTATCATCACAGGTCTGCTAAGTCTGGAAGTGAATGGAGAAGGTTCACCGTCCTGTTTGGAAATCTTTTGGGAAATGAAAGAGAAATTAAAAAAAAAAAAACTATCCAGATATATATTTATACACACACATACATCAACAAATTGTGATTTGTTGATTTTCTAATTTGTTGCATAATCTTCATATATAGAGCGTGGTGTAGGATGATTCACCATAAATTATACTGAACACCTACAAAATCTAAAATACAGATTTTGTAAAATGAAACTGTGACACCCTGTCACAATCAAATGTCTTCAAAACATTGTAATGCAACGATTACACTGTCACACTTCTGTATTTTCATAAAATATGCTTTTCATTTAAGCTCCGACTCACTGACCATATCTGTAGATAATAACGATAACGTCCCAGAGGTGCCAAAAAATGACACTCAATGTGTATAGGATTTTGTTGACAGATGCGTTTGACAGTGCAGAGGTTTAACAACATTGTGTGCAGTGCATTTATGTCTCTGTTGCTGTCTCACTCCTATGTTTCTTATTCTGTTTCTGTTTGTGTTCTCACAGGCTTGTCAGCTCCTCCTCCAGCAGCAGCAGCAGCCACAACAGCAGCAACAGCAGCTGCTGCAAAACCAGAGGAAGTTCACGCCGAATGTGCGGCAGCAGGCTGATCCTCAACAGGTACACACACACACACACAAAATATCACCCACTCAGTTTCTCCTTCTCTATTTCCTGGTGGCTGACTCTTGTATTTGTCATGTCTTTTAAGCTGGCCAGGATCATGGCAGTGCTCCAGCAGCAGAGGCAGCAGCAGCAGGTCGGGGGTTTAGGCGGCAGCTCCAGACTCTCCCCCTCCCACCACGGTGGAGGCGGCGGAGGGGGTGCCAAACTGCCCGGAGCTGATCCCCTGCCCCACCCAGGCCTGGCGAGGTCTGTGGCTGACCTGCACCAGAAAACACTTGGGCCGTACTCCGGTGAGCAATTGTTCCAACGCTAGTTTCACCAAAAATAAAGAGAGACTTTTGAAACATAGCTGCCACGCTGTTTATCACAGTTATTTAAGAGTGGTGAATCCTAACTGTTTTAAAATTTATAGTGCATTGTGTTTTTTACCACTTTGGTACATCTCCTGCATTAAGCCCTCATGCCACTGCAATGTGCCTGCACTACATTTCCCAAAGATCACCAGTTAAGCCAGCACTGTGACTGATTTTATTTTTACTTTTTCTGTCGATTCATTTTTGATTTTCTGTAGATTAGAGGGTTCTTTTTTTTCCAAACACTGAAGGTTTTCTTGCAATAATTAAATGTTAGAAACACTCGAACTTTGCCTCTGTTCTCTCGGTCTCTGCCTTTGAACAGGGTTTGGTTCTGGTGTGAACCTCCCAGGTCTTGACCTAGGCGGCTCTGTGGTGGGGGGCCCTGGGGGCATGAAGGACCTTGGGGGTCAGCAGTCCCGTTTCAAATGGATGATGGAGGGACACTCCCCAGACACCTCCCCATCTGAGGACGCATTCCACAAAAATGGTGAGACGTCGGATTTTTAAAATTTTGTTTGTACGACTCTTGTGTTTTGATAAGACATGGACATGGAAGGGTGCTGAGGCAGATAGTGTTAATGGGATTAGATGTGAAGTCACATATTAAGGTGATTTGTGAACCCATCTGGTGTTCAGTGATGTAATGCATGTTGTCACCCTCTGGCAACCTCCAAGGTCCTGTCACCCCAATGAAGATGCCTGGGGGCTCGCCCTACTCTCAGTACGACATGATGATTGGAGACGGGCTGGGTAACAACTGGCATCGCACCCCTGGCAACAAGATGGGTACCAAGCCTACCACCACGCCCAGCTGGCCCCCTGGTGAGAGACAAATTATAGAGTCATAGTCATCATCGATGACTTGAGATCGAGGATCCCAGAAGAATTCACATAAACACTGAGTCCATTAAAAGACGCTCAGTGTTTTGGTCGCCTGTAGCGGAGTAATTTAAGAACGTGTTCTCTTAAGTGTGTTGTGCTCAGTGCTTCTCATATTTACTCCACCTGCTCTCTGGCTTCAACAGACCACATGTGTGTTTCTTCCTCAGAGTTCCAGCCTGGTGTTCCCTGGAAGGGAATCGACCGTGTTGACCCTGAATCCGACCCCTACATGACTCCAGGGAGCATGATGGGAAACGCGGTGTCCCCCAACCTCAATGATACTGAGCACCAGTTGTTACAAGACAATACTGGTAAGCATTTTACAGCTGCCCATCCAATTGTGTGACACTGCTTTAGTACAACAATATCTAGTAGTTAGTCAGTTCTCCTTGTTGTTTTTTTACCATTTATCGCCATATAGTACAAGGGAAGATGGTTTTTCTGATCTTGTCTTCATATCTTTTTTTTGTTTAAGCAAGTCTCCATAAATAAAACATGAGATTCAGTCTGATTGTTGGAGTTTTAAGTTTTTAGTCATTCAATAATGAAATAATGGCTAACACTGTTGCTCTGTGCCTTTATTGCAGACTCCACCCCTCCCCTCAACACCTTACTGCCTTCACCTGGTGCCTGGCCCTACAGTGCCTCAGACAGTCCCCTCAACAACGCACACAACTCAGGTAACCACACACACACACACACACACCCCTAGAATCTCATTTCTTAGGTTGTTGTGTTGCTTAGTCGCGCTTTTCAGTTTCTCTCTCACACATCACCCCCGTCTTTAATCTGTATTTGGAATTTTAACTGAGTGATGGAAGTCTGAATTTAATCTGTAATAATTTTGATGGCACAGCAGCTTGACTAATTAGCAGTCAAAAGTGAACAGCATGCACCATCTCCAAAACGAGTTTCAATAATCGTTTCGCTAGAAAAGTGCGTGTTTCTTGCTGAGTGATAAGTTATTTGAATATGTAAAGAGAAAAAGATTTCGGGAAGACATCATTCCTGCCATGTGAGACTGATGTTTATTTGTTAATACTGATACAGGGTTTCTGCTAGAAAAGTTATTAGGCCGGGGAGGGAGGGGGGGGGGGGGGGGGGGGGTGCTGAGCAAAATATGTTAACGGGTGTAAATGTGATACACGGTGTTCGGGCACCGATTACGTGACTTGCTCACCGCCCCCACCATCGTTTTGCTTTTCTTTTATAGAAATAAAACCCATTTAGTTCATTTTTGAGTATCGGCGCCCATGTTCATCAAATAAAAAAACTATAAATTGTAAAATACTAAGCGTGTCACATCAGTACTTAGTTGGACAATGGACACTACTCTGTGACCGTGGAGCAGCAGCAGCAGAGTCGCAGCACAGAGTGAGACGTCTGTCCTCCCTCCTGCTCTCTGCTGTAAACACACGTAGCTGTTCATGCCTCCCTGGTCCTTGGTGCTTGTTTTCGGGCAAAAACTCTCCTGCCCTCTGCCTGCTCAGCCTGCTCTGTGTCTGTCTCCGGGTGGCAGGCAGGTTGCTCTGTTTCTGGTTCTAATCGATGGTCGTGCTCTGGCTTGCCCCCACATCTTCCCCGATGCTTAGGCCCGGTGGGGGGGGTCAACTTAGGCCCGGCAGGTCACCGGGCTTGCAATACACTGGCAGAAACCCTGTTGATGCTGTTGTTACTTATTGGTTTTGTATTTACCAGTATATGACCCCTCCAGACCCTCATCCACTTCTCTGTCCCTCTACAGCAAAGTACACAGACTACAAGACCAGCTGGCCCCCAGAGCCCATCGGACACAAGTCCTGGAAAGCCAGTCGCAGCAGCAGCCAGAACCAGCTGTCCCGCCCACCTCCAGGACTAGCCAGTCAAAAGCAGCCATCACCTTCCCCGTGGTCAGGAGGAGCCCCTCGATTGGCCGGCAGGGGCTGGGGCGGTGGCTCGAGCACCACTGGTAATACCCGAACACGTCTTTCATGTTGTTTTGGTTAGAATATTGTGCCTTTTTCTCATTCAGCCACCTTGTTAAAATATTCAGCTGATTTAAATGTACACAGGACAAAACAACTGGCTCTGATTGCTGAGATACAACACAGTGCTCTTTTGAACTTAATGGTCTATTTATATTTGATCTGGAAGAGCAGCCAAGCCCCGGTGAAAGCAGCAGGGAAAGTTATTCATCATTCATTATATTTGAGCAGCCGAGGGGAAAAACAGAGTGGGATTGTGTTTACAGGGAATGTGGAAAAGTCTCACTCAGATTTTTTTTTTTTTCTCTGTTTGCTCTCCCTGCAGGCTCGACCTGGAGTGAAGGCAGTTCTCGAGAAAGCTGCTGGTTGGTGCTCAGCAATCTCACACCACAGGTACACACACACACACACACAGGCATTTTATAAAAACAACTACTGAAAATACTGTAGGGGGAAACCAGAGCAGATCAGTGTAACTCCACTGGGAAACATGATCATGCTTTGAATTTCATACCTCAACACATCACTCGTCCCTTGAATTTCACTTTGTACCGCCGGTCTTTTCCTGCAGATTGATGGCTCCACCCTGAGGACCATCTGCATGCAGCATGGCCCCCTGCTGACCTTTCACCTCGGCCTGACCCAGGGCAACGCTCTGATTCGCTATGGCTCCAAACAGGAAGCAGCCAAGGCCCAGAGCGCACTCCACATGTAAGTCCGAATCCGCTATTTTGATAACATCCTCTTTCGATAACATCTTTGCACTTTTCTAATGTTAAAAATGTACTGATTGGCTTGAAAGTTTGACTCAAACATTATACTCAGACACCACTATCTTCGTGGAATGATTCATTTTAGCACTGCAGCACTTGATTTAAGTGCTCTTATTAAAATTTTAGATTTCAAGCTTTAAAAGTGGCAATAACTGCTACACCACTGGTATGAATTTGATCACTTTGGTGATCCCTTTACTGTTCATCAGGCCAGTTTTTCTAATTCGTCCAATACTTTTATTTATGACCAAAACTAATGACATTCCCGTCAGTCTCAGCTGTAAGTTGTATTTTGTGCCAAATTACCAAATGTTCACATGCTTGGCTTTGCACAATTATAGACTCGTAGTCTCTAGTTATGAAACTTGGAGGTGGGAAGCATCTTGTTACTGATTAGCTCAAGGGACACCTCAGTCAATTCAAACTGTGAAGAGTTTATCACAATTATCTGGAATCATTAAGACCATTGTTAAACAGTGACACTGTATCTTGATAATTAATTTTAACTGGAATGAAAACACTCAAAACAAAAATAATTGGTATCACATAATATCTTTTTATAGCTTAATGCCCACACATGCACCATTTGTGAGTAACTGTTTTTGTTTTTAACAGGTGTGTTCTGGGTAACACCACCATCTTGGCGGAGTTTGTGAGCGAGGAGGATGTGGCTCGCTACATTGCACATTCCCAAGCTGGAGGAGCAGGGAGCGGAGGAACCACCTCCGGCTCTGCGGGCTCCGGACCCACGGCGAGCTCGGCAGTGGGGACTAACGGTAACGGAGGGAGCTGCGAGAGAGGCGGAGCAGGAGGCAGCAGCGGGGGAGGAGGAGTAGAAGGAGGTTCCACCGCCGGAGGAGCAGGAAACGGAGGAGCCGGGCCTGCCAGCTCCGGATGGCAGAGCCTGGACAGCACAGGCAGCTCATCGGACCAGTCTGCCACCCAGGGGCCCGGGCTGGGCATCTTCACCCAGTGGAGCAGCAACGGGGCCGGGGTGGGTGGAGCTGGAGGTGTGGAAGCCGGAAGGCAGGGTCTGTGGGGAGGCATGGGTGGGATGAGCGGGGCGGGGTACCCCAGCAGTAGCCTCTGGGGTTCCCCGGCACTTGAGGATCGTCACCAGATGGGCAGCCCCGCCTCACTGCTGCCAGGGGACCTGCTGGGCGGGGGGGCCGACTCCATCTGAGGGGCCGACTGACACACACAAACATTTTACACCCATGTTATAAAACATATGTCACGCTCTGTGTTTATTTACATGCAGAGGTGACGTGAATTCAAGCTACACTGGTCACCTAACATTCATACTACACACAGGCTACATGCAGTACATGCACACATTACTTTCACACATGAAACCGCTTAACTTTAAATGAAGACAACAGTAAAACTTGAACCGGGGGAAAAAGGGGAAATCCATTAAACTCTTTAGGACTCAACTGGATAGCTCTTTGTCTTTTTACTCCAAATCCCACCATCTGCATTCAGAGACCCGATCACTCAGGCATGCACTGTAGACAGGCTCAGCCAGAGTCGTACATGTCAACAAGTTTAGCTATTGCTGTTTTTAGTGTGCCACAGTTGTTGTTTTTTTTTTTTTTTTTTTTTTTTTTCTTTTGTATTACTATTTAATGGTCGAATCTCAAAATTCAGACTTGCAGACTGAGCCCTCTTAGACCTGGCTGGCGTACTTCTGAGTTCTCATGTTTGGAAACTTGAGAGTGGGGAAGAACCTGGAGTTTGTAGGAAGTTTTGGGACAGCGCCACACTACTGAGTCAAACGGACGATCAGCAACCTTTGAGATACGGAAAAGAAGAGTGTTTTTAGTAGGTACCGACACCTCTCTACCTTGGTGGAAATATGCCATCAACATGGGACCCAGGGTTAAAAAAAAAAACAACAAACAAAACAAAAAAAAAAAAAAACAAAACGAAAACAACATTAGCCAAACTTGCACTATATGCCTCTGGGTTTGTTGTTGACACATCCTCCACAATCCCTCCATTTTTTTGAAAGAGAGCTACAACATAACAACTACACAGACCTTACAGGACGACTAAATGTTACAACAGCAGTGGCCTTGGCTAACACCCAGCGGCCGCCCGCCCGCCATGTCAGCAGCATCATACCTTCTCATCAGTTACACACTGCTCTTATATTTGACAAGCAAAATTGTATCTCCTTGCTGATGTACATCGGTTGTTTCTTTTTTTTTTTTTTTTTGTTTCTGTTTTAAAAGAAAAGACAAATGTGTGAAACTTTGTGGAAATCCAGAGATGTCCTTGTTGTTTTTTTGTTTTTGTTTTTTTCCTTCAAACACTGACCTCGCTATTGTATTTTTTTCTTACTCGAGAAATCAAGTTGGTTATTCTATATTGTCATGATAATGATGATCACTTATTTACTCGCTGTACAAGGTGCCCTCCTGCCTGCCTGTGTGTGCATGAAAGGAGTGTTGACAGTATGACCGAATGGAGGAGGAAGTGATGAAGATAATGATAATGATGATGATATCGGGAGTGTCTGTGTTATTGCTACAATGTGGAATGTTTTTTTGTTTTTTTTCTTCTCTTTCTTGTCCATGAGAGATTCATGAGGTGTGTGTGTGCGTGCGTGTGTGTGTGTGTTTGCTTTTGAACACTTATCTGCTTCAGTCAGGGAAGTGAATAGATGTTTATCTGACAGCTTGCATTGAGAGAAAGAGAGCGCGTGTGGGTGTGTGTACACGTTTGCGTGCTTGACCACCAGATATTGTGATAGCTAAAAAGTTCAAAAACATTGGCACTATTGCATATGTCTCTTAAGTTGTGTTTTTTAGCAGCATTTTGTTCCTGTTTGTTTTTTTTTTTTTCTTCTTCTGTCAAATGCAATAAGAGAATGATATTTTGTTTTTAAGACGAAGCAACCAACTGAAGGCATTTCTATTATGATGCCAAATCCTACCATACCAAGCTGAGCTGGAACAGTGTTTTACAGACACGTTAAAGACATTACCTGTTATGTTTTACTGTTTGTTTCTTTTTTGTTATTATGTATCAATTTAAATTAAGTCAGTCTTTATTATCACTCCTGTTCAGGATGTTTTCATTTATTTCAGATGTTACAAAAAGGAGAGGAAATTAATTTAAAGCGGAAAAGAACAAGATAATAAAGGTTGAATTGAAGTCTGTGGTGGTTTGTTTTATCTGTGCAATCGAGTCGTTCACAGTTGACCTAATGTTTGTTTTTTTAATATTACTTTGTGTTACTTTGAACTCATTTACTGCGAACAATGGTGAGGTACAACTTTTGGATGAGTTGGAACAAATGTGGGTAAAAATATTTAGTTTTTTCAATATTTTTGAGTGAAACTAAAAAAAAAAACATAATTATAACTTCTCCTTTTGGCTTGTTAGATGTTAGCTGTGCTGCTGTGGTGGCTAACACTAATTCATAGTAACTACCAACATAATTTAGGTTATTGGCTTTATAAAGTCTAATATATGTTGAAATAAATGTCATTTTTTGCCAGCAGATTGGACAGTCGCCCTGTGGCGGGACAGGATCAACCACTAGAGGGCGCAGTTTGAACTTTATTATTATCATTTGACCTCATAGGATGCAAAACATGGATTTTTACTTATGTTTTAACCTATACACACATGTTGACTTGTATATAGGTTTTTTTTTTTTAAATGTAAAAATCCATGTTTTGCATCCTACATGAGGACAAATAATATAACAGCATTTTATGCTATAATGCTTTGCTATAATCATGTTTTGATGTAAACATGCAGTGTTACTGGTGGTTTGGTGCGTTTCATTCATGCCTGCAAGAAGCAGCAGCAGCAGCGCGGCGGCTCTAATGTGGCATTCAAGTGGTGTCAGAATAATTGGAAAAATGAATTCCCGACTGGGAAAATTCATGTGAATGCCCCCCTTTAAATCGCAACAACAACTCGGAAAGACTTGCCGAAAGTTGACGTCATATACGCAGAAACATGTTTGGTTAATGGCAAGAAAATGTTTAACTAATTCACGTATTCCATATCAATTTTTGCTCATATGTAATGGTATTAGGTTGCTGGCCACGTGACCAAGATTAGTTAGAAAAGTTAGTTATTAGTATTAAGCCTGCTTTTTTAAAAAGTCAGTTAAAGCTATATTTTAGTAGTTTTAGGGAATGTACTGGTGCAGCAACAAGACTGGGACAAAATACAACACCTCTTCTTGGTAGCGTCCATGTTGTTTTAAAAAGCTCGTGAACACACCGACGGCGGAAGTACAACTTCCCAACTCGGGAAATGGAACCACATCCGAGGAGCACGTGAATGCAGCATAAAACAATCCGGGCATCTCTGCAAGTCTGCGGATGACATCATTGATATTGTCAATGGTGTAAACTGAGAGAGAGAGAGGGGTGGGTGGGCGTGTGTGAGGAGGGGGGGAGAGAGAGAGAGAGAGAGAAGAGCAGTCAGAGAAGAGAAAGGAGGACCTCAGTGTCTGGTTTCGGCTTTTTTTCCTCCAGAGAGAAAAAAAAAAATCGTGACAGTGAGAATCTTCCAGAGTCGCATGGCTCGGGTCGGATGGGGTGGGGGGCTTTTTTTCCGGGAGTTGGGGGGGGGGTTCGGGTCACATATCTCCGAGGTTATGAGCCGTCCGAAGCCGCGTCGGTGCGTCGCTGTCCAGGGTCCTGAGTGAGACAGAGCCGTGCGGGCGACCACGGAGCCTGACATAACCCGGTGAGGAGGGGAGGGGGTGTGGGGGGGTGAGGGTTTATGTTGGCTAGTCAAGGTGTCTGGAGGCTTGTGTGTGTGTTGGGGGGTGATGATGGCTGGTTAGACAAATAGAGTCCAGATAGAGTCACGTTGGGGCGGGGGTGCGCTTGTTTATATGGAGGGTGCGGTTATTTGAGTTATTATCACATTTGATTGTCAGACAGGGATGAACAGTGCGCACCTTCCCCATTTCCTCTCTTGGGGGTAACTGCATGGAGTATGAAGTCTCTCTGACAAATATCACGTCTCACCTGTTCTTGGAGTCCTTTGCTGCAACACTGGCTCTCAGTTTTATAACACTGACAGCTCTTAGGAAACCTGAGGTAAATGTGCAGCAGTCGCTGGCTTATTTTCCCTGCACAGTGTATGTGGATGGGGTGCATGTGGGTGGAGGCCTACTGTACATACAATGCAGCCAAGACTGACCAAAAAAAAGGAACTTAGTCAGCATTCATTGCAATGTCAAACTGGCTTGTAACATCTGTCGAAAACGCCCTCGGCTATTTCCCAGTTATTCGATGGTTTGGTGTGTTCAGACAGATACAGAAAACATGACTCATTCGGATTTCGTCAGGGGACTCCAGTCAGAAATTGGGAGTTTATGCAAATGGCTTGTACACAGGACTAGACTCCTTTGAAGTGCTGTGTGAAGAGTGTGTGAGATGCTGATCCAGCCAAACACCACCCCTCCACCCCTCCACCCCCCTCCCTCCTCCTGCACCTCTGAATAAATCATGTTACACAACTACACGCTCTGTTCTTCTTTGCTCTCACCCCCCCCCCCCCCCCCCCCCCCCCCATGTGTGCGCTTTATAAACACTTTCATTGGCCTACATTATCGTCCTCTGAGACACTAGGATCTATTATCACGTCCCCCAAAGGTGTAATGACTGCAACTCAACAAAACATGGCTGATTAAAGCAGGGTGGTTACATTAGCTTCTGGGTGTTAAAATGTTTGGGTTTAGTCACATTAAGGCACTTGGTAGCAGGAATTGAGCAACATTTTCTTCCCCTTGCTCCAGTGATTCAACTCAGGGTGCACTACGTCACCGTTTTAGCTCAGGAATTTTCACTTCTCGTTCTTTCTCATCTCTCCTGTCGATGTATCTCAAGCTTCCAGTATTGTTTTCTTTCATGAAACAGCAGCCCCGAGGCTCGCAGCTTTGAGTTTAAAGTCTGCAGCTTTGCACCACAGTGTCCTCATCCTGCTCTATTGATCACCAGTGATTGATGACAGCTTGTGTGTGTGTGTGTGTGTATGTGTGTGTTTACCTCTTCAGTGAGTTGAAAAGCTCAGGAGCCATGGAGTTAAGGGTGGGAAACAAGTACAGCCTTGGGAGGAAGATAGGGAGCGGATCCTTTGGAGACATTTACCTCGGTGAGAATTCAGGCTATTTTCTCTTTGTGCCGAGTTAACTTGACATTGTTCCTTATATTCAGAAACTGCAGCTGCATCTCTGCTGTTTCCTTCATCAGGTTCTAACATCGCCACGGGAGAGGAAGTGGCATCAAGCTGGAATGTGTGAAGACCAAACATCCACAGCTCCACATCGAGAGCAAATTCTACAAGATGATGCAGGGCGGAGGTGAGACGCACTGTGGAGTGTTTTAGGGGTTTTTTTTTTTGGAAGCTTTACTAGGGGGCACTGAGTAGTAGTGAAGAGTTTTAGGGGCGCAAAGGGGTATTTCAGGCTGCTGAGGGGTAGTTAAAGTTGTTGAGGGGTATTTATAATAATTACAGTTGTTTAGGAGGCATTTAGGGAGACATTTGTAAGACATTTAAGGGCATTCGTGGTGCATTCAGGAAGTAAGTAAGGGATATTTAAGCCTGTTTAAGGTTGTTGAGGGAGGGTGTTGAGGGGCGCTAAAGCGTTGCATGTTAATGGAATTAACAGATGTGCAAATTCACGTTACAGCAGCACTGAGGCAGGGTAAGAGGTAAGAAAAGCAGGTAAAAAAAACTATTTGATTGAAGAAAATGAACCTCAATAAGAAATTAAAGCCCCCTCCACTCAAAACAAGTGTTTAGCTTTTTGAGAATGAGGTACGTGCAGAGTTTGACGCAAGAAGGCTGTTTTCACATTCACTCTGCTGAAACTACGCTTACCTCAAATCTGAGTTTAAGGCGTGAATGTACGAGCATGATCATGTGACATCACAGTTTGTTTGGACCAATCCTGGTCCAGTATGCAACTTACTTGTTGTACTTAGTGTGATGTGGTAACTTGAAGCCTCCAGTGCAGATGAGCTTTTTATCTTGTTGGTGGAAAAAAAAACATATCAGACACCAATTATTACTCAATGCAGAGTATTTTTATATCCCTTAAAACATGTTTGATATAACATATAATGTAATAAGAATATAGTTGTAAGATATTATTATACAGTGATATATGTAATATATTGTGTTAGCTTTGTTAATACTATTTACACTAGTGCTAGTGCTCTATAGTAATAATGTAGATTATAAAAGTAATAAAATATATTCTAGGATGAGGTGCAGGTGTATTTTTATACAGTGTTTGTAATAATGTGCAACGTTAAAGCCAAATACTGGGTGATCTAGAGGTGTTGTCCATATTTTTCTATATGATACAGATAAGTGCAGTCAAATAAAGCAGTGAAGAAGTTGTGCATGAGTGAAAATTGGTGGATTATAACCTGTATATAATGTCCTTTTCTCAAGCCTGTGCTATATTATCTACTAATCGGTTCCCTCACGCTCTGATTTGCCCTCCTCCTCCTCCGCCTCCTCCTCCTCCTCCCCTCCCAACAGTGGGAATCCCGTCTATTAAGTGGTGCGGAGCGGAAGGCGACTACAACGTTATGGTGATGGAGCTGCTGGGCCCCAGCCTGGAGGATCTGTTCAACTTCTGCTCCCGCAAGTTCAGCCTGAAAACAGTCCTGCTGCTGGCCGACCAGATGGTGAGACAGACTGACTGACTGTAGTCCACACTATAAAATATAACGCTATAAAATATAACCTCAACATCGTCAGGGGTTCCTCTGAAATGAGTCAGCGAAAGATAACGATAAAAGATGCCATTCTGATCATATTTAAAAAGACTGCATCTATCTGAGCTTGGCCCCCTTACTCGTCAACACTGCACTGAAGTCAACCTCAGGCTGGCAAGTCACACACATTTCAATAAAAGGACGCAGCTATTTTTAGGCTGGAACTAAATGGATCACTTGGAATCAGAGAATAACACTCATCTAAACCTCTGAAGCTGACTGGAGACAAAGCTGATCCCCTCAGTACCTTCAACCATTCAGCTCCTTCATAAAAGTCAATTCCAATCTAGGACGCAGGAAGCTCCGCAAGACGGCCTAATCCTCGTCGCAGAGGTCGGCCTGTGGTGTCTTTTATGAGCCTTTTTAATCCCTCATATGTTTTTTTTTTTTAGTCTACAGCTGGCACATTTGTTCTCTTCGTCCCATTTTCTCTCAGCCATTGTGCCCTCTTTTCCCAGTTGCACTTTCCCCTGTCATTGTAACATCTCTCCTCTCCTCTAAAGGGGCAATAACTAAGTTTTTAACTGTCCTATAACATATAATGACCTCTATATACTGTATCTGCACACAGGCTGACAGGGTTATTGATCAATACCAGTGACTCAACTATTATTTCACCGGTCAATGAGACTAGTGGCCTTTAAAACTGACTTTCACTCACTTTAGTCTCGACAGAGTGTTTTCCTGTTCAGCTGCAGTGGAGGGATCATGACAAAAAAAGGGAATTTGGCACTAAAAACACTGTAACTTTGAAAGATATTTACTTTATTTGACTTATTTGGATGCCTGAAGCCTCATATTAGCTTCAAATAAACTTTTAAATAAATTTGCACAGAAGGAGGACTGTGGATTTTGTCCCTCATCACTTACTACTCAGCCTGTGAAAACAGTTGCATCATTTGTTGTGGCGCTGGAGGAGCTTTCTAAAATCTGGAAAAAATAACCTTGATGATGTCATCAGACATACTACGAACCTTGAAAGACGTGGGCCTTTAGCAGGGAGGGAGGACCTAACGAAAGACACTGTTGAGTTGCATTATGGGAAGTGTAGGATCCAGTGTTTTTGGAGCTTGACCCATACTCTAAAAATCTTAGCCATTCATTTTTTCAAAATCTGTTGTGAGTGAAGGTCTTAACTGTCTCTAAATCCAAATTAAACTCCATTCCTCGCCTCTCTGCTCCAGATCAGTCGGGTTGAATACATCCACCTGAAGAACTTCATCCACCGAGACGTGAAGCCTGACAACTTCCTGATGGGGCTGGGCAAGAAGGGCAACCTGGTCTACATCATCGACTTTGGCCTGGCCAAGAAATACCGCGACGCCCGAACGCACCAGCACATCCCCTACCGCGAGAATAAGAACCTCACTGGCACCGCCCGCTACGCCTCCATCAACACCCACCTGGGCATTGGTAAAACAACACACACACATACACAGAGGCTGGCCTAGATATCTGTGTAGGTGTCTCTTGAACTCTCTTATCCACTCCTCCCCCCTCAAACTTTTTTTTGCCATTTCATTCTCTCCTCTCTCTCCATTCTGGCTTTTTCCTCCACAGAGCAGTCGAGACGAGACGACCTGGAGTCCCTGGGCTACGTCCTCATGTACTTCAACCTGGGCTCTCTGCCCTGGCAGGGGCTCAAGGCCGCCACCAAGAGGCAGAAGTATGAACGCATCAGCGAGAAGAAAATGTCCACACCCATTGAGGTGCTCTGCAAGGGATACCCCTGTGAGTAAAGATGAGATTATAGCACAGTTATAGGATATATTACAGCAGAAAAACATTTTTCCCATGAATACAATACCTTACTGTCTCCCTCCTGTGGCCTACCCAGCTGTATTCTCCACTTACCTGAACCTCTGTCGCTCCCTGCGGTTCGATGACAAGCCAGACTACTCATATCTGAGGCAGCTCTTCAGGAACCTTTTCCACAGACAGGGCTTCTCCTATGACTACGTCTTTGACTGGAGCATGCTGAAGTTTGTGAGTGGCTGCTCCAGAATTCATTTCCTGTCGCGCTCTTTTACCAGTTACAGTAAGCAGAACATGCTTTTGCAAACTAGCTTGGAGGTTCACATCTTCTCCACTATGTTTCCACTGTGTTTCAGGGGGCCAGCAGGACAGCAGAGGACGGAGAGAGGGAGCGCAGGGAGGGAAAAGAGGGGGAGGAGCGAGCAGGAGGAGGCCAAAGAGGAGCCGGAGGTCGAGCTTTGCCGTCTGGGCCAAACCCTTCGGCAGCCAACAGAGTCAGGAACGAGGCAGACGCCGCTCCCTCTAACCCGGTCACACGTGTGGTCCAGCAGTCAGGTCAGGACGTTGGAAGCAACTGTGAGCATTTGAAACATAGAAAACATAGTTTCAGTTTCATTTCAAGCGTGTGTGTGTCTGCAGGTAACCGCTCCCCTCAGGCGGGCAGAGCTGAACGAGCCGAGCGAGAGAGGAAGGTGGCCATGAGGCTTCATCGCGGGGCCCCGGCCAACGTCTCCTCCTCCGACCTCACAGCACGCCACGACCAATCACGCATCAACGCATCACAGGTTGGAAGGCTGTGGCTTTACAGGTTCAGTGAGAGTGTAGGGGCTTTCCGTGTGGCTCCTGGTTAGAGAGAGAGAGAGACGTGAGGTCGGACGCAGCTTTATTTTGAGAAGACGGAAATCACGTCACACATCAGCTGACCAATCAATAGACAGATTCAGATCGAAGGTTTTTTGGTTCCTCCTCCTCGTGGGAGCCTCCTCGCTCCTCGTCTCCTCCAAGACGTATTTAAGGGATTGGAACAGTTGGTGCATGTGTTATGAGCATCAGCTGCTTCAGCTGAGAGTGTTCTCGTCTTATTCATTAGGAAAATTCAGATCAAGCCGTGGCACTGACACACCCTCACAGAACACAGTGCTTACAAACTGCCCCTGTCATCACCAGTTGCAAGGGCAAATGATATGCTTTAGCTTTAAAGGGGCAGTCCAGCAATTTAGTATTGCACTTCTGTAATGCGGGGGACTCACAAGAGACAGATTAAATCAAAGAATGCTCAAAACTGAAGCAGCAGAAGCTCCCTGACTTTTAGTCCCTTTTAGTCACTTCCCCAGTTTATAAAGCAGGCTTTCTGTCATAAAACATAAAATTAGTGGAGTGCCCCTTTAATCCTGTGTGCACCTCATGCTATTTTTAATAAGCTGCAGCAGATATTGCTCTCTTTCTTCTAATGTTGATACAGTTTCATAATTCATGATGCCAAATTGAAAGTAGCAGAGCTGGGAAACATAATCTGTTCATAATTACCACCAGGATGTCGAACAGTTTTTGTTACTCTGCAGTTTGTACTTACAATAGATCTGTTATGATATAAACACACACTAATCCACCAAGCCAGGCCCCTTGTGTCCCAAAGCGCCTTTATAATTTGTAATTGGACTCTCCTGCAGCAAATGACTTCAGGTTTCCACATTTTGTCTTTGTTGTGCTTCAAGTTTCTCATCTTTTTTCCCTCCACATGCAGGTCAGCGTGCCGTTTGAACATCTGGCAAAGTGAGTTCCTCTTGGCTGGCCTGCAGGTCAGTGGCAGGTATGGACATGTCAGACACACACACACACACACACACACATATACAGACAAACAAGGCATGTTTGAACAGCTATCCATGTCAGTCTGTCATGACAACCCTGTTTTTGGTGATTCCCCGCTGTCGTATACAGACGGAAATACAGATCAAATTCAATACAATTTGAATTTTGAACAGCAGTTATTCAATTAACAGCTGATGACAAATACAGCAGTTATTAAGCAAATCAAACTATTCAAATTCTGGTCAACAGCCAGCAAGCAGGACTGCTTTAATTCTATAAGCATTAAATCTTTTGATTAAATGTATTTCTTTTAGAATTAAAAAGTTGACATTTTTCCTCCAGAGTGAAACGCTGCTGTTCTTCCTCCTGCTGCAATCTAAAACATCAAGACTACACATCTGTATTGTATACAGTGATGTTTTGCTTTGAGTAAGAAATGCATGTGTGCTCACATACTAGTAAATTACAACACTTGCACCACAACACGCTCCAATAAGCTGAACACGACAGACCAAACCGACTGAACTTATCAGTGTCACAGCAACAGTGTGAAAGTATCTGAGGATGGAAATAAACTGTTTTGTCAGTTAGACATTTCCCTTTTGTAGAAAAACATTGTTGGATTTGGTCTTTTCATGAGATTTGTCGACAATAACAAAGATATTGAATATTTCCAGTCTTATTTTTTAATGAACTTCCTTGTTTTGTTTTTTGTCGTTGTGGTGCAGCAGCTGCAGGGTATCAAATACCCCTTACTTTTCAAAAGGGTGAATGAAAGCATGAATGAGTGGAGGAGGAGAAGAAGAGGAAGCAAGAGGAAGAGGAGGAGGCGTTGTAGCCCCTTAAAAAGGGGGGGTCAAGGGCGTCCGTGTGTCTTGTCAGTATGCTGTGTGAACACTGGTGACCAGGAGATGATGGAAACCAGTGGGACAAACAAACTCTTGGCTAGGACCGGTCGGTTCTGCTTTGGCGGTGTGGCCGGAGAGGGGAACGGGGGGTGGTCTCACCCCTTCTTCACTCATATTCACCATCGACTCAGAAGCTCAACTTGCAAAAAAAAAAAAAAAAAAAAAAAAAAGACATACATCAAATTGCACAAAATGGACTCAATTTCAGTTATTCTGTCGTTTACACCTGTAATAAAATAAAAATTCCAACTATCAAAACTGCTAACGTTAAAGAGCTACATCTGCTGCTTATGGTGTTAAAAAAAAAACTGAGACAAACGTGTATTCAGGCCTACAGGAGATGAGACAGGAAAATGCTTCAAAATGGACCAAGCAGGAGATGAGAGGGAGGGAGTGAATGTAAGAGAGTCTGCAGTGAATCTGTGGATGGGAGCAAGGCTGTTTTTTTGTCAATAAATGTCAGTGTGTGTCTATGTGTTATTGTCTTGCGTGTTTGTTTGTTTTTTTGCCTTCAGCTTTGCTTTAAAGTCTGAGGAAAGGAAGAACCGGAGGAGGGAAAAGTGACTGTCGATGAATTACCCGTCAATTATAACAGAAGATTTGTCCCTGATGCGACCTTTTCATTAAAATGTCCTCCCCTTCAGCACACTTTGACGTCTTGCCTATGAGATATTGACAAAGAAAACGTGCTCGTTGAATGTGAAAAGAGAAGGAAGAGACGGGATAAAGAGAGAGCCACTAGGATTGTATGATATGATAAAGCCTTATTCCAGCTTGTAACTCCAGGTATGAAAAGACTTGAAAAAGTTATAAGATCTTGGTGCAAGTCTGGTGTTACATTTGTTTTTTTTTTTTTTGTTATTTACTTTTGCTTTTTTTTCTGTAAATGTAAAATGTGTAGATACTGTTTTGCCAGAATGTGATATATTGTTTGAAGATGAGGCTGGAGAGAAGAGTACTGTTAACTTTCTGAGAGTCCTGGGACAAAAAGTGACATTTTTAAACCTTTAGAGTCTGCCAGAAGTGTGTGTGGCAGGCAATGACAGATATTTCAAGGAGTGTTTTGACCCAGGCCTGTCAGGATGGATGGATGTCACTGATGGGGGGAGGGGGAGGGGGGGGGCGGCTGTCTGTGGATCCACTGATGTCCTGTACATTTCTTTACCATGCTTCAACTTTATTACTATGATATTTGTGTATATTTTCTGAATCAATAAAAATATACACAGCTTAAACAGACTTTCACGTGGCGCTTGAACCATTTGAACACTCATTTGACACGTTTCAGTGCTGAAATCGTTGCTTTCATACACAGGAGCTTCGTTAATTTGAGGGAATGTTAATTTTTCCGATTTTCTTGACATCGGAAACAGTAAAAATCTGAATTCAAGATCCACTTACTACCTTTTTCCGGAGCTTTCAACTGCATCTCATGGTCTACATCAGTGGATGACGCTATCTCCATGACATCTGAGCACACTTCATCCACTGATTAAGACCAAGAGATGTGGTCCTGGCAAACTAGTAAGGGGGCCTTGAGTTAAGATTTTTTTGTCATTGTTTTTTTAATTAATTATGTATTTATTTATTTGCTGCTGAGCCAAACTCACCACAATTCACCCAAGGTGACTTTAAACTGTTATGTTGGAATAATTTCCTTGTTTTTTATGCTGTTTTGTGGTGTTTTAATCTTTTAGGCCTGCAGCAAAATCATCCATTATTACTTTTAAACAACCTTTTTCACAATACTTTGACACGTCAAAGCAACAAAGCCACAGGTGTAATTAATAACATTAACACTGACTGCATTGCATTTACTTTTGCCAGTTCAATGCTCTGATATTGTGTATGCTGGCTCACCGGCATGACTTATTGGGCACTATAATGGGACTTTACCATGATCATTAATGTTTTGAGTTACACTGGTGCTTTTCTTGCAAACATTTTTCAATGAAAAACAGGGTCACAGCCAGGACCCTCAGCAGAACACAACACATCCTAAGAAATGTCTGATAAACCACCAACTAAAGTTTTACTTTATTATGTATCCATTAAACCATTCACTTATAATTTCTGTTGATTTTTATCTCCCTACATAACGGTCTTAATGTTATTTCAGTGCCTTCTCATTGGCAGGTGCAGTATGCAATTCTGGTGGAAAATACCAAATGTCTTTTTTCTGCCAAGAAACTGTAAACTTTAAACATATTTGGTCTAAAATGTATCAGAGTTAGCCTTAAAAACATGTAATATGTGTGTAATTGTTCAACATAAACCCCTCTTAAAGGGGCACTCCACCTATTTTACACCTGACTGTTGTTTGTCATGGGGAATACTCAGCTTATGAAAACAGTTGTATAATTTGGCTCTGGAGCTTTCTAAAGTCTGCAAAATATTATTATTAATATTATATCAGCTTGGGGTTGGAGACTCAATAACAGAAACTGGGTGTGCAGATGAAAGATATGGGAAGTGACACATGACCACGGTGTTCTAGTCTAAATGGCAGCTGTGGCCCTGATGGTTCCTCAGCTCTGGAAGTCCCTGCCTGAACATCTAGGGACAGGCCTCGTTTTTTAAAATAAAAATACTTATAGTTCAGCTCTTGTCAGACCTCAGTTCATGTTTCATCCTTATTCCAACAAAGACAATTAAAGGAAACCTCAACTCCGTCTCAGTACACTTAAGCTCATTTAAGTCCTTGCTCTAAAACTCCCATTTGAACTTCTTTCATTGCTCAGTTACTCATTTTTCATCCTTCATCCCTTCCCCACTTTTCCAACTATTCATAAGGCTTCAGCTGCTTATCTACTGATCCACACTCCATTCAAACCTTAAAATGTTCCACATCTTTCATACATTAGGAGTTTTATTCAACTTTTTATTCCCTTCATACTTTTTGAAAATATTCAACACAGCTGATTGAGGTTTCCTAATTTGCCCCGTTTCCCACTTTTCCAACTCGTTCATCCTTCAGCTGCCTCTCCATCCAAATTAAAGCCAGCAATCCATTTTCTAGTTTTTCTAGTTTCTAATCCTCCAAACCCCTCTTTGCCTTCCATTTTTAATCTATTCTTGGCTCTAACTTGTCATCTTTCCACCGTGGGATGGGTACGTTGCTTCATTTTAACAATGACTCAAAATATAGATCTTAGTCTAAACTTGATTTGTACTCATTTCAAACATTCCGCAGGGAGCAAAGCAGAGCTGACGAGGCCGATGCAGGGCTGGTGTGTCGATGGGCAAAGGAGGGAAAGTCAGTACAGGAAGGGAAAAAAACACAGAGCAGAAAGTCCCAAAACCCAGAAAAAAACCCCTCTTGATAATAAACTGACCTGACCAGACCAGAGTGAAAACAAAGACGGACTCACTAATAAAGGCAGCGTAAATAAATATCATGCAAGATAGTCTTTTAAAGATAAAACTCAAATCAGCCTTCTCCCACTCAGTCCAGTCTAAACAAACTGGGAGAAAAGTCTGAGGGCCTCTGGTGGACTGGTGGAGAATAGCAGCTAAGGACAAACAGCCAGACTGTGACAATTACAACCTAATGATAAAATATATAACAATATATATCAGTCACAAGAGACATTTTTCTGCAGAACAAGTCATTTTGATTCTGTAATTGCATTTAGCTAAACATGCTTCTGTACTTTTACCTTTTGAATGAAGAACTTGTAGTGGAGTACAGAACTTTTAGACTGTTGTATTTGTAGTTTTACTTAAATAAAAGGTCTTAATGCTTCTTCCGCCACTGTCGGTACGTCGCTCTTTCTTGTCTATTTTCTTCCCAGCAAATCATGAATGTATGTGCCAAAGCAGAATTAATCAACCTTGGCCTTGATTCCTTTGATGAGCTTTTCATCTCTCCACACCGTCCATCACTCTTAGTATCTGTAACCAGATCACACCAAGTTAAGCCAGTGACCATCAGCTTACCCTGGACTTGCCAGTGGTCACTAAAGATCACTAAAACAACATGTTCACGTCTGTTGTTTGTTAGATTGTAATCTGTCCTGCAACTGTCATGCACTTTTAAATGAATTTTGTTGGTAATTGTTATCAAATTAAAACCGTATAAAGAAATTAGTTATTTTTACTCGGGTGCGGAGCCTGTGCCAGGCCTGCTGTTTGCTTGTGGAAGCAGAGGCCGCTGGAACATTTTTGGTGTCCACTGTACTAAAATGAGCTGTCTGGTAAAGTAATGTAACCAAATGGCTGCACAAACTTCTCCCAGCAGCACAAGAGCAGGTATATGCTGTTATCTCAGGCGGTATATTTGTAATTTTAAAGGAGATCTGAAGAAAGTGACGTGAAGACTTGAATATTATTTAAATAAGGTTGTAAAATATATGAATCATTTTACATAAACAATGTTATTACAAAAGCTGTTATGTGTCAGTTTCATGATAGACACAATAAAGATGCATTTGGAATCACATGTTATGTAATAAGTGTGTAGTAAGCATCACATTAAACTGGCGTCTATACATGTATTATTTTTACATCAATAATATGTGTGCTGTGGTTATTATTCAACTGTATAGCTACTGTTGCTATGGACACTGAGACAATACCTTTTGAGCGCAGGTAGGAAACGAGGACCATCTGTTTAACAGGAATAGATATTTACATGTATTTACCTGAGCTGATGAGGTTCCTCACGCTTTCTTAGTGATCTATAACATCATTATTTTTTTTAGCCTTGCTTTTATATAATTTAGTGGTCTCATACTACTTATGACTATTTATGGACTCTTTGTGTTTTACTATGTTTTATTTTCTTTATTTATTCAATTTTACTTGATCTTATTTCTTTCAAGGGTTTGCTCTCTCTTGTGTTTTATTCCCTTTTATTGTATTTAATACAAATTATATTTTATTGATGTAAAGTCCTTTCACTTGCACTTGGTGTATGAACTGTGCTGTACAAATAAAATGTATGATTATTATTATTATTGTGAGTATCAGAACATCTATAGAGGACTTGTATGGAGCACTAATGAATCACAACTCGCACTAGTAAAGCATTGGTGCATAGAGTGCTAATACTGAGCTATAACACCATTCTCAATGCTATTACACTGTTAACAATGTGATAATCTAGCAAAAGAGCATTGGCTGAACACCAGTACAGTGTAGAGCATTAATGAAGCATAACTGTTTAGCCAAGAGGGGCGCCACCTTTTGGTTTTATGTTGTATTTGGGAGTTTTGGGGAGTGTAACCAGTAACAGCTCTTACTTAAATGTCACATAACAAATATACCAAGAAATTAACTTATGAGTCAGTGTGATGTCAGTTCTAATGCAGCCTACCAGACACTTAGACACTTAACAAACTGGTGAATGACATTCACCAGTGGAAATATGTATAGTGTAAAGTGGGAGGTTTGTTCATATACTCACATTTATAACTGCAAATGAATTGCAAATTCTTCAGTCTCCAGGAAATGAATGTAAGTCTATGTAATGTCCTCAAAAGTGACCTAAGTGTGTGTTTGTGTGATTAGATGAGTGTGTATTGTGTGTATTTCGTGTATGTTTGTGTGAAGTGGTCTTTGTGAGTGGTGTATTTTTTAGGGTTTTTAGCAATTATTACGTGTATTTATTGTTGGATTCAGCTGGATTTCCCCACTTGACCTTTTATATTGTTCCTATTTTAATCACTACGAGTGAAGGGTGCCTCCCCCTCAGTATCTTTTTAAAAATTGAGTATGTTTTCCAGGGAAGTTGTTGCTACTGGGAACAGCGAAGGGGAATGGGGGGCTGGTCATGGAAAACTTCTGGGATGCAGGGATTCCTTGTTTACATCCTTCCCGGAGTACGCCGCGGGGGCGGGGTTGGCTCCGCCCTAATTCTTTAGACCTGACGTCATTGTCGCTTGTGTTTTTTATGAATGAAAGAATCCAACCTCAGAGAGCAGCGGAGTAATTCCGGGAAAAGGCGGACTGACATTTTGTCGCCAGAGTCGCTTCGACCCAGCAGGTAAATTATCATTTTTCTTTTACAAAATATTAAACATAGGAATGTTTTTGCTGGAATTCGTTGGTAACAGCCGAACACGAGAGGACTGGTATCCGTCAGAGACTCACCAACCAACCAAGGACAAGTGAGCAGGCAGCTGTTTGCTTTAATCTGCTTTAGCTCGTCAGAAACCGTTGATGCTAAAGGTGCTAGCTGTTAACATTACTAGCATGTTTAACGGCGCGGATAATTTGGCCCCAAATCTTAACATTTATACATTAATGCCCTTATATACGTAGCGTTTGACAGCTAGAGGACCTTTCTCGTGTCTCCCCTGTAGCTGAAAACAATTTAAATGGATTGTTTAAAGGCTTACTAAAATGGATGTCGAGGGCACTCGTGATGGCTGTTTACTATAGCAGCAGCGCATTTACCTCCTCTCCCTATAAGGATAAAAGGCTGGATTGTGGTTGTAGCTAGAGGAATAAATGCTGTTTCCAGTGGTTATGTAGTCTTTTAACATAATACAGAATAGATATTTGTGTGTTTTACATGATAAACCGTGCTAGTTGAAGCGTTTGGCGGTGCTGCGTTCACTTGTTGCTTTCTACTTCGGTAACTTAGCGTTTTTTTATAAGCGTACTATGTCCTCTAACGTGATGTTTGTAGGAAAGTATAAACGTGGATATCCTGTGCTGTTTGGATAAGTACAGTAAGACGTGGTCACTTATGGTTTTCCTGTATTTGGACTGACTGGCAGTCTTGGCTGAGCAGAGCAAAACGGTTTATTGCTGAATCACCCTGACTTTACGAAACGGCCGGCGGTCTCGTCGGTTTACAGCCCGGAGTCCGCCGGCTGTTGCAGCAACCTCCACTCCCCACGCATTTCGGGAAATGCAGTTTAATGTTGGGAAAACTACAGATTATTTTATCAGGTGTTTTTTTTTTTTAAGTATGTCCGCCACAACTTATATACATGTGGTGGTGTTGTTGTTGTTGTAGGCCTAACGTTACATGTGCAGTTAAAAGCCTGCTGTTATAATGTTAAGAACTCACGTGTTTACACAATAAAGAGTTACTCCTGACAAAGTCTGCCAGAAGAAATGTGACTTTGTAACTTAATCGACCCCCGTTGCTTCCAATTAGTCCTTCCTGCTGGGTTAACTTGTCGGGAGACTAAGTGTGTTGTCTGTAATGTTGCTGTAGTCAGCAGCACAAATCAAACCTTCTCTTTACATCCACTGGTAGGCTGCTGTGTCTACACATGCTTTCATATCTTTTAAAGTTGACAGTTGTGAGTCCAAAAATACCGTCCAGAAGACTGTTTTCATTATAGAAGTCATTCTAGCTGAAAACGAAAGTGTGCTGAGCCATTAAAATGATAAATGAAAGTAAGTCATTTTTTTTTCTAGAAGGTCAACAGTCTTTCATAATTGGGGGGTAATAAATGTGTTGTGGTTCTGTATCACACTTTAAAAACAAGCAGAATGTAGCTTGAGTTGAAATTATCCTAATTAATCAATTAATTAATTTAAAAAAAAAAGGTTAAACTCAAAGATATGTTCATGTCTAAATTGACCATCATGGATTTCCCCAAAGGTTTCTCTCACATGGTGCTTTGAAAACAAAGGGCAGGCCCCGTCTTTAGGACTTTGTTGTTGAATGATTTACAGGAGGAAAGAGACCAAAAAGAAATGTCAAAGATCATAAATATACCCTGGAACCCAGCGAAGACTGTAATCAAGAAGTGGTGAATTTCAGCTGCTGCATGACCTTGTCTAGATCAGTCTGTCTCTCAAAGACAAATGACAGTGCGAGGAGTTAGCTCATCAGAGAAGCTGCCAAATGGTCAACAGCAGCCACGGGACTGTATTTTGACACTCCATGCTTATGCTGTATCAGGCTTTTTTTTGCAATTCTTGGCTATGGAGTGACAAATTGAAACCTCATACTCTCTTAAAAGAAAACCCAATGTTGCAATATTTCTGGAAATCAGACACATTCACTCTCTAAAAGCTATGTGGGAAAACACCCTGTGGTTTGACGTTGTCAGGGGAGAATATTTTAATAAAACATTAATGTCAAAGGATATTTTTGCTGGGGAGCCAACACAGTGTAGCCACTAAATCAGCGTATTGCGATGGAGGTGAAAGTGAATGCAGCAAAAAAAAACAGCCTCAAGTTAAAGTGCAGAGTCATTTTTATCAGCATGACAATGACCTGAAGCCCACAACCAAGAAATGACTAGGGGGAAAAAATGTAGTTTAAGTTGGCCCACTTAGAGGTTGGACTTGGATCCCACATAACAACTGACCTTTAGAGTTGTGTCGGAAGTCCCCACACAGTTGTGAACTTCAACTGTTTAGTGAGAACAACAATTGAACAAATCGACTAAGTTCTGTGTTTTAGCCTCCTATTTTTAATATCATGTCAGAAAAGGTCAAAATGTTGTTTTAACCATAAATAAACTTGTTACTACCGTATTGGAAAAGTGATTTAATAAGTTTTAAAACAAATTTTGTTCTCTTTCACTTAAAATATCACTGAAAAATACTTGCCTTTTACTTACACTTTCTTACAATGAAAGCTTTGAACCGTTGGTGTTGTGTTGACAAGAGGAAGTGTTGGGGGAATTGGTTAGGACACCTGTTTTGAGCAACCAAAGGGCAGACACATGATAGCTTCCTCCTCACTATTCCAGCTAGCAGACAGACAGACGGAGAGAGAGAGAGAGACAGGCATGTCGCTTTCAAAACCTCCTCTTCCTTTCATATCAAACCGCGGAGTTTAATGAGAGAGTGCGTTTGGAGAAGCATGAAACATCTGCGGGTTCTCCTTTTCTTTATCGTGCATGACTGGCTGTCTTGTGAGCGGATGGTAAATGTCAGGCCAAATATGGACCAAAACAGCGTGATGTCCCGAGTCACATGTGATAACATACCTTTTTGTTGTGTCCTGTTTGTCTTCATTTAGAGTGTATATATCTGTGTTGACTGGTGCTTGGGGGGGAGAAACGGAAGACAGTCGGATCATGACGACAGAGAGAAACAGCAAAGCCCTGAAGGTAACACACAGCCAGAAATAAAACCCTGTTTTATTATCTTAAGGATGAGTCATGTTTATGGCCTTGGGATATTTTTACTAGGGGGAAATGGCAATACTGAAAAGAAGTTTTACTGTCCTTCCCCTGTTATTCTTTAACATTCTTCTCTCCTCTTCTTTTCACATGCTTACTCATCTTTTTTTCCATCACTTCATCCAACTTCCTGCTTCCTCCTCCGTTCTTTCTCTCTATCAGGTGAAGCAGGAATGTGGCGAGAATGTGCCCGTCCTGTCAGACAGCGAGCTCATGTCCCTCTCGGTGCGGGAGTTGAACCTCCACCTGCGCGGCATGTCCCGCGAGGAGATCCAGAAGCTGAAGCAGCGGCGTCGCACCTTGAAGAACCGGGGCTACGCCGCCAGCTGCAGGGTCAAACGGGTATCTCAGCGCGAGGCCCTGGAGCAGCAGAAGCAGGAGCTCCAGAGAGAGGTGGATAGGCTCGGGGCCGAGAACGCCGGCATGAGGAAAGAGCTGGAGGGGCTCGGCGCACGCCTGGCCGCGCTCCAGAGGTTCGCCAGGGGCCTGGAGGCCGGAGGGGGCAACCTGCTGGCCACGGCCCCGCGCCTCAACACCGCCTCAGTCATCACCATCGTGAAGAGTCCACCACAACCTCATCCACAGAGAGAACAGGAGCCGTCCTAGAAGCAACTGCTGGAGCCAGACTGGTGGGAGGGACACACAACCTGCAATGCAAACACACACACACACACATATACTATCCATATACATGACAGAGAACAGAAAAACAATATTAGTAGGAAAATACTAAACACTTGCATCACGCCTCGTTCATATTATGACATCCAGGGGTCATTTACTCCTGTGTGAGGTCATGTTAGCAGAGCGGTGTGTAACATCACCTAGTAGACAACAACTATGCTCAATAAGGCCGAGGAACAGCTGAAAAATTGAGCACTAGTGTTCTCTACTTAATGCTGTTTATAACACTTCAGCTTAGATGACAGATTGTGCTTCTTTTTTTTAAATTTTTTTTTTAAGCTTAGATCGTGTTCAGAAAAAAACATGCAGCAGGTTTAATGTGAGCGAGGCGTTGAGCACTGATGCACCCACAAAACCCAGTGTTTTCAGACCCAGTCAGAACACGCGCACACACACACACACACACACACACACACACACACACACACACACACACACACACACACGCACAACAAAACCCTCACACTCTTTTTTTCCCCCCGACCCACAAGGGGTGTAGACATTGACTTAAGTGGACTAAGTGACTGAAGCCAGACCAACCCAACCACAGTTACTGTACATCTTCACTGCTCAGCAAATCCAGCGGTTTGATTGTGCTACCCAAAGGCCGGAGCGTCTCTCTGCTTCTGTTTTATGGCACCTGACAAAACAGCAAAACACAAGGGTGGAGCCGACAGCTTCCTCCGGCCCGACAACATCTGCACTCCTGCTACCATTGTAGTCCGACATTACTAGTTGTTAAGTAGAGTTTCTCAACCTCGGTGTCAGTCGATAAGCAGGCGGGATCATGGGAGATTTCTAAGACTAATACGTTGATGATCTTTGTTTAACAGTTTAAAAAGGATCATTTCTTTTATAATCGATTCAGAGCTTGCTCAGATTCATGTGACAGCTCTCGAACTGCTTGAGTCATGAGTCATCACAGACACAGTCCAGAAGAAGGTTGAGAAACGCTGCATTAGCACATCACAAATTCCTTTTTAAGATGTTTATTCAGTGAAAATCTTTGTTTTTGGGATTCATCTGTCACTACTTATTCTACCTGAGAATCGTCCTTGTTCAGGATAGTAGTTTTGTACTGCTAGTGAACACACTTCTCACATTGATGCAGTGCCTTCGGTGTATGCAGGAGATACAAGAATACAAACCTAAGAGGTTAAAGTGGACTTTAATTGCGCTTTCTTGACTGTTCATGACCACACATTTCTTTTTTTGTGATTTCTATGGAATCTCCTGTTTTCTTAACTATAATCCCACATTACTCATTTCACAACCCCCATTGTGCAGTAACTTTGCTACAGTCTGCTGTGGCTTCCTTTTTTTTTTTTTTTTTTTTTTCATATCTGGTAGACTCCCAACAACAGATGTTGGTCATTTTGCTAAAAACGTGTCAAAGCGGAGTCACATCTGGTAGGAATTACGCTCAAAGTTGATGCAAAACTCTCTGCATACATTCCTGTTTGGTTGTTTCTTATTTGTAATGTTTGTATGTGCCGTTGAGAGACGAAAATGTTGAGTGACATTTATCAGAGATATATTCTATATTTTATTTGTATTTAAAGGTAGATATTATGAAAAGACAAGCTAACGAGTGCTGTGATGTTATCTATGTTTTCAAAAGTACTTACATATGACTAGTCTGGGGATATTCTCATGTCTAATTATTGTGTGGCGACGATGATTATTTTACAAAATGTTAATTATTAGCTATGTAGAAATATGCTCAAAGCCAATGGCCATATTGCTGTATGATGATTTTTGTGTGTGTGTTTTTGCCACGTTTGTACTGGCTTGTCATAGTGGATTCTTGGAGGGATATTATTTTTCTATGATGATTTGTATGTTATGTTGTGTGTGTGTGGGGGGGAGAAAAAAAAAATTAAGGTCACTTCCGAATTGGCAGGGTCGGCCGAAACACGGGACGTTTTTAAAGGATGAACTGAGCGGAATAAATTGGGAGCGATGGATGGAGATGAGGAGGAGACAAGAAGGTTGAGGAGTTGTCGGATGATGGAGAAAGAAAGTAGGCAAGGCGGACTGGGAAAGAAGGCGGAAAGAGGTTATTCACTTGAAAACCTCCATCAGTCATAAGCCTGTTTGAGTCCAAATGTGCTAACTCGGCTCAAACAGGCTTAGATTTCATGGAGTCTCGGCCACTGAATAGCGCTAGCAATATCATTTCTAAGCAGGCATTGTAACACAAATTAGACTGTGTTGACAAATAACTCCTAAAGATACGAGGCATATATTTAGCTATATGAATATCCTTGTGGCAAAGCATTTATTCTCAATATTTTAACGTCTCACATCTGTCAAATTGTGCTGGATGTTTTGTAATACTTGCAAAACAAAAAATGGTCTTTGTATTTATTACTTGTATTTTTTCTATTGTGAAAATTTAAGTACATTGTCTATTTTATATATTAATTATAATAAATGTTGTACATATTGTACATAAAATGGTGTGTTTGTGGTTGTCGGCTGGATTGGAACAGTAGAGTCGGATCAGAAGATGAAGTCAAGGTTAAAGTATAGTGAGCTGCTGTTTTTGACCAGGGGTAACATATAGTGACCAATAAGTGAGTTTGTGTTCAAAATAAATAATGAGGGAAGCATTATTTCTCAAAGTATTTGACAATTTCAGAGCAAAGCAAAAGTCATCGTCTCTGATGCAGCTCACATACAGTGCCAACTCATTTGCTGATTCAGGTGCATCAGCACATTTCAGCTACTTCTGCTAAATCCCTGAAGTTCCCCTGTGAATCAGGGTTGTTTCTGCTGTGGTCTGGGTGTTACTGTTCAGTGTCTTTGCACTGTTACAGTACATGGAAGACAAATGGAATTCATAGAATCATAGCATTAACATATTTCTTTGTGGCACAAAATACAGCGCTGTTTCTCCAACGCATTACACTCTTTCACAGTGACAGATGAAGAAGATAATGAAAAGTCTTTAGACTTAAAGGCACCCTGTGAGGTTTTTGCTGTGGATGTGCGAGCACAAAGATGCACACGTTCACACACACACACGGGCAACACGACACACATTTTGGTGAGTAACAAAGAATGTAAACAAACTTTGTTTACAAGAAAACTCCGCAGGGCGCCTTTAACGTACCCCACTGACAGTAACCAAGGGGATTATTGCTAAATGTGGAATTAAAATTGTGCACTCTGTACCTTTAAGATGGAATAGAGGCGCTGCAACAACAGTCACCCGAGGACACATCGAACTGTTCTCTTCACTGTTGCTTTAAGGAAATAAGAGAGCATAAAGCAACTCAAAAGCATCTTCCATTCTTAATCACTCATCTTGCACTAAATAAATAAATAAATAAGCATCTTTCATTAAACCTTCCCT
Organism: Scomberomorus guttatus; assembly: GCA_038419695.1. Classification (NCBI taxonomy): domain Eukaryota; kingdom Metazoa; phylum Chordata; class Actinopteri; order Scombriformes; family Scombridae; genus Scomberomorus; species Scomberomorus guttatus. The sequence continues at coordinate 17,577,288 of CM076465.1, read as the reverse complement.
ACCAACATCTATCAAACTCCACGTTTCTAACACAGGATTCCTGTTAAACATTTTAAAAGTAAATGTTTATGTATAAAATCAGTGGAGCGCCACTTTGAGGCAGCTTGTGGAGAAAACTTGTGGAGACGTCTGTCAAAATCGAGTTTTTAGAACAATAAAGATAAAAACCTGTTAAATTTCTGCAATTAAAAACTTTCAAGTGACGTGAATCAGACACTAAATTGTCATGATTGTGTCACAGTCTGGCTGTGTGATTGTTACCATTATTCACCAGTCAAAGATAGGAGAGGCTGCAGATTATATTAAGGGATGACTTGAGATACTGTTTTGCTACACGCTGACCTTTGTAGAAACTAAGTAACACTGGGGTGACAGACTGACAAATTGTCTCGTTTCATGTTTATGTATATGAAGTTCCTTAAACGTTGGCAATGTAATGCTGAGGTGTGATTGCTATTTTTACTCAGTGTGACTTGTATATTTAAGTTGTGTTCATGTGAGCTCTGGGTTTTCTGTTCAGCTCCTGTGTCCCTGTTCTGCTTTCATTAGAAATGTATAGAAATTTTAAAAAAAAACAAGGGGTAAACTTAAATACCTGACTAAATATCTTTTATTATTTCTCCAGATATTTATCCATTTGACATGAAACAGTAGCATCATGAGCAGCTTCAAAATATACAAGACTAGAAACCAAAACAGTCATTGAAATAATAAAAAAAAAAGTTATGAATTAAAAGTACAAAACTATGTTTTTTTTTTCCTGTGCTCAGTGTTTACAGCATATATAATTATTTCAACATACATCACTACTATTCCCTCTGTAGACAGCACTTAAAACTTTATTTACAATGTTAGTCTACAGCTTTTCCTCAGCGATATTCATATACGTCTCATAAGATTATGTAACATGTCGCCAACGATGCTGAAGTAGAGAAAGAGGCAGGAGAGTGCAGCTTAAAAGTGAATTATGGCATTCAAAGTGCGGTAACATCGACATACTGTCTACTTTGCTTTCAAATAGTAAATTACTGTTATAATATCAGGCAATATCAGGCAAGAAAACCTGCCTTTAGGAGCTTCAAAGAAACAAAAAAAAAAAACAAAAAGTCAGTTTGGGTTCAATCATCATTTCCACCCTGATAAGAAAATAAAGAGGAAAATTTTGCAAGCACAAAAAAAAATGTTCAAATTTAAAGAAGCACACTAACAGATGCACAATACAAGGTATAAAGTAATACAGGGTCTTTTGTAGCTCAGTCATGATAAATACAATCCAGTTTGTATGCAACCCAATTATCCAGACATCACTAAGCGATGTCTAAAAATAGGCTCCTGTGCACAGACGTGGCTTCTCTCCTGTTTAAATCTAATACTATATCAGGCAGAAGCAGAAATAAAAAAAAAAAAAAAAAAAAAAAAAAAAAGACACGTCAAAGTGGTGAGAAGATAAGAAAGTGACAGTGAAAGTGGTGCTCAAACCATTTTTTTTCCCTGTTATACGTGCATTAAGCTTAAAACGTGTGATAACTGCCTGCCTGCTGGTAGATGACAGTGTGAATGTGTTCCTGTCTTCTCCACACGTCCCCCTGGTGTTCATGCGGAGCTATAGCAGAGAAGTGAAAGTAGTTACAGTAAACACGTCAGCACACTCAGCATGACTCATTCAGATGACTCAAGAACTCCAATTAAGTGTAAAAACAGCTCTGACTGTGGTGAAATGAAATCAAACAAACAAAAAAAAAGACTGACTGGAAGAGCGGAAGATCCAATCCAAGTCAAAGAGATGCAACTGTGTGAAGTTTATGCATTATATTATTTTTAACTGAAAGAATATTGACTAACATATTGTAAAAAGATTAAAATGAAGTGCAAAGAATATATTATTCTCATATTATTGTGCTAAAATTGAGTTTGTGATATTTTTTTTAGCTTTCAACTATACCATAGCTCAGGATAAGGTCTGTATAATGTGCAAAAATGTAGTTAAGCTGACGAAAACAATACTGAAACCTGACTGGCGGACAAAGAGGTGATTACAGTGGGTGTGTCGGGGCTAAAGCAGAAAATTGGCCTGATTGGATGGATTTTTAGCAATTCCCAGATAATTGAAGCCAATCAAGGCAGTCAGGTTGTGAGATGGATGGATTTTTTGAAAACGCATCACCTTGAAATTAAAGTATTCAAATAAATTTAAAGTTGAACTGAAATTAAATTCATGCTTGCTAAGAAATCAGTATATATCTCCTTGGTGTTTGGCGTTAAACATAACACCACGACAGGTGCTCCTAAATGTTGCAAAGGGACGGACAAAAATCGCTAATTGTACATGACGAACACCTGTGTGGGCTTATTGAAAAAAAGGGAATTTCAGTTCAACTCTAAACATCTTGTACAACATATATACAGTACCAGTCAAACCTTCTCCCCCTCCCTTATTCAAGTGAATAGGAAAGTGTGTCCAGACCTTTGACTGGTGCTGTATATTCACAAAGGGAAGGCTTAATTCCTATGATAGAGCTCCTCTTATGAGAACAGGAACCTAAAGTTAGCTTTAACCTATATTCCTCTACTGTTTTTCCCTCAATCCAGTTAACCTACATTGTGGCCTGCAGAGGTCTACTGCAGTGAACCAGCACAAGCTTTAATCCTGCCCATTCAAATAATGCCCCAATTACACCAGCGTAATCCTGCCCGGCTCTGCTGCGGCTGCCCTTCACTCTTGCTGGAGCAGATGTACTGTATAATCTATAATCTGCTCTGTCTCGCTCTCATCTGTTCCACCAATATCAATAACACATTGATCCATACGGCCGACATGAACTCATGTTTTTTTCCACTTGGTTTCCCTTTAAATGCATCCCCACTTTGTTATGAATGTGTCCCTTAAAATGCAGCAATACACCAGGGTCCCCCCACTTTATTTGCAACTAATCTACATATATTTTCTGTAACTTCGTACCACATTTTTAGGACTGTACGACCACACTGCCATGACAGTGAAAACATCGTTTGTTTGAAGCACAACTTATTTGCCAAATTTGTCAAATTGTTGCACATGAAGACCTAAATATTCACAAAATTAAAAAATTCTAAACCTTTATAAAACTTTAATGATATTTTCCATTTCCAGTCATGGGAAAAAAAATCTAATTCAACTTTGTAAGGGTTTTCATGACTGAGGAAACCTTGATAAACACCGCAAATGACCATGTGAGAACAACAGGGCCTTCAAAATGCAAACTAAACATAACATCCATTAGGATTACTACATTGCCACTGAGAAATACATTTGGGCAAAGGAAACAAGACCGAGCTTTAAACTAAAATTAAGCTTCTATCCAAGCCACAAAGTTCCAAAAGTCAAGTATGATTCAGTATGTGTGACTCACAAACTTCCCAAAAACTGACACAACCCTATTCATTTTCTGGCCAGTTTTAACACCAAATTAACTTAGAATGAGACTTTTGGGAAATGTGGGTGCAAAAATGTTTACACTAGAAGGTCCTCGTACTCATGATCAGTCTCAAAAACAGGAAAAACAAACAAACACGCAACTCTCTGATCATTCACACACTGAAGAGGACCAGCTGCACTGGACGATTAAGTACGTTTCCATCCGCCATTAAAACATCAGTCTGAATCTGATTCAGCTGTAAGACGTGTCTGTTCTTGACGTTTTCTGCTCTAGAATTCGTCGTCGGAGCTGAGCAGGAGGGTCTTCTCGGTGTCGCAGCGGGCGCTGACAGCACTGAGGATGCGGGAGACGGGCGGGGGCGCCCCCTGCTCCAGCGTGGACTGCTGGGTGTACTGCTGGTAGGCCGGGGAGAAGTTGTGGATGGCGTCCTGGACCATGTCGCCCGGGTTCATGGTCTCCTTCAGGCTGCTGGAGATGCTCTTCATGGGGGCACAGCGGCCTGCGAGAGGTGGACGAGACAAGAGAGAGAGAGGAGTTAGACATCAGGGGAGGAGGTGAAAGAGAAAGAGAGAGTGAAAGTAGGGTTTAAAGAGAGAAGAAAAGGACAGTGGTGAGGGGAAAATAAAGGGTGTAAAAAGGCGTAAGAATTGAAAGGGAAGGGGTGGGGGAAAAACAGAGGAAGGAAGGGAGTGTGTGAAAGAAAAGGGAAATGAAGGCGGAAGGAGAGAATAGAGGAAGAGGAGATGAAGGGTGATTTAGGGGAAGAGGAAAAGGCTGGGAGAGGAAAAGAAGGGCCAAAAAAATAGAGAGGAGGGAGGAATGGGGCATCAGTGATTTAAAGGGTGTTGAACAGCGAGACAAAAGGAAGGAAGGGGTGAAAAAGAAATGAGGGGAAAGGAGGAATTGTACAGGGACAGTGGATGTGATTTAGAGAGAGGACTGAAAGGGAAAAGGGGTTCACGGTGATATAGGGGGACGCGAGACAGGAAGGAACCGTAAGAAAAAGTGAAAGAGTGTCGGAATGATTTAGAAAAGGAAATGGTGTCATTAGAGCAAGAAATTACAGGTAAACAACACACCCAAAACCAAGCGTGGATAAAAAAAGAACGAAAACAGGGAGTGACTTAATACATCTGAGGACAACATGTCCAGCTAAAAACAGCGTGAAAGAAAAAAGGAGGGGACTGTGGAGTAAACAGTATTTAACCTACCAAACTCTCCATATGTAGGAACGGGTCCTTTGTGACGCAGCACAGAAGAAAAGAGAAAAATGAGGATGGATGTGTAGAAACAGGGCAGGAGAACATGACCCATTTGGTGTAGAAACAAAAATGTGAGGGATGGCCAAGAAGGGCGCAAAGAGAAGAAAACAATAAAAAGAAGAGAAAGTCAACAAAGGAGTGGGTGAAATTTGGTTTAAAAACAGAAAGGAAAGAAAATATGTGGAACAGATGGGATATAAATATAAATAGAATGGAGATATAAATAAAATGGAAAAAAAAACAGGATGTGGAAGGATATTTTAGAATATGCTTGACAAGGATTTTTCCTTCTGTAAAACACACACATGCAGCAAACTCCATCCTTATCTCACCTTGTGAATCAAGACTTTTGTCCATGTAGACTTTGTATGTGAAAGCGTGGCGCAGGGCCAGCGCTGCGAAAAACATCTCGATGCAAATGATGAAGTTCTGGTAACCGGCGGCGACCGTCCCCTCGCCGACGGACACCTCCACCGAGTTAATCTGAGGGATGGCCCCGCACTTCTCCAGAATGGCCAGCAGCATGCCTGGCCGCAAAAAATAACGAGACGGGACTTAGTGAAGATAAAACAATTAGTTAGAACAGCATATGTTTCCGTTACTAATACCAGTCGCCGTACCCTGCCAGAAGGAGAGGAAGATGACCGACTTGACCATGAAGAACTTGAGCATGGGGCTGTAAGGGCTGAGCAGCTCCCGCGTGGCGAAGTAAAAGAGGAACAGGGCATACAGAGACAAGCTGACGGAGATGTTGTAGATGATGGTGACGTACAGGTAACCGCTGGCAACACTGTGGCGTGAGAAGAAGACGACAGAACGATGTTACTGGTGGTGATTTGTGGGTTATTTTAATGTGGTTTTGTTCTGATTATTCATTGTTGTAGCTCATGCTAAAAGCTAAATTTCCCATTAGAGATTATAACCCCAACGATTAAAGGAGGTGATGATCAGTCCAGGATATTAAATTCATCTAAAAATTAAAGGTGTAATCCACAAGTTTATGTCATCTTGGTTGCCAGATTCTGATGACTGTGGGGTTTTTAAAATGGCTAAATATGCAACTATTCCTCTGTTGTCATTGCACTCATTGTTAATTCAGGCTAGTTGGTAGACCTCCAACCACTTACTTGAAGTCTCCATCTTTGTATTTGCCGTAGGCCTGCAGGATAACGGTGATGATGGCCATGAGCGGTTTGACCACACAGAACTGCAGCGTGGCCTGTTTACAGAACCGCAGGAAGCCGATGGAGTAAGCCTTTCCCCACAGACAGCAGGTGCCATACATACAGCTGGACCTGAAGGGACAAAACACTGAGTTTACACTTACTGACGCAATGAAAAGAATGAGTCTCATCTGTGGGGGATTAACAGTGTTGTAGCACCAAAATAGGAGAAATCTGAGACTCACTCGATGGGTTTCCCTCGGATCTCTGCCATGATGGCGCTCTCTCCTCCCAGGTATTCATAGCACAGACTCAGGAAGTTGTAAATTACAAACGCTGGGGACAAGCAGAGAGAGACAGTGCTGGTTGTTTTTATGTGTAATCAGACATTATTTCCTTGTTTTTTTCCCTGTTTTCTGTTTCTTGGTTTTGACAATTTTCCTGATTGTGGTGCTGTATTCTTTTTCTGAATTTTCAATAAAAGAATTTGATATGGGGGGAGTTTGTTTCTCTGAACAAATGCTCAAACACTTTTCATCCATGATGTAATGGTTAGACTTGTGCCTACAGTATTCATCACTCTTCCATCTATGATATTTGCATTGTCATGGAAAGCATTACTGTAAACAGATTTATATTTTACCTGCCAACTTTGTAACAGATTAAACAACATTTTTATATTTAAAAAATATTGCACTTGCTAACTTTTCAGAATAGCATTTTCAAATGACAAAGATAACTGTGAGAAAACAGTTTGAACTGTGACAATCTCAGAACCCAATTGGCTATCTGTCTGATGACGAGTTAGCCTCTGGGGGCAACGGTCAATATTTCGGGGCTTCCGGTGTAGCCAGTGGATATCCAGATAATAGATAACAGATAACAGATAACCGATATCCTGGCCAAGACTTCCTCTTCTGTGTGGCGGTCATTTAGAGTCTGATTAGCAACTTCAGATGGTCCAGACGACATTTCGGCTAATCTAATATAAAGCCAGATAACATTTTTTTAAAGAGCTAATAAAAAGCTAAATTGTCGTCAGATGATAGCCAATGGGTTCCAAGATTGCATCTTGGCCAATGCGTTCCGCCTCTTTTGCTCTCCACCTAGACTGTTTATCTCCATGCAACCAAAGCCCGCTCAAACGTGATTGGTCGATACTACTCGGACTACAAATGGAAACCAGAACGCTTCCGGTACCAAAATCTTGTCCCGTTGACTACAGATTCTGCATTTCTATGCAGATATCTGTTTACAGAGATTAAAACTGTGATACCACACAGTGAGAAATACAACAGAGTGAATCACCCTCAGACCCACACGCAGGAACACAAAACACATCACTTCCTGTCACACAGGAAGCAGCCTGCTGGGAAACATATTGCACAATCATGTGTTATTTTGTTATGTTCTAACCACTGATCATAGTTCAAAATTAGCAGCTGACCGCGCTTAATACAGATGTAAGACGTTAGATTTAAATTGTTTCAGCAGGACAATAAGAAACTATTTCACTGTAAAGGTCACACCTCCAACAGTGTCAGAAACTACTGAGGTATGACTTCAAAGACTAAAAAGGGTTCACACATTAATCACATGACTCATTTCTTTCCACAAACTCACACAATAAATTACCCAAAATCATCACAAGTCCTACTTGGATGAACCATGTCCAAAATTGACCTCTTTTCTCACCTACAAAAGGTTGGTTGATTAAACAAAAAAATTCCAGCATAAAATCATTTTTGCCAGCTAAAATATGCACTAAACATTCCTCACCTGTCTAATTTCATCCCTAATGACAAAGACACTGTGTTAACCTGAAGTCAATGAATTAAGCTTGTGATCCATCATAAAATGCAGCAGATTCAAAGTTATGTTATTTTAAGGCCTGTGGCAGCCAACCAGTATCCACCACAGACTCCCTGCATATGGTAGCATATTCTCAAAACTATTCTTGAACTGAAGGAAAACAAACTAATTGGAAAACATAAAGACACGTCTTATTTTTGTCTAGGACAGGTGACTGGGAAAGCAGAAGAAAGAACATCGAAAGAAAGAAGCATGTGTTTTATATTTCTAACCACCGTGACTGTCCAGACCTGATCACTGACGCTATATCTGACATTATAGATTCAGACATAATAACAACAGACACAAATACTCATTCAACAGACCCGCTCTTGTGCATAAATTAAAAGTACAGTGTGAACAGTCACTGAGTGGAGACACCCTAACGCAGGTAAATGGGTAACAGCCATATGTCCAAGTTTGTGATTTTTTTCCCCTATGAATGCCAAAATGTCCTTGTGAGGGTAAAAAAAAACACCAAAAAACAGACATATTTTGCCATTTCTCACTGCTGGGATTAGGATTAGGACTAGAGTTGAGAGGCCAAACCAAATCCATTTTTTCTAATTATTAATATATTATTTAAAGCTAAAACAAATATAATTCCATTTGTTTTATTAGCAAAGAGCATTGTACAAAACATTCACTTCACTTTTTTAAACATTAACATTAATTTAAAATTTGCTATTTGAATGATTCAGACTGGATTCAGATTCAATAAAATGATACTGAATACCAACTGCACAGTGTAGGTTAGTGTTTAGAGGTTAGTCAGAGTGAATACAGTCAGAGCAACGTCCTCCCAGTTACACTAATCCTAGCATGTATGTGCTTGTATTTGCTGAAACTATGAGTGAGATTAATTCCCACAGGAGAGACGATGTGTTGTCTCTGATGCATCAAACGCAAACAGACACAGTTTGCCTCAAGTAGCAAATAATGAAACAGAACACAGATGACTTAATTCATGCTGAAATGTTTTGAGTGAACTCTCAAGGATCACGTACAAACACACACACGCACACACACATCCTTATGAAGACCCTCCACTAACTCTTCCCATAACCTGAGACTTTACAATAAAAAGCTCTGTGCATAAACATCTTCACTTTCAGGGCAGAAAATAGCAGAATGGTTCTCACAAGAACAGAAGAATAAACCCCTCACGCACGCGCACACACGCGCACACACACACACACACACACACACACACACACACACACACACACACACACACACACCTTTGCCTGTGTGACTGATATTCACCTGACTGTCTCTTGTGACCAGTGGATTATCTCCCCTCTGTGCTGCTTGAGTGAGAGGGCAATCACAACCAAGAAGCTCATAAAAAAAAAAAACACAGGGCTAATCCTGTAACCCCCGAGGAGTTTCCTATCCCTGTGTGCGTGTGTGTGTGTGTGTGTGTGTGTGTGTACACACACACACACACACACACACACACAACACACACACACACACACACACACACACACACACACACCTCTGTGTGAGGTAAAATAAGGTGAGGGTGATGGGTATGTACCAGTTAACTGTGCAAGTGTGAAAATGTGATGTAGGTCGGGTGTGTGTGTGTGTGTGTCACACCACATATCTCAAAGCAGATCTCAGTTGTACTGGCAATGATTCTTGTAACATCAGCACTTTACTTCTTTACTTCTACTTCACCCACACACTCACACACTGTCTTCTCCATAGTCTCCTGCCTGACGTCAGACGCCTGTCAGACGACGTTGAGGTAATAAGAGTTCATGCCGTACACGCCTGTTCGCTGCCTGGCTTAACAAAAGCAGCTGTAGAAGCTGTGATGAGAACTGGTTGATCTGCTTTGAGTAGCTCTGCGTGTCTCAGCTGTTTACCATTTTGCTCTTTCACATCTCCCCAAGGACCCCCATCAGCACTGTTGGTTGCCACAGTGATACAGTAGGCCTACATACAATGAAATAAGGAACTTTGCAGCAAGTTTGGCTGAGAGAAACTCATTATCTGATGCAGCCAGTCCGGGTGATGAGGAAGATTTGTGAGCGCAGTTGCCACGCAACAGGTCAGTCATCCTTTCTCGGGAAAGGATCTGGGCAGGGCTCAGCAGCCGCTTGGGAAGTGTATGAAAACGGGTGGAGGAGTGGAGGCAGAGAATAAGAGTGGATAAGAAGAAGAAAAAGAGGAAGAGGAGAACCATCTGTCTGTTAAGAGTGATATGACAACTACAATATAGATAACACTTCCTGCCAAAAGCAGAACCATGCATAGAGCGCCTCCGATCTGCATTCGAATACACAACATCATAGATTCCTCGACACAGGAAGTGACGACCCAGCTGAGTGTCACTGTGTGTGGACTATTTCTATCCTGAACGTCACGACTGACAGTGGAGACAGACAAGAGGAACAGAGGAGGCAGCCAGCTGCCTTTCACCACCTTCTGCCAACTCAAGAATGTAAGAATAGTCAGATATTCAAAGCATGAGGCAGCATTTGTTGTGTTCGCGTCATCCATCCGCTCAAAGCTGCCAGCTCACCATCTCCTTCAACTTTTCTGACCTGACACAAGTAAACGAACTCTATTCTAAAGAATAAATGAAGCTACAGCGAGCAGCCAACCATTGAGACATGTTTATATCCCTTTCTATACACTCGCACTTATTCAACCCAAACTAATATCAAAATGAAACTTTGTGGGATATATATATATATATATATATATATATATATATATATATATATATATATATATATGTATATGCATGGAGATGTGTAGATTACAAAAAAGGCCTCAGCTGATATAAACTACACTAAACACTTTGTAGCTCCCATCCAAATATTTGTGAATCAGTGCCACATTCAGAAAACTCTTCAACTCTTTAAAACCACAGATCCAGCTCACATAAAAGGCAGAAATCTACTAAAGGTGAATGGGGCACATTGCTATATTATCCTTCATCGTGGGTGGAATAATCCGTTAAGAAAGGGAGGACAGACTGTTCATTCATCACCAATCTGATTTGAGCACAACGTGGTTCAACAACTCAACTGGAAAAGGTGTCAACAATGAGGTAGAAAGGATTTTAATCAGCACAACTTCTAACCATCAACTGTATCAAAACCGAATGCAACATTGTGTCATGAGAGCTACAATTGTGTTTAAAATAATAGCAGTGTGTTTAAAAAGGTGAACGTCAAAATTCTTCAAATAAATTGTATTTTAATGAACACAAATGCATTGGGGACACTGCACATTCTATTTCAAAGCAAGAAAATTGGAAAAAGTAATTGAATTTGATAATAATTTACAGAAAGTCAAGAAATATAATGTTCAAAAAAATAGCAGTGTTGACATCTGTCTTTACAAACTCCAATAATGTACTGTATAAACTAAGAAATGCTTGAAGATTCAACTTTCCTGAGAATCATAAACTAGTTGCATAACCACAGTTTCTGATAACTGCTTCACATCTGTGCTGGCCACTCCATTACTTGAATGCTGTTTTTCTGGAACCATGATTTTGCTCGCTTGCTGGTGTGTTTGGGGTCATTGTCTTGTTGAAACACCCATTTCAAAGGCATTTCCTCTACAGCATACGGCAACATGACTTCTTCCAGTATTCTGATGTACTCAAACTGATCCATGATCCCTGGTATGCGATAAATAAGACCAACACCATAGTACGAGAAACATCCCCATATCGTGATGCTTGCACCACCATGCTTCACCGTCTTCACTGTGTACTGTGGCTTGAATTCAGTGTTTGCAGGACGTCTGACAAACTGTCTGCGGCCCTTAGACCCAAAAAGAACAATCTTACTCTCATCAGTCCACAAAATATTACGCCATTTCTTTTTAGGCCAGTCAAGAGTCAAGAGTTCACTTTGGCAAATTGTAACCGCTTCAGCACGTCTTTTTATTAACAATGGGACTTTGCAGGGGCTTCTTGCTGGTAGCTTGGCTTCACATAGACGTTGTCTGATTGTTACAGTACTCACAGGCAACCTTAGATCTTCTTTGATCCTCCTGGAGCTAATCATTGGCTGAGCCTTTGCCAGTTTCTCCGATCCATTCAAATAGTCATTTTTCTTTTTCTTCCTCACCTTTCTGGTTTTGGCTGCCATTTTAAAGCGTTTGATATCATTTTAGCTGAACAGCCTATCATTTTCTGCACTTCTTTATAGGTTTCCCCCTCTTTTATTAATTTCTTAATCAAAGAACGCTCTTCTTCTGAACAGTGTCCTGAACGACCAATTTTACTCTGTTTTTCAAGGACAAATGCACAGCCAGCCTATGCAGCGTCAGTTGCCTTGATCCTTAAATAAGGGCCACCTGTTTAACACCTATTTTTTTCACAGAATCAATGACCTCACTAAGTGAACTCAGCACTGCTATTTTTTTGAACAAGCCCCTTTCAGTTAATGATTCACTTTCACAGAATCAGCAGCATGCACGTCATGCCTGTTGGGTCTGTTGGTTTTCTATACCTTTACTAAACCTTCTAGAAACTTACTTGCAGTGTAGAAGTTGAAATTCTAACAAAAACAGCGATTTATCTTGCTAGTGATGTGGGACTGCTATTATTTTGAACACAACTGTATATAGATCCAACCTGTCAGTGTTGCTGCCATTCTTTACCATACATTTACCATAAATATATACATTTACCACGCATAATGTGATGCAACCATATTGAACCCCCAAAACAGCAATCCAACGAGCGAGCATTGGGCAAGACGATTATCTATCTATTAGAGAAAGAGGAGGACGAAGAGAGACAAAGCATGCACTTACCTTCGTAGCAGTCCCTGACGGTGTCAAAGTAGACGTAGTACTGGTCGTTGGTGAAGAAGAGGAGGCTGAGCCAAGAGTCGAAAGCGTAAATAGGAACGATGAATAGGATCCGTACGATGTGGCGTTGCTCCCTAGGTGAACTGTAGAAACGTAGGTGCATGTAGATCTGGGACAAAGACAGATACATGGAAATGCACATTAAATCAACATTAAACTGAATGAGCCATGATGTGATGCTGAGAAAGCTCCTCTTTGCTTAGAATAAAAATTTGAGTTCTGACACCTTCACTTAGTTCTGATGCCATTTTTCCCACTATCACAATGCTACTTAGTGACTGCTACTTATATGTGATTGCTGATATAGAAATAGTGCAAAACCTTCACACCTTCACATGTCATGACTTCTTGTGTTTTTAAAGGTTTCTGAATCCTCAGACTGATTATTTCCAGGTTTAAATATTAGAGATTTTCAATGTGGTCTTTTGGACCCCACTGTAGATATTGGAAAATACTCTGATTGAAAATTTGCTGAAACTAAAATTAAAACTATGACTCCATTCAGCGTTTGCATTTCTTTTTTTCATTCAGGTGTCATACATGCTTTTCATCCACCTAGATCAAATTTCACCTTTGCGTATGTGTCGGGGTTTATGTGTGTGTGTGTTTGTGTGTGTTCATGCTCCGTATCACAAACACCCGCCGAGGGATGTTGCCAAGCAACCCCTGCCCTTGCCTGGGCCTGAGCAGATGTGTGTGTTTGCAGGATCACATCACCTGTGCATAAAACCTGCCTGTGAGAAATCCAGTTTATAATGTGCAACTGCTTCAGAAAAGCTAGCCTGTACAATTATGCAGTTTAAGTACAATTAAGACACAATAATTAAAAAAATATAGATGTTTTAATGTTCTGTGACTTTTCAGTAAGTCATGTTGAAAAATGGGGAAATGTGAGCACCGCACTTCTGGAGACACAACATGCAGGCTAGTGGTTTTAATACTTTTGGTATCTAAATATTTGCCAGATTATTACTGTAAGGCACATAGCTAAGCAAAAACAAATGCACGCTGTGCAGTTAAATGAGCATGGTTAAGTGCTGCTTGAAAGCTGTTACCTGGTGACAGGTGAGGATGAGCGCAGTCCATACGAAGAAGCCAGACACAGCCTGCGCAGCAGGTGTCATGAGGAAGATGGGCTGGTCTGGGCTCAGCAGTGGGGCTTCAGGGAGCCAGGAGATGTTAGGGCCTGTCAGGGCTGCCGTGGGTGGGGGCCCTGGTGCTGCAGCCAGAGGAGAGTCCTCCCCAAGCCTCTCTGAGAGCGGAACATCTCGCCTCCACAGCCTCAACATCTGGAAACAACAGGGTGTCAAACCTTCAAGTCTCTACAGAGCCAATTGGACAGAATAAGATGACATATCAGCCAAGTAGCTCACAGTGTGTAAGTGTATTTATGTGTGTGTACTGGTGAATCTATTAATTGAACCTTGGGAGTGAGGACATTTTTGTAAAGTGAGGACATTTTGGGCCAGCTCTCACTATGGTACAGACCTTCAAATGACTGTTGGAAGGTTAAGACTTGGTTTTAAGGTTAGTTTAAGGTTCAGTTTAGGCATTTAATTGTGATGATTAACATTAGGGTAAGGGGTCAGGGAATGCATTATGTCAGTGAGGGTGTGTGCATATAGAAAGCACTGAAACTCTTATCAGTGACTGTGCTGTGACACAATTCATAAAGTATGAAGATCCATTTCCACTAGTAATCATCAACCTGGAATATAGATCACATACTGTGTTATCAATGTAATGTGTAATCTGAGTTAGAAATACACACAGGATGAACAAAAGGAAATAGTAAGACAACAGGTCTGACTGCGAGTTAAGAATGTGTGTGTCACACTTGTACAATGTTATCTGTGTTGGACTCTATGTAAAGGAGACTCCATGTCCTAGAATACCTTTTGACCACTGCCAGATAATATGCCTGAAGATTTACTTTTCCAGTCTGGGTTTGAGCAGTGACATCATACTGTGTTTTTCCAAGTTAACAAAAAGCATGTCAAAAGGAACATTCTGGTCTTCTGAGGCTACTATAATCTTAAGCATTTCTTCCTCTTCTATGACAGACACCTCCTTGTATGATGATGTTCAGTACGAAATGATGCGCCTACATCTAAAACCTGACATTTTCTTCTATCTAACCCCACTGCAGATGTGATATAAAAACCTGGATATGACATGATATTGTCAAATTGTGGCCAATTTTTTTTTAATCGGACCCAAACCATGCTACACATCAGTGTCAAAATATGTTTTAGGGTGGATTTTTACACCCTCTGATATGTGCATTTCTTCCCATATCTGACCAGTGAGTCAAAGCAGAATCAACAGCCTAGCGAGGTTAACAAAAGATGTCATATGCTGCTGTTTCTACTCCCCGCTCCTAAAGATGACTGGACTTGAAGTAGCCAGAAGACACGTTATATAAGCAGCAGCTTGTCACCGTCCCCAGGGTGACACAGTCATGTTCTCAGGGTGCGTTTGTTCTCGTACACTGACAGACAGGCGTCATGTGAGAGCTCAGGGGAGACAGAGACCTTCATGTTGTGGTGGTGGGGGCTGAATGGAAACACACGGCATAATAATAAGAGCATAAGTTCTAAAAATGGAAAAAGAGAGATGCTATCCTTCATTCTGTCTTGTCTGCCAGAGTAGCATGGCAACCGAAAGTCACATTAACATTGAGAACTAACAGCGCAATGACAGGTGGGCATAATGCTGTCCCAACAAAAGCCACCATTCAGTTCCTTTACAACACTAATCAAGTCAAAGTCAAGTGATTGAATTTAGAGGTTCGATAAAACGAATTAGGCTGCTTTCACGCTTTTATATGGGAGACTGAGGGGATTTATGGATTCCCTGTTTGTGTGTGTGTGTGTGTGGGACAGCAGGTCGTTTGTATTGGTTTGCGAGGGATCAGCAGATCCACATGTGAACAAGAAGAAGTGAAGGCATCAGCAGCCACACACACACACACACACAATGCCGGTGACAGTGAAATGATGCTGTGCTGAGGCAAAGGGACATCTGTGTCTTTCATTTGAAAGGCAAAGTCAGGTCTTTCTGTGGGGTCACACACACACACACACACACACACAGGAATAATACATGAGTGTAGCAGAAGGTCAGGAGTGCGCAACAGATGGGAAGGGGCGATGGGGGGCAGCCAGGGTGTGTTTATAAATCATAATAAGTAATGATGTGGGGGACAGCCAGGCTGGATTATCATACTGGCAACAACAGCAACAAAAACAACAACACTGGGATTTATTCAGTAGAAAGCTACTCACACATTTTGATATTTTTTTAAGCTTTGCCTTAACATTACTTCCATAACAGTTATTTTATCGTTCTGTAATGAATTTATGCTATGCGTTGCGGGTAACTCTGATTTAACAGATTTTAATAAATACGGAAATGACGCTCAAACAGCAAAGCCAAAAAAAAAGACTCACCTTGTCACAACTGTTCACAGATTCACTTTTAGAGTGACTTTTAAACCTGGAATTGAGAAAGAGACAATTCTATTAGTCGGATAAAGAAGTGTTTGTGCGCAGGTAGAGTGTTTCTAACGCCTTTTGGAGACTTAACTCACCTTTAAAATCCCCTTTAGCTCCGTCAGAGAGACTCAATGGCCAGAAATAACCCAGAAACGGCCTTAATTCCTCCTCAGAGCCGCACCGTTGCTCCCCGGACATCCATGTTTGAGCCTACAGCGGGCAGCAGCCCCGTCAACCTCTGCGTCTCCCCAAAACTCACCTACAATTTGCCTCTCATGTTTAACAACTTTTATATTATCCTCTCAAAGCTCATGTTGGTACAAATACGCCAGAGAAAGCCTGTGTTTCTGAAGTTGAAAGAGTAATCTCCGTCATTCCTAACTGTTCCTCTTTCTCTCCCTCTCCCTGACTGTTGGATTAACTGCAGATCGCACGAGCTCCGCCCACTCCGCGAGGACGAGCCGGCTCAGCCAATCACACGCTGATTACCATTAACAAGCCGAAAAAGGGCGTGTTGTAGTCTGGTTGTAGTCTTTTTGGGTTTTGACCACTGAGCATGCGCGGGTCTATTCTTGGTCCATCAGCAGTGGGTGACCCTAACCTGCCTTTGCACTAAATTGCATCAAATCTTGTTCCATGGCCATATAATCGGGATGAAGGCGGGGTTATCAAACTGGATTTAACATTTCACATCCCTCATTTAATCCCACTTTCATATATTTTTAATCACACACTATAAACATAATTTGGAAGTGTACATTTTATAGACAGCAAAGTTAGAAATGAAAGCGTTTATTTTTCGTATTTCAGCTAAGGTATGGTAGGTACACTAAGTTTGACATTATTTTAAGTTACCCGCAGGACCATCTGGTGGTGAAAGCCAACCCGTTCTCACTCCCAACTCGTCACATAGGGTGCAGGTACCAGACATGGATGTTTTATAAGAGCTCTTATAATACAAGTGCTAAAAACGTGTCATAACATGATATTGCAATGTGTTGATATATTTACATCATGAATATTTACCTCACTGTGGAGGAGTTAGTCCCAACAAAGAACAACATCAACATGCTGCCCCCTCCAGGTGTTTGCTGAGGAGCTCCATGCTCGTGTGCGTAAGGAGCTGTGGGGTTACAGCACTGACGAGACTCTGCAGGCCTCAGGCCTTCACAGAATTTGACACCAGAGCATCAGACCAGCTGCTGGCTATCCCAGCCAGCCTGACCACACAGAGAAGACCACCATGTGGAGCCTGGCTGATACACAGGAGAAGACTGGTGAGAATACCAACCAACACATCACTCTTATAGCTGCAGCTGAAAGGCTCACAATGTTGTTATACTGTACCTCCACATTACACGCAGATGTTTTCTTTGTTAATATCTTTTCTCTGTCATTTCATTATTTTGCTGGATCACAGGCGTTCACATTAATTCCTTCATAAATCACTTATGAATTTCAGATTTCCAGAACATTTGTGCCTTGTTTCTGTGCCAAGAGGCATGTGTGTTATTTATCACAGTCAGCCTGTTAGTTGAAATGCAGATGACAAGTAGTCAGTGATGTGTGCCTCTCTTCTTTGCGCATTAAGGGAGGATCATGCACAAAAAGAAAAATAAATGAAGTTCTGCCCATAAAGCAGGAGGTCCTGCTGCTGCTCTGTGGGCATTTTTAGGTGGCACACCAGTCACATGTCTTAAAGGACCAGTGTGTAGAATTTAGTGGTGTCTAGTGGTGAGGTTGCAAATTTCAACCAACTGAATACCACCCCCTCCCCCTCCCCTTCCAAGCTTGTAGGAGAACCTACAGTGGCCGCCCTCTCTAGAGCCAGTGTTTGGTTTGTCCATTCTGGGCTACTGTAGAAACATGACGGTGCAACATGGCAGGCTCCATAGAAGAGGACCCGCTCCCTGTGTATATATAAAGGGCTCATTCTGAGGTAATGGAAACACGATTCTTATTTTCAGGTGATTATACACTAATTAAAACATACTTATGAATATTATATTCCATTTCTGCCAAGTCCGTTCCACTAGATGCCACTAAATTCTTTGCACTGCACCTTTAGTTAAAAGGCACTGTCTTTAGATTAATCATGAAATGGACTGGACTGTAAATGTTAAAGGAGCAGACAAATAAATTGTGAGATGGAATATGAGAGGTAGACACATTAGACAATGGAATAACAAAAAAAACATGAATTCATCTGCAGCTCTTGAAAAGTCCTAAGCATTGAATTAAGTTCCCTCATAAAACGCCAGAGAGGGTAAAAATTAAATTATTAAATTTCATTTACAAGTAGAATATTTCCTCTTTCCTGCTGTAGACAGTAAGATTAGTTCTCTTTTTTTGTATGTTTGCAGTCTGTCAGGAGGCGTTCTACATCTATAAACTACAAGTGAGACTGCTGCGACAATAGATTGTGTTGCAGGAAACTGTAATGTTCACTATGGTGCATTATGGCAATTCCACTTTGATGCAATATTTACAGTGTTATGGCTTGTATTCATTAAGCAGTTGTTTTTTAATTGACTGAAATGTGCACCAAAAATTGACATTGTGTTTTCATGTATTTAAATTTGGTCACATTCACCACATTGAGATGTGTTACCAAAAATAGACCCCAATGTATATGATGTACTACGTGCAGCTTCTATCTGCAGCTTCAGATGTAAAAATGTAAATGTGTCTGCTTGGCTGAGACAACATAAGCAACAGGGGATGTATTATGGTGGGTGAATAAGCTGTCTCTGTCTGAAGGCAGGGTGTGTACTGAATATCATTTTGTCATTATATCTCCACAACTAAGTCAAGCTGTCTGTTCAGTTTTCCTCTGATTGTTGTCCTTTAGACTGACGCTGGCTCAGCTAAGCTGCTGCCAAACTCATCATACTGTCTCAAGTGAAGAGCGTTAGATTTAGTGTTGTCCTCACAGTACTGACAAATTCCAGTCTGAGCGGTTGCACATAGGCATGGGGCCTAAGGATGTGTTGTTGGACCACATCCCAGTGTAGTCCAGATGGAATATGAAGGCTTGTGTCTCCACATAGAATTTAGCTTTTGATATTGATGATAAAACATCAAATCAGTGTCATTATGTGAGGGTAAAAATGATTCATTTTGAGTTAATATGATTTTAATAGGGATTTTAACCTTTTTTTTTTAAAGCTGCACTAATTAATAGTTATATTAGCAATGGATGAAATGATTATGTGTAATGTGAAAGGTGTCGTTCACAGTGATGAGCCCACAGAGAATTATCACCAACTCTACAGTTCCTCCCAGCGCTGCATAGCTTTTTAGTGCTCATTAGTTTTAGTGTTGGGACTTATTTGGTTCAGTTTCACTGCTCTCATCCAGCAGCAGCAGCTGTATTCAGTAAAAAAACAGCTAGAAGGAGCATGAAAATTAGACTTACATTCAACAGGTGGCCAGAAACCCAACGCCAATGTTAATGTGTCTGTACAATGTGTAAATAGAAAACTGTTTGTGAGCACATTCACTTTAATAACTTTATGAGGCGATAGCATGTTAATGTTGTGTCTATAGCTAGCATATAGATCTACTCTGTAAACGACTCATCCTTTGCGTTCTTTAAGACAAAAAGCTAAACCCACCCTGCTGCTCTCCCTTTCTCTACTGTTTTCATTCACTATTTAATTCCAATTGCTGTTTTTTGATTGATTCTGATTAAATGCAAAAGGATAAATGATGCCTGTTGAGCTGCTGGGGGCCTTTTGAAATAAAATATCTTCACAGGAAGTGTTGAGGTTTAATGAAAATAGCTTAACAGTGATCTAAAACTTTCTAAAATGTATTAGCAGAGTGATTCAATTAGGTCTGCACACGGATTGAAATCAGATGTTGACAGTCACATGGCTGCACAATCAAGTTCAAATGATCATCACAATTATTTTGCTCAATGTTGAGATGATTATTATTCTCATAGTCATCTCTGAGCTGAGCTGGGTATCCTTCAAAGTCATTCAATACCAACACCAATATGACCAGCAGACCTTGTGGTTTTTTTTTAACCTTTATTCAGGGAAGATTCACTGAGAGCCAGGCTGTCTGAGGGGCCCTGAAGGACACTCAAAAATGATTGAAGTAAACAGCCCAAAGTATAAATTAAATTTGCTTCAATAATAAGAACCTAATTCATACAAAGACGACATCAAATGCAATTAACTTTTTAAATTAACTGATCAATTGGGCATATGGCTGCATTTGAAGATCTTAAAAACGGTGTGTTTGAGTCTTTCAGGACACAACAGCTCTGAAAAAATGCCATTGTGTCAACACTCACTTGACACTTTAAATGAGCTGTTAAAATTCAAGGTTATAGGAGAAACGTGTATCTTTTAATAGAAGACAAGGGACTCAATACTGAGCAAAACTTACATATATTAGTATTTTTTTTTCAGTTCAAAACACTCAATTTGTGACTACTGCTATTAGACAGCTCCTACGACAGAGGGCGCAATTTATTTGACGTGAACTACAAACTGACCCCTGCCCGGCTGCCGTCATCCGAGCCTCACGCTTTCCCACTGTGACCTCAAGTCTGTCGTTGGACCCGGTGCATGTCTATTAGCGTTTAGCTTCTAAGAAAGCAGTTGGGAGATCATCAGAAATACACTAAACTGTCACCGTATTTTCCAGCGACTTGTTCGCCGTGCGCACAGCTGACCCTAACCCGACAGAGAGGAGCCGGCTAGCGGGAGACATGTCCGCTATTGAGGAGCTTTCCCCCGCTGCGGGCCCGGTGTCAACCCGGCCCCCGGAGGACGAGATTGACGACGATGAAGATGAAGATGTAAGTAGCCAGGCATTCGGGGGTACCTCGGACATATGTATTTGAATAAAAAAATCATTATAGAGTCGTACTATCTCGTCTCTAGTTTGTCCTTTTTTTGGCTGAACAAGGCTGGCAGCGCCGAAGCTAACCAGCTAGCTACCTGAGGCGTCTACTCAGGCTTAACCAGCTGTTCACTTCACTATCATGTTACTATCTTGAATGTTGTGATAGTATTAAAGAGAATTTACCACTGTGTTAACACCAGATAAACCAGCCTGTAGCAAACCTCAGGACTGTATGTACTAAGTTGATAAATGAATATGGATTTCTTCTCTCTGCATGTTCTTTTGAGAGGTATTAGCAGATTGCTCACTCAGTCTTTTTTGCTGTAAAGTCTCATATGTGATGTGTTTTTTTCTTTAAGCTGGATGAGACTCTGGTGGAGAGGTTGTGGGGCCTGACAGAGATGTTTCCTGACACAGTTCGCACCGCTGCTGAGGTTTCTGCACAGTGCTCTGTCTCACTGGTCAAGAAGTTTTACAGGTATGTTCTCCCACCTTTATCACCGATCCCAGACACAGCCGGTCAGTCCTGTCTTTGCATTCCTGATTTAGACACACATCCACTAAATGGGTCACACATGTGGTAAAAGTCATCCCTAGATCCATACACACCTTGGAATGGCACATCTCGACACAGCAGAAACTAATCAGCTTGTGAACTTGTTTCAGTTTTTCCCGCTCGGCCCTCTGGGTGGGCACTACCTCCTTCATGATCCTGGTGCTGCCTGTGGTGTTTGAGACAGAAAGGCTACAGCTGGAGCAGCAGCAGCTACAACAGCAGAGACAGGTGAGTGTTTGTCTCAACTTCTACCCCTGTGGGCTGGCAGGTTACCACAGTTCTATGGGACTGATTGCTTATTATCGCTGGTGTGCATAATTTGTTTTACTGCACATAGGAAAGAAGAGCAAATGTACATGCAAATTTGCCCCAATTGAAACAGATTATAGGAAGTGTGTGTATTTTTGTGTAGCTTTTGTGTAGTTTATAATAATATAAACC
Organism: Scomberomorus guttatus; assembly: GCA_038419695.1. Lineage (NCBI taxonomy): Eukaryota > Metazoa > Chordata > Actinopteri > Scombriformes > Scombridae > Scomberomorus > Scomberomorus guttatus. Next base: position 17,555,388 of record CM076465.1, on the reverse strand, counting down.
AGAGAAAAGCAGGGGATTTTTGGTGTTTTCTTTCTTTTAAAAAAAAAAATCATTGGTTATTGTTATTTTTCTTCCGATCAACTAATCGATTAATTGACTAATCACTGCAGCTCCAATGCAATTGTAAGTACAGATGTGTGTGATATGTTTTGGACAAAATGAGCACATGGATGAACAACCTGAATGTCTGTCTCTTTCCCTCCTTAGATCCTGTTGGGGCCAAACACTGGAATGTCTGGTGGGATGCCGGGCATGATGCCTCCCGCTCCTGGAAAGATGTGAAGGGGACAGGAAGGACCAACACGAGCCTGAGATCTGCTGCGATAACGAACGATAATGTGGAGGCCGGCCGCAAGGAGAGACAGAGAGACCATAGAGAAGGGCAAAGGACTACAGTAATAATGATAAAAAAAAAAGAAGCAAAAGCTGTGTGCCAACCACGCAAACCTTAGGCTCACTGTGTATTGGGTTGGCTGACAGGAGGAGGATGTGATGCGTGTCTAACACTTCTCTCTCGCTGTCTCTCCTTACTCCAACATAATGCAGAGACTGATTTGCAGGAGCACTGTGCTTCTATTCTCTTTTTCTTTTTTTAAATGAATACTTCTATAACATAAATAATGTGTGGGGATAGCAGGTACAGGTGGATAAATTGAAAGAAAAAAAATGTCTGTGTTTGCAGTCTGAGGAATGTTAAATTCTATCCATCATCACGCGCTTGCTGGTTTCACTCGTATGTGGAGAATTACGTTAATAGAATATCTGACAGACTGGTCGGATGCAACATGATAAGGGGGGCATACTACAATATTAGTTTAAAGGAAAGGAATATACAGATCTGGAAGTTACGAGCTAAATGATACTCTTTTCTATGTGGTGTGTTTCAGTCTATTTGTCACAATTCACCATTGTACTGTGTTCGTATAATCAAAGTGCAATCTCACCTACAGCCACAGTAATTGATTTTTTTTAAAAATTGTCTTCTGGTTTTAAACAATGGGTTGTATAAGTCAACGACACCAGATTTCATGCTGTTCAAAGATTCAAAGATTGTTGTGTCGTTTTCTATTGCTAGCATGTGAATTTAAGACAGGAGACACCTCATATGTCTTTGGACTAGTGTGGTAGTGGTGGTTGGTAACGTTTTGATGCTAAAATGTCTCGATGTTACCACGTCCAGTCTTTAGAGAATGTTATTTTCTTTTCTCTGTTGTCATTCGTGTGAACATTTTCCAATCTCTTACCTCTGTTCACAAAGCAAACCCATATGTCTCTGTTCTGTGTTCAACATGACTGCGGTATTAAAACGCCAAATCAAATGGAAAGTCCTGTTTTTACATTCAGTATGTTGTGTATTTGTTCGACTACACGGGTTCGTAAGCTGTGTAAATACGCATAATTAAAATTTATAAAAGACCAGGTATAATGATTATATTATTAAAGGCATAAACCTATCTTAACACTTTGTAATATTAAAGTGTAAGGTATCATGTAGCCTTGGTGCTTATTATTTTACTGTATCTTTTTATTAACATAACTAACAAATGCTAAAATAATGTAATAGTTTTCTAAGAATAGTTATTAGACCCAAATTTCTTATACAACTTTTTCCACAGCAGATATTTTCATTTGCCATTGCAGGAAACACATAGGTGTTATTAATAATGTAACTGATTGCCAGAACCCTGGAAATATAGCACCTAAATGGAAAAGAGCTATTATCAGTAATTAGGTACATCTGTGCTTTTCCTTATGTGACCTGTTTGCAGTGAAAATGGTTTTTATTATTGTAGTGATGACATAGTAACTTCTATCACTGTCATGCATACAGCTATCCCCAGGCTGCACAGGCTAACAAGACACCATAATTATATGAACCAGATCCAGAATGCAGTGTATGAATGTCTGTGTCAAATGCTGCCTTCAGGGACCTTTTTTGGCTCCTGGTCCTGAGCGTTGTAATGGGAACATGTCTCCTTTTGCCTCAGAGCAGTAAAAACTTGGCATTTTTGAAAATTCAAACCTTGCTAGAAATCACTTTATGGAGTTGTTCATATTCGTTAAACTCTTCAAGTCCGAGACTGACGCCGACACCGACAGGCAGCGGTTATTAAGTGTTGGCTCAGCCATTTTCACGTTCGCTCAACTAGTAAAGTTATATATTCCAGTTGCACGTGAAAGCGTCTAAAGTCAAATTCCCGCCAGTGGCGCGAGCAAATTAATAACCAAAGAGAAGTTCGCTGTTTAATTAAAACAGCATTTTTTGCCACTTGCTTAATATTTATGTCGTTTGCTTGTTAATATAGTCAAACAAGTTCATTTGAATGGTTTTACTGGAGGCTCTTGTTGATCCTGTGAGCTGTTGAAAGAGCAGAGAGCTGTTAACCTCGGCTAAAGATCAGTTTACTGACAGTAGCTAAATCAAGCAAAATACATTTTATCTACGACATTTAATCCATACAACAATCAAAATGAAAGCTGCAGAGGACCAAGTTGTTGAAGATGATGCTACTTTTCAGGATGATGAGGTGAGATATAACTATTTTGATTAATTTTAGCTAATGTTAACAGACGTAGAAAATCCCCTCACAGCTATATTAAATACCATGAATGTTCATGTGTCAGCCCACCTAAAAACTATTACAATGACTGAACTATCCAGAAATCAAATTATACAAAACTTAATACAAGTTTTTGTGAAACTGACAAACATTTGGTAATTCATCTCAGTCACCATTTGTACCTAATATGAAATTTACAATCACCATACAAGCTATTAAAGGAGAATACAAAAAAAAATCTAGTCAAGCTGTCTTAAATACCCTTTTCCCTCCACCTAACAGGAGTCCTTTTTCCAAGACATTGACCTCCTACAGAAACATGGGATTGTGAGTAAACAACAGAGCCACAACATACTCCCATCAGACCAAAAGTCAGCTGTCTATGTGAGCATCTCCCCATTTCTCCTCTGCCTGTGACCACAGAATATGGCCGACATCAAAAAGCTGAAGTCAGTGGGTATCTGCACTGTGAAGGGCATCCAGATGACAACTCGCAAGGCTCTGTGCAACATCAAAGGCCTGTCGGAGGCAAAAGTGGAAAAAATCAAGGAGGCTGCCGGGAAAATGCTGGTAAAATGAGACTTACTCCTCGTTGTATTAGGAATGAATCGGGTTTTGAAATAAGATGAACAAACATATATATGTTATTATTACATGTTAGATAATTCTCTTTACATTATAGAATGTTGGTTTCCAGACCGCCTTCGAGTACAGTGCGAAGAGGAAGCAGGTGTTCCACATCACGACTGGGAGCCAAGAGTTCGAGTTAAGATTGTTTGAGAACATGCAGAATGTAGATAAAGACACCGTAGCTTCAGTTAATTCATACAATTTTCTTCAGTTATTAGTCTTCAAACAGGGATGACATGCCAGACACGCCAAATGATCATACATTTTCACCAACATGGCAAAGTATTCAGCTTTTCTAGATACACTGGCATTTAAAAATGTATGATTTTATACTAGAATAAATTTGGTGAAATTGTGAAAGTGTTTAGCAAATCTTTGGGATTCACCCGTAGCTACTGTGGCTGGATGGATAAAAATAAAGAGTTAGTATCTGCTTCAACACGTGGTTTTATCTCTGCAGTAAACTGCTGGGTGGAGGAATAGAGAGTATGGCTATCACAGAGGCCTTTGGAGGTGAGGAGACACCCTACTGTGATGTCTTCCTGTGTATCGTTAGATTTATCAGACTCACAAGGTTATTTCATCCTACAGAGTTCCGCACAGGGAAAACCCAGCTCTCTCACACACTTTGTGGTGAGTAAATCATCTTTTTTTTATATATATATATGTCTGCTGCAACGTGCTTACTAAAACAACACAGTACAAATCAAATCAATGAAATAAAACAGACTCTGGGTTGTTTTTGTCTAGTCACTGCTCAGCTGCCGGGGGAGGACGGCTACTCAGGCGGGAAGATCATCTTCATTGACACAGAGAACACCTTGTATCCTCACACTGATGAGAACAACCATACAACATTAAACTTAACGTTTGCAGTTTGGATGGTGCTAAAATCATAATTTGACCTGACATCCTGCCATGTATTCATTTAGAAAACATGTTAATGAGAGATATTACTTCATTGGTATCAGAATCTAACTGCTGTGTGCTACTGCTGTCGTGTTTCCCATGATCCTTGACTTCTGTCTGGTTCCAGTCGCCCAGACAGACTGAAAGACATAGCTGACAGGTTTAATGTGGACCACGACGCTGTGCTGGACAATGTGCTTTATGCCCGGGCCTACACCAGTGCGAACATACACTTCATTTAGACTAAAAAACATTGATAGTGTGCCTTTTTTTTCCATTTGTGGTGTGCAAAGGCAGAGCAACTTTGCTTTAAAAAGTTTCTCCTCTCTCTCCAGGTGAACACCAGATGGAGCTGTTGGACTTTGTAGCAGCCAAATTCCACGAGGAAGGAGGAGTCTTCAAACTGTTGGTAAATAAAAGAACAAAACCTGTAAACACTTCATCACATAATCATTATCTTTGTTGGTTTTCCTCTAGACTTTTTCCTTCTAGCACATGTGTGTGACAAACAGCTGGCATAACTTCCCAAAAGGAAGTATTCCCAACTTTTCCATTCTCCTTGTCTGCTCCTCCCCGTCATCAGATCATTGACTCCATCATGGCTTTGTTCCGAGTAGACTTCTCCGGTCGAGGAGAATTGGCTGAGCGGCAGCAGAAACTGGCCCAGATGCTCTCCAGGCTGCAGAAGATCTCTGAAGGTCTGAACCAGCAGTGTGCTTATGTGTATTTATGAAAAAAAAACAGGAAAATCAGCTTTGTTTTTATTTCAGTCATGTTTTTAACAGAGTACGTCTGCAGAAGTTAATATTGCAGTGATGATTATTCTATATTTTACCCATGCATGATGTATCTTACTGGCTTTCATTTATGTTTTTCTTAAGAGTACAACGTAGCCGTGTTCGTTACCAACCAAATGACAGCTGATCCTGGTGCAGGAATGACGTAAGAGATGGCACATTTCCTCATTATGAATACATAAGTTTTGCGCTAGAAATTCTGTTTTGTCGCTATGTTGCTGCAACGTTGTCTGAAGCTTTGGTGAGATATTTTTTCTTTGCCGTTTTTAGGTTTCAAGCGGATCCCAAGAAGCCAATTGGTGGACACATCCTGGCCCACGCCTCCACCACAAGGTTAAGCTTGAGGAAGGGGCGCGGAGAGATGAGAATTGCCAAGATATTTGACAGGTAGTTAGCAGCTTTAGTGGAAGTTCATGGCGTCTGTAGGTCCTCATTAAAACATTTTATTATTGTTTTGCCAGAATTCAAGGATATTTATCATTCTTTTCAATCACTTAATTATATAATGTATCATATAAAATTGATAATTTTTCATTGTCATGATATTTAGATGTTCTTGTATTGTAAACATTGCTTTTGTGTCTAAATATCTTATCAAATGTCCTAAAGTAATATTCCAACCCAAGAGTAATGAACACTCATCTATTTTCAATATTAATGTATCTTTGCACATCAACATACATACATACACTTGTAGAAATAAGATGTGGAAATGTTTCAGTGACCAAATTTGAACTTTGACAAAGTCCAATGACATTGGACTCAAGGTTTGTGACTTCAGTACAAATCTAAGTTACTAATTTCTCTCCTTTTCCTGATGTGTTGTAGTCCTGACATGCCTGAGAATGAGGCCACTTTCGCCATCACTGCAGGAGGAGTCGCCGACGCCAAAGAGTGAAGAACAAAAGGCAGACACACACATATTAACACAGTTAACCTGTTTATATTTCATGCAAAGTTATTTAAGGTATTTTAAACCTATTTATTTATTCAGTTTTATGACTTTGTATAACCTCTTAAGGGAAATCTTATACCATGTTGCTTTTTTATGTATTTATTCTAAGATAAGATGTACCTTTATTGGGATATTTAATTGCAATTATATGCTTCCTGGTATTTTTTAGTGTTAATGAGGTTACAATAAAAAATGGACAACAGATTTGGAGTTTGTTATCTTTTTTTTTTCCTTCATGAGAGAGAGATAGCTCCATGTATCTGCAGAGGTGTAAAGTTGGTGGTACAGTGGGCAGAAGTCAGCTGCTGGCCTCTAGCGGTGTTTGCGGGACGTGCAGCGGCTGAGCACCACTTCTCCTCGGCTAGGCTTCACAAAGCAATGGGAACTTCACCAAATGTGCAGCTAAGAGTCTAAACACACCAGCAACTAAACGCGTTTTAACGGAACCATACAAATCATCCACCTTTCCCGGCAGTGGAAAGCTTGTCAACTCTGGAAAACGGAGCGATGGACCCGAGAGACACAGCCCCGGATTCGTGGGAGCTGGAGGAGGATGCCGAGGCCCCGGCTGCCGCGGCGGGGCTCCCGACCGCCTTCGCCGCCCTCAACGTCAACGCCAAGCCGTTTGTCCCCAACGTTAACGCCCCGGTGTTTGTACCGAGCTTCCTTCAAGCCAGCGCCGTGGAAATGCCGCCTTCAGACGGTAGGTGAATGCCAGTCAGCTGGCTGGAAGTTAGCTTAGCTTGCTAATCCAGCTAAATTAGCATTCCTGTCTGCAGCCAGTGCCACAGTTATTGCATTTCCACTAACTAATCAACAAGTCGACAGAGTGTTTGTCATGTGTTGTACTAGAGGAATAGCTGGTTTATAACACAGCAGCAGTCACAACAAAACGAAAAACGTGACCGTCCTTGCCTAATAAATATTTATGAAAGTTTGACATGCTTTGTTTTCTCTCCTCAAAGGTGCCCCTGATCCAGTTGCCAGCATGGAGGTGGCAGAAACAGTCTGTGTGCAATGTATGTATAAAATGTACTGTAAGCATTGTGTGTTTAGGTTTTTAAGTTACAAACCTTGCTGTGCTCATGTGTGCACATGTACCTCCAGCCAAGTTTGAAGCCATGCTAATTAATACTGTTTGGATGCTCACTTTGGATTCCCTGCTCGTAGGAACCATATTTGGATTGCTGGCATTGGTAAACCCAAGTGCATGGTCCCATGTCTAATATGATGCAACCTCACTTGTACAAGCCCGAAATAGACATCCCATTGGCACACATTGTGATTGCTGTCAAGCGTTGCATGTAAGGCCTTGCCCTTGTACTTGCTTACTCCTGAAAAATACACAGATACACGTTGGTCCTCACTAGTATTTAATTTGCCTGAGTTAGATTCATTCACATTTCTGGCCTGACCTGGCATGCTGTGCCCCTCTAATTGGGTTACAGAGAACGGATGGTGTTTTTGTTTTTAAATAGAGAGGCTGAGCGCTGCAGCTGTAGCCAGACTGAGTGAGATACAGACACAGGATCTAATGATCAGTGTAGTGTGTGTATATAAAAAGGTAGAAACACAGTAAGGATGGTGTCGAGAAACCGCTCACTTTCTCATCTCTAAGTGACAGATATTCATGGTGACGCTTGTTCTCGTACTTTTTTATTTTTTTTAATAAAGCACATATTCAAATTTGTCTGAACGACTAATTATAATTACAGCATGGAGAAGAGACTGTTGACAAAGTCAAGGCAGGAATAGCTTTCTGAGTTGCCAGCAGCAATTTCTCACAGGCTGATTATAAAAGACGAGGGGTTGAGAAGAAAACAGGCATTGTACATGACTGCTGGGCTGCATAATTTCATAGTTATGGAAATGGGAGGCTTATTTGTGTGTTGCCATGGGAGGCTGCTTCTTCTGCGGGGCTCAACAGATTTCCATGTACTCTTGTTACTGTTTATTTATTTGAGTTGTGCTTGTTTGCTCAGCGGATAATTGTGTTTCTAACAAGCGGACAGAACTAGTAAATGACGAGCAGCAGGCCACACGCGGTGAAGCGCTACAACGTTGAGTGAATCTTATAAGCGTAAAGCCATCAAGGCCTTTTTTAATGGCATATGGAGATTGAAGGCACATCTGTAATAGAGGTCATTTTTTGCAGCAATCTAGAGCTCTGTTAAGTCAGATCAGTTAATGAAGTTGCGGTTTATTTAATTTAAACAGGAAAAAAGTAAAAAAAAAAATGTTGTGAGAAGTTGGTTGTAGAGCAGGTTCAATAGAGGAACAAAGAAACCAGAAAATATTCACGTTTGAGAAGCTGAAATCAGATAATTTTGACATTTTCTTCTTAAAAAATTATCAAAATAGTGGGCGATTAGTTGGCAACCAATTGATTAATCAGACAAATCGTTGCAGCTCTGATGTCTAAGATAGGCAGAGCGTGTGAATGATAGTGGTGCAGCAGATGCAGATGAATAAGACGACTTCACTCAGTGCAGCTCTGTCTTTGAAGTTGGAATATCCTCTCTGTGTGTTTGAAGTGTCCAGGAGGGGATCTCATTCCCAATATTTGTGCAGACGTGGTAAGTGGACTTAAGTGTGGTTAAAAAAAAAAGAGATCAAACTGGCAGATATGTGTCAGCTTGATTAAAGGTTGAGAATCATTCACTCATGCAGTCTGCAGGTTTACTTTCTTACTGTCTGCTTTTTAAGGCACATTAAAGTTCTAGATGGTGGCTTGTATTCATTTCCCACCTCCCGCATTAAAAACAGGAAGTTAACCAATAGAATAACATCTTTGGTAAATGTGTACACTTCCAGCTCCAGTGGAGAACGGAGCCACAGAGGCAGACATGACCACAGAGGAAGAGACGTGGGAGCAGAAGGAGGAGCCGGGGGGAGGTGGAGGAGGAGGAGGAGAGGAGGACCTGGGGGCCGGGGGAGCCTGCGAGGAGGGCGCCGCCAGGAAGGAGGACGAGGAGATGATGGAGGAGGAAGAGGAGGAGATGCCCATGCCCAAAGTGGCCCCGGCACCACCAGATGCCCCCAAGAAAGAACACGTGAACGTGGTCTTCATCGGTCACGTGGGTGCGTCTCATTCGTACGTGTGTGTATATTATATTTATCTAAGGAAAGCCGCGTTCATCTTATAATCTTTATACACATTTTTGTCTGTCAGATGCTGGCAAATCGACTATTGGAGGGCAGATCATGTGAGTAATGAAGTACAAAGTACTTAAATGTCTCTTAAAAATGCCTTTAAATCTGTCCACTGTATGGAAAACTGAAACTGCATTCGGATCTTGAAAAGTACAAACAAATTCAATGTTTATGATTGGCAGAAAAATGTGCGCACTTGTGTTGCGTCATCTGTTGCCGTATTCAGCAACAGCACCGGCACTGTGGCTGTTACCCAGAGTGCAACAGGTTGCCTCTTGCTCAACAGTGTTTTCCAGTTTAAGCTTAGGTTTCACTCTTTCTCCTGTGATGCCACAGATAGATATAAAGTCATCTGCTTGCATTTGTTACACTCCCTCTCGGCTCCTGTTTTGCCAGCTTGTGCTTGTGTTTTTCTTTTTAGGTACTTAACTGGAATGGTGGACAAGCGAACTCTGGAAAAATATGAAAGGGAAGCGAAAGAAAAGAACAGGGAGACATGGTGAGGAGAGATTCAGACTTGAATAAATGAAGCTGCATAAAATATGTTCATGAACGCTCTCAGAAGCTCTAAAGTTGACCTAACATATTATGTTATTTTACTTACTTACTCCAGTCCAGCTCTTTTTTTCTTTTACTGGTACTATTTCGATTGGTCCTCCACAGGCCACCTGCTCTCACCAGGATTAAAGAAGTACACAAAACAGTACAGATGATGCTCAGCTAAAGACAGTTGGCCAGGGGGGGTTCAGAGGAGACAAAAAGCCTTCTGTTATTTCTGATGGTTGCTAGAATCTGGATAATGTTTTTAGTGCAGAGCTGGAACAGCCAACATGAAGGAGAGGAGTGGACTTTTTATTGGGTGACCGCTTTAGCTGGAGTTTACAGGTTTAATGGACTGTTAAAGTGGATGAAAGGTAGATATACTGTAATGTGTTTGTGTCCTAATGGGGAGAATCAACTACAGCCGAGTCTGTGAGCGCGAGAACAACCAGAACAGCCTCGTTGTTTTATGCAGTGTTGTCAAAATTAACGATTCCAAGCAAATTGTAATTAAAATAAAACATTTTAACACAGTTTTATCTAATGTAAAGCGTAACAGTGGGACACAGTTCATTGCATTTGCCATTAATTTGATTATGTCATGTTTTTTTACATATGATATATATATTGCCACGTAAGTTAATAACTAACCTCGGCTACTGCAGGTACCTGTCGTGGGCTCTGGACACCAACCAGGAGGAGAGAGACAAGGGGAAGACAGTCGAGGTAGGGAGGGCTTACTTTGAGACCGAGAAAAAACATTTCACCATCCTCGACGCCCCCGGACACAAGAGCTTCGTCCCCAACATGATCGGTGGAGCATCACAGGCTGACCTGGCAGTCCTGGTGAGATGGACTAACATGGGCACACGGACATACGCACGACTAACCCTAACTGACCCTAAACTTCAGACACACACAGATTAAATCCTGTACTGACGCATGCAGGTGCTTGTAAGTGTAACGTTTTTATCTCACCTCTCAGACCACTACTGCAGAATAATCCACTTCTGGTTCTTATAAATAAGTTAACAGAATGTGGATAAAGTAGTCGATGCTTGTTCTAAATGTTGTTATTGGTTTGGATCAGGTGATTTCAGCAAGAAAGGGGGAGTTTGAGACCGGCTTTGAGAAGGGCGGACAGACACGGGAACACGCCATGCTGGCTAAAACAGCAGGAGTCAAACACCTCATTGTCCTGATCAACAAGATGGATGACCCCACTGTCAACTGGAGCCTAGAAAGGTGAACAGGGTCAGGGTGACAATAAGATTTAACGCTGCGGCAGCAGTGGCATTTCCACGCTAAACATAAAAAAAATGCTGACCAAATATTGTAAAAATCCATGATGTTACACATTTGTTTTGTTTTTATTAGTAAATAATCCATCTTTTCCTTTCCCCTCCCTCAGGTATGAGGAGTGTAAGGAGAAGCTGGTGCCGTTTCTAAAGAAGGTGGGCTTCAACCCCAAGAAGGACATCCACTTTATGCCTTGCTCTGGACTCACAGGTGCCAACCTCAAGGACCCCGTGCCTGAATGCCCCTGGTACACGTAAGTGGGCTCTGTGAATCAGTTTCTCACTGCACAGTATGTACGTGGTCCACAGGGAATATACTGTAATACTGTAATACACTGTGTAAACAGTAACACACACATCTCTTGTATATTTATATAGGGATGTAAATTAATACAAATACATTATTTGGACAGCATCAGAATTTATGGAGTAGTATTTGTTTTTTCTGGGTCAGTTTTTCCCCCCATTTAACAATTTTTGCCACAAATGTCACACCACCTCCTCTAATACTCCGCTACAATCAGCAAAACTCACCCTTTTTTTGGACTCTCTGACAATCAATCATAAACACGTCCATGAATCTGTTTAGAAATAGTAGAAAAAAGGCTTTCCTTATCACCTCAGATCTTGTCTTCATCAGATTGAGACTTTTTCTTCAGTATGAAAGTAATGCAGGGTGATTGTTGTCCGGACGGTGCGAACAGGAACTGCTAGTAGCAGATTTGCCAGATGGTAAACAAAGAGGCTATCTGCTAAAACCACAGAGCTGTGGACTGTTTGAACTTCAGTATTCAGACATTCTGCAGGGTTACTTGCTTTAATGAACTTTTTTATTGATTTTTTTACCAGATTAGCAGTGCAGTGCAGGAACAAGCTTGATTCCCAGCTGTTAGTTTGATATTGAAGCCTGGCACCTTGTGCGGCTTCACAGTAGACGGGATACTGAGGAGCTGAAGCTAGGGACCGTCAAATCAGATTTTTATCTATAGCTTTCTCTTTTTTTTTCATAGACACTTCAAACCAACTTTACATCTGGACCTCTTCCAATTACGTGCACAACCTTCATTTTTTTTTTTTTTTGATTATGCAACATGGCCTGTTTTTTTTTATTTTTTTGTTAATAGCTTTCTGGTTTTTTTATCATACATACTTGAGACTAACATCATATTCATCTGGGCCACTTCCTGTTATATACACAACAACCAGCTTTTAAATAAAAATGATACAATATGGCCCACTGCTGTCCTGTCCATCCTGACCTCTAACAGTTCCATTGAGATGCATCTTCTTGTGGTCACGGGGGTCCTGAGTGTATTCATACAGTATACGTGTGAGGAGTATAAATGGCAGAAGAAAACAAAAAATGAAGCAGTCGAAACAAGTTCTAACAGCTCCCGATTTAAAGCTTATCCACACAAATACAGATATTTTTGTGAAATAGTATTTTGGTGTGTTTTTTTACATTCTCTACTGCTTCAGGCTTCATACATTTGCCAGAATGCCCTTGAAAGAAAGAGTCACGCTCAAACAAATCACCCATTAAAAACACAAAGACACAGAAGTTGGACTCACAAAGAAATGATGGAATGTATTTCATGAACTTCACGACTATGGTAATGGATAGGTTTTTTTTTTTTTTTTTTCGTTCTTTACCAGGGCTTTGCCATTTATTGCCCACTTGGATAGTTTGCCAAACTTCACCAGATCCAGTGACGGACCAGTCAGACTACCTATCGTAGACAAGTACAAGGTGAGCAGCTTTGATTCTCTACCTCAAGAGAGACAAAACACAAACCTGCGGCTGCTCCATTTCTATCCTCAGCGGATGAGCGGGCGTCACATTTCTTTTGGTTTTTGTTCACTTGGCCAAAAACTGTTTTTCTCCCCTCTCCAGTTTGTCTCTCTCTCTCTCTCTTGTGTGCTTTTCCAACAACACTCAAACACACACACACACACTTCACCCTCTGCAGTCATTCCTCTTTAAAATAATTCAGCTTCTTGGCACTCGACTCAGTTTGGATATTGGAAGCAGTTCAACACGTACTGTAAGTGTTGTTGGAATTGAGTTATTTTGGAGCTCTTTCAGTCGTCCCGACATTAATCATCAGCTCTTTCCTTTCTTCATACTGTATGCCATCTTTTCCTTTCATCCTCATGTCTTGCTGTTGTTTAAAACGCTCCACTCTTCCTACGATTGCATAAGAGCCTTATGTAGTGGTTATATGACTAAGTAATCCCAACTGGTGTTCTCCTGATGTAACAGGATTATGGTTCAGTTAACTGGGTGCTGCATACTAATACAGCGAGTTTTCAGCAGATCCTCACAGCTGTGGGTAAAACAGTTATTCATTATTTTTTGGGGTGCTGGAAACAATGATCGTCAGACAGGATCGTTAATTCATATTTCCGCTGTGAGCAGCTTCTCTGGCCAAGTAAAGAAAGACTTTCTGTTCGTATCAGTGTGGAAGTTTATAAACTACGAGTTTTGTAGAAGTGATTCATGTGTTTTTATTATTGTCATTGACACATTGTTGGAATGTGCCGTACAAGGAGAGACGTTCAGAGGCTCTTCCTCCAAAATTTCATGTATTTTAAGTATTGTATGATAATTGTGTGTTCTGCTAGTCTGAAATAGTTTATTTGAGCTGGGATATATTCAGCGTCTTGTCATTTACATAACCCACCTCTCATGGAATTATTCATAGACATCCCACTATGTATACCCACCAGCATCTAACATCACAATAATAATGAATGAGCTCATACCAGGGTAGGAAATTAACTTTTTTTGCCCTCATGAAATGTGTTTCGGGGGCATTTTGGATAATTTCCAGGGCAGTTTTATCAAATGATGGGAAATACCTTAGATTTATGTTGCATGACAGACCAATATTCAATGACTCTTATTAAAAACAGCAAAGGGAGCAGCCGAATTTATAATGTAAGAACATTTAATGGGTAAAAATAGTGACTGAGTTATAATCCCAGTCACAGATTATAACTGTGAGTATTTTTTGCCCATTTAATACAATTAAATTAATACAATACAAAATCATTTTATTTTCAAAAGCATAAACAATAAACACAGTCACAGTTTAACATCTCAACAATATTGCTGTTTTCGGGCATGTTATGTATGACACTGTGACAGCTTTGGTAGCTTTTTTTACTCATAATCAGTGGTAAGCAAATAGCGGCCTGTGGGCCAAATCCGGCCCTTCTGCAAAAATATGTGGCCCCCTGGTGAAAGCTGAAGTTTTGACTCTCATAGCTTACATCAAAACTTTTACATGATTTTCCAAAAAATCAAGGAGAGGCATTAAAAGTGCTTTTTGAACAGTGCATGATGCTAAAATTAAGTCTCATAAAAACTGTTTTAATTCCACAACTTTAACCTATTGGACCACAGCAGATTTATTTTTCACAAGCACAAATAGGTCGCAGTCTAATAGTATTCGTGTGTTGAAGTCATGTTTTTTTTTTCTAAGGCAACAACAGAACTTTCAATTAGCCATAAATGAAGCAGGCGGCTGTTTATCGTGTGTGGATAACCAATAAAGAAGCACAACACAGAACACGAGTCATTTTCAGCCAAAAGAGTATTAAATAAGTTGTAACTTAGTAATGTGAAACATCTGCCCTCAGATACAGTCCAAAACAGTGTTATGGTTTGGGAATATGTTCAAAAACAAGTCGCAAATTTATTCCATTAAAGGTGCAGTGTGTAGAATTTAGCGGCTTCTAGCAGAACGGACTTGGCGGAAATGGAATGCAATATAATATAATATATTATGTAATATAAGTATGTTTTAATTAGCGTATAATCACCTGAAAATAAGAACTGTTGTGTTTTTGTTAGCTTAGAATGAGCCGTTTATATCTACATAGGGAGCAGGTCCTCTTCCACAGAGACCACCATGTTGCACCGTCATGTTTCTACAGTAGCCCAGAACAGACAAACGACACTCTGGCTCTAGAGAGGCTGTTTTGCGTTTTTTTGGGGAGTTTCGCGGGCGTCCTACACACTTGGAAGGGGAGGGGGAGGGGGGGGGGGTATTCAGTTGGTTGCAATCTGCAACCTCACCGCTAGATGCCACTAAATCGTACACACTGGTCCTTTAAATCATCATTTTTTTAAGAAAAAATTCCAAAAGAATTGCTGGTTTCAGCTTCTCAAATGTGATGATTTCATGCTTCTTTGTCATAAATGATAGTAAAGTGAATATCTTTGGATTTGGACAGTTGGTCTGACAAAACATTTTCAATTTTTGTCATTTTTCACTGTTTTCTGACATTTTAGAGACCAAATGACCTACACATAAAACAGGATGCATATTCCTTCTTCACTCTTTTTGATACTATCCTACACTGAAAAAAAAGCATTATAAAACATTTGAAGGATGCTTGTATTTTTTATTTCCAAATTGATAATTTGTGTGTGTGTGTGTGTGTGTGTGTGTGTGTGTGTGTGTGTGTGTGTGTGTAGGACATGGGCACAGTTATCCTCGGAAAGCTGGAGTCTGGATGCATCAGTAAAGCTCAGCAGCTGGTCATGATGCCAAACCGGGTGAGCTCTCCTCTGTGTGACTTTGGTCCTTCTCACATGAGACTGATAAACCTTCTACCAGAAATAACTCAGAGGCCTCATTCTTGTATTAAATGTACTGCGGCGTAGACAGAAATACGATCCTTTAACAGAAAGGAATCCGTTTTGTGTATCCCGTTCCAGCGCAGCAATAATATGTTTAGTTAGTATATTTACAAACGGCTCTTTGTGTGTTACAGCACACAGTGGAGGTATTGAGCCTGCTGAGCGATGACGTGGAGACAGATGACGCGAGTCCGGGGGAAAATCTGAAGTTGAGGCTGAAGGGCATTGAGGAAGAAGAGATCCTGCCTGGCTTCATCCTCTGTAGCCCTGACAACCTCTGCCACTCTGGCCGCACCTTTGACGCACAGGTGAAGACCAGAGCACATCAACAACACGTCTGCTCATTTTACATCTTGAATAGTTCTCATTTATTCCATTTGACTCTACCGAATAAACTCTCCACCACACGCGCCTGCATTTAATCCGCTGCCAGCCACCCCCCCCCCTACCCTCCTCCCTGTCTGCTGCTGTCCAAAAATGCATGCATCCTTTTGCAGGTTGGCATAGCAACAGCAACAAATGGTTGGGGGTCAGGGTTTGGGATGCCTGCGCTGCAAGCTGATCGATTTTTAAAGCCAGACGTTTATATGGAGCCACTGTTAACAGGCAGCAGGCAGTCAGCAGCCTTTTTTTTTTTTTTTTTTTGATGCAGGCTGGTGTGGCGGCAGACGCTTCCTTATTTATCAGTCAAAACACATTTTACTGGCATGTGGCGCTTGGAAATTAAAATTTTGGAGTATATATGAAAACATGGCGAGTGTTATTTCCAATATATCCTGCACTGGTTTACCCTCCATATATTGTGAATTTGTCAAATCAACTGTGACTTCTTATTTTAAAGTCGTCTGTACACGTTGCTCATTTTCTCCTTTTTGTTTCAGATCGTTATCATTGAGCACAAATCAATCATTTGTCCCGGTTACAACGCAGTCCTTCACATCCACACCTGCATTGAAGAAGTGCAGATCACAGTAAGTTACCGCTCTACTTCCAAAGCTGACAGTGAACACATTTTTTTTTTTTTTTTTTTTTTTAACGGTGTAGGTCGTTTTTAAGATCGCCTCCTGGCCTCCTGGTTAAACTCTTTCAATCCTGACCGCAGGCCTTAATCTGTCTGGTGGACAAGAAGACGGGGGAGAAAAGCAAAACACGACCACGCTTTGTTAAGCAGGACCAGGTGTGTATCGCCAGGCTCCGGGCAGCAGGAGTCATCTGCTTAGAGACCTTCAAAGACTTCCCTCAGATGGGACGATTCACCCTGCGGGATGAAGGTAAGGACACTGCGGGAGTGTGTGTTGTAATTTGTAGAATGATCATATCAATTTATTAGTTGCTGACTTAAATTCCACATAAACGTAATTCAGTGAGAAATAGTTTTGAATTCCTCACATCTTCTCTCTTCCACCAGGCAAAACTATCGCCATCGGCAAAGTGCTGAAGCTGGTGCCAGAAAAGGACTAAATGCAAAAGTGGCAGCCTGCATGGAGTCGATCCACCTGTTACCAGAGGAGAAACGCTGCTAGAGCCGACCCAAACAGCTACTCTCTCTTTACACACAACTATGCTGAAGAGAAGAACAACGACAAACAAAGGAGCGAAGAGGGAGAATCAACCGCGTCAAATGAAGAAAAAAAACAAAAAACAAGACTGAATCAGTTTTTAAACGATGAACAATATGAAATGAGAGACCAAGTCCAGTGTGTCAGCTTTCTCATATTGAGAGCTCAGCTATGCCACTAATGTAGCTACATGTGCCCCCTTCTGTACTCACACGGCTGACGGCGCTGTCGGCCGGCCACGCCATTTGTTTTTAGAATGGAGATGGATGCAGTGTTACTGAGCCTGGGGAAGAAAAATGAAAAAAAAAAACAAAAACAAAAAAACACTACAGAATGATTTCATATCCTGCAAAAGACCAGCGTTAGCCTGTAATTATAATTTGCAAAGTACATCTCCCTTTTTAAGAGTGGGATTAAGAATCCAATGGACATTTTATTTGGTTTTAAGGATTGCTGTACCAAAATCTTTTAGTTTGGTCTCTCTCCACATGAGATGGTTTGATTGGATTGAGCTCACATTCTACTCTGATGAACCAAGGATAAACACACACGCTCACACAGACAGACACACACAGCTGTTACATAATCTAAACTGAAAATAAATGATCAAGCTGCAACAGAAAGGTGTTTTTGTTTTCTTTATATGAAGTATTAACAGTAGGAATGGAAATATAAATAGCCAAAATATCAATACTGATCCTGATATTTTTGAATATTCAATACTATATAATCTTGACATATTTTTCACTGACATAACAGGACGTATTGATCTTTAAGATGAAATCTGACAAAGTTTACCTAATTGTTTTATTTTACTTATCAAAACGAGGTTTAAGTGAGAATTTCTTTTTAAAATCCAATATAAAAATGTTTAATTAAAATTTTTGTTGAAAAAGTATTTTAAAAGTAAAGCAGAGCTTTACTTTTCTTTATTGACAACAGTTAAAGTTTCCGCTTGTGATCATATACAGAATATATGATAAGATAAGATATACTTTATTGTCCCTGAGGGGAAATTTGACCTGGGCAATAGTGTTACATACAGCTGCAATCAACCTACACACAATATGTAACCAACAAAGTACAGTGGTACATCAAAGAGACAATAATAATTTACATACAACAAAAGAGAAAATGTATGTAAATATTGCACATGCCCAGAGATGTAAAAGATATAAATACCTAAACATTATAAAATGAGGAATGAAATCACGGAAACCATAATATCAAAATATTCATCTTGTGGTTTGCAGAAGAAATAAAAAAAAAAAGACAGCCTTTGGATTAGAGGAAAATTGAATTGAATCAATGTACTGTTTGATTTTTTTGAAAGAAGTTCAACTTTTTTTACCTGTAAATGTGCTTTTATGAATATAAAATGTAGATTTGTAACATATAGCTGATAATTCAATTTAGATTTTTCTTCTAAAGAAACACATAAAAGAGTTTCATAAAAGGGCCAAAAGAAGTGAACAGCAGTCTCATGGGAGCTACAACAAAATGTAAAATCAATATCTTTTCTGAATTTTTTAAAAATATATCTTAGCTGGTCTAAAAGTATAGAAAATATAAGTTTAAAAAGGCATTTTCTAGCAGGATTTCCTTTGTTTCAGCGCCTGTTTCCGATTCCTCGTACAAATAAAGTTTGTTTGTATTGTGTGACGTAGGGGCAAAACCAATACGCATGCGTGGCGGCTTTACACACGTGAAGCAGAGGAGACAGCATGGCTGAAAAAACAGAAGTTGTGTTGGACCGGCCGCAGGTAATAAAACTGTAAAAAAGTCTTTTCGCTGTAATGCGTTCAAACTCAGATAGAAGTTTTGTTTATATGTTTGTGAGAAATGAATTATGAAAGAAAATGAGAGCAGCGTGAAGCTAAATAGCACGAGCTAACGTGGTTGCTTGACTAGTTTAGCCACGAAGCTAATTCACAGTGGCACCGTAACAAGTCTGAGTCCTTTCGACACTGTTATACAATTATTATACAAAATCCGTTGGTTTGTATTGCCTTAACACACAATGACATAAATTGGTCTCTTAGGTGAAAAAGGCCGTTCAAGCTCTGCAGGCTTTCCTGAAAACCAAGTCCACCAGTAACTCCATATTCCTGGACGAGACTCAGCAGATCAGCCTGCTCTTCACTTTCTGGAAGATCCCGAAAGAGGCACAGACCATCCGCATGTGAGTCCACCAGGCAGGAACATTTAGCTGCCTTCATTCTTAACCCGAGTAGAGACTTTTTGATATTGAAGTATGTCCTAAAATGTCATTCTTGTGTTTCCCGTCCTGTCCTCAGTCCCTTGCCCCATGGCCAGCGGCCGGACACAGAGGAGGTCTGCCTGTTCACCAGAGATGAGCCCAACATGACCTCCGAGCAGACCCAGAGGTTTTATAAGAAGCTGCTGGAGGAGAAGGGCGTCAAAAACATCACAGAGGTACCTACCAGTCAGTTCTTATGGAGCGCTGACAGCTGCTGATTTGATCAGTTTTGCTTGAACACATTGATCAGCTCAAATAAACATCCAGTGGAGTATAAGAAACACATATTCAGAGTGGCAGAGTTTGTTGCAGCTTGTAAGTCCTTAAATTGCTATAAAACCCCCCAATTGATGGTGAGGATACACAGCAGAATGTTGCATCATATTGTTTTAGGCTAAATGTGACATAATTTTAGGATGTTTTTAATGAATATATAGTTAGACACCAGAATTATTTCAAGAGTCTAAAACATTGTGCAAGTTTTGAGTAAGGGGCACAGTTATAGATGCCTCTGTGTTCACAAACTACTTTTGAAAGGGCAGTGATGTCATTCACTTTCAAGTGTATGCAGATGGACTTTTGGCTGCTCCTCTCTCCACTTTCTTTCTTTGCAAGACTGTACAGTAGCAAAAAAAATGTGTCTTGTCAGATCTGCGTTTTAGCATCAAGTATTGATCATGATGTGTCCCTGTATCTGGGGCAGATCATCCCCTACAAGGTCCTGAGGACGGAGTACAAACCATTTGAAGCCAAACGCCGTCTGCTGGGGAATTTTGACTTGTTCCTCTCTGACGACCGCATCCGCCGCCTGCTGCCATCCCATCTCGGAAAACATTTCTACCAGAGGAAGAAGTAAGAATTTTGCTGTTACTTGTGTTTTGCCTTCAACATCTTAGTATCCTCAAAACGAGACCACCGCAAACATGACTTAAACAGCTTTATGGCAAGTTTTGTGCAGGATGCTTGTTGGATGTTGATCTTTGACCCTTTAGGCCTGAGTGATTCATTTCAAAATCATAACTCAAACTAGAATCCACAGAATCATACACACTCCTTAAAAGTTAGTGGAACCTACTCTTTACCACACTTTTGACTGGGATCTGTAATGGATAAACATCAGTAAGTCCACTTAAAAATATAGAAAAAATATGGTCCTTTAAACTTTTTCTCCAGTAAAATGAACCCAGTCAATCTTTTTACAGCTAAATCCATGTCTGTGTGTAAACTAGAAGTGTGGGGGGGGGTGTTGTTGGCTTTGTTTTCTTTCCCCAAAACATGATATTACAACTTGATATCAATCAGAATGATGTCACAAGATGTATTCATGTCCTACAATCAGCAAAACAATCAGAGCAGTAAAATAAATGAAAATGTGGTTTCTGATATTACAAAGGCTCAGAATGTCCCATCATAATGGTTCTCATATTCCTGGAACCTTGACAATCTCCTCTGTCTGTTAATGTATCGATATTTGTGCTGTATCAAAATATTCTGGGCATAAAGTCAAAAAAGTGCAGTTTCAATTTTTAGTTGTTTTTTTTTCCTCCATAAAAAGTCTGATGGTATTTCTGAATGTTGTCCTGGGGGAGGAAAAAAACAATATATTAAGTCTATAAATGAAGGATATTTAAAATGAACAAAGACACTCTGGGGTTCAAAGCATTGAGCAGTAATTGTAGTGTGATGTTTTGCTTCCAGTCGATCGGTTCAGATGGACTGAGATACTACTGTGTTTTTTGTGTGTTAGTATTGTGTGACTCTGTAGCTGCAGCGGCTGTGTTCTTACCCTGTTCCTGTCTTCACCAGAGAGCCGCTGTGTGTGAACCTGCAGAGCAAACAGCTGGCCAGAGACATCGAGAGAGTCATCCAGGGCACCAACTTGAAGGTCGCAAACAAGGGCTGCTGCTGGTGAGATTTTCTGTACTGCTCGTGTTCCTAATAAATCTGAGGCTGCTTTATTCACCTGTGTGTGTGTGTGTGTGTGCAGCCGTTTTTTTTTTTTTGTAGCTTGTAAAAAATGTATCTCTCGCTGTAGAATTAATAGCACCTTACAACAACCCTGTCAACTGTATTGAGTGTTTGATACGGGCAACGCCGGTGCCATAGAGACTTCAATGTAAATCCAGATGGACCTCCTCCTCCCATGGAGCCCGTCTCTACAACTTTGATACACAATATCTCATGCCTAGCTCATATGAAATATTAAAATTGCTACACTTATACAACTTGTGTTGATGTAATGTGTGCTGTTTACGATGCCACCTTAGAGTTTCACATCATAACTCAGCATTATCTTGCATGGCGGCCTGTGTTGCAGCATGGCTCGTGTTGCCCACTCTGGCATGACGGCAGATGAGGTGACAGAAAACATCGAGGCTGCTGTTCAAACGGTGGTGGCCAAACTACGTATGGTGAGAGAATCGTCTTGTGTTTTCATTAGGTTTGGTTTAGCCAGTTGGACAAATACACCAAAGATCAGTAACAGACTGAATTGTTTAGGAGTAGAAAATCTTTGGACAACTTTAAAATTCCCTTAATTCCCTTTTTTTTTAAATTCATTATGTCTTAATGTTGACAATTAAGTGTTCAAGAGATGTTTTTGTCCTAATTGCCCCCAATTTGGAGTCTGTGTTTCACCACTGCTTACTTGTTCACTTTTTCTTACATGGTTTAGCACTTACACACCAAATAAAAATGTGTAAATGTTACATTTTGGCTTGTTTTTACTGATTTATTCTGCCATTACTGTGTGTAGAAAGGACCAGTGATGAAGCTTATCCACTTAAAGAGTCAAAACTCAGTGGCCCTGCCCATCTACACCTCAGACCTGAGCCACCTCGCCGCGCTGGAGAAGCACGCTCAGACTCCCAAGGCAGAGGTGAGAATTTTTTTTTTAATGTTTGTCTTTTGTTTGAGCCAGATTTGTTGAAAGTACTTGTAAAAATAACCAGCTTGTGTGTTTTCAGGAGGCTGCTGCCAAAAAGCAGGCAAAGAACAAGACAGAGGACATAAAGCAAACAGACAGCACTGCAGAGGGAGAGGAGAAAAAGAAGGTCAAGGGAAAGAAAAAGAAGACTGAGGAGGAGGAAGAAGAGGAAGAAATCCCACAGCTGGTTCCCATAGAAACGCCGAGCAAAAAGCCTAAACTGGAGGTCAGTGCTGCTCGCATCTACAAGATTTAAACACTTCAGTTACTTAAAGTATTTCAACTGACAGTTTGGAAAAATCCGGACAATTCTGTGTTTTTTTTAAATAATTTCTTCTCTGTATTGTAGAAACCACCCAAAAAGAAGCAGCTGAAGAAAGCACCCAAACCTGCCGTAGTGAAGAAAGGAACAAAAGCTCAGAGCAAACAGACCAAGAAGGCTGGCAAGACTGACTCTAAAGTAAAAAGGAAAGTGCCTAAACT
Source organism: Scomberomorus guttatus (assembly GCA_038419695.1). Taxonomy (NCBI): domain Eukaryota; kingdom Metazoa; phylum Chordata; class Actinopteri; order Scombriformes; family Scombridae; genus Scomberomorus; species Scomberomorus guttatus. The sequence continues at coordinate 17,532,666 of CM076465.1, read as the reverse complement.
GAAATAACTGTCAGTAGCACATCTTTGCACATCACCTTTTCAACATGGACATTTGACACAGTATCCAGGAGCAGATTGTTTATAGAATGATCAATATATTCAACCTGTTTTGTCTTGTTTGCTTGACTGAAGCAAATTATAAACGTTCTTATCAGAAATGATCTATGGCTATGTTCTGCTTTCTACATGCTTTGTAAGAATAAAATGCTTATGATGGTCAGTGAGTATTCATATAGTAGAATTGGTGTTCTGCATACCAAGTTTGAATTTGTATTTATAATCCAAACATGTGAAGACTGAATGCAGCGTCATCATGGGTAAAACCCTCTCTCGGCGGTCCCCCCCCCCCCGTTCAGTCTGGAGTGAGGCAAACTTACATCCTCTCACCAGTCGTCTTCCTCCTCACCATGGATTGGATCGTGTCCCAAACCACAGCAGATAAAGCCAGAGGCATTAAGCGGACCTTGTTCCGCCAGCTTGGAGATTTGTCTGTGACCCAGCCACTGTTGCTACCAACTACAGCGTACAGAAGAAAAAGACAGACAAGCAAAGCAAACAGGTCTGAACATCAACAAAACTCAGACGATGTACATTAATAAAACACTCTCAGCAGCAGCCGCTTTAGTTTTTGGCAAACTTTACTCATGAAGGCGAAGTTATCAGCAAGGACAGTGAGTGAGACTGGAGAAAGCCCAGGGTGTGTTTTCACCCAACATCTTGAATTTCAAGCAATACAGCCTAAAACCAGGTCCATGGTCAAGTCCAGGCTCTGAATGCTGGCAGGAAACCAAAGCTGGTTTTAAAAGAAGGAAAAAAAAAAGGATTTATGGATGACTGAGAAGTCTGTGTGGCCTAACAAGATCACCACCTCAGAATTATGCAGAAAAACCAAAAGCAAGAACATTTTCACTGAAATAAGGAAGAGGCAATTGTGAAATCTGAGCCATGTGTTTTGAATGGAGGCAGGCTGCTTCCCAAATGTTGCCCTGAGATGGACTCATCCATGAGGAAAGGCAAAACAAAAAAGCCGTGCTAGCCAACATGAACTTAGCCTGAGGGAACTCAACATGTTGCTAATGATTGGGAGCAATGGAGGAAGCTCATTGTAGCCTCATGTCCCACAGGGGTGAAGAGGATTAAGTACATAATACTGGGATGGTTACTTTTTTTTGTTTTTATTTAGCATTTAAATTTTACAAGAACTTAGAGGATAGATTCATAATTTTTCAAATCTGTCCCAAATGAACTTTGACACATGTTTTTCCTGCAGTAACTTTTTTCCTGTTCATTAAAAGATCCCTTCATAATACACTTTCTATTGTAAGTGATGGACGACAAAATCCACAGCCTTCCTGTGCAAAAATGCATTTAAAAGTTTATTTGAAGCTAATATGAAGCTTCAATTTCCTTTTTTTTCAATTTCCTCTTCTTGATCACCTTTTCTCTTTGGGTAGCTCGACCACTCAGTTTCTCAGGAAAGCCAGTTTTTGTGACAATGGCGGACCTTAAATCATCACTGTTTTAAGCAATTCATAGTTGTATATATTCAAAGATGGCATTTGGCAAGATGGAAGTCAACACATCATGATGTTGCAGAATGACTCACTAAAGATGAATAAACTGGCATATAACTGAATTATGATGTTTTCAGCTTTTGTGACCGAATCTGTTTGTATCTCTAATTGTAGGTGTCTCAAACAGGTCTGCCCGTTTACATCTGCAAGACAAGGTTTTCAAGTTAAAGGTACTTCATTTGGGAATCACTTCATAGGGTGTTGCCATCAGGCTATACAGTATACTAAATGTCATAAAGCTAACAAATATGGGCTGTTTTGTGTGCTTTAACATCTGAAGTGCATTAGCCTTGGGAAGTGTTTGCTCACGGTGAATTTAGCCATCAGAGCGGTGCGTGTATAGCTGCTAGCTGTATCAGATGACATGCCTATTGTTGATGGGATTATGCTCAGGCTTGTACAGCTGCTGCCTGCTACTCGCCTTCAATATGGCTATGTGGGCAGGATTATATCTTTTATCGGGTATTTCACCTTTACAACACCTGAATGTTCTCTTAGTGAAATTACCACACTATCATTACTATCCACAAACTGATCTGGTGAATTAAAACATGGATTTTTCTACATCTCTCAAGTAGACAGTATGCAGTGTACAGTGTGTTTTTGGTGGTATAATGTAACAAGATGATCAGTATAAGTGGCCGGCCAATTGGTGGTGATGATATTGTTGTCAACAGGTGGGCTGGGTCTGTCTATTCATCCAAGCCCTCCCTCTGCTGTGTGGGTGTGGCGGGCCATCTGGAATTACAGTGTGTTAACAGGTTTCTGGGCAAGAGAATAAGCGATGCATCATGCAGACACTCGCTTGGTGATCTTAGAGATGATATATCTTCTTCATATGACTGCTGGGAGGTGGCTGCGTCTACAGTTGATTTCAACAGGGACCGGGTGAGCACACAGGACGACTCAAGACAGAAGGAGAAAAGTTGGAGAGGTATGCATGTACGGTGGCTTGTTCTTCCATTATTCATGCGTTAAAAGGTTCTCAGAGGGGAGAAACAAAGCGGACACAGGCATCTTTCTGTGAAGCAACCATGGAAGCAATTGGAGGAACTTCATTTCCAGATGACTCCGGCAGTCGAAGCCTGTGTCCAGACCCTGATGCAGGCGCCGCAGTGGCCCCAGGCTGGTCCTACCTCCACAAGCCCATCATCGCGATGGTGATGGGGTCTTTGATGTCTGCTGCGGGCGCGCTCCTCTTCTTGCTTCAGTCCTCAGGGGTGACGCAGGCGCCCCGCTCTGTAGCCTCCGCCTGCCTGTCCATAGGGCTGATGTTTGTGGTGGTGGGGCTGGTGTGGGTCCCCATACTGAAAGAGAAGCAGAGGCGGAAACGGTACAGCCAGGGAGCTTGAATGAGAAGATGCTGATCACTCTGTGATACTGTGGAAGTGAAAACACAGTTTTTTTTTTTTTTTGTTGTCAGTGATGATGCAACTGTTTACTCTGAAACATCCAACACACTCACCAAGCTGGTGTGGCTTCTTGCTGATAAGCACTTGCACGCGTTGTACTTTGACCAGATTCGCTGCAGATTGTTTCATGTGTTTCTGTCTGCCAGTCAGTCAGGGCTACGCTGTCATGCAGCTGCCAGCACCTGCTGCTTCTGACTTGTTTCCACATCTGGATTAACTCTGGGAAAAGCCCGGCGCGGAAAGCTTTTGGTTTGGAGGACCTCCGCTGCCACCATGTCAACATCTGTCCAGGTCGAGCCGGTCATGGAGAGGACGTATGGAGGAGTTGGCCGCTGCAAGTGCTCATTTTGGTTCGCAGTGGCCCACGACATACTCGGTGTGTTCATCATGATGGTGGGGGTGTTTGGAGGCCTGGTTGTCCACGACTTGTTCATCTACGCCGGGGCCATCGTCATCTTCCTCAGCCTGATCTGGTGGGTGTTCTGGTACTCCGGGAACATTGATGTGCCTCCTGAGGAGCTGGAGGACGACGTGGGGCTGATCAAACTGAAGAACCGTGGACTCAGCCGGGTTGTGAGGCGCGTGTCCGACCGCCTCGCCAGTGGGATCAGGAACTCTTTCAGAAGGAATGGCAGGTCTGTCAGAATGGACCCCACGGGCAACAACAGACCTTCAAACGCTGGACAGCTGCCAAGCACAGATGTGTCGCTCTACACTATCTACGACGGCAATATCGCCTCCTCATCAAAAGAACTTGTGAGAGAGACGCTGTCAATATGAACTAAACCATCACAGACTTTAAATGACACCAAGAGACACTAAACTTGGATCATATGTTTGCTTTCTCATCAGTTTATTCTGTTGAAAGGGATTCTGTGTTTGCTCTGCTAGTAATACACGGAGCAAACAGTAATGATTAGACAGCACTGATATCTTGTCTAGATAAGATCCACAGACTCTTATCCAGCTGATAAGATGTAAACCTTGCACACTATAACACAGTGCTGCAAATGACCACAGCTTTCTCACCAGCCACTATTTTGCTATAGAAGGTTATATTGTGAGAAGGTGAATGTTTTTTCTTGTTTATTTTATATATATATATATATATATATATATATAAAGATAAATTTAAACTTCACTCTCCATTTAATCACCTGTCTAAAGATAAAGTGCACAGAGACTAAACACACCGGTGATTTGAATGATGTGTGTGACTATTTCAATAAATACTTTCTATGAAGCAAAGACAAAAGACAAACATAACCGTAATTACTCTGGACAAAATCACTTATATTGATGATACTGTATGTGAAGACACACACACACACGCTGTCTAATTTCCCCAGTCAGCTAACAACATCTGCAATTAGCAACGAGTGCTGTTGCAGAGAGCTTTCTTTTCAGACTTTGGTTACTTATGCACTCACTCACGCAGGCGTTTGGGTTCCCAGGATAAATAGTTGCCAGGCTTCTATATTAACTAAATAAAGTTAATCTATTTCTGCCTTGTCACAACATTATTTAGTAAATAGATGGTAAAGTTCATAAAGTTTTACCACTAGACTTTTTAGAAGTTTTAAACCTCACGTAGCACCTGTGCAGTAAATTTAAATTGGGCCATGATTGGCGTTCACATCTGCTTAATTTAATTAATTGTGCTGGGTGGTGTGTGTCTCAAACTCATGCTCAACTCAGAAGTTCAGATAAATCTTCCCTCTTATGCATCTTCCCTCTTATGAACACTGGACTATGAGCACCCACCCAACCCTATATCTCCACTGCTAAATAAATAATACAAACAATATTGATAATAATAATTAGCGCAGTTTATTAGGGATAATACTGAACATACACCAGGCTGGGCTCATGGCCAAGGACACATCGAACAGATCATTTATAAAAGATTTCCCCCCCATAGATCATTAACCATGTTACAGTCATATAGCATGTGTACTATTGTTCCAACATTATGACAACGCCAACATAAATCATCATCTCTTAATTTGAGTCTAGCCATTCTGCTCGGGGTCCAGTAGCAACGATTAAGGATCTGATAGCTGCTGTATGCCAGCTCCATACAGCTTCATTCCAATGTTGTTCAATATATTCCCTAATATCTCTCTCCCAAACCAATTTTAACCCATCAAGTTTAGGTGCATTGTCATCTCTGATGAGGTCATAGAAAATTGATGCACCACCTTTTTAAGGTTGACATGTTATAGTAAGCTTTGAATTCCAGTTGACTGGGTTGGGACTGGATCTCTGCACTGAGAGGAGGCAATGCCTGAGCTGGAGATGTTTGTATTTGCCAGGTTGTAATATTGTTTCAGATACTCAAAAGTAAGCATATGACCATCTTCATATAGGTCCTTTAGATGCAGGATTCCTGCTTTAGTCCACTGGTACCAGCAGAATGGCTTGTTGGCTATTTTAATCTTGGAGTTAAACCATACTGATGCTTCAGATGTCAAATAGGGATTACTTTTAATGTAACTGTGTGCCATTTTCCAACTTTCAACAACAATTCTAACACTGGGTTATAAACCGGCAAAGACCGATCTGTGGGTTAGATTGGTGTTGCAAATATTTCATTCCGAAAGGGTTTGAGTATCTCATTTTCAATTTCAACCCAGGCAGGATCCTGTGAGGGCGTAAGACGCATTTTGACAGTTGTGCAAGTGAGAATGAGCAATGATACCAATCTAACCTATAGGAAGGGAGAGTCCCCTGCTATCTTTGGCAGAGTGTAGTTCAGTGTGATTAAAGAGAGGCTTTTTCCTTGCCATATAAAGGATTCAACACATTTATTATATTCTTTTAGGAGCTGTGCAGGAAGGGAGAGTGGTATCATATAGGTTATGTAGTTGACCTTCAGTGTTATAACCATTTTTATTCAATTAACCCTACACAATAGCGATATTTTCAGTTTATTCCAATTATGTAAAAGGGACTCAATTATGGGAGAGTGGGGTGGTTTAAGCTAAAAGGGCTGACCCTCATTTATGATAATTATTCACTGATTTATCATTTTACAGTAATGTTGAATGTCGACACATTAAGATGTCATTTGGAGGACTTGTTGGAATATACACAGACACTAAAACCATAAATTAGATTAGATATGACTATGATCAGAGTGCAGATTTCAACACACTGTGATGAACTTATCAGGTCATCTGATTCCCACTGATCAGCTCATCGGATACCCATAAATCAGTATCTCTGTCCTCAGTGGCTTTGTCTGAATTACTTCAGCTTTTGAGACAAAATGAAATGTCACATATTTCTTTATGGCTGTTCTCTAAAACAAAGCCGTCTGCTCTGCTGGTTTTAGCGTGATAAACTGTTCTCTACTGCTTCCTATTCCCCCTCACATCAATTCCTCACTGTATGTTTTTCAGTATATGACATAAATATTCATCAGATCCGTCATCTAACTTTACTAACATGTTAACCATCTACACCTGTAACCCATAACCTACACCTACCCATAAAACTTAACATGGTAGAAGTACAAACCAAAAGACATGGAGGAGCTGACATGTGTGTAACCAAAGTCAAAGTCCAAAAGCACAAAACTGAGGTTTGCACACCCAAATCAAACAGATGGTTTCTTTTTATTTCATTTAAACTGTCCAACACAAGCACAGGGGACTGTTGCACACTGCACACATAACCAAAACCTCCCCTGTGCTTGTATTGGACAGCTGATTGATCTGGATGTGCAAACCCCTTTGGCCAATATTCTCTCAGATATTGCATTATGAAGAGCTTGCTATATTTTGAACATTTAATTACACATTTAATTCGTTATGTCTCATTAATTCTTGATGATATGTGTTTTTTCCTTTTATGTCATTATTGTCAGGTGATCCAGTTTTAAATAATAAAATAAAATAAAAATAAAATTGCTGTCTACAGGATTTTGTATTTGGCAAAATGTGATATAACACATATAAAACAGCAGTGGACACCACAGTGGTTGTTAACACATATATGTGCCCCCCCCTCCCCCCCTTGTGCTGCAGGAAAAAGACATAAAAACCTCAAAACCCAATTTTATTTACAGAAAAACAATTTTTTTAAAACTTCTTTCTGCACATAAATAAGGTTACATGAACATCACCTCCTCCCTCTAAGGCTTACATTAGTTTTTATCCTGAAAATGATACCTTTGTAGTTCCATAACACTTTCACACAAGACTACAAGTCCCAGCAGGAGTTCCTGCTCATATGACAACAGTGTGTTTTGTCATGTGACCTCGACACGGATCAGTCAGTACTCCGTTTCCCCCTTTTTCGCAGTGTCACAGGGTCCCATCTGACAACACTTTATTTCTTTGCTGAACACTGTAGACAACTGACTTCATGGCTTTAAAATCACCCTCCGGCTTGTGCATAGCGCAGTTCATCTGCTCACCGGGCTGTGTACAACTCTTATATGTCAGACTGTGGTAGACTCAAAGCCCCAGCGGCTCACCGGCAGGCCTCTCTGTTCACCGAGTGAGCATCAGTCCTCACGCCGCGGTTGGGTGGGTCCAGCTCGGCCACAGAGGCAGCATGGGCCCGGTCCCTCGCTAGCCTCTGCTGTCGACGATTAAAAGCTACAAAAGAGGGATGAATCATATCGGTGGTGAACTGTTGAGCTTGGATGACACCGCTACCGGAGTTGGGCTGTGAGAATGAACGGTGAGTTTTGTTGCTTCATTGTTTTTTTAATGTTTGCCACACTCACCCATACACGCATGAAATGTCAAATCAGGCATGCAAGAGGAGATTGAGGGGCTTGTTAATGGCTTCAATGTTCAGACAGTGAGTTGGGGATTTCTGCTGACTGGTTAAAAGCTAAGGACACTGCAGCCAGTGTTGATATCCAGCTTTGATCTTTCAAACCTTAGTGAAGGTATAATAATAATGCTCAAATAAAAGCCATTCAACACTTTTCAAATGTACTTTCTTAAGGTTTGAACACTCTCAAATCTGTCTGTACTAACACTGTTAACATGCTAAGTAGTGTCTGTTTGTTTGAGGCTGTAAACAATCTGGAGTTACCAGAAGTGGAGTTGTGACAGGACAGTTGCCTTCCCGAAATCTCATATAAACATGTGGGTGGAGGAAAAATGACTCCTCCAGCCTCCATCCCCTTGCAAAATGCCCATGAACCAGGCACTTTGCCTTGTCTTGAAAACTGTGGTCGAACTTGAAAGCTCGAGGTTAATGTGTATATGAATATATTACATTATAAAGGGGAAATGACCGAACAATAAACATTAGAGTACCAGGTTATGTCAGGTTTGCAAATACAAACAAATGCAACTCTTTGCCAAAGAAAACAAGAATTGTAAAACAGGGCTGAAACTATACATTATTTCCATTATTGCAGATTACTTTTTTAATTAATCAATTATTCGTCAATAAAAGGTCAGACGACTGTGAAAAATGTCCATCACAATTTTCCAGAGCCCAAGCAGACGTCTTCAGATGTCTTGTTTTTTCTGATTAACAGGCCAAAACTGAGTTACACACAGTTTACAGTGATATAAAACACAGAAAACTGAGGTTTGCTTAAACTTACGCTTCAAACCAAACTGATCAAAATCTGTATTATTGCCGGTTAATTGTCTTTTGATCAACTAATTGATTAATCAGCTAATCGTATCAGCTGTTTAGAAGGGTATTATACACATAACAAAAATAGAAAGTCAGTTGAGAAATATTACAGGAATACTGCACAACATAGCAGCTAAATTTATCTATAGATTGCTTCATTTAACAGTGACAATGCACATTAATAAACATTATTGTAAATGTGCCTGAATTAGCCAAAAGGCTATTGTTCATCTGTAGTCCCTGGATGGTTGTTACATAATCACCTTTAAGAAAGAATAAGATTGAATTTAAACCGACACTGAAATAGTAGAATGATAACAGAAGCCTGCAGAGCACCAACAATACGTGAATATTAAAGTTTCCTGTTGTGTGGATGCAAAATACAAAATATAAACAAACCGTGGACCCACTTGTAAAAACATTGCTCCACAGTGCTACTAGCTCTGCAGGGTACCTTTTAATAATAACAATACAAAAGTCTAATTTTCCTCGCAATAAACTCACTATTTAATGTTCCAGGCACACTGAAAGTTCCTCAAGTGCTATTGAGTGTGTTTTATTTCATTTATTTTTTGTTTGTTTGTATGATTATTTGCTAGGGTGGAATACAGCTGAGGATTTTTCCTGCTGTAGCAGTGGGAGCAAAATAATTTCTCCTTCATAAACAAACTCAGAGTTTTTATGCTAATAGCGTTGGCCCAGGATGACTTTGTTCAACTGTTTGTTTCCTTCCTCTCCGCTTGGACATGCATAATTAATGCAACAACAAGCAATGACTGGGGAATTACAGTTTGTATTACAGTCATTTTCTCAATACTTCATCGCACCGAATTGTGTCCTTTGTTTGTCACCTTTGCAGGCACTCAGCAGAGTGATACCAAGAGGCAGCACCTCCTGGAGAGGCTGCTGGACGCTGTCAAACAGGTAAACATACAGTTCACTGTTATCTGTACGTTCTTCACTGTATTTAATCAGCCATGTACAGTAGTAAAGAACTATAAAATAACATGTAGCTACTTGCCAAATTCTGTAGCCGTCACCGGAGTGATGCCCCTTCTCTGGAATTATTAATCATTGGCCAAAGTTTGGGGTGTCTGAGTGTGTTTTAGTTCCTCTCACCACCAAAACACACTGGAGGAAGTAGAACCGAGCACTGTGTACAACTTTTTCAAAGTGAATTAAGTGCTATTATGTTGGGTGGCAAAATAAAGATTAGAGTTTGAATGGTATTTTTCTAATTTTCTGTGAAATTTGTGTTTTGGCCACCTTACAATGAATCAGGTGGCTTTGCTGGGTGATATCTGCCATACATGGAGAAAAAGAGGAAACCACATGTTTCTAGTCTATTGACTGCCTGGACTTGCTGATGTATTCAATTTAGATTTTGAACAGGAAATAAACACCAAAAGTGAGAACAGTGCTGCAAATCTGAGAAGTTTGGTACGCCTAAAAAGTGAAAAAACAGTTTCAAGGAACAAAGCCACAACTTTCTTTGAGCATGTTCCAAAAACATGAAAAGGTAGCACATCTCAAATTTCCTAATCAAGGTGGACAAAATACTAACATTTCACTTGTTTAATTGGCTCACATCACAAAAAAGGAAAACACTTACGCTTCTTCAGAGCGTTTCAGAACGACTTTCCTTGTAGTAACCCTTCGTGAGAAGAGGCAGTGCCTTTGCAAATCTCGAAACACAGGATTAAAGGAAGCTCAAGGAAGCTGCAAGGTGTCTCATATTATACAAACATCTCGTGTAGTGCACCATAAATACAGCTCATAGGAAAATACACTGTCTGTTCTTCGGCTAGTTCAGCGATTTAGACCTCCAAATGTAGAAAAATGTGCCGGCGGTGTGCACTAGGCAGGCTAACACAGAAGAAAGAAGTATGTCATAGGCATCTATTATCATTCCCCTCATATCTTTCCAGTGCCAAATCCGCTTTGGAGGAAGAAAAGAGATTGCCACAGACTCAGACAGCAGGTAAGAGGAGTCACTTGTTACCCAGAAATTCTTTTTCTGTTATATCTGTGTGTATTTAGCTCCTAAAAGGTTGTTTGGTTTGTAGTTCCAGCTCACTTGATGCTGTGGTGCTTTATTCTCCGGTATGTGCTTATCAGGCATCTGGCAATATGCCCAGTTTGAGAGTGAATTTCTCCACTACAAAATGATCATAAAAATGGTACTTCTAGTGGAGTTGTGCTCCCATAATTTCTAGCTGCAAAACACACTAAAAGCTCTTTCCAAGCACCCTGAAACGACTTCCTTTCCGTCTTTCTGCAGGGTGATCTGTCTTTGCGCCCAGTTTGAAGCGGTGCTGCAGCACGGCCTGAGGAAGAGCAGAGGTCTGGCCCTCACTGCCGCCGCTTTGAAGCAGGCCGCGGGCTTCAGCAGCAAGGTGGAAGCAGGTACAGTGCTCGCCCGGCTGCGTGGTTGGCTGTATGGTCCGTTAAACTCAGGTCTTAAGGAGGAAATCTGGGGGTGGGGGGCAACTTAACATTAGCCACCAGCGTTTACCTTGGAAAAAGGAGACCTGAGGAAGCTAATCTTGCTACGAGGTAGCTCGGCTCAGCTGGAGGATGCAGATGTGTCGGTGGGGGAGATGCGAGACGCAGGATAACCACATACGCACACACACACACACACACACACTGGCTGTGATACCAGATGGTTAGGGCCTACAGTTAAAAGTGGCACTCGTAAGAAGGTCTCTGCTTCCTTGTTTCACTTTCTCTGCTGTGCTCCCCTGTCTGTCTCTAAACCTCTCTTTATGTCTTGTCTGTGTGGTGCTGCCTGCTGTACACACACACACACACACACACACACACATAAAAAGTACATGACATGTGCTGTCATTATAAATGCATGTTGTGTATTCAAGCATTGTCCAAACCCACTTAAATGAATTTTAAACTCTAGTCAACAGCCTGAGGCGTCTTGAACAACAGGGACATAAAATGACAGCTGGTACAAAATAATGCACTTTTGTTGTAATGATGCAGCCATAAAAAACTTTGGATTAAATATTTCATTCAACATAATATAATTAATTTGTAGATGTAAAGACGTGCTGGGAAATGCAGACACCTGGTATTAACAGTGTGGGGTTTTGTTATAGAGTGTGAAATACCCTTTTTATTTCTTATTTCCAGGATTTACCCTTTAATACGCGAGCAGCATTTCATGAGGAAATGTACTTTATGAAAAGCTTCAGGATTCAGTTTTAGTTTCAGCCATCAAAGCTGCAGAGCCATTAGTTTCACATTACACTAAATAGTTTCTACTGTGTCATATTTAAGAATCCAGCGACTATTAATTCCAGATGGAGGAGAAATGCATTACTTCTGTAATGGCTACCAACTCATAACTATTAGCATATCTGACGGCTTCCTGTATTTCACAGTCAATCAGAAGAAAGGATTGTGGCTGAACTTGTGGATTTAGAGCTCCCTAATGAAGCCAAGCTCTCTGACAAAGCCAGAAATAGCCATAGTCATAATTTTAACACATTGTTTTGAGGTTATATGCTAATCACATGCAAAAGAGTAGCGTAACACACAATCCTATTAATTACCACACCTCAGAAAACTTAACATTAAAACAGGCTTGGAAGTTTTTCGTTGTTGTTTTTATGTTATATATATATAAAAAATAAAACTGTGTGAGCTCTGAGGTGAGTGTAAAATATGGATAGGTGACAGGTAGGAAGTCAGGGTGGAGCTGTGGATATTTGTTAATGAGAGACAGAAGATGTGCTGACTCTCAGGACTTCTTCACTGACCCTTTGAGGCTGTTACATAACTCAGGAACAGTTGTTTGTCACAAATGAGATTGAACTTATTCACCCCATCTTTGTCTCTTCTCCTCTTCCTCCCTCCATACCACTATTTTTCCCCTCTAACCATTTAACCTTACTGCCCTCCATCCTGCACCTCTTAATTCCTTATCTCTCCTCCTCCTCCCTCTTCTCACCATCTCATCTTTCTCTTTTATCCCCCCACCCCACACCCCTCTCCTTTCCCCACCAGAGTTGACTTTCTGGTTCTATGTGAAGGAGCATCTGAACCGCCACGAGCTCCAGCGGTTCTACTCCCTACGACAGATCTCGTCAGAGCTGGGCCGGGGTCGTGCCTGGCTGCGCTGCGCCCTCAATGAGCACTCGCTGGAGCGCTACCTGCACACACTGCTGGCTGATCGCCCGCGCCTGGGGTTAGTACAGTGTGTGTGTGTGTTTGTGTTTGTGTTTGTGGTTTATGGGGACAGCTTTCTTCTTGATGAAATGATGAAACGCATTTTTGCATATTAGTGTGAGCCTCAGTTAGTTTTAATGACTCACCCAGAATCTAGAGTCATGTTCTGTGCAGCTGGTCTTTCCTCCGGTATGCAGGCATTTCCTCTTTTTGTCTTGATTAGAGGTTGACTTCACCTCCTCTCTGTTTTCTAGCACTTACTATGAAGACTGGGCTTTTATTCTCGATGAAGAGAGAGCAAGCATGCTCCCCACCATGGCTGCAGGTGAGTTTGTGTTTTAGATATACAATCACTGAGCACTTTATTAAGAACACCTGTGCAATCCAATACAACAGATCTGCCATAAATTCTACTTTTATGAAGCTTATACATTGTCAGTTTTTGTTGACATTGTCAGAAAAATGATAATTCTACTCTGTTTATTTTATTATTGAGGTCGTAGAGGGTGCTAATATTTTGCATATGTTAATGGGGTGGACAAAATAGTAGGAGCACTTTTCTATTTAATGCACTCCAGTATGTTCCTAATAAAGTGCTCAGTGAGTGTAGTTTGAAGGGTAAACATACTCCACACCACAGCTGTAAGATTTATATTTATATTCAATATTTAGCCATGCTAGCAGTGTGGCTAAATGTTAATCAAGCTAGCGCATTGTTAAATATCTATTTAATTTGCAGTGTTACTCAAAGGAACTGTATACTTGTAAACATGCTAATACGTGTTATGCAAATACAGTATGCTAACATGATTCTAACGTGTGTAAAGTTAGTATTTACATGCTAACATTAAGCGTGTAAAGAGCAGGGCTAAGGCGAACAAAGTGTACACATAACATGCTAGTAGTCATTTTTCACAGCAGACGTTTTGACTTGTCATTGCAGGAAAAGCAGAGGTTACTAATAGCATGTTAATGGTGAGCCAGCATGTACAATTTAGCTACAAACAAAAGTAGCTAAATGTAATTCAGTTGTGATTAATTTTATTATTTACACCTGCTCTTTTCCTACTGTGACGTGTCAAAATGTCTCCCATAAAAAAGCCTTTAACAAGTTATGTTGACATAGCATGCTACAATGGTAATGTTGGTGTGCTAAAATGCGTCTATGTAGTTAGCATGATAAAATGTGCTCAGTTAGTATGTTAACACGCCAACTTATACTATATTACTACTAACGATAGCATTAAGCTTAAAGCACAACTGAAGCTAACAAAGTAGCAAGTCTGACAACATAGAGCTGATCCTGACAAGCTGACATGTCCTAAAATGGGTACTTCAGTGGCCTTTCTTCTAGTGCCACCATCCGTCAGGCTAAACTGCGTTTTGTCCCCACTTGTGGTAAGCAAAGCAAAGTTTTGTCTCCAATTTTTAATCCATCCAAAAATGTTCTGGTGTTTAATGAGAACAACACAACAGCTAGTGTAGCTGTATCATGGATGTATTAAGGAGAACTGTAGGCTGGAGGCTTCTAGTCTTCTTCTAAACAAACAGAGCTGCTGTAAAAGCGGTAAATAAACTGACTTTGCAGTACTTTACTTGTTTAGCATGACTGTGTTTGGTGGGAATTGAAGCGCTAACCCTATTTGTGTTAATGGCTGTGCTTGTACTGTTGAACTATTGATGAGCACAAACTCAGATGAGCACAAACCCTAAAATAATAAGTGTGTACCACTGATCTTATGCCAGATTGTTGCCTCTCTTTTCATACACAGGCAGATAGCCTGAGTTCATTTTAGGCTGCCCGGTTTCCTTGTGTGTGCCCAGAAAAGCTCATCAAGCACTTTTCAGAAGTTCAACAGCTTCATATGATTTAAAAGACTGATTTGTAATGAATTGCATTTTACCCCTCTCTTTTCTGCTGCACTCTTCAGGTTTGAACTCCATCCTGTTTGCCATCAACATTGACAACAGTGACCTGAACGGTGGGGTGACACGAGGAGGAGGCACATCGGTGTCCCACCTCCTCAAGGAGTCCACGCAGGGCATCGGCAGCCTGTGGAAGGAGTCAACTCAGGGAGTTACCACCCTGCTCCGAGAGATCAGCACAGCCACGGCCGTGGTGCCCGGCTTCACCCCCAGAGCGGACGGAGCCTCAGATCCACTGCCTGTCCTGCCACGCAGCACCTCTGCTGGTAGGGAACACCAACATTTAAAGGGGTACTCTACTGATAAAGAGTTATCATCAGGGTTATCTTAAAGGGAAACTTCACCACTGAACATGATTTCTTAAAACTAGGTCACCTATATAGTAGAAATGTGCAATTATTTTTGAAATTGGTGCCCTATGACAAGAGAAAACTGAGGAAAAAGGCTGTAGATTCCCCATATTGCTCTTAAAGAGGAATCCTACAACAACCAGAATGCATTGCGTGCATTCATTTCAGCTGGGTTTGGGAAACAATCGTTGATGAAGGGGTGAAAAACTGCAAGCAAACGCTGTTTCTTTTATCCTTTTGGACGATGAAGAAGTGCTCAAGCTGAATGCAGCCACATAAGTTCGATGTAACACACAGTTGCTGTTGTTCTGTTCTGTATTCAGAGTTGGCAAAGTCCGATATAATATTCTGTCGGTTGTTGCAGTGCAGAGTTTGTCAGTTCTGTCTCCGTTCTTCCTCACGATCCTCATTGGGCACCAGTCGATGCCGAAAAGCCTCTCCAGCTACAGCTTCCTCTCTTTTGGCTTTTATTACAGGGAAGACAGAAGAAAGTTTAATGTCATTCATATATATGTACTAGCCACATTAGAACCATAAGAATCAACTTGAAAGTTGTCCTTTAATTTTGTCTTGAAACTTTGAATTTATAACAGAAAGTCTGTTACAAACTGAGGTTGTAGCATTTATCAGGTAGGAAGGATTTAATGAAAGATGCAATCAAGTTGCATTATGGGAATTGTAGGATTCAGGGTTTTGGTGGCATGACCCGTACTAGGGACTAAAAGTCAGGATGTATTGGAATCTGCTGCTTCGTTTTGACCATTTTTGACCACTTTTTCTCACAAGCCCCCCTACTTTATGGAAATGCAAAAAACTAAACCACTGGAGTACCTCTTTAGAATAACCTGTTTGTTCTGTTGCAATAAACAGGGGGCGGACAGAATAATAACAATCATTTTCATTACAATACAGTAAACATATAAATCATACACATTTGTTGAAGCACGTTTGGTCTTCAATTAGACTGTGAGATGTTTTTATTTAACTTGATGGTCAATCAGCAAGTGTTCACTGTTCCTCTTTTCTAACCATAACTCACTCTCACCATAACTGTTTTCTTAGATTAAACATAGATAGTTATTTTTTTTGAAGAAGTGTTGGAGCCTACTATACACAAGCAACAACACATTATGAACTTCACTGATGTGATATCTGCTTTACTGTGGGACTATTTTACTGTATTGTAAGGTTTGTATTATTTAGTCCACCCCTTGCATGCGGTGAGTCATATGCCATGGTACTCTGAGTCCAACATATGACAGCATATTGATATAGGCTGTATTTTAATATTGAAGCACACTGCATATTTAGTTTTAGCAAATGTCACAAAAACATTACAGAACCAGCACAAACATATGGTTCAGTTTAAGCGTGCATAATGAAAGCACTGCTAGAAGGAAATCTAGTGGATGTAACGCAAGTCGTCTGCAGCAGAAATGGTGCGGCGGTGATGAAATCCCCCATGAAATGAATAAACGTCCAGAATGTCGGCCTCCGTGTTTGACCTCATTTAGTCGTCTGCCCCGGTCCGTCCCATTGGGACACCTCACACGGTTTCCTCTCCGTATGTTCTGCTCAGTGGGATGAACAGGCTTTTAAATTTTAACTGTGTGGTGCTAACTTTCCACTGGAATGAATATAAATGAAATTCTGAGTTGGCTAGCCAAGGTTAGAAGAGCCATTCAGATTATTCAGTGGTAGAAAACTCGCTAATGCACAGCCAGGCTTTTTGACTCTGAAAAGACAGTGGAAGCACAGATTACACAATTAGAACTGCACTTTTAGAGACCTACGGTAATTGAAAAAAACTTAAGGTGCTGATGTCACCAATACAAAACTTTGCTGCATTGACATTTGGAGGGAGCTAGTCTAGTCTGAATTCATTTGAGTTTCACTTCAAGGTTCAAGGTTGAGAATGAGGTTTTTGTTCAGTCCTTTTTCATCTTTTTTTTTCCACCCAGACTCCGGGCTGAGGAAAGAGCGCCGGAGGAAAAAGAAGATCACCAACATCATTTCCTTTGATGATGATCTGGACGGAGGGGCGGAGGATGAGGAGGAGGGAGAGGAGGACTCCCAGAAGACGGGCGCGATGAGGAAGAGCCACACTGCTCCCGCTCAGAGCAGCGTGGAGGAAGGAGTAGATCCTCTGGAGCCGGCCTTATCTGAGTCGCCGGCTCAGAACGGGCTGGTCGACCCGGGCATAGTCAGCTGGGTGGGGTCGCCCCATCCCTCTCGTACACCACCCACACCTCCTCTGCCAGACAGTAAGAGTATAGACAATGAGGAGGAAGAGGAAGAGGAGGAGATGTACAAACCCAGAGAACAAACACAGGAGGAAGAGAGGATCAGCCCTGATCAGTGAGTTAGCTTAATGTCACATTATAAAAAGTACAGAAATTTCACATTTATTAATCTGATAAGTAACAAAAGTTAATGTGGGCTCAGGGCACAATACCCTTGGAGGTTGTTCATAAAATACTTGTGAAATTAAAAAGGAGATCATAAAAATTAGTTTGAGAATTGAAGAAGTACTCATCTTTTTGTTTCTCAAAGGTTTTTTAAGTTGAGTTGTCAAATTTTGGGCTGCTACAGGTGATTTTCAGCATCCAAGAGCCAGTTTCCTCTGTGCAAAGCAGAAGTATTTTTGAATTTGAAGACAAAAGCAGACACAGCCTGAAAGCAGTAGAAAATCAACCAATATTATTTTATTAGTGTTTGGTTCTTTGGCCAAAATACATTGCAAATTGCAGTCAACGCTTGACTTATGAGGCAGAACGGGACTGAAATGCAGTGATTTATTACACTGGTAAAGGCCACATCCAAACTGACTGAGGTTGAAATTGTCTTGTTTTCAGGGTGGTGGTGGGGAGTCTACCCAGTATGTCCACGTGGAGCCCTATACAGGTGATGGCCGACCACAGAAGCTCCGACATTCTCATTCCCCTGAACCCTGCAGACCCTCAGCCAGGTACTACACACACCACAACAGAAGCTACATACTCTAAAAGACTCCTTCACCTACAAGGAAGACAGATGAATATTAAAAACACTTCCTGATGCACTGATGCCAAATCTGTGTATAATCTCTTGACTGCCTTTAGCCTACACTGCTGCACTGATTCCATATTTGCATTTCTGACCTACACTACATAACACAATATACTAGACTTACATATATTTTTCATTGTATAAAAATATATAAATAAAGACTGTATGGAAAGGTTTTTTTTTACAATGGCGGCTTAATGATCCACATGTGCATTAAGATTCTTTTGTGTTTGTTTGTGTATCTTACTGACAGCAGCCGTTAATGGCTTCAGTTTAGGGATCAGTTGCCCTTCAGATGCAATGTAGGGACTTTCTCTGTTTCTCTGCACCTTCACTTTCACTTCCATTTGGTGCTAGTGAGCTCCGTGGAAGACACGGCTGCATTTCCTGCTCAGTGTGAGTCAACGGGACCGGTGGGGAACTGTGAGAGCGGCACATCGCAGCTACCATTCAAGTAAGCAGCTGTTCCAGTCGTGTCTGACGTGTTGTGGTCTGAATTTTTTAGCAATATGTAGTAACTGATAATCAGTTTTAGTCGCAGGGCTGCACAGGCAACTCCAGCTGCTCTGCTTTAACTCTGTAGCTTCAGCTTTCTTTTCAAAAATAAAAAGTTCATTCAAAGCTTTCTCTCCTGATGCGTTTCAGTATGGAGTCCAGTCCACCGACGCAGTCTGCTCCGCTCACAAGCGCGCTGCCAACATCTGGTCTGCCAGAATCCATGACAGTGGGTGAGTGTTTCTCCTTTTTCCATGCGTCTGTCTCTTACTATTTCTCACTCTCGCTTGCTCATCTTGGTCAGATTGTTCTCAAACCTGTTCTGTGGTATGAATCGGCATGGATTATGCCACATGTGAGCCAGCGTCAAGCCAACACGCAAGCGGAGCGTAATATGTGAGTGATATGTAGTCAAATCCAAGCGAAAGTCCAGTCAAGTTTGAGTCAGGTAAAAACAAAGCTTTATTTAAGTTTCTACAAGTTAATTTTTCTGTCGTGTTGAGGATAAAACAAATCAAACTTAAAAAGGAATTACATAAATACAAAAATCATGACTCCTGTTGTATACATCTCCAGTTCCTCTTGTGGTTTTATCAGAACACAGTCTAATCTCAACGTGTATTCATAAGAAGTCCTGACATGTCTCTGTCTGGAAATGTAACCACAGCTGTAGTCTGTAACTAATTAAATCAAGCAAACAAGCAAACAAACTTAGTTTAAGTGATCTAATTGCTATCAGGGGAGTCCTGTGAAAGGAGAAAGTTTACTTCTGCATGCCCATGATATCTTATGATCCACCAGGTGGCACTGCTGCTCCGGTGTACGGACGTGTTACTGTATATATACACACACACACACACACACACACACACACACACACTCATCTGCTGCCTTCAAAAGCTTTTGCTTGTGAGAAGAAAAACGGGAGAGTGTGACACAGAGTCAGCTTGTGTGTGTGAATGCCTGATTTTGGATTTGGATAAAAATTCGATTTTCAAAAAAGCACTTGATGAGCATTTGATGTGTGTGTCCTGGAGAGCGGTTGATGGTCTGCTCGCCTGCCCAGGAGATAGTCAAAGCTTAGAGACGCTCACACTTGGATTCTGGTTGTGTGAGTGAGTTTGAAGGAGGAGGAGGAGGAGGAAAGGGCCAGAGAGCCGGGGGAGGAAAGGTGAGTGGAGCTACCTGTTAGTGCTACGATTGAGCTACCGTCCAATGTATTAGCCCTTGGTAAGAGGAGGTCAGGGGGTCACAAAGAGAGCTGGTGATCTAAAAAATTGCTGGTGCAGAGGCAGAGAAAATAGTCCTCGAGGTTCAGAGCTCCATGAGGGCTTAGAACGATGTAAAACGGCAAACCTCAGTCGAGGTGAAGGTTTTAGTTAAAACAAATCCATCCTTAAACACTGTAACATCACTGTAACATCAGGTTTTTGTGTCAGCCCCTCAGTATCAAACAGCAACACCTCCTCTCCAGACTCCCTCACATTCAACAATCACCCAAAAGGAGAAATCCATCACGGCAGAGGCAGAGATACCAATTGCTACGCCTACTGTCGGCTCAACGGAGCAGAATGCAACGCAGCCAAAACAGATTTTTTTTTTTGCATTTTGAGCAAACACTGACGTGACTTTCTCTCGACTGGAAAAGCTCGCCCTCTTGCTCTCGCTATCACTGGCTCCGTTGCTTTTTGCTCTCCTCGCCTACTCACGTAACCTGTATCAACAAGTACTTGCGCCTTCTCTAGGGGTTGTGTAAAGTTGGAAAAAGTAGGAAACCACAGAGGAAGAAGATTACGAGGCAGGTTGAGGGAAAGTGACTCGGAAGAAGAATTGTTGGAATGTACTTAACATCACAAACATGATTTTATAAGAATATCTTGCTGTAGATTTTGTCCTTTTGAGCAAGTTAAACCCAATTAGCACAGGTCTTTTTTGCAGCTTAAACAAAATTGTCACTAATTCTCATACATATATCTTCATAAAGGCAAAGTTTAAAGGGGCACTCCACCAATTTTACATATAAAGTTCATTAGGAGGAGTGCAAATCAGCGTATGAAAACAGTTGTATAAATGTATTCTTCTGAAAAAATAATCCTGATGACATCATAGTGATGAGAGAGAAGTGGTTTGAGAGAAGGCGGCGTTTGGGAAGAACTATTGGTCTAATGAAAGATGCTGTTAAGTTGCATTATGGGAAATGTAGGATCCAGCATTTTTGGAGCTTGACCCATACTACGGACTAAAAGTACGGATGTCTCGGTCTCCGTTGCTTCAGTTTTGACCAATCTTTTGAAAATCTATCTTGTGAGTTCCCCAACGTTACCCCTTTTTAACAGTGTGAGCTTGTTAATTAAGTCAGAAATTAAAATGAGTACTTGATTGGCTCATATGCTACAAGAGTAATAAGATGTTTTATGAATAGGAAAATTTGTAATTTATCATTACAGCGTGTGCATGTTTGGTGCTAAAGAATAGTAAAAACAGCTAATGACAGTGTTTGCCCTTCTCGTGATTAATGCTTTTTAAAACACACACACACACACACACACAGATGATTACAAATTACGCTGGATTTTTAAATCCCTTCACAGGTGTGTGTGGGAGCTGAAGATGGTATTAGAGAGGAAGAAGCATAAGTGTGTAACTGAAGCTCTCTCTCAGTGATTTCCATCCAGATCTGACAGCGTGTGAGGCCAAGTAGTCCATTGATTGGAGAGTATGGAGTCTATAATTCACAAGACACCTCGATTACATGGCCTAGCTCTCTGCTAATGCATCTATTATTGGAACAATTGAGCAAGAGTGTGTAGGTTCCGGTGGAGCCACTCATACACACACACACACACACGCTCATATTCGCACACACACACACACTCTTTTCCCAGTAAAAGGTGGCTCTTACACGTTTGAACACAAAGGCGCATACGTATGTATTTACACACACACACAGACACACACACTTGTGCTGTAATTTGTCCCCCTGTGAGGACAGAGGGGCGTCTGGCTCTACAGAAGTCCCTAATGGCTCGTCTGTGGCACCCGCTGTGAACGCGTGGTCGGACTAAAGGTCACTTTTATTTCTGGCCTGCTGATGTGGAGAATGGAGCTGTGGAGATAATAGTCTTCCTCTTTTCTACTCCGCTCTCTGTTGTGCTCTTCATCACACTCATCCTCTTTCTCCTCCTCCTCCTCCTCCCCCAACCAGGCACTTAGCTTGGGGCTGGAGGAGACCTACTTGTGTCTGGGGCTACATCGACACCCTACATTAGTTATGAGAATAGGTTTGTGGTCTCTGCGTGCGTGTGTGTGTGTGTGTGTGTGTAAATGGTGGAATGCAAAGTGCAGGGTAGATTAACTCCTTGTCTCATGGTTGTTATTTTTGGAAATGTTGGTAACAGCCGTAGTTAAGGGCTTTGAAACCTTCTTGTGCACCTCCAAGCGTAACTATGGCGATGAGTCACTGTGCCACCGCACAGCCCAGCCCAAATCTGTCCTTAACATCAGGATGTGAGATTAGCATAACCCAGCAGCTGTTTTCCCGCCAGATGTTGGCGGTGACTGATACAGTTCGACTGACCGATGCTTTTAAGGCTGAAAATGATGCTGATATGTTCAAATCAAAAAACGACAAGTAGGACAACTAACAGTTATTTTAATTATTGATTAATCTGTCCGTTATTATTTCTGTTATATTGATTGATCGTTTTGTCGAGTTATTTGTGATAGAGTCCAAGGTGACGTCTTCAAATTGCTTTTGTCCAGCCAACAGTCTAAAATCCAAAGATATTCCATTTACACTGATGAAAAACAAAAGGAAAGCAGCAAAGTAGCACATTTGAGAACCTGGAAGCAGCAAATTCCTTGATTAAGATGCAAATTCCTAATAATATGCGTATTGCTTTCTTACCGAGACTTTGATAAGAAGATTGATACCACTCTCATGCCTTTGAAAGGTTAATATGAAGCTACAGACAACGGCCGGTTAGCTTAGCTTAGCACAAAGACTGGAAAAAGGGGGAAACAACTTGCTTGGCTTTGTCCAAAGGAAACAAAATTAGCCTACCAGCACCTCTAAATGGTCAAAAGTGTAGAAAGGCCACATTGGGGTTTCACAGGGGGGTTATATGACGGATATTTCTTGGCTATGCATAGCGACTTCTTGAAGACTTTTTGTTACCAGGCAGCTAACAGAGAGCTAGGTTGGATAGGTAAGCTAAGCTAACTGGCAGCTAGCTGTAGCTTCATATTTACCATACAGACATGAGAGTGGTATCAAATTTCTCACCTAACTCTTGGCAACAACAAAAAAACCAAAACAAAACTGTATTTCCCAAAGTGTCAAACTATTCTTTTACTAACTTTACTACTACTAATGGGGACTACACATAATGTACCTTTTTAACCGGACAGTATTCAGTAACCAGATAAGTGTAAAAGTCATCTTTTCCCAGTATTTTAAAGCAATATCAGCTCACTTCACCAAAGTAAAGTCAGAGCAACTTAGAAAAGATCAGAAATTCAAACAGATTTGAAGCATATGGAAGAGGATTAGGGCCACATGTGAAAAATTTATTTGAGTTCTGAGATTAAAGTCGGAATTCTGACTCAGAACTCAAATAAATTTTTCACATGTGGCCCTAACCCTCCTCTGTAGACGCCACATTTGAAACATTACTCCCTGCTTCCTCCCTGACTTTAGCAAATTATATCAGAGGCGGTATATGATGGTGACAGCCAAAGATATTTTCTAAAGCTGGATAATCAGCTGGATAAAGAAATACAGTAAATATATTGATTTAACTCACAGCTACTGTGGCTTGTAATGTGTAAAAATCCAGCTGGTTTGAACTGAGCTGTATGAGCCGAAGTGACCAGCAAGAGGAAGAGAATGGTTTTCTTTTCACGCCGACAGTAATAATAGTGATAATTATAACCCAGCTGACATTAGATTTCTGTTGGATAGAGGGTTTGGACTGAGCATGAAGGAGGATACAGCTCCTTATGATGCTGCTGATCACACCAGTCGCACAAAACGGATGATATTACTTCTAGTTTTCTAAAAGCCCTTCTGCAAATGACAGCAAGATATTCAGCTGACAGTTCATACAGTATTTGTGTTTCTCAGTTGACATTTAGAGTGTGTGTTCGTCGCTGCCAGACACATTAGCATGTAGCTGAATCGTATCGTAATGGTCGAGTATAGATTACTTTCATATTTTCTTGATACATACAGTAGTTTAATATGAGTCAAACTACTGTAGTGTTTTCCTCTTCATACACTGCATTTATCTTGGATTAATTTCTTCAGTGTTTTATAGTAGCTTCCAAAAAGTATGTTTTAGCAATAAACTTCTCTGTACGTCAGATAGATATTCTGTATATCTTCTGTCGGGGAAAAAAGTAAAACCTGATTTTATTGAAGCAGTTCATCTTTGGGATGAAACAAAAGTACGTTATTAATCCGGCGAGTGTGTAGTGAAAGCGGTTTTTTAGTCATCTCCACGTCTGAAGACTGTAGGTTATTAGTTTGTGCATATTACAGTGTGTAATGTCTGTGTGCGTTTTATGTATTTAAAGTAGTTTCAGTGCAGACGACTCACTCTGATCTCTCTCTTCTGCAGTGGAGCTGCGTCAGGCCATTGTAGCCATGATGAACAGGAAGGACGAGCTGGAGGAACAAAACATGTACGTTGGAATATATCCTCCTTATCTGCTGCTGGCAAACCCCCAGACACACACACATATACACACACACACTCGGACTGAAAGAAGATACCGGATGACCTTCTGTTAAAATGGTGTCAGCTTGTTTTTTTTTGTCCAGAGACGTGAGACGTTTTTGTGCTGACTTGGGCCACGGACTGTTTTGTTTCTAGCAATAAGCCACCAGAGGCTGTGATTTACACTGATATAACAGCTGCTAAAAAGAATTGTTGAGCGAACTGCAAAACACAGTTTAATAGAATTCTGTTGTAATAACCAAAAAATACAGTATTATGTTTATACGCCTTTGTGATTGATCATAATGAGTCTTCTTCCAAGCAGTATTATTGATTTTTATGATAATCTAATTTGTACTTGGACTCTAAATTAATAGAAACACAGTCACGGATGTGTGTTCATTAAGTGTTTTATATCAGAGCTGAATGCAACTCAGTTTGTCAGTTATTTGAGTAATGAGGCTTAGTAGTGTTGTTTATCTACTGTATATGAAAATAACATAACAAGAACATTCAGTATGTCTAAATACAGACGATTAAGTACATACAAGAAGTTACATTTGAACGTATTTGGGACAGAAAACTGCATTGTTTAGTATGTGCTCGTGATCTGTGACGTGATCTACTTGATGTATTTGGCAGGTCTCTCCGCAGTCTGCTGGATGGGGAGATGGAGCACTCAGCAGGCCTGAGGCAGGAAACTGAGCTGCTGAAGAAGAAGCTGGCTGAGCTGGAGGAGAGACATACAGCTAAGGTCCAGGCGCTGGCCAGGTAAAAAAACACCAATGAACCCCTAACTAACAGATTTGATTTGCTCAAACTCACTTTTCATTAAAGAGGAAGTTACAAATCAAAGCTGGTTTTGAAATAAACATACAAAACTTCCTCTTTAAAAGTCTGTCAGAAAAATGTCTGTTTTCCTTAAAAAAATGTAAACTCCAAATAAATTACCACACATAAAGTCTGAAATGTGAATGTGCAGCTCTATATACAGGCTTTAACGTCTTTTATCACTCTGTTTTTGCAACCATGAAATGATAACATCAGTTTAAAGATGCAATACAATTTGCAGGTGCCTCTAAACATCCAGTAAGTTGAAGTCACTTTTGCGCAAGATACAAGTAGAGAGCCTAATTTTTTGGAAGAAATCGAGCAGAAACCTTTAGTGAAGCTGTATTATACCTCATGTCCAGTAAATACTTTTAATCTTCAGCTTCAGAGGACAAAAGTTATTTCGATGACACTTCCCCTATTTTCAGCGGCTAAAAATCAGAGTAGCAGGATGGTGTTTGTGAGAGGAATTATTTCAAAGCAGAGTGCCGGAGGTGTAATTGCTTGACATTATAATGGTTGTGTCATTGGTATTGATCATGAACCTTTCAACCTCTGCACTAATATAATGGCTGTTTTGTGCTGTGGGACAGTACACATTTTCCAAAATGCAGATTTTAATTGCCTGGCCTGTCGGTGGTCATCCAAGTCATCTGAACAGAGCTTTTTCACAGTGGACATTTTGACTTGTCATAGCAGGAAATACACAGGTGTCAATAATATTGTTAAGGATGGCTAAGTGGAACACAGTCATTATTAGCAATGCTATTAGCATGGCTCTAGCAATGGCAATAATGGTCTGTTGTTGGCCCTCCAGACTGAAACATCTTGACAACCAGAGGATGAATTGCAGTGATATTTGGTACAGACATTAAAGATGCTCAGAAAATAAATTGTAATAACTTTGGCCGATACTTTGGATTACCTGCAAAACTAATGACATTCCCATCAGCCTCAGCTGTACTTTGTGTTTAGTGCTGATTAGCTGTTGCCATGCTAACATGCTAAACCGAGATGGTGAACATAGTAAGCATTATACTAAGTAAACACCAACATGTTAGCCTTATCATTGTGAGCATGTTAGCATGCTGATGTTAGCACTTAGCTCAAAGCACTGCTGTTTCTAAACTTTTATTAACTGACTTTTGGGCCCTTAGCAAACTTATTTACGCATCCAGCAGTTACGGAGCAACATTATCATTCAGAGAGGAGTCATGTTTCTGTCCACCTGGTGAATGTAAATCCAATATTCACTCTCCTTTAGCTCTGTTTCTTCCCCTCAGGGGTCAAGAGAATATCTGGCTCTTTAGCTGCTCCACTATAGCCCTGTTTCCACCAAAAGTTCCAGAGAAACTAATCCCAGGAACTAAACTTGGAACAAAAAGTCCCTGTTGTGCAGTCCTGTTTGTGTTTCCACTGCATCTGAGGAACCAGTTAGATCATGCAAATTAGACCCATGAGGAACTTAAAAATGATGGCAGTAATTGAGCCGCAGTATTAACACATGAGGAAACAACAACACAGATTTGTCCTGTTGTTCTTTGTATTTACTGCTGCATGAGTTGGATATTAATGAATGAATGAAAAGGAGAAATGCAGAAGAGAAAAATGACACTGAAACTAAGAGCGTCTGTCTCCACAGTGAATCATCTGTTGAGTGTTTGATGGTTATTTATTTCTGCTTTAGAACATAACAACATGAAACAATCAGAAAATAACGTTTTATTTCTCTCATTCACTGCCTTGTTCTCGCTACTGTCGCTCCCTCTCCTCGCTTGACCACCGCTGCTCTCTCTCTCTCTCTCTCTCGCTCGTTGGTGCTCTCAGCTTGCTCGCACTATCTCTTTTTTTCTCTCGCTCTTTTTTAAAATGAGTCGGGAAGCACACAACAATGCCTTACTTTAATGCTCATAATTCTTTTTAAACTTTAATGTTAATAGATGAAGAGAAATGTCCTCCCCTCGTCCTAAACTGGTCCTAAATTGATACTAGAGTACTTCCTTGTTTTATTGAATGAAGTGGTACATAAGTTGAAGCAGCCACGCTGTGTGTGTTTGACCAATCAGCGACAGTCATCCCTAAAAAACGCCGCCCCCAAAGTTCCTGTACTTTTGGAAAGTACAACCCCCCCAATCTCCCTGGAACTTAGACCCTGATCCCTCCGGTGGAAACACAGGTAGAGGAACTGAATTCCTCAAAAGGTTCTTAGCACCTGGGAAAGTTCCTGCATTTGAAATGTGGTTTAAATTTACCAGCTTGTCGCTAACTGTGTCTGTTTGCTGTTTGGTGCTAAGCAGGTAGTGTACAGCAGATTTTTAGAGCTTTTGAGAGAGAAACAACGCTATGAGAGCTGTGAGAGTGAACCAAAACAGTAAAGTTGCAGCCGGATAGCTAAACAATGAACTGAGACTAGCTATAAAGTGACATAAAGCCAAAGAGAGCTGCAGACACCTCTCACATTACACATTGTCATTTGATACATTATTATAAAAAATATTGATTATAGCTGCTTAAGTACAGCCTCAGTACAGAGAGCTAGCATGGTTGTAGATTTAGTCTTGTTAACCTTGTTAATTGCATCTGGGTTTGATGAGTCAAAATGTCTGTAGTCAAAGATAACAGCGCTTTAGTGGCTGCACAAACAAGCCATTTTGTGATCTATTGTTTTCCCTCTATTTATTTGTCATTGTCTCGTGTATCTACAAATTTAAACAAAAAAAACAAAAACTTTTCAGTCAGCACAAAGCATCAGTAAACATTGTGTAAAAGCTGTAACAGCCCTGAGGACCTTCATGGCTGTGATTAAAGCTGCTTTGTTGCTGATGATTGTGCTGGGCTGTGCCTCATATACCTACAGTAGCTGCATCACTGTTTTACACATAATCACAGTAATTACCGCTACACCAACTAATGGCAAGAGCCTTACCCAGACAGGAAAAGGAACTATATTTGTGCATCTTTCAGTGTCAAAGTCTCTACATCCAGTTCAGGCAGCTCATGATTAAAAGTACTGGAGAATGGATGAATGTCAGAACACCAGAAGAAACTTTTCCCCTTGCAGACTCATTGTGCAGTGTTACATTTCCTACCCTAAATCACACATACAGTGGGATCCAAAAGTCTGAGACCTCATTGTAATATTTTCACGTAAACCTGGAAATAAGTTTGAGGATTCAGAAACATTTAAAAACACAAGAAGTTATAACATGTAAAATGAAGAAGAAATATTTAAGATTCTTCACTATTTCTAGCAAATTTGCAGCACTGACTAACTTAACTACTTTGTACAAAAGGTCAGCTTTCCTTGAGTTGTATCCCTAGGAGGTGCAGGAAAAAGACGGCTGCTGCTGTGTTTCTCTGAAAACTGACTGGTTTTCTATCTAACAATAATCTGAGGAATCCTGCCTAGAATTTCTGTTGCTGAGTGAATTAAGAAGAGTCTAAATTGTGGACATTACTAGTATCTTGTGGAGGTTTCTGGCTCTATCCTGCTGAACGCTGTGCCTAGTAGGCCTTGAATGCTGATGACCACACCATGCCACCCAAAGCTTCTAACACCACCACTGAGGAATATGTCACCATGGCTCAAATACGTGAATTGTTGGACCAGCAAAAAGACTTCTACAGAACTTTGCTTGAACAACAGGAAAAAAGCTTCAAAACTTGTGCACAGATCAGAGTTGATTCTTCAAACAGGAGGATTGATTGTCCGTCAAAGCAAGTCTATGATCTCAAGGTCGGTCTCGAAATGACTCAAAAGGAATTTGACGATTTTTAAAATGTAAAACTTGGTCCAAGAAATGTAATGAAATCAGGACAGATTTGGACACAATTTGCAAAAGTTTGATCTTAATCTCAGACAAGACAGAATGTCTGGAGGGCCGGTCAAGACGCCATAATATTGTTATAGATGGCATTAAAGAGTCTGGGGAGAAAAGGTGTCTGAATCTGAAGAAAAAGTGAGAAAACTATTCAATGGAAAACTACAACTGGATCGTTTGAAAATAGAGTTGGATTGGGCTCATAGGACTGGGAAGCCAATGTCATCATCAGAAAAGCCGACTCACTGTAGTCAGATTTCTGCGGCTGAAGGACAAACTTGCTGTTCTGGAATAAGCTTAAAAACTTGAAGGGCTCAGGCATCTTTATCAAATGAGGACTTCCCTGAAGCTGTCCGTCAAAGAAGGAAAGAACTACTCCCAGCGATGAAGGCAGCTCGAGAGAGGTGACATTGCATATTTGAGATATGACAAACTTATTGTCCATCCACCTACCCAAAACCCACCACTACAAAGAAGGCCAACACTCGGAGTTTGGCTCATTAGGCTTCACCATTAAGCATTTATACAGTACTTTGATTACTTAACCACACATCTTGTTTGTTTGTTTCTATGTTTATTTCAAATATGTAACAAATAAAAAACAAAACAAGAATAACAAATAAAATGAACAGTAAACATATACAGCACTCTCAATAAACAAAGTCTCGTATACATTAATAAACAACATAAATAAATATTATATGTCTGAAAAGGAGTAGGAAGAAGTATACACTTATATGGTCCTACCCCTTCTCCGTAACTCAAACAATTAACCAAATATTTATCATATATACAACTCACAAACAACTACCCCAATATTATGTACAACCCAAATAACCCCAGTGTCAGTCAGATATACAATTACCTCAACGTTCATCCTACCGACTGTTCCTCATCACTATACCTCCTTAAAAATGTTGTACATCTTCTTGAATTGATTTATATTTGGACTTTGCTTGAGTTATATATCCAAACCATTCCACAGATTTACCTGCAAACTGACATATTCTTCAGAGTGGTACAAACACAATGTTTTTTTTAAGTTAAACTTCCCTCTTAAATTATAAACCCCTCTCTGCCGAAGAACTTTTTTGTATGTTGTTTGTATGTTTGTATGAAGTAAATTGTTTCTGACTTTATACATTATTTGTGCAGTCTTAAATTCTACAAGATTATTCTTTACTATGGACTACAACAAATCAGATTTCAAAGGCCTGGTCTTTAATCCCTTTGATCCCTCTACAATTGACTCTTACCATTTTGCTGTTGACCCAGACCCAAAGTTCTTTTCATCATTTGATGCCTGTAACCTCTGTTACAGTTTTTATAATAAAACCCAGTTTAAGGACTTATGTGTTTCTATGCCTCCTAATATATTCTCTACTTTTCATCTGAATATAAGAAGTCTTTCCACCAACTACGACAAATTCATTCATTATTTATCTGCACTCAAACATGATTTTTCTGTTATTGCTTTGTCAGAAACATGGCTTACAGGGGACTCCAGAGAAATCTTTAAATTACCTAAATACAATTCAGTTCACAAGAGAGAATAGATCTGGAGGTGGAGTATCTCTGTTTATTCATGGCCACTATGAATTTAAAATTAGGGATGATCTCTCTCTGAAGTCAGATAAAGCTGAAGTGGAATCTGTTTTTTTTTTTAGAGCTCTCTGGTGTCTCTGGTGGGAAGAAAGTTGTTGGTGTTTTTTATCACCCACCTGAGTCTGTCATCAAAGATTTTAATGAAAGTTTGTCCAGTTCTCTTGACCTGATAAACAATGAGGATAAACTCTATTATATTTTAGGTGAATGCAGTTTAAACCTCTTCAAAAATGAATTAGATACCCTCACTGGGGATTTTCTCAATATTCTTTATTCTAGTTACTTTTTCCCTTGTATTAATAAATCTACACAAGTTTAAGTAAATTCAGCAACTTTGATTGAAAACATCTTAACTAACTCTTTGAGCGAAGGAATAAAATCTGAGGTCTTGTATTCAGACTTGTCAGATTATTTTCCCATATTCCAGTACTCTTTAATCTTTTGCTCAAAAGAATTATGAGCAAATCAAATATTTCTAAATTTAAAGACGTACTTGCCTGTATTTCATGGGATGATTTATATGAGGAAAATAAGTTTGATTTTGCACATCAAAATTTTATGAAAGTTATTAGCTTTAGTTTTAATAAATGTTTTCCAATTGGCAGTCCTACCAAGAAATACAGTTAAGACTTCAATGAGCCTTGGTTTAAAGTTGATTAACTGCTTTAGCTGTTGAGGAAAAAGTATAAACTGTACAAAAAATATGTCTCACATCCTACTCCTCTTACCCATAGTGTTTATAAATCCTATAGAAATAATTATATTCATTCTTCTAGAGCTGCAAAAAAGAAATATTTCAGTGAAAATTTTAAGAGGTGTTCAAAAGATATTAAAACTACGTGGAAAGTAATAAATCAGTTGTTGCAAAGAGAAAGGACTACCGCAGAGCTACCTTCAGGCTTTTTGGATGGTGAAAATTCAATCCATTTGATATAGCTCAAAAATCTAATGAATTTTTTATTAATCTTGGTTATGAATTAACTAACAAAATTTCTGCTTGTCATGGTAATCCACTGGATTTTATTCCAAGAAATTTTCCTGTTATTTCTTCTTTTAAGCCCCCTAACATCCAAGAAATAAGTGATATAATTGATGAATTAAAAACAGCTGGTCATGACAATATTTCTGCATTCCTTGTCAAACAGGCGAAACAGTCAGGATTGCGGCCACTTGCTCACATCTTTTCTTTGTGTTTTGAAAACAGGCGTTGTGTCAGAGGATTTAAAAGTTGCCAAAGTTATTCCTCTGTTTAAAGCAGATGATCCATGTTGTTTTAATAACTATAGAACCACATCTTTTTTGCCATATTTTTCAAAAATATTAGAAAAAAAATTTATACCAAATGATTCTTTTTCAGTTAAATTCTAATTCAATTCAAAACACCAGTATGGAAAAATTACTCCACTTATATGGCTCTGCTTCACTGGATTGACAAAATTACCTCACATTTTATTGGAAAAGTTGCATAAATATTGTTTTCATGACACTACATACAAATGGTTAAAAAAAATGATGTCTCCAACAGACATCAGTTTGTTTGTGTTAAGGGTTGCTGTTCCAACATAGCCAGACTACTCTGTGGGGTACCGCAGGGGTCCATTCTTGGCCCATTATTATTATTTTAAGGATTTGTCTAATGTCTCAAATATCTTTTCTCTAATAATGTTTGCAGATGACACAACCCTAGTTCTCTCATTCAAATTTCAATTAAATGATTAAGGATGCTAATGTTGGTTTAGCTGCTTATGCTACAGTATATATGGTATATATAGTGAATATAAAAAAAATCTAGATGCCTCAAGTGTCAACTACAAGATTCCTGGGAATTATTGTTGATTGTTGTTAACATTTTGTTAGGATTGCAACCTGATCAGAGTCACACATCTCATCTGCTCCTGTATTTCACAAACTCCACATTCTTACTATTTATGACATTAGTATTTCTCAAATATGTGCTTTTATTTATAAGATACATTCAAGCGAAGGGAATATTCCTGAGCAGTTCAAGACTTACTTTAAAGTAAATTCACAGGTCCATTCTTTAATTCGTCAACTCGTCAATCTTCAAATATTGATCCTCCTAAATTTCTCACTTGCAGAGGTCTATTTTTGATAAGATTTAGGGATACCAAATTATGGAATGGCTTTTCCCACCTGGAAAAAAACAGTTCCTCTATAAAATATTACCAAAAGATGCTTAAAAGACCATTTAACTGCTGTTTTGTAAGTGCATGTATTGTTGTTCATGTATCCATGTTTTATTTGCTGCACTCATAGTGACATGTATCATTACGATGCTCAGGAGGAAATACAAGTGTATAAACCAATATCCTCCTCACACACGCACGCATGCACACACACACACACACACACACACACACACATTTTCTGCTTTTATGTTGATTTTATTATTGTTATTATTGTTGTTGTTATTTATATTTTGTTACTATTAGTTTGCCATCACTTTTATGTAATCATATTATTTTCTGTATGTGAATTTTGTGTTCTTTATAACATTGTGAAATTTTAACATTATTATGTGGAGACTTCAAATAAGCCCACTGGGTTTTCTGCCTGTAGTAGTAAAGTAGTTAGTAAGTTATCACGGTGCAGCTCTAGTAAACAGGGCTGCACCGACTCTTTCCAGAGTTGTAAAATCCACTCTGTGAGTATTACAAACCGCTGTGCAGTGTTTTTCTTATCAGCCTTTAAACACAATAATCTGTTACTCCAACCGGACTTGCTGGATTGTATTTCACTGTCTCACCGGCACTTTAAACAACATGACTACACCAATGCAGCCCCACGTATTGTTTTACACAGGACTGTTTTCAGTCTGAATGCAGCTGAGGAGTTCCTGTATGTTGCTGAACAACAAGAAAAAGTCAAAAAAGAAAAGCGACAGCTTAATGAGAACAGAAATACAATATATACATCCAACAGATGAGACAGGCACTCCTGCATGGTGCCATCTTTAATGTTAATGCACATTTGATATAGTTTTCATATATTTACATTGTATTGGCTATATTATTATTTTAATGTTTAATCCTTCTAATTTTATTTGTGGTTTTCAATATAAAACTTGGTGAAATGATTTCAGTGTGTGTATCAGTACTTTTTGAACATTTCAGCACTTTTGAACAATACTGCAATAATACTGATAACTGTGGTAATCTCTATAATCGTGATATGAAATTTTCATACCGTTTCATCTCTAATTCAAAACAAATGCAAAATAGAAGTATCTTGACTAGTGGTCTCAGACTTTTGGACCCCTCTATACATGCACTTCCTCGCAAAAAGTGACCACCTACAGTTTCCTTGAAAGTGAATTGCGTCACCTCACCATCTACAATTGATTGCCTGTATGCCAGAAGTCTTCAGTCGAGGCCTGAGGCCTTTAAATAGAGGATTAGTCATCCTTCAGCAGTCTAAACAGAAAGCCCCAGCAGGTCTCTTTTCAGATAGTAGCCTCCTACAGTAAGTCAAGCCACCAGCGAGGATTGATCGAATACAAGTTAAGTGACTCACGTTAAGTGAGAAGGGACCGCTAAAGCTGATGGTGTTTGTAGTTTTAAGAGGACAGTGCAGCAGCTGATGGAGTTTTTTAATATGTGATGATTCTCATGTTCACATGGAACATTTTAATGGAGTGGAAATGGCAAGAGAGGTAGAGATGGCCTTTACAACTGCCTCGCTCTCCCTGCAGGTGACTGTGACATGCAATGTGCATTTCCACACATGCACACACACACACGCACATACACACACACACACGGACACACAAAGCCTATTCTATAGTCAGCCGCTAAATCTCAAGTGCTGCTTTTCCTTCTCAGCCAAATCTGTCTCGATCAATAGCGGCTATAAATACCACTGAAGGAGCAGCTAGCCACTGAATGAGGGCTGGAAGCTGTCAGCATCATTCAGTTAAAGAGGCTACTGGCAACGGTTGCTATGTATCCCACAATTCTTTGTAATTCTCTCGCACTAAGGGTGAATTGGGAGTCAGAAAGCCTGACATAAAATCTGACACTGAACTGTAACATCTTAACATATAAAAGGACTGTTAGCTTTGTCATTGACTGACAACTAGCTGAAGTACTTGACTGCTGTTGAGTTAGAGTTATTATTTGAGGTTTAATCTGCACTAACTTTGACAGGAATCACTTTGCAGAGAAAAGACATTTTTCAGGTTAAATGTTTATCTCCAGCACCAGATGGTCCCGCTGTTTAAGGAAGCTGCCGCCAGTCAGCTGCTTATTTTAGTGCTTTTCCTAGTAATAGTACTTTTATAGCAGAGCAGCATCCAAACCCAAGGAAATGGCATGTGTGTGTGTGTCTTAAGCCCGGCTGTATATGGGGGTGGCAGAGGATGAGCGAGCCGCCATAGATAGATTTCAGCTGACGTAGATCTGGTAGAGGGGAGTGGGCTAAAACAAGCTGCTGCTCACTTAGTGAGTTACTCACACACAAAAACTCAAGATACACAGGACCCTTACTCACAAACCCCTCCAAATATAACATGAAAATGTAAGACCTTTGCTCATACGTTGACACATACCAGCCCACGTCCTCACTCCCAACTTGTAACAAATCTAGAAACCCAAGCGCACATGTAACAATCCTCGTCTATGTTGGTTTGCACATACAGCCTCAAAATGTCTTCAGTGATTCTGTCCTTAAATGGTAAAATCTGCAAAATCCTCAATGTGTTTGTTGTCAAACCGTTTTTTCATTGCATTTCCAAAATCATAAATGACATTATTATTGTCTGAACACCTCGTTATCAATGTTGTGACAGAATTTAGATGACGACTATTCATGCTTTCGTAACATTTTTACACACAAGAACAAACCAGTCATTAGCAAAGTGAATATGACGACTAAGCAGGTAGAGACGTTCACTGTCCATTTTACTCAGCTGCAGCTGTTATAAGTTCAGAACATTTGAAAACAGAGAGCTGACTGTGTCTTTTTGCCGTTCAAAAACACCAACAGAGTGATGAGACTTTCTTTAGGTAAAGGATCCTATCATATAACTGTCAGACAGGCAGTTAGCAACTCAGTTTCTAAGCAAGGTTGTCCTGTCAGTCAGTGACACTGAAGCTGAATCAGCTATAAAGTGCAGAGCTGGCAGCATTAGATACAAAAACTTTTACACTGTCAGACGTGATGTACCAGTCCTTGTCTTTATTACCATAAGTGGACAACTGTGTGGCAACCACCAATAAATAAAGCACCACTTTTGAATATTATTTTTAAATAAATATTGAGTAATGTTAATAACACTGTAACATATAGTATCTTACTAAATGCTGAATTGGTTAAAAAGTAAACTTAGACTATCTAAACTTACTTTCTCGCCAGATTATTGTTGAAAAAGAATCATGTTCGGACCTCAACAACAAGAAACTGCATCATAATTTCTGGTTCTGCTTGTTACAAATTATGCACTGTAAACCACCAATGGAATATTAATTCACAGATAATAAATAATCACAACCTGTACCCTGTGTAGTTTTTAACCTCTAGTAACACTATAGAGCAATGTTTTCATAAGTGGGTCTACTTTTTGTTTATCTCAAGGACTTCCAAGAGGACGCACATGCATGTGCGTGAGCATGAGAGCAACGTGAGTCTCACTCACGACATGGTGTCACGCTATTTCACTGATTGACAGCTGGTGGTGGTAACATTTCACTATGCCAGCAAAGGTAACAAAGAAGCTAGTTAGCAAACATGTATATAAACAGTGCAGATTTTGCAGATGGAGTATTTTAATGAGAAACACTTGGAAAAAAACGTGTTTGTTTACAAGAAAACTCCACAGGGTACCTTTAAATTGCAGTTGCATACTGGTTAGAAATATTGCTCAGATTGTTTAGCACTGCTTTTCCCACTTGATATCTAGCCTCACATCTCAGTATCAGTTTAATATCAATTTATCACACAGCACCTTTTATTTAGTTACTCTCACTGCCAAAGATCAATGCCATTTAGTCACCAATAAACTGTTGCTTTAAAAATAGACGTCTAAAACCAAAATTACTTCACATCACAAAAATGTCCTGAATGTCTAACCCTCACACTCGTTCCAAACTGTCTAACACACACACACACACACACACACACACACACACACACACACACACACTTTCCCCACAACCATTTCTTGTCCCCCTTTTTAGACATCAGTTGGCAGAGCAGAAAGCAGGCCTCTTGCAGCAGGAAGATGGGAAGGTGGCCAGTCGAGTGGGATTGGGCTAGGAAGTGGTACCTCGTCACTGGGAGAGGGGGCGGTTGGACACACACACACACACACACACACACACACAAAAGGAATGGGAGCAGATGCCTTTTTCTTAGCTGGCAGAGCTACCGTCTTTTCTCCAGGCAGTCTGGTACGGCTGATCTAAGAAGTGGCAGAGAGAGCGGCTGTGAAGTTTGCCTAGTTTACTTGTTGAGAGTGTTTAGGCTCGCTGGTTTCTTTCTTTGGTTAGTCAATTATATCACTCTACCCAGGTGGGCCTTTATCCTTCAATTCTGAAGTTTTAACAACCCAGCAATGCACTCTATAGTCTTGTTGTGCCTGTGTGTGGATATATATGTGTGTGTGTGTGTTTATACAGCTCTGGGCATTGAGCCTTTGGAAGTGTGACACAAGAGTGTATGCTTGAAGTGAGTTGAGGCTGAGCAATAAATTGCACTCAGGAGCATTACCAAGCGACTGAGCTGTCTGTCTCTAAAGACGTCTTTGTACCTCTCATTTACTACTTCCAAACAAAAGAAAAAAAACGTACCTGAAGAACAGCCAATTTAGCTGTGTTTATTGCACATTAAGACGACTACCAAGCACGGAAATAATAAAGGAAGTGGTGGAGGGAATACAAAAAACAGAAAAATCACTGTAGGGCCCTGGGGAGGGGGGCGGGTCTTTTCATGCCTTTTTTTTTTATTGCATTGGTATTATGACAGGAAACGAAGGGAGAGAGAGATGGTGGGTGATATGCAACAAGAGTCGGACTCGAACTGCGGATGTTGTGGTTATATGGCATGCTTGTTCTCAAAGAGATATAAGATACTCAATCCTTCCTCTCTCTCTCTATTAGTCTGTTATTTGCTTTCTCTAAAACACACTAAAACTTTCTCTATTTCACACAAATGATTTACAATTTCTTTATCTCTGTAACGCACACAGTTTCACACTCTTTCACCATCTCCTTCATTTGCACACAAAACAGTAACAATTTCTTTAAATCTATCTCTAAGGCACACAGCCGCTCTCTCACTGTTTCTTTTGTGCGCAAAACAATCACCATTTCTTTCATAAACCTATCTTCTTAGGCACAAACACTGTTCGTCTGTCTCGCTCACTTGTCTCTCACGTGGAAGAAGATGAGATGACTTCAACAGTTTTATTAACCAACGTAGTTAAAAGGCTTATCCTCTGAGCAGACATTCACACTAACAGTGTTTCTGGGTCAGACTATTTCCCTTAATGAGAAAGCGGTTAGTGGCTCGTCCCATATCAGCTGAACGAAGCATGCACTTTCTGTAGCACACATGCCAAGCAAGTATTTCTCTTTCGACAGACTCATTTCAAACTTTACTGTCCCTTAAGGCGGAGAAGACACTTACAATTTCAGATGGGTTTCAAACACTCGCCATTTGCAGCGATCCAACATTCACTAGAAGTAAAGCATCAAACAACTTAATGGGTCACTCAAAGCATACAAGCATCAACAGAGCAGCAAAGCTGCCGTTTCTTGCTACAGTTTTGGGGGTTGAGAAAATTGTACAGTGTCGTTACTCCTAGGGGGCTTTGACATTTTAGTTTTGTTTGATATCCATCATCCAGGTTTTGTGCTGTGGGTCTGAATAATGCTTGTGCACTACTGTGAGTTGTTGTAATGATGGACTAGCCAACGGCGTTGAGGAAATCAGTGCAGCCCATTAATCTAGGATTGCAGCCTAAGTGGGTATTTAAGCTAATAGTATACAACTATTCAAATGTTTGGACACAATACTGTGTAGGACAGGCAGGTTACTCACTGGTCCAAATGCATAAAGCAGAATTCATTAGGGAGCAGAACAGAAAACATGAGTAATGTTTTCCTTTGCCATGTAGAAACTGAGAACTGCTTCCAATTTCTCATATCAGCCATTCGCATGGTGCACATGGAGGTAGTGCTGAGAAAATTAGTCTATTAATCCAGGGGTTCTCACCCTGGGGGTTAGGGCCCCCCAAAAAGTCAAAAACAAGATAAATCTAAGGGGTCATAAGAACATTAACAAGATAGGAAAGAACAAGGAAAAACATTTCTTCTGCACAAAATGATGCCCAGGGATGTTGGTCGGTCGGCCCCCACTTTGGTCCAGACTGAAATATCTTGACAACTATCGGATGGATTGCCATGAAATTCTGTTAAGATATTCATGGTTGCCACACGATGTATCCCCAATGACTTTGGTTTCCTCTAGTGCCACCATAATGTTGACATTTTTGGTTTTAAGTGAGATGTCTCAAGTATTGGATGGCTTGTCATGAAATTTGGTATATATCAGGATGAGCTTAAATAACTTTGGTGATCCTTTGACTTTTCATCTAGTGCCGTCATCAGGTCTAAATTTGAAGATGTCCAATACTTTGGTTAATGACCAAGGGCCTGCAAAACTATTGACTTTCCCGTTAGTCTCCGCTGTGTTAGCATGCTAACACGCTAAACTAAGATGGTGAACATGGTAAACATTATACTTAATAAAAATATTGTTGTTAGTATTCACTTTGCGCATGTTAGAATGCTAAAGTTAGCATTTAGCTCCAAGCACCACTGTGCCTGTTAGCCTCACTGAGCCGCTAGTTTGGCTGTAAACTTTTAGTCTTGTTTCTTTAGAAATGTTAGAGAGTTTGACATCCTCAGACTCTAATTTTAATAGTTTTGTCTAAAAACCATTTAAATGACTGTCTTTAGAAGGTCAGATCACTCATGAGTTCATAGACGTATTTGTGACAAGGGATCACAAGTAGGCATTGCTTAGCTGATGGTCACAAATTCAAAAAGGTTGGGAACTTGTGAAACAATTTTGATAATTGACTATTTTTCTGTCAATTTCAAGCAAAAATGCCAAACATTTGACTGTTTTTAGCATCTCAAATGTGATGATTTGATGCTTAGTTGCCTAGTTGGACAAAACAAGCAATTCGAAGATGTCGCATTGGACATTTTCGGACACTTAAAAGACTAAACGATTAATCGTTCAAATGTAAAAATAATTGAAAAAAATTGGTAATTAAAATAATTACACATAGAAGTATCGACTTAGGAGGATGAAATGACATGCATCAAGAAAAACAGCCTGTGCCTTTGAGCCTTGATACTTAATGTAGAGCACCACATGCATTTTCTGCTCACAGTAAAGGGAAGCACAGAGGATAGATGAAATAGAAAAGGAATATAATGAATGTCTGGGGATGTTGAGGCATGTAGTAGAGAGTTTGCCTGTCAGCAGGTTGAGCAGGTTTATGACGTGGGGAAAACCAGAAATGCTGTGCTGGATTTACCGCGTGGTGTCCTGAACTGCTGTACGACCAGAGGACACAGACGGTGTATTTTACACCTCCAGGTCCTGTTTTATCAGTCTGCTCTGAATTGGATTTGAAAATGTGCTGTGCATTTGAGGCTGTTGTTTGAGGTATAAAAGAGCGATGTTTTTTCATATCCTGCAGAACACCTCCTTATTTACATTGTCCCACTGACAGCTCCAATAATATCAGCTGACAGCAGCCTGTGTACATTTCCCACAAATTTCCCTCAAGACCGCTTATATTGTACACACACGTCATAATGTAGGTGTGATCTACACCTGCATCAGAATTTTGTCTTGTACAGCTGATTCTATCATCTGGTATCATGATGTAGAGAATTTTGTCTTCTGGTTATTGTATTTGTACATCTTTTCATACTGGAGGTGGTATACAGGGAACATGAGTCATACATATGATTAAACCCAGGGATGCTCCAGGTGATGTAGTAACTTTTAGTATGTGTACTTGCTGTTAGGAAATGGTAATAAGCCCTTAAAAACCTGATCTATGTATTAGATCCGGTTAATTTATGTATCTGATTACCCTGAATTCCCTTTTAGTGGTGAACAAGGCTGAGGTGGATACAGTGTTTTCCACACGGTCACATTTTTCCTGTTCAAACATTCTTTTTGTTTTTCATTTCAAGCGGTGTTTTCTGTCTTAAATGATTCAAAGAGCAAGCACATTACATCAGCGGACAACATTTCAGTTATATCAGAGTGATCAATAATTCAGCAAAATGTGTTCATTATCAGGCTGCTGAAAATAAAAATTCACTCTCCAGCACAGGCGCAACACTTATTGTTCCTTCAGAGAATCGTTTATTCACCGTAATGAACATTTGCTGTGAATAAATGATTCTCTGAACAAACAAGACTGAACAAAGTGTAGTGTTTTACTAGAAATACTTTCTGTTGTCTAAAAACACAGACTGATGAAGCAGGTGTAGAAAGAGCTCATAGTAGATTCCAGGCAGTGATGGCACTGGATCAGCAGTACAGTTTTTACTCAGTTCTCAGCATCTGGTGAAGTTTGTTGACACGTTGGATTGATAACCCTGTCAACCCCATACAGATATATTGTGGTTTATTGTGCTGTAGAGTTCTTTCACAACGCAGTGTTATAAAACTAAACACTGCATCGTAATAATAAAAGCAGTATTAAGAGTAATAATATGGATGATAGCAGCAGGAGTAATAGTAAAAGACCTTTTTTCACATGTCTAGCAGACACAGAGCAACATTAGCCATTCACCTGGAGTCGTGTTTTTTTCCACCTGGTGAA
Organism: Scomberomorus guttatus; assembly: GCA_038419695.1. Lineage (NCBI taxonomy): Eukaryota > Metazoa > Chordata > Actinopteri > Scombriformes > Scombridae > Scomberomorus > Scomberomorus guttatus. The sequence goes on along the minus strand of CM076465.1, from coordinate 17,491,207 downwards.
TGTAACTCCAATATTCACTCTCCTTTTAGCTCTGTTTTGGTCTCCACTATCCGCCTGAGGGAAATATGTGGCTCTTTAGTTGCTAAGTGCTCCACAATGTTCACCAGCTAGTTGTTAGCTTTTGACTGTCTGCTGTTTGATGTTGGGCAGGAAGTGTACGGGTGGTTCATCAGAGGTTTCTCATAAAAAACAGCTGAGGCTGGAAACGGGGCTTGTTGCGAGCAGAATTTGCGGGCTGTAAAACCAAAACAATGAGCTGAAAGATGCTAAAAAGCTCTGTAGAGCTGATGGGGAATGCAGAGTTAGGTGATAATTCTCTCTGAGTTCTTCACTACAAACAACCCCTTTCTCATTACATAGTAATTCGATCTATTGTTAAAAAGGACATAAACACAAAAAGGACAAGTTGGCAAAACAGGTGGCCAAGAAGGATTGTAACTAATGCACGCAGATGACGTTATATTTATCTGTGGCATTACAAGAGAAGAGTGAAAGAGTGGTTGAAAATAGATTGCAACCAACTTTGAGAAAAGAATAGAAGTGAAATCCTACTACTGTTTGTTTACGTAGCCTCCAGGGCAGGAGGAAGATTCCTGAGGGGCAGCTTCCAGAAGCTAACCAATCAGAACAGCTCATTGGCAGCGGGGTCTTAAAGAGACAGGAGCTAAAACGGCCTGTTTCAGACAGAGGCTGAACTGAGGGGCTGCATAAAGGGCCAGTATTAGATAAATAAGGAGTTTTTAACTGGAAACCATGCAAAGATATTCCAGTAGAGCCCCAGAATATAAATATAGACCTAGTAATGTGCATGATCCGCCCCCTTTAATATAAGAATATTGATTACTGCAGCTTTAATAGTTTCTTTAAGTGGACACATGTACTGTAGTTGTGTGCTCATGGAGATTGGTGTTTCACTTTTGTAAAGATGACATAATGTTTTCTCCGTGTGTGTGTGTGTGTGTGTGTGTGTGTGTGTCAGAAACTAACTGAAAGAGACACACATAACAAACGAGCTGAAATGCCAGTTGGTCATTTCCATAAGTGATGGAGGTATTAATAAATAAAAGCTCTGCGTTTGCTAAAAGAACATTTTAACCTGAGTGTCACGTATCAAGGCCAGTTTACTCACACTTTGTCAAAGGCTGTAATCTGCCTGCTGGTGTAACAACAGACACATTCTCAGCAAAATGAGACGCGTCAGAATTATCTGCGTCTCCCCGAGCCGCTCCACAAACACACACACACACTTAGGGCGAGTGGCATGTATTAGCTATAATTTAATCAGGCTGGAACAGAGTCTGGGCAGCGGGCGGTTCTGATAACAGCGACGTGGACGGCTCCTCGGAGAGCTCGTCATGTGGATTCAGGAGGTCTCCTGGCAGGCGCCTCCTGTGTTGGTAGGGAATGAGGGCTGATAAGCAGGGCACCAAAAATCACCCATGGAGAATGAGGGGTGTGGGGAGGGGGGTGGTGGTGGCAGCGGAGCAAGACAAAGGCTGTTAAATTTAACTGCCAAGGGCATAAAGCCACACTCCAACTCTGATTGATTTCCTCCCCAAAGTCGATGATGTTCAGCCAGTTACGGCTTGTAAAGAGACTGCCTCTGTCTCTGTGGCTTTGTGTCTGCGTCCTCATCCACAGTCCAAAACACACACACACACACACCACCACAGCAGCTCTGAGCACAGCTTATGTAGGACTGTAGCTTAACTGGACTGTAACTCTGACCCCAGTCACACCTGGCATTAACCTGTGTATTCTACTCAGACTGTGTCTTTATCTGATATGTCTGGATTACATTTACAGGTGCTCTTAAAATACACTTCTGAGATATTGAGCTCTAAAAATCCAGTTTTTCAGTTTTGCTCTTGCTTGCTAAATGCCGGTCTTTTAATATCACATGGGTGGTGGGGCGCAGAAAAAAGACTATCGTGGAGAATTTTCTTGGATACTGTACGAACATTAGGCTCCTTACGGCATGTGATTTAGATGCATTTTATGACAGCTTGTCCAATGCATGTGCAGTATTTCCACTGATGCCATTATAAGCTTTTGAATTCCTTTTGTCAAACTTTTTTGAAGTCTAGTGACCAAAAGACTGGCTTTATCATTAAATACTCTATGTAGCCAAAAGTATGTGGACTCCCCATCTATATGCCCATATGTGATTGCCGAACATCTCTTTCCAAAACGGGAACATTAAAATGCTGCCTTTAAAGCCTTCAGCAACCTGTTGGATCCTGGTTGCAGGAATTTGCCTCCCATTTAGCCACAAGAGCATTAGTGAGGTCGGGTACTGATGTTGGGTGATGAGGCCTGGCTTGCAGCAGGCGTTCCAGTTCAGCTGGAGGTGGCGGTTGAGGTCTAGGCTCTGTGCAGGCCAGTTAAGTTAAATTCAAAAAATCATTTCTTTTACGGACGTCACTCTGTGTTCACATGCTTAAAAACACCTTGGCTTACATGCTCTTTATCCATCAGTATCTTGAGTTTGGGCTAAATAATACTTCCCAAGCTGCCTGTCACCTATTTGCTTTGTGTTTGGATTCACATGCAAAAGTTAATATGTTTTTGTAGCTCCTATATATGTATAGTTTGAAGATGCATAGCTGGGTATATGTCAGTCCACCTACAGAGCTGGTTTGGATGGTCGGGTCCTCAGTGCACATTGGTTTCCACCTGAAATGTGATAATAAATTGAAGGTGTGAAGATGATCTCCGGCCTGGCTGCAGCTGTGTCACAGGAGGTTTGAAATGCAAGTCAAGTCACATCTCTGCAAATATATCTGTCTGACCACCTGGAATAGATTTCAAGTGTTTTTATTTTCATCATTCCTCAGGTGACAAGATGTCACAACAAGTTTCACACCATCTCCTTCTACCACATGCTGTTATAAAACAGGGAAAACAACTTCCTGTTACTGGCTTGTCGCGGCTCCCAGATTTGTTGGACAGAAAATATGTCCTTTGTCACTTTGTGCATGTCTTGAGTGTGACAAATAAAAATCTAAATGCACAAATCTAATGTAGTCTAATGAATTACAGTAAAGATATTTAGTATTAAAATGCCTCCATATAAGGTGCTGTAGTTATAGCCTCTTTATTAGTAGTCTTCGTTGGTTATATGATCTTTGTGTGTGTGTGTGTGTTTGTGCAGGGAGAATGAGGTCCTGAAGGTCCAGTTGAAGAAGTATGTGGGGGCGGTGCAGATGCTGAAGAGAGAGGGGAGCCAGGGCAATGATGGTAAGCCACACACACACGCACACACGCACACACACACACACGCACACACACACACACGCACACACGCTCTGCATCATTATGACCTGAAATTAGATTCCATATCTGTGTCCCAGTCCATCTATTTTGCTCTCAAACAGAAACGCTCACAGATGCACACACAGAAAAATAAGGTCATCAGTTTCCTCCACATGCCAGAGCGGTTCTGATGCATTTCTCAAGGGCTCAGATGACTAACCTCCCTTTTTACGGTGTGAAGTCCTGTCAAACAGAGTGAGAATCTTTCCCCTCTGTGTCTCTCACTCTGACTTATCCCTCTTTTTTCTTTTTTTAAATTTTTTTTTTAGTTTTTTGTGGATTTGATAACTTTGACTTTGTTTTCCCGTTGCCTGGGGGATGTAAGCGGTGCTCTGTGTAAAGACTGGCGAGATAAGCCCCTGCTGTATCAAAGGCAAATAAAATGAACATGGCAGATTATAGAGGGCCGCATAATGGCTAATTGCATTTTGGGGGATAGAAGGGAGAGAGCGGTTATCTGTGACGCCCCGAAGGGTTTATGTATTTGTGAAGGGGTTTTTGTATGTTTTTGTGAGACAGATAGGTGAAGAGAAATGTAGATTTTGTTATATCTAGTTAATGATGTTTTATTTTTGGAAAGAACAAGCAGGGGCGGACTTTACCATTAGGCAAGGTAGGCGACTGCAACTATAGATTTATTATGATTTTACATATGAAACATAAAATTATGTTTCTATTCTAACTCATTATACCCTGAAATTATGTACAAAAGGGCTCCTAAGCACTAAAAAATCATTGTCAATGTGCGACCTCCCCGTGCACTACAGATTAATTGGCTATTCCATCACTTGATCAGGAGCTGCAACCCCTGCGCACAACACGACTCACATATTGCTAAGGAAGCAGAAACTTCTGGAGGTAACGTGCAACTCAGCACAACATCAAACAGTGAAACAGAGTTATCACAGAGCGCATTTCAAAAGAAAAAACAGAGGAAAAGTAAAGCAATCATTGTAAAACTCCTGAAGGTGATCTGCTTTTCTGTTGCTCCCCCTGAAACAACCAGCAGGACCACAGTTACTAACGTTTTCCTGTTGCATCGACTCATTTGTTTGATGATGGGAGCACCGAGCCTCTTCCCCCACCAAACCCTCAGGAAAACAGACAAAGAGAAAGATGATAATATAAGAAAAAACTGCATTCAAGGAAGAAGGAAAGTCAACTAGTAGCCTATAAGAAAAGACGGTGCAGCAACACAATACTGCAATATAGAAAAACTTCAGTCCTACATTTAAAGTATTACTTGTGTTATATTATGTTACATGCCTTATTAGTACAGATGTATTGCCTTGTAAGAAACATTTGAATGTTAATTTTAACTTAATTTTAACTACTGCTGGATAGTTTAATGATACATCATATTATCACTTCATATATTTTTTCTTTTAAAAATCTTAATCTGCAAATGTAGTGGAGTATAACCGTAAAGTAGCATAAAATGAAGGTAAAAGTACCTCACTTGAGTAAATAAATGTAGTTTTTTTTTTCACTGGCTGGTTCAGTGAGTAGTTCATGTCAGAGATGCATCAAACTCCCTGTAAGATAGCAAGCAGACTCCCAAAAAACTCCCAAAAACGACAAAAATTAGATCCAAGCTGTATCAAAGTCCCTTTAACATATAACATTATCACCAGCCAGTCTCCCAAAGTGTCAATGTTTTCCTTCAAGACACACGAAAAACCTCATCACCCAAAGACCAAAAAAACTTTATATCTTTTATGAATGAGATTTAGTTATTCTGAGTTCAAACAGTCAAATAATGTTGTCAGGTACACTGACAACCCCCACTTGTTAAGCAGGCACAGACCTGTGCAACCTCGGCCTACAGCAGCGTCATGTTTAAAACATCACAACGGCTCCACATTTCATCTCTCCGCTTCCTGGCAATTACTGTGCTCAGCCTGTCAAACAAGGCCGCCTGGCCCGCTGACATCGGAGAGCACGGCAGGGAGGAACACTGAGGATAGGAGATGATTGGCGCGAGAAAATGATGACCCCCCCCCCCCACAAGCACACATGTATTACCAGGAAATAGCCACCCCCCAACCCGGCTCCATGGTCTTGACAAACCTGTTGGGCCTTCATGCTTTACTCTTCAGTTTGTGGCTTTTTCTTGTTTGTTTTTTTTTTTTTCGCCCTTCTTGTCTTACCGCCACTCGTTATCTTCCTCGGTCTTGTTGACTTTTCATTCTCCCCTCATTTGTACCCTTTCCCTCTCCTTTTTTCATCCCTCCTTCCTCCCTCTTGTCTTTCCCTCTCCCTCCATCCCCGCTCCCCTCATCCCGACAGGCGTAGTAATTCCCTCTCCACAGCGGCGTCTAAATGATTTCATCCTCCCTCGCCTCTGTCTTTTCTTGCTAATGATGTGCCTCGTTCCATCATACTTTGATGTTGACTATCATAGTCTGCTGGTGTGTGTGTGTGTGTGTGTGTTGGGAGTGGAGGAGGAGGAATAATGTGTGAGCAGTTTAGGGGGAGCAAAAATCGGAGGAAAAAAAAAAGAATGAGAGAAGACGAGGACGAATTGATACACAAGCGCCCGTTTTTCATGTGCTGTCAGCATGCTTCCCCGTGATCAGCGAGCTGCCTCTCCTGTCTAATGATAGCGCTGCAGACGTGATCTCTCGAACGCTCCTCAGGCGCTGTCAGCCCCACTGACATCCCACAAAAGACGTTTCTCCTTTCCCTCTGTTTCAGAGGAGTGATAATTATTGTTTCCTGCGTGATGCCTTCTAATTCGGTTTGTTTGGGGGATTTCCCCCTTCCTACTTATACTCGCATACGAGAGAATGTGTTTGTGTTACCGTGCGTTCCTTTATATGAATGCGGATTACGAAACCTCACAAACGTGTGCGTTGCACAGGCACGGATCCATTTGGAAAAATCTGCCGTTACAGTCGGCGACAGTATACCTTACATGTCACATTAGCACAGATCCCATGTGTGCAACGTCAAAGTGAGCCGTATGTTGCTTTAAAGAGGTGCGTGTGTGCACGTGAGTGTCTTTGTCGCAATTGTGTGCGTGTGTCATTAAGAGAAGCCATTAGTCAAACCCCAGAGGACTTGTAGTGTAACAGTGACAGTCATGTTTACTGTAAAGCAGAGTCAGATAAAGAGAAATCTCCTGGGAGACACACCGAGCAGCACATGCAGAATTATAACACACACACACACTCTAGCCCAGTTTTACACAGTTCCTGTGGGTCTTGACGATTCTTGAAGGTTTGTGCAAACATAGTAAGTCTGTGGCCTTGAAAGATCAGTCAACGCTTTTTTATAACTATATTGTATGTAAGTGATCTGCATATCTATTTGTTCTATTTCTACAGATTTTTTGCAGATCCTATTTGGAGGTCAAAGCCGCGCAATAAATTTCAAACAAACTCTCCACAGCGCACTGATGTTGATGGTGCAAGTTACTTGTGATTTTGCTTTGAAACCCTTGTCAGTTATGATAAAGTCACACACCAAAATGGTGCTGTATGCGTACACCCAGCATCATCAGCGGGCCCCGGCTCCCTGCATCACTCTCTAATGTAATGGGATTCTAATGGGATTCAAAGACAGTCAGACTGGATTCAATTCAAAATGAGGTTGACACCAACAGGCACAAGTTAAGACAAGTAATCTTTTATTTATGTAGGCCAATATTACAAATCACAGATTTATCATTTTAATTTACAATCTGTACAGTAATACAGCATCCTCGATCCTTAGACCCTTAATTCAAATAAGGAAAAACGCTCCCCAAAATGCCTTTTAATGGGGAAAAAGAAGGAAGGAGCAACAGAGGAGGAATCCTTCTTCCAGGATGGACAGACATGCAATAGATGTTGTGTGCACAGAATATACCAAGATAGCAAAGAAATCGAAACAATTACAGATAACCTGAGAGAAAACGCCAATGCAGCACATGATCAGAGCTGATAGTGGATCCGCTGTGACAAATTACTTACGCTGACATACAAACCTGGGACTGGGGCGGCACTACAACAGCACCCTGCCCGACTCAGTCTGACTGAATGTAATTCGCTTCGGTTCCTGCTTGGGTCTCTGATGCAAGGAACTGACCGGACCCTTGGCGACCTCAATTCCAGTCAATGATCACAACCTGAAGGAAAATCCTTTGTTGGATTTTTGTGTTGCAACAGTTTCAGAATGCATCACGATTTCTTGACTTGATCTTTAATTTCAAATTGCAACCTAACAAACTTGAAACTGAGTTCTTAAATTTCACCAAACTAGACCTTGAGAGAAGTCAGAAAGCCTCCTCAAGCCTGGGAGAAGAAGAAGCTGTTCTTGTGTTGGCAGTCTATTGACTTAAGTGAGGTGAATGTTTGAGAAACAGTAAGGGTAAAGGACAGTGTGACTTGAGATGGAGTGCTGTTGTCTGAAGCCAATTGGTGTAGTGATACGGGGTCAAGATTGGAAATAAGGGCATTGACTGTGATAACAAAACAGTTTTCTCGGAGAAGCGGCGCTGTCTCGCCCTCGGTGAAGCTCTTTGTCTCTTAGGTGATTAAGCTTCAAGGCGTTTCATTCTCCCTAGGGTGGAGGTTTAATGTCTGACTGGTTGACCAGCTGGTGTTTGACTGACTGCTTTACCCAGTGGGGGTTGATTCTCCAGGGGGGATAGTCGCAGAACCTGGGGAAACGGGTCTCACCCTGCTAACGTAGCTGATTGCTGCACGCGGTCAGCTGAAATTGGTCCTGCAGTGCTGTATATTAAAAAGATTGGCCTGCCAGCGGGGGGATAGAGATCAGGAGTTATTAACCTGTTAAGTGCTGGCTGGGCATGCTGAGGACTCTCAAGGAGATCGACAAAGGGTCAGAGGTCAAGTTAGTCTGGCGACATGGAATTCCCTCTCTTCCATTTTTTTGTCGGGGACATTTTCTTCTCATTTTTATCTATGCGGTCCATTATTCTGTTACATTAATGCTCCGTTATTTTGTGTGGAAACAGCGAAAATGGGAAGGCGTGACCTTGAGATATGAAGGAAAATTGAGAGCAGACGATGTATTTGTCCCAACCATTCTTACTCCTCTTCATTTGACCTGATAAGAAGCGATTTTCTCCTTAAAAGGTTCTGAATGACTTAACAGGTGGCGCATCATTTTAATCCATCCCCCTGGAGTTAACTGAAAATAACTTTTCAGTTCAAAGATGTGTTTTTTGTACAGTCTGTGTTTCCATTTCCTCAATCTTTTCCACAGTTTTTGTGACTCATATTCCAAGATTTTTTTTTTCCTTGTCCTTCTCACCCGTGTTTTTCCCAGCGGGATCAGACGTGTACAGTGGCCGACCCGCGCCTCGATTCATTCTGCTTTTCCCTGTCACTGCGTACGTGTTTAATTCATCCATAAATAAACCTGCTGTGGACAGGAGCTTATTCATCTCCAATAAGGAAATGGATTACACGGCCATTTAAAACCCAATAAGCTTCCCTTGCTGTGCCGTGGTCTCTCCTGCTTTTCCCTCCGACACCCAGTGGCCTAATGAGTGAATGAGAAGCATTTGTCACCGCTGCCTGCCCTAATAGGAGTGTGTAACTTATTCATTACACCCATAGATCTGCGTTTATTGTCCCCGTGTGCGCGCTCCGCTTTGTCCTTGTAGGGCCTCGGGGAGGTCAGGCATCTCGCTCTGAGGTGTCAGCTTAACATGTGTGTGTGTGTGTGTGTGTGTGTGTCCTGTGGTTTTGTTTATGTGCACAAGCCTATTGAGTATGCATCAATATGTGAGGGTGTTGTTTGCATGTTAATAAAAACTTTGTTCATATTGCTTTTTGTAGCTGACGTCTCTGTTAAACAAACAGTTTGGTGTGTGTGTGTGTTATTATGGGGGTGGATTTTCATTACTTGTTGACTAATGAGTAGCTGGGTGTGTTTGGGGGGTTAATGTGAGAAAAGCAGGTCACAGTGGCGAGAGGGGAGTCATTAGTAATAAACAAATTTGTGTAGGTATGTATTTTGTCAGGGCAAATGTGCACATGTATGCGCGTTCATATACTGTATTTGTGTTAATTGTGATTTTGTGGATTAGCCCACCCCCCCCACCCCTACAGTGAGTGTAGTTGAGACATGGTGTGTGTGAGGTCTAAATTAAACTGTGCATTAGCGGCTGTAGGTGGGTATGAAACTATTGTAACTGGTGTGTAAGTGGTTTGTGTTATAAAGTTATTTAGGCCCCAGTAGGCCGACTGTAAAAGAGCAAATGATGAGTCATTCTCTATGTGAATTGAGCTTAATTGTGCCCACACATTTAGCCAGAGCCTCAGATCATAACAAGAGAAGCCGGGGAGCAGCTTACTTTGTTTAGCCTCTCAGGTCTTAATCCAACAGATTGGGCATGTTTACCAGCTCAAAGGTGTGAGGGACTTTCATTTAATCAGCAGAGGGTGGTCTGTTTGTGTGTGTACATGACAATTACTTCACCAGACTGTTTATTTACCTGGCATGAGAGAGGTGACATCGCATTATGTTTGTCACAGGTGGGGCCAGGTGGTCAACGCCCGAGTGTTGCGCGTGCGTATATATGTGTGTGTGTGTGTGTGTTTGAGGGTGGATTTATGCGTCTACGGCGTCATATCTCACAGACGCTTCCATGTGGGCACAGCAGGGGTGTGTGACAGATTTCATCACCTGGACGGATCGGTGTTAATGAACATTTTAATCATCTCGCTGAATGCCAGAGCCTGCTGGGTGTCATCGCGTCCGCGTTTTTCCCAGAGATAAATATGGAAAAGCGTGGCAAAGGAGGGAAAGCACTTCAGCGAGGTGTAGATTCCCATCTGATGAATTTTGTGGCTCTCTAAGCGACCAGATCTTGGCATTTGTTTGAGTTATTGCCATTTTGTTGCAAAATTTGATAACCCAAATATTACTCCCTGACACTAAAGTGGTTCCAAACTTTTTGTTGTAATGTTTGCTTTCGGTGTAAAGTTTTTTTTTTTAGCTCCAGCTCTTTACCAGTCGTCTCAGACTGTGTTGAGGGCTGAGATGTATCAGCATTTCTTTGAGCTTGATTAACAGTGAGAAATCTTGCTCAGTTAATGGCTCTTTGACTGTTGTGAACCTGGAAAACTCGTGATTTAGGAGGGTTTTTAACACATTGATTTTGATATTTTTTTGCTTATTTCTTCAGTTTAGATATGTTATGTTTACTTAACATAAACTGTTGTTAATGTAAATGTTGCCTCATTTTTTATGTGGGGAAATGTCATTAAAATGTACAATAAATAAATGCAAGTGAACTGATCTTGGCAACACCCCTGACCCACTTTGCGAACTACAAAGTGGTATAATAATGTATAATAATGTTAATATCATATATCATCTCTTGCTACATTGACATGATATTTAGTGAAATACTAGATTATTTACTTAATGTTTATTGACATTTTTTCTTCAAGGTTATGAAGATATTCCCACTTTGGATGTAATAGTTTTTCAAAAAAACATTTTCCTATTTTTTAAATATTCATTTATACTGTATTCTGTTTTTTTGTTGTTGTTATTTTGTCTCATTTTAGATTAAGTGTTGATGTGGTAATTGTCTCGTGTTGGAGATTTGGCTCAGGTATTTTGAGATTTGGTTCCCCTTTTTTGGACGTTTTTTACAACCTGTGGCTTAAGTACACATATGTGTTGTTTCACATTGTGAATTTGATGCCTGTGTGGAACTTCGGTCAATTGATCACAGCTGATTGTATATTTTAGGGAGGCCTCAAAGATGGTCTCTGGCACCAAATTTGGAGTTACCCCTTGATCTTTCTCCAGCCACCCACTGTCTTGTGGCCTATGACCTTTGACCCCAACCCAGTTGTGATGCTGTGTTCCTTGCTGTTTTTTTGGTCAAGCCAGATAAACAATAAATTGAATAATCAGCCAAAAAGTGTGATGTAAAAGTTATCAAAGGTGTGAACTTGCAGTTTTTTTTGCTGAAGCTGTGCAAAGTGAAAAGAAGGAGAAATACAACAGATGCATTTTTCTTTTCATATGACCACAGTGTCAGACCTTGACTGATTTATCCTGTACTCACAAGTCCTCCTTGTTCCCTGCATTTGAATGTAAACCTGTGAGCTGCACCTTCGCCCATAAGTGTCAATTCCCCCGGAACAAGCTTCCTACTGTTTTCAAGGAATCTGTCACTGTCTCAGTTTGCAATTCCAGGTAGCTTTATAAATACATTTGCTGTACTGGAAGAGCCTGGAATATAACTTTTAAATTAAAATTACTTTTCTGTCCTCCCAAAATAGCAGGAATAGGGGAATCTAAGTGAAAGCTAAGATCCCTTACTTGTTTCAACTATCAAATCATCTCCAAATAGGATCAGAGGAGAGCTTACAGAGGTATGGGGGGATTTTCAAGCTTTCAGGCGACTGAGGCATTAGCGCAAAATTTGAGAGCAACACAATTTAAGGAAGACGGTTTTAATATTTGTGCTTGTTCAGTCCTCTTGAAGCTTTGTAATGGAGCGAGGCGTCCGCCTCAGAGACCGGATTAAGTCAAGAGAGCGGCTGCGAGAGAGGAGAGGGAGGGGGAAGCCTTCAGGTGATGCATCTGGAGATTCACCTCCTCTCTTGCCTCGGGGTGTTTTTGAATTCACACACACATGCACGCACGCACACACACACACACGCATGCCTCCAGGCCATTACTGCACCTGGCAGTCTCTGCAAGTTCCATATTACCGCCCGCCAACCACACAGGTTTACATGAGTTTGTGTGTGAGTACGTAGCATCTTTAAACTAGCACACATACACAATATCCCTCTTTTTAAAATTTCTTCCTGTGTTGCCCCCTTCTCCTCTCCTCGTCTACCTCCCTCCTCTATCTTGGGAGTGATTACATCTGGTCCCAGCCCGCCTGCCTTCCAGCCAGTGTAGGAACTGGTGCTGTATTAGCAGAGGCCAGACTAGCCAGTCATTTCCTGCATGACTGCCCGCGCTGATGATAACACAGCGCAGACTTACTTTAGCATGCAGCCCGGCGGGCTGGGGGCTAAACGGTCCAGTTTGCAGAGAGCAGATGTCAGGGACAGAGGGGCTACACGATGGCTGCTTGTTACACCGGCTGTTGTTTTACTCAGACACATGTTTTGTTGCGGCGACGCACGGTGGAGCTGCGAAGTGTTCTGAAAGCTGGGTGCATCATCACTAAGTACATAAGGAGAGTTTGAGGTTGTTCATCTGTATTCTGGGTGCCTTGTTTAAAGGGGGCGGTTTTTAATTACAACAGCAGCTGTATGTCGGATACCTGCGGCAGTCCCACTGGTTTTCACACCCCTCCTCAATGCACTCTGGGTAGGAGGTGGAAGCTTACAAGTACACCTTAGTTGCAATGATGTCATTGGCTCGGTTCGACCGAGGGGGATATTAATCAGAGCTGATCGGTGCACTGTGACAGCCAACCTACGTGGCATCCCACACACGGAGCTGATAATGAAATTGTAGGAGCATCTGTCTCTGTTGTCCTTCCTCCTGTTAGTGTTGTCTTCTCATGCTAGTTATCATGATGGTTGGGCATTTTAGGTATTTACAGGACAGTTATTATATCCCACCTTGGGCTTTTTGACCATATTTTCGTTCATGACTCATCTTTAGGGCGACAGGTGATAAAAAGGATGCTCTTTCAATACAATAATAACTGCAGTAGTTATAACTGTTGCATCAACATGGTGGAATCGTTTTGTTGGAGTATCCACATCCAAAATCACCTGTATCTGAATTTTAGATGAACTATAAATTAACTGCAGCAGATGTTGCCCAATTTTCAAAAGCAGGGTTGAATATTAGTTTGAATGTGGCAGCTAATTTTGATGTTCAATAGTTTAGACAGCTGACATCAGTGGAATCACCTTTATTTCAAATGTGCCTCTCTGTCTCTGCTTATTTTCACTGAATGTTATATTTCATAAAAGTGTGAGAATGACAAGATAGCCAGTTTCTGCTTTAACATACCGTGCTAAAAATATTGATTAAGCACATTAATAAACTAAAAATTCAGTCTGGATAAGAAAGAATAAGATGTAATCAGGTCACTTTTAGCATGTTATTCAGTTAACAAGACTAACAGCTTGTCTACAGCTAAAGCGATTGTATGCCTTTGTTATAGCCACAGAAGAGAGATGACAGAGAGAGATGGGGAATGACATGCAACGAAAGTCCGCTGCTGGAATCGAACCGACTTTGTGGTCATGTAGCATGCGTCTTAACCAGTAGCTCGTGGACAAGCAGCGAAGCATATTTTTCATTATACGTGCGTAACTATAGTGATTATGTTTTGGGTGTTTTCAAAAAGTGGGTGACCCACATTCAAAAGCTGCTGCTGCTGCTCTGCTAATACATTGCTTTCACTATGCAGACTGTTTAGACACTGTAAGAGTCTACAGCTATGCTAGCTACTGTCTAACATGCTAGCTAACATACTGATGTTTAGCAGGTTTAATGTTTACCATGTTCACAATCCTAGTGTAGCGTGTTAGCATGCTAATATTTGCTAATTGCTGTTTAATACAAATGGGTATGACATTACTTTTACAGGTACTTGACCACAAACCAAATTTTGACCTGATGATGGCGAAAGTCAAGGGGTCACTAAACATATTCATCCTTAGGGAGGCATGAATGTGTCAAAGTTCATGGCAATTCATCCAAGAGTTGTTGAAGTAGCCTATTTCACTCAAAACCACAAATGTCAACCTCATGGTAGCGCTAGAGGAAAAGTCAGGCGATCACCAAAGTCATTAGAATTCATTGTCTGGGATTCAGATATTTCAGTCTGGACCAAAGCAGTGGAGAGCCATGCTGGCGGCGTGGCTAAAAATGGAAGGTTTTGAGTGCTTTTGGGCTCAGTTGTTTGAATTCTTGATTGTTCTGTTACATTTTATTGGAGAGCAGCGGTCCCTGCAAACTCAAAGGGAGATAATTGTACAGTGACCTAAATTATGATTAGAATTGATCGGTGTGGTGGCTGGAACAAGGAAAATAATGCAAGTTTGAAAACTAATAATTTATTTTATCCTCCTGGTCTTATCCAGAGTCACTTTTAGTGAGTACTGTCCTTTGATCAGTGAGATTACAAGCAGACAGTACGAGGACTGGAAAGGTCAAAGCCACAATGACATGAAAAATTACTGCAACCAGAGCGGGTTCATGTATGACTGTTAAGAAAATGGCAGAAAATAGAAGCTACACAGAGAAACTCCAATTTATTCTGCTCACCAGCATTCCTGTTATGATACTGTAGTAATAATAATAATAATAATAATGATGATGACAATAAATTTAGTATGGAGTGCCTTTCAAGGGACCCAAAGATGCCGCACAACACAAAGGAATAATTTTTCTTGTCTAGTTTCAGATTTAGTCTCCAAATATGTGGGAGTAATCTGTTTTGAGTGATATGTCTCGGCTTGATTATGAGTTTTATTTTTCTTTTTTGGAGCACTGCTGGGATTTGGATATGAATATTTAGAGTCTTACACAGATAACTATCCACGCTCGTTTGGAGCCTTTTCATTTGGAACCCCATGGAGCCTTTGAGAAGCCGACGCAACTCTCCCCTGAATATGTGCCACCAGCAAACCAGCAAATCTCTATCTGTTTATCGCTGCCTCATAGCACATTTCACCCCCTCCTCCCCTCGTTCTGAATTACCGGTTCCTCTTTCTCTAAGCCCCCACCCCTCTTCATGTATGTGTGTATATGCATGCGTTTGACTAATGTCTAAGTGTTTATCTTGTTAATGTGCTATGTGATAACAGCCCAGCTCTATAAACAACTTAATCCTGCTTCTTATGTGCCGGGGAGCACCGCTCTCTGCTCCTTCAAAGACCTGGAGGCTTAAGAGGAGAGTTGCAGGTGAGTGGGGTTAGGTGTGCATATATGTGTGTGAAAGGCTGGTGGAGTGGTGAAAGTAAAGGAAGATAAAGTAGGTAAGAGGGTAACAGGAGGTGTGTGCAGAGGAGGATGAGAAGCACAGATAGAGATGAAAGTAGCAGTGAGGTCCCAGTAAAAGAATTTTGACTTCAATAGCAAGTTGAAAATTTTAAAGTCAAACTAAAATCAAAATTCATTTTTTTGCCAAGAAATCAGTTTATATCACCGTGTTTGTCTTCTGTCCGATCAACAGTCCAAAACCCCAAAATATTTCATTTACTATAATGTAAGACCAAGAAAAGCAGCAAATTCTCACATTTAAAAACCTAGAAATCTCAAATGTTTGGCATCTTGGCTTGAAAATGATTAATTGATTATCAAGATAGTTGCTCATTCATTTTCTTTTGAGAGAGTAATTGATTAATTGACCAATCTTTGCAGCTGTAACCGACGTTAATTTATGTTCTCCAGGGGGCGTGAATTTTTGCTACCAACTGACACTGTTGGTGTCATAATTTTGTAGTTAACCAGTCGGGGGCTGACGTTAACAGTTATAACTGTTAAATGTTTGAACACACTCTGTAGGTTAGTTACTCCATGTCGTGATTCTCCACTGTGTAACATACGGAGTGCTGAGGTTAGGACTATTTGTTGCTGTGAGTTTTGACAGTCTTGTCATTTGCCATCACCGTAAGCTAGGCTAACTAGCTTCCACTTTCCAAGTAAAATACAAACTTAACAGCACAGCAGGTCCTCCAAAATGTTGAATGTTATAAAGGGACAGATATCTTACATCCTTAACGGCTGATAACCAACAGCGTTTGTTTAAAAAAAGGGGGAAACAATGTCAACTTTCGTAGGCTATAGAGGGCTATTAGGTGCACTCTAGTTGACGGCGTGTCTCCTAGCAAACCTGGCTCCCAGATGCCAGGCAATCGCTGCCATGGAAAACAACCCTGGAAAATGGAAAACTATGCACAATCAGTTTTTCATCTAAACAGGTAGGCTTTTACCCAGTGTGATGGTGAAGTAAAGTTTCAGCTTGCAGGACACGTTTTCGTCAAAGAATCAAAAGTACGTACAATTAAATATTGAATTCAATCTTTTGCTACAGCATCAAAGTAGTATTGACGTTCAACCTGTCTTGAGGATACAAGATGGAGGAGGGTACAGGGTGGAGAGGGATTAGCGGAGATGAAGAGTGGAATGAGTGAGTTGGAAAGAGACATGCTGCAGAGCTTGTTATCCTAACAACTTCCTGACAACCTTCTCATTGTCACTCCAGAAGGCTCTTTTGTATTAGTTGAAAACCTGTGCTGAGGATAAGGAGAGCTCTGAAAAAGGCCTTTGTGGTGCCTCTTCTCATTCCTCTTTCCTCCTCCGGGGACGGGACACTGGCTTTACCTGTTTATCCAACCATCTGTACCACATCACACTCAGAATACTGATGAAGAGGTGAAATGGACTGGGTAGTCTGCTGAGCAGCGTATTCTGCAGCAGCGCGGAGGGGATGAGTCATTTGTCAAAGGAGGACATCAATTACTTAATTGATGTCCTCCTTTGACACTAACATGCGTCAAGGGTAATCAGATTTTAATTTGTGAGCTCAATAATGAATAAAATCCAGGTGTAAATGCACCCAAGATGTATTGAAAGATCAGGTTATCTACGGCACCTGCAGGAACAAAATGTTGGGATACAAGTGAGTGAAACATGCAGTGGATTTGAAATGTCTGATGTAAGAAGTCAATAGTACCTCTATAAGAGTCAAAGCTTTACATGTTTTGAATAAGGATAGCCAACACTGACATATGATTCATCTGAGCCGCTGTAATCAGTTTATAAATCTGAATAGATTCTCCGCTGAGAGCACTCATGGTCCGTGGACGTGATTGAAATAAATATAATTTCTGATTTGCTCCATGTCTGATTATGATATTGGTTTAGATCAACGGGTTTAGAGACGAGGGTTTTGAGATTAACTTGATCCCCGGTTTGGTTTTAGAATGACAATTAGGTCCATATATTCTTGGATTCTAGTATTCAAAATTAAATTACAATATTTGCTGTCACAGTCTTGCTCAGCGATCTCCATCATACATCATCTGTGTTAAAATTCACATGCATACAAATGCAGTCATTCTTTAGCGTTATAATTGCATTACAGATGTGGTTATGAGATTGATTGACATATCTCTAAAAAATGTAAATAAGGAAGGAATTCGAAGAGCATAACTTAGCATAGATATTCAAATTTTGTACACTCAAAAAAGTGAAAGTGCTTTAGTGAAACCTTTGAGGTTCCTGCTTTGAACCTCACTGAGGGTTCAGACACAGACACTTAAATTAAAAGCTTCATGAACCCTGATGATACCGTACATCCATTAGTCTCTAATGCTGCCAGGTTCTTGAAGAGATCTTAGAAAAGACTTTTTTTATTCAGAGAGAGATGAGAAGATCGATACCACTTTCATATCTGTACGCTAAATATAAAGCTAGAGCTATGAGTTGTTTAGCTTAGCTTAGCATGAAGTCTGGAAGTAGGGGGAAGTAGTAAGCTAGTAATACAGCAAAGAAGAAGTCCACAACCTAACAAACATGTAAACAATGCAGCTTGTTTTTTATGAGGAAGGAAACGCATTCAACACAAACAACTAAGGTACAAATACTGTAATTAAAACTTTTCATGAGTCACATATGAATGTTAAACAAATTTCATACAAATGAAATGTTTTACTTTATAATGAAAAAGGTGTTTTAGTTCCTTTAGTTCCCTAATTTTTACTTTCACAATTTAATGCTACATCAGATGTAGACACTTTGGGTTCATTAATGTGAAATGTTGACTGAATTCAAAACCAAAACCTTCATTATGGTGGTATCCTCTACAGTACATGCCCCCTGCTAGTGCCTGTTTCCTCTCAAATATGGAAACTCTGTTGCTCTGATTAAAATGAGTCCTCAGAATTAGCATGTCCCCTGCACTCAGTATACAAGCAAAACCCTTGGCATCTTTTATCTTAGAATGAGAACAAAACTGCCGAAGATGAAAAACGAACTTTCTGCAACATAATGAAGATAACTCACTTGGAGGGAATTCACTTAGTGAGAACAGTTTGTTTTTATTTTCCTTCGGAGCATCTTTTCGGACTCTCTCCGTCAGTGAATCCCACTGTGCTATAGCTAACTCAAAGAAATGCTTGTTTTGTAAAAGTCCTTTGGAGTCTGGATCAAAAGCATTTTCATAGCAACTCAATGTATGATTGAAACATTAAATACTGGCACTAAGCCTCATGCAATCTCTTTCTCTCTCTCTCTCTCTCCTCTCTCGCCGCTTTCTTCACCCGCTTTCATTTCACCTCTCATCTTTACTCGCTCACGTTTATTCTCTTCTTCCCCGCCTCTCTTGTTGCATTAATAATCTATGCTAATGCGGAGCGAATGTGGACATATATAATAAGATGCTGTATGTATATTTGATCATCTTCCGGACCTTTGACCACCCATGGAAAGCAGCTATACAGTAGCGGCTGATGTCGGCTTGTGTTGGGAGCTGCCGCCGTGACTGAGCTATTGTCACAGTCACAATAATAAAGTTAGGGGCGAAAAATAGAAACACAAAAGTACACTTTAGAGTGTTTTTGCTTCACTCCACATCCCTTTCATTCTCTGCATGTGTGAAAAGCTTCTAAAGTGCTGCTTTTTTTTTTTTCTTTGTTGTGTAAATATGAATATGAAAAGAAGTGTCAGGATGTTGTGGAGGAAGCTGTTGACATCAGAGAAGTTGAAGACTACTTCCTGGAAGTTCATCGCTTAATGATTGTGAGTATGTTTTGCATATGCCAAGGACAAGACAGGTGATTTGATGTACTTTTGTGTTGCTGAAATAATCAGCGTAATGCAGATCCCTTGCATCAACACAACAGCAGCAGGGGTCATCCCGCTGTTTCAACCGCTCGCAGGCTGGGATGTCGGTTTCTTCCTCATGTTTTCTGGAGGACTACACCGCTGATGAGGCTAGACAAAGAAAAAAAATCTTGGGTGTCTGCAGATAAGTTGGCATGATTAAAGGCCACCTAATAAACTTTGACAAGTTTTGCTGTCAGAGCTTATTAGCTACAGCGCACTGAGCCGCTTTGTGGTTATGAATGAGCCAGGCTCGTGACTCACACACAAGGTGAAGTTGAAGAGTTTACAAAAACAAAATCTTAACACGGCACGGTTGTTTTTAAAAGAGCAATGAGTGAGGAGCAGGTGGTGCTGATTGAAAGTTGCTCTCACCTCCAGTGATTAGCTATGCCCGAACTTCAGTGTGTAATAGCACCCTCATCTCCTGCGTAATTGGCTCTCGTATTGATTAAATAACGTATGCAGTCGGTAATGTTTGTTTAGGAACTCAGGAAGTGGAACTGCTTTGGATCAGGTGTTAAACGTCCTCTCGTCCGCGGCGGTGTAGTGTGAATGGCAGCTGCATACGCTTATGATATTCTCTACTCTGTTTGATATCAGCAGTTTGTAATACTTAACACATTCTGGGAGCTTTTTTGTGATGGTGTGTTTGTTTATTTTACTTGCTTTCCAGGATATGCCTCGCTGAGTGATTTACCTGAATGGATTTTGACAGTTACATAACTTGTCTGATCTCGGATTCATGTAAAACTGCAGGTTTTACTACCAACTTTCAACTTTCTATTCAGGTCATTGTCAAGTTATATGCAATAAGTAACTCTGGTATGATCATTCAGCTGTTGGTTCTATATGTAGGTGGAGAGAATGATACCATATGGGCAAGATTGTGTGAGCTCCTTTGTGTCAGATGAAAATAAAACTAGCACCCAGGGCCGGATCATTATCATCATACTGATATACTGTATATTACAATATATAGGCTTAATGTGTGCAAAATGATGCATAATATAATCACACTGATGATGTTTTCAAACTCAGAAACAGATATGTGCAGATTGGATCACATACAATAATACAATTTTGCTGAAATCTGATAAATGATCGTATTAATAACAACATATATGATAATGAAAATAATATTTAATCATCGTCCAGCTCTAGCTTCAGCTCCTCTGGTTGAATATGTAACATTTCATAGGCCTGTGTTGCGTTCAGGCGAGTCTACACATGAAAAGAAACTGGCATGTTTGAGACAAAATGACAACTGTTGAAACTTCAGATTGTTGAAATTTCAAATACGGTTGTCTTCAAAAGCCCATCTAGGGACAAGTGTTGCAAACTAGCTTAAGCTATAAATGCTGTGATATGTGGCATAAGTTCATGCTATATACTGTACTTGTCCCTCTACAACATCTTTTAGTGTAGCTTATTTCCTTATTTAGATGAGGGTTTTGACTTGAATTATGTTGTTACCTCACAATAGAAGAACAAAATAAGGAGAAAATCCCTGACAGGAAAGGTTTTGACCTAACCAGTAACATCGATGCCTTCTGACTTGCTATTTTCTCTAGAACTCTAGAGATAAAAATAAAGTCAATTTCAAGTGTAATAAATATTTACTGTATGTCTGTGTATAATACTTTCCTTCAGTGACCTACAATTAAATTGCAGTGTTGTTTGGTTCTGTAGATGCTCCAGTTCTCTTCACTGTCACCAGCAGGCCTGTATCTTGTACCCATAGATGGCAGTGTGTCCATGAGTCTCCAGCACGGCATCTGTGTGTCTACTGGTCTGTAATGGTGTGAGGAGAAGCAGACAACCACTGACAGGCCTCCGTAATGTAGATTTACAGTAATGGCCTGCAAGGAAATGAGATGTACACTGTTAAATAGTTTGGAAAGACATCTTGCTCCGCTCCGCCGTGCGCTGACCTCGCTCTCCGAGCCGGCGAAACAGATCATTGATTTGATAAAGGCTTTGACTAATGATACTAGTGGAGAAGTTGGAAGAGAGGACAAAGAGCCAAAAAAAAAAAAGCTGTCACAGTCGGTCTGTCTTTGAGACGTGGGATGAAGTGATCTGAACCTGTTGATAAGGCCGCAGCAGCAGTGGGGTTGTACTTTAACAAGCGCCACTTTGACACATGCTCACACGCTGTCCACCTTTTTCCTCTACCGCTTCCCTTTTTTGTCCCTTTACCTGGGGACTGAACGTGCTTGGATGATGGTGATGATGAAGTAGAACATTTCATTAAAGTTAAAGCTGCTATAATGAATATTTTTATAGTAAGAATAGATAAAATGACTTAAGCCGTTGAACATAGTGGAGCATTTAGCAGCTAAAGAGCCAGATATTTTAGCTAAAATGAGTGTGAATATTTGATTTACATTTGTCAGGTGGACACAAACAGGTTTCTAAATGATTGCTGATGTTGCACAGTTTCTGCTAGATGTGTAAATAAGCAACGGTGTGCTATATTAACTTTATAAGGTGATAATATGTCAATGTTGCGTTTCCAGTTTGTCTCCACCGCCTCCAAGTGGCCAAAAACTGAAGTTAAACCTGCATTAGTTATTCATAAACACCACTGTATGTCATTATCTGCTTCTCTTTGGCAGCGATCATGTCGTATTTTGAGTAGCTGTTAATATTTCATCCTTTTTTAGCACACAAGTCCTGTGTCTGGCAACCTTTCGACAGGTCACTGGAGACTGGAGTGGATCATAAAAAAAAAAAACCCAGATTGGATTATGTATTAGCGTGTGTGTGTGTGTGTGTGTGTGTGTGTGTGTGTGTGTGTGTGTGTCCTCCCCTAGACTGGATGTGTTGATGTGTATTTCTGAAATGAGCGCTACCCTGGCCCTCTCTTCTTTTCTTCTTTATTTTTTTTTCCGTATCAGTGTGCGTGAGAGAAAGAGAGAAAGACAGAGACTGATCATGACACTGCCTTCACACGCATAATAACCCACTGATAGCATCAGAATCAAAGACTCTGCAGATCCTGATATCAACCTCTGTCCTTTTGCTCTCTCTCTGTCTTTCTGCCCCCCTATTTTTTTCATTATCTCTCGTTCTTGGTCTAATTCTCAGTCAGTCATATCTCTCTCTGTCTCTCTCTCTTTCTGTCATTCTCAGTAGCCTCCCTCTGTCACCATTCCTCTGGCTTTCCCTCAGCTCTAAAATAGGAAATGTCTAAATTACACTTGCTAATAGGTTGCAGCAGCACAGCCTCCCCCCCCCCACTCCCCTCCCTCCCCCTCTCTCTGTCTGACTCTTTTTAATTTAGTGTTCGGGACAGAACACATTTCATGTGATACTAAATGAAAGGATTGTTCTTATCAACTCATGAAAGAAGAAACTCCTCTCTTCTCTTCTCCTCTCCTCTGTCCTCCAGATGGGAACATCAATTCTTAATGCTCATTCTGCCACGCTGGTACCCGTCTCCCCCTCGGGCGTACAAAACCAGCACAGGGCACCATCTCAAAGACTCAGTATCTCGCTTCGCTCTTCTGAAACACGTACAAGAAGATCTACTCGTCTCTTTTTTGAATAAATGCTCCTGAGACACCTGAACCAAATCCTCATTAAAAGTACTCCATGCAGCACTAACACATCAACAGATCATTAACAGATTCATTTTAAGTATAAAGCACTCGTACAAACAGATTCGTTCTTAAGATGTACGTACGAGTGATTTAAGAACATTTGTGGCATTCATCAATTTCCTTGTACTTAGAATTTTCTCTTAGGTACAAACGAAATTTACAAGTGGTCCAGACCTGTCGTACGTGTCATGAAATAGATTGCCTCTGTCTTTCTTCACATGGGAGAAACACTTGTTTGACTTACAAATATAATGTCCTAATCTGAATTAATTTGGAGTTTAAATATGATACCGACATTAACGTGTGTTTGTCTTCTGATTTCTAAAAGCTGCGCTGTGTTTTCACTCTTTAGGAACTTTTTGTGAATGAAACTCGCTCACAAATGGAGTGGAACATGGAGCCTTATATGACCATTTTAGGGCGGCGGATTACGCTAATGATCACATCTCACGAATGTGCACCTCCTCATGAACAGGTGCCATTCATCAGGCCGAAACGAGTGATTTACAGATTATTATTCTATTATTTCAGAGAGTTTGTTGAATCTGACTTGGAACAGTCGTACGAGCAAACCTCACAGAAAAAAGTAAGAGAGTTTTAGGATAAAAATACGAAAATGTTCTTGCAAGAGGCCCAATGACTGAGAAGACTGGCAGCCTGTTTGGCCACTAGTGTGTATTTGTGCTGATGGCTCTGATTTTGTGGGAGCTTAGCTTCATTGCAGAGCGAGAGAGAAGGCAGAGAGGATTATTTTTTGACACAAAAATAAAAAGCACAGTTTGTCCAGAACAAATGGTAATAAAAGTCTGTGTTGTTCACAAAGGCAGATAGTGACAGGAGGGACAGAAAAATCAGCTCTGACATGTTTATCCAACCTCTCTTTGTTTTTGAAATACAGTCTTAAGGAATAAGTCACTTGAGCAAAATTAAAGTTTCCAAGTGAAAATGATTTTGCTGACTTCTAGTGGTGTGACGCCTCACCTTGCCGCAGTGTGTACTCATGGGTGTGTCCGTACACTGTGACATCATTGCCGGGTGTGGTTACAGATGCATCACTTCTGACCACACCCGCACACATAACGATGAATTTATCAGTTTGGTTTTGGATGAACTAGAGAATTATTTAGTCTTCATTATATCTGACCGACAGTCAAAAACACACAAAAACAAACCAAAACTAAACCATGGGGTTGAGTTCATGTAATGAAATAAAACTGAGAAATGCAGCAAATCCTCACATTTGAGTTGTAGCCAGGAAATCTTTAGTATTTTCACTTAATATATGACTGAAATGGTTAATCAGTTGTAAATAGTCATTAATTTATTTTTCTGTAGATCAGCTAACCCATTAATGAACTAATTTCAGCAGTAATAAGAGTACCTGCCATAATAATAAAAATTACTACTTTGACAAACGATTAAAGTCATTTTTCAAGCACAAATGCCCAAATATTTCTGGTTTCAACTTCAAAATGTGAATATTTGCTGGTTTTCTTTGTTTTCTTTGACAGTAAACTGAATATCTTTGGGTTCTGGACTATTGGTTGGACAAAACATGACATTTTGGCTCCAGGACATTGTACAGTACATTTTAGTTGTAGCTCCAGTACCGACATAGCACAGTCGGCCAGTCATATCTCTGCTTGCTACATTATTCATTATTTTCCATCCAACAATATTTTTGGTCTGACAAATGTAGTTTCAGTGTATTTTCTGTCAAACCGGCAGTGGAGTCAGTGGAACACAGTAGACGCTGTTACCTCAATGTATGTTTGGGCGGCGATCCATGGCAGACAGGATGGCGAGACGTGCTCATTTATTATTACAGTACGGCTTCATGTTGCCTTTTAAGTGCGCGAAGAACTCAGCAGTACTACACCTGTAAATGTCAAGGCCAAATGTTTTCTGGTTACAGTTTTTCCTGTCATGGTGATGTATAGCATTTATTTGCATTTTATATCCATTTTCTTCTGTCTCCACAGTATTGCTTTTGCTCTAGTTTTGGCAGAAACGAGGAGAATCATACATGCTGTTATTCTGAGAGTAAAGTGGCTCCTCTGCCCAGAAGTCAACCTCCTCATTCTTTTTTTCCATCCTACAAGTGTTTTAACCTTTATTTCACCAGCGGCGGCTGACCGAGCAGACAGATTTTTTTATGAGCTACATATTGAAGCTCGCATGATGATTCAGGGCACCTTGACAGTACTTTTTGAGAGGCAAGATTGCCCCTCATTAACTTTTTCCACCCATATTTTTCCATTTTGTTCTGAATTCGAACCCTCCAGTCCCCAAATTCCTAAAGCTACATTTGTAGGCTTCTTAACAAGTCTCTGCACTCCTTCCTGAACCTGCCGTCTAATTGTGGTTTAGAGGTTTCAGTGCTGAGGCGTTACATAATGTAGGTTGTTAATCATTTGACCCCTTTAGCAATCAGTGTTAAATGGTGGTTGGTCAGTGGGCGGCTCATGCTTAACTGCAGCTTAAACCACGAGAGCTGCAGTAAACGAATAGTCTGTGTGATTAACTTGGATGTTAGCAGCGCAGTTGCCCTTTAACAGCACAGTGACTATTAACACAATAACCAAAAAGCTATTAGATTGACTTTCCAAAATGGCAGTTAATTACTGTACAGCAATGCCACTCTGCTGTATGCATGGTGGGAAAGGTGAGAGAGAGACAGAGAGAGATAGTTAGAGAGGGAAAGGAAGTGCTGCGTGATGTCACTTTTACCAAAAGTCAGATTACAGCTTGTCATCTGATGCAGTTCACGAAATCATCCTTTTTATACCCACCAGCTAGGTTTATCACCTCTTGCTGTCTTTCACTGGCATTGCTAACACTGCTGGAGGAAATTTGCACGTCTAACCTCACCCATTAAAATTTGTTGTCTTAATTTTCTATGGTTTTACAGACATTGCTAGTCCTTTTTTCACACTTAAGAGCTGTATCGACTGAAACTTAATTTATTCTGGGACTAGACTTTCTTTTTGATCTACAGTATGTCTGTCCAGCCACACATTACAAGATTCAGGTTGGGGATACTGCATCTGCTCTTTCAGATGTACACTGAAGAACAAAGGAGCAACACGTCTCAAAGCCTCCGATTTTTTTAATCTTGAAAGCAAACTTTACCAGGCGTTTTCTCATAAAGTTCCTTTAATTGAGGCTTAAAACTGTTTGAAGAGATTAAAAGTTTTATTGTGCACACATCTGTCTTCGTCTTATGTCTCCTGTCAGTACAAAGTGAGGGCCAGATTGACAGACATATCAAACCCAATTTTTTAAATTTCTAGTGAGGTCTCCATTAATGCGACTTAACGATCCCCACCTGAAATGTTTTAAGATGTACATAAAACATTCTACTTTGAATAATAATGTGTCTCCACAAAAAATTTCATTATCTCATTAAAATCCTTAAAATTACATCTACTTATTCTCCCTCCAGAATCTATTAATATGCAAAGGTTTTTCATTTTAAAAGTTTAACTGCTGGACTTCACTGAAAAGTCCATTCTCAGTCCCTTGACCTTTGATTGGCTCCAAACTTGTTACGTCAAAAATCATGCTCGTAGGTACACGCCAGACACACACACACACACCAGACAGCCTCTCGGTGCTGAGCCGCTAACGTTAGCTCAGCTACAACACAGGTACTACACAGAAACTTTTACAAAGGGCCATGAATGTGCTTCTAGCGACTGTCAAAGCTCCAGCAGACTCTCTGTGTTTCTACACACAGAGAATCTGAGAATCAGACACAGAGAGTCTGACAGCAGCTGCTCACGGCTGATTATTTTGCTTGCATTTCTTCTTCGTTGTCACCTACATTTGCTGTTCATCTGACCGTCACCAGTCTGTTCGGCGCCTCCATAAGCAGGGGGAGGGTAGTGGTGAGCCAATGTAGCTGAATCAATTCTGAGTTACTGTTGGTCGTCTAATCGATTAATCGAGTAATCATTGCAGCTCTAGTTTAAAACACACAATGAGGACCGTTCCTGATTAATAAATGAACTTCTTGACTGTGGTCCAACACAAACAGGTGACTGATAGTTCAGTTCCTGTTCTCTCAGAATACAGATCTTGCATCAGGCTGCCCTCGGTGTTACTTAAATTTGAGTCTGTTTGAGAAAGACCTGAGCACACCCACACACAGCACAGCACAGCAGAAACAGCAGCAGGTGGTAGCTGCCAATGGGCTTAAGACAGTAAGACAAGGTAATGACTTAGTGTGAAAGATGTTAGTGTGTGGAGAAGTCGGCCCATTACTGAGTTAATAAATTCTGTGTTACTTGAACATTAAAAAAAATGTAAAAATGTAGGTGTACTCGTTGGTAAAAACGTTAGCGTAGAGCCCTGTGAGATCATTAATGCTTCATTCCACCCTCCAAGTCAGAGAGTGCTGTTCCTCTTCCTCACAGGATTCAACCAAAACATCTGAGAGGGTAAATACCTTTAATTTGCATGGAGAGTGGTTAATTTCATCATTTTCTTTAAAGCTGTGTACTTCTTCTCCCTTGACTAACAAATAGACTGGGCTTCACAGACTGACAGATGTGTTTTTGAGGCAAAATATTTCCAGAAAAGCCAGAAAAGTCAAGTTAAGAAACGTAGTCCCCCTCCACTCAAAAATGGATTTTGCTTAATGTAACTCCATTGTGCAGAGTTTGATAGTAGAAGGCTGTGTTCACATTCATCTGCTGAAGAAGGATAGGAAAGGAAATTACAGTAGGTTGTAATCTTTACTCGCACACTATGCTCGTAAATGATTTTTCCGGTTCGCACATATTTATTTTTAGGGGCAAATGTGAGTGAAGTACTCACACTGTAGAGCCCTGTCTCAGGGCATCGCCCGGTATGATTGTATGCTTTTGAACATGTAACGAAGTCTTAAATTGTGGATTCTGCTACTACGTGGTAAAGCCGGTACTGTAGAGCTGGATGCCCTTGGCCTTTCCCTTGGCTCTTGAAGATTGGTCAGCTCTCTGTTTAAGTCACTAACATGCCTCTTGGGTGATCCCATCACAAGTGGACATCTAAATAAATGGGTGAAAGCACTGTTAAGACTTTGATGATGCACTGGGATCTGATCACAAAAGCCATATTCACGTAGTCACGGCTGTACATGTCCACATACAGTAGTATTAGTCTCAACCTCAACAGAAGTGTGTCACTGACCTCAATGAAGGTTCACACACATCCTGTTAAATCTGGCTGTCTGCCACTGTTACATAGAGCACTTGACTCTGTTACATTATCCAGCACAAACTAATTGGGAAGTCCCCAGATTAAACATTCTTTACTGCTAGATCATTTTAGCATTACAGCAGTTGTAAATTGCTGTCTTGGGACGAGGGCATTTATTAATAAATGGATTCATGTGGCCACAGCATACAACTTTTGCTGCATCGCAATGTGACGTCATCCGGCATGGAGCTGCGTTGGCCAATCACATACATGCAAGCACAGATTCCTGGTGGATTATTCTGTAACATGAACTTCATTAAATTTGATGCGTTCCCCCTTTTACACGCAGTTGTTTTTAAACATTTGTTGCACATCCCGCTGTTGGAATCCTTCCAAGTGAAATACAGCCACACTTTAGACTGTTTAGCTTTAGGCATTTTAACCATGTTTAGGGTAGCTACTAGCTAACGGTAGGCTACCTGCTGCCATCACAGCAAGTGTAATGTTAGCTAGCGAAGGCACGTGTGGTGATGCTTCTGTTGCCTGTAAGGTCCATTTCGGAGCATCAGAGGGTTAATATTTCAGTTAATGAGGCACCGAAATCTGCGTTGTGATTCGGTCCGGTGGGTACCGGTCGTATAGGAAGGCAACAGGTTTCGGTACCCAACCCTACATGTGATGAAGCTTTTGTGCAAGTATTCAGTATTAGTGAGTATTTCCATTTGCATGACAGATATTCATAATTTAATGTTAGGGAGATAACAGACAGACGCAGCATTCAGACCAACATGGGGAAATGAATGAGTATATTGTGGTATTGTTTTGTTGTATGGCTGGTTTGTTTTGAGTTGTGGAGTCCAGTGTGGAGGATTTATGTCCGGTACCAGAAAATTTACAATAAATTTCAACAAAAATTTCAGTAAATAAACACATATTGAAACTTACAATGAAGAAAATGTGGGTTTCAACTCTCCTCACAGTTCAGTGGCAGGTAAAGTGACGACCATTAATGAGCTTTTTTGAATGAAAAATAAAATCGGCAAAAAAATAAGGTCTGATGTATCAATCCCAACTTCTAGTTCAAGACCTTAAATTGCATTTTTGGTCCTTTTTGTAGTCTTGCAGCATGGAGAGAAGACTACATCTACGTCTTTTACTGTAGTTTTTATATGAATGGCACACGATCTATTTCATATTGTAGTGGTTTTGCTTTGGCACAAGTTCAGCTTGTTCCTGACCTGTCTAGACCAGGAATGCAAGATGTCATCTACATGTGAAACTGTGTGCATTTATGTGCAGGCATATACAAGATTTCCTGCATAACTAAACATAAATGGCTGCATGCTGTGTTATGTGAGTGCTTTTGTTAGTCACTTAAATGGCTGCATATCGTGTGTTTGTGACTCACTTTGTAAAGTAAATGGTTGGAACACGGTGTACGTGAGTATTGTTTTAAGTGAACTGGTTCATGTTTTGTATGTGATTGGTTCTGTAAATGTGCGAATTTTGCCATGCATGAGTGTCAGAGTGTGCGAGCGCTCTGTGAATGCTTAATAACTCTTTTAATAGGTTGCAGCAGATTGAGCCGTGATGCTTTCCAGCTGAGACATTTTTGGGTCAGAGTTTTTTTTTTTTTTCCTTTTTTCTAATAATTGCTTTGATCACAGGAATAATTAGGTTTTCTTCTTTCCCCCCCGCTCAAAACCCACACACGTTAGCACATACAGGCACCTGCTCACACACATTTCTCTCCCATCCTTCAGTGTACAGTGACATACCTTTTGTAATATGCAGACAGAAGATTGAAGCCCTACCTTCAAGTGAAGCACTGTGAGGTTGAAGATTTAGCGGAAACTCCTCTTGACACACACAGCCGAGATAATGTGAATTTTAAACATAACCTTTACTTTACCGTGCCTGAATAATAAGCAATAATCATTGAAGCTCCTCCTATTTGTTGAATAGATCTGGGCATGCTGTGCTTAATGTGGAGACTCTTAAAACCCAAATTCAATTGCGGCACCCCCCGCAGTGTTTCTTTCCCCCTTGAGTCTTTTTATCTTAGAGGTACAATCATATGCTGCAAAGAAGTTGGATTTCAAGTCTTTTGTTACTATATAAATTAAGATGTAATGGTGATCACTGAATGGCAGCAAAATGCAACATTTAGGCAACAAAAATACATTTATAGAACTCTCTTTGCCTTAAGTTTAGTGCAATGATTTCATCTTCTGTCGAGGTGAAGTAAATAGCAGAAAGAAGCCATTTCTATCAAATTTCTAGAAATAAAAAAAAAAGTTTGGACCACCATAGCAAAATGGCTTATTTTCTGCTTCAGACAGAGTTTTGACACAACTGAGATTCCCCTGCGGAAATTTAAGCCATCAAGGTACTAAATATGCACCGAATGAAGAAAGTTTTTTCCACAGGTTTAATTTTGTGAAATGAGATTTTGCACGGGCAAGTTTTGGGGGAGGTGAGCTGTTTTATATTCTGCGTCTGTGTGTGTGTGTGTGTGTGTGTGTGTGTGTGTGTGTGTGAGCTTATGTAAATTTCACACGGGTATGAAATCATTTCATGTCTCTCTTTGTGTGAAACATGTGCTCGTGGCGGATGTGTCTCTGCATTTGCGTTATTGACAGTGACACATGCGCAGCATAATCCATTAATTGTTCTCCTTCAGATTACGAGAATATTTGATTAAGCGCTTTACATGCCTTTACATTTCCCGTTAATATTTATCAAATCATTCCATTACACGTAATCCGAATATTGATTGCCCACCCCTCCCCTGCATGGCCAGTGTCCCATCTTATCATTTTCCTAATTTTCTTCTTGTGGCTCTCACCGTATTTCACACTGCTTGCATGCGGCTGTACTCTGTAACTTTCGGCGAGTGTTCATATAACGCTGAGAGGTGTGAACGCTAAACAAAGGCTGAATGCTTCAGATTAGAGCGGATAATAAAATGAAACTGTAATAATCCTCATGGGCAAAACTGGGTCACTGCAGAAGTGAAGAACAGAAGTCAAGAGTAGAGCAAATGGAGACTTGAAGATAATAAGTAATTACAACCAAAGAACATATTGTGCTGAGGGTAGAACACAGAATAAGTAAAGATAGGGCATATTTGTTGGCAGCAGCAGGTTAGAAACAGTGATGTTCATTTGTACAGAGCTTACACCATATGTTTAACACATATGTTCAAAGACTGAAGCCGTCCTTGTTATCATATTTACAGATTGGTATAGGCACATGTGACGGCATCCTCCAGCTTGAACTGTGCGATAAAGCTGAGACAATTTTGTCAAAAAATTAGACAAGTGTTGAATTCACAGACCAGTTTGCAGCATGTTCAGGCTTACTTGTATTATGCGCTTGTCCAAACAATCAGCCCGCTGATTTGATCAGTAGTGAAGTAGACGGCGTTTGATTGCGGACTGAATCTCTCATTATAACCTCAGCGTAACATAATCAGATTGAATTGTCTGAGTCCTTATAAATGTGACGGATGAACTTTATTGATCCTGACAGCTAAATTGGGTCATTACAGTAACAGTGATTAAAGGTGTATGTTGGAGAACATAAAACAAAAAGATTTTCTGATTCTCTGTTGAATCCCTGACAGAGAAATTGTTGTTTCTGTTCCAAAGCCATACTACATACTAATTCTATATAGTATGTGCTATTTACTAATCTTAATTAATAATAAAATAACGTACTTTACCATTTTGTACTAACAGGAGATAATATAAGATGTGCGTCTACAGATATCACTCACATTGGAATTCTACTGCAAAGTAAACTTAAGAGAAGGCAAAATGATTTCCCCAAAGATTGGATACTTAATTTTTTTGTTTCTGACATGTTCCTGGATCCTTCTGTGGAGTCCAGGAGGTGTAATTGAGAAGAAGATTAAAAAAAAAAAAAAATGCTGCTCTCAGTTTAATGATTTGCATTCTTAAATTAGTAATTCGTGTTCTCCATTTAATAATTTGTACACACGGATCAGCACAAATTAGTTTTTTTTTTCTCAATTGCACCTCCTGGAACCTTCATCATTGACAATTTTTACTTTTTCCACTTGTGTGCAGCAACTAGTTTACAATTCATTATGCATGCTGACAACTTACTATCTAGAGTATCCTTGGGGCACAGTGGTTGTTTTAAAAGTAAGTATTAGCTTAAAAATTACTTTTCAAAGATAGAGATCTCTGTAATCCATTTAAGATGAATTGTTTTATTGATAGATTATTACTATTCTGTCAAATTGGATGGTAAAATTATTACTTTCTGCACCTTTGTTGTGCTACAAGCTGAGAACACTGATTTTACTTTTAATGCTGTTATGTCTCCAGGCTTGAGGCATCTCGTCTTGATTATCTGGAATTATATTTATTCTATTAAACAGAATTTGTTCACCTATTAACATTCCTTGCCATCTGCCAATATCTGCTTTTATTTTTACATTTTATATCATAGGTATTGAGCTGATTCTCTTGAGACATTGTGGTAAGGGAGCAGGTCAGTGTGCAATCAAAAAGTACAGTCAAGTGAAATCATCCACACCGTTGCACTGTTACATTACCAGGAAAAAATTGCTTTCAGGTTTCTATTCAAAGGTTTGGGACGTAATTTGACCCTGTGTGCGGCGTGAAAAAGGATATTCTGGGGCAGAAGAAAAGTAGTCGCCTACTTTCAACCACTTTTCACCTTTTGTGTGATGCTGGGTTGGAAACTGGCTGCGGTTCGGTTGTGATAGATGGTAGATGGCAGTGGTTTTCTGTGATTGGAGCTATTCTGGACACTTCTAAGGACAGAGAAAAAAAAAAGAGAAAGCTCAAAGAGCACTCTTGAAATGAAAGTAGAGCAATACACACAAACAGCC
The DNA here is from genome assembly GCA_038419695.1 of Scomberomorus guttatus. NCBI lineage: Eukaryota > Metazoa > Chordata > Actinopteri > Scombriformes > Scombridae > Scomberomorus > Scomberomorus guttatus. Next base: position 17,458,423 of record CM076465.1, on the reverse strand, counting down.
AGATGGTTTCCAAATGACAGGTTTGAGTGTGTGTGAGGGCACCGCTCTTTTTAGACTTGATGGTTCAATTATAACATTAACAAGGTGCAGGGTATTGTAATTTCACTTTATAATACAAATCCTCTCCATTTAATGCCTCTGAACCTTTTGTCATTTGTTCAAATTTCTCGGTATACTTTAACTGAAATCTCGTACTAAGCTCAAACCAAAAGTCTTGCGCTTTACTTTTCCCCCACACACAGACAGTCAAGACAGGTGTGGAATAGCTGACTATTTGTGCATGTACTGTATGTGTTTTTATGTATGATCAGGATGTCGGTGGTTCCTCACTGGTGATCAGCAGCCTGGCACAGAGCCTGCTGATTAGAGCCATCAAAAGCGAGGAGAATAACATTTTCCACACCTCCTGCCTCATGTGTGTGTGAATGAAAGTCTTGTCGCTCTCTCTGAGTCTGAGCTTCTGCTGTTTGTCCCGTGTAATAGGAGCGAGCTGGTCCTGGTCTCCCGCTCTCTCCCTTTTTTTTTCCCCCCCGCAATACACACACATGGATACACAAAGGCCTCTGTTATCTGAAGGAGGGGAACGCGAGAAATGAACTATGAACGATTAGAAAATGAAAGAAGATTGTTTTTGATTAGCACTCGTTAATTAACTCAGTCAGCCGCCTGCCTGCTCTCTAGCCAGCCCCATCAACAATGTATGGCCTGACTGCGTGATTAACTCAACTGTGTGTGTGTGTGTGTGTGTGTGTGTGTGTGTGTGTGTGTGTGGGTGTGTGTGTGTGAGGAACGTGTGCTATTGTTCATGTAGCAAGCCTCAAAGACATTTTTTTTCTTTTTCTGGTGATTTTTGATTGTGTCGTTTTATAATGAAAAACAGATGAACCTTGAGCCCCAGTTTACCATGGCGACTGCCTGTGTGTGGTGGTACGCACCTTTTTTTTTTTTTTTTTTTAAACGCTGGCGTGTGCACGTGTGAAAAATCTTTTTATGCATGTTTTCATTAATATGCATGGTGGAAAGTGGCTGGCCTCCATAACAGGCGTGATTAGTGGCATGGGGGCCACAGTAGCACCACAGCAAGTCAAATTGAACGGCAATGAATGATTGATAAGCGGAAAGCAGAAATTAAAGGAGAGATGAGAGAAAGACAAAGGACGAGAAGGAGAAAGATTTCAAAGGTAAATTACAGTAGGTGAGGAAAGGATGAATGAAGGTTGCATAAAAGAGTAGAATGCGGGGAGTACAGGAGTTTGGGAGAGAGAAGCAACAAAGAGAAGAAAGAAACCAAATCAATACTGCATAGAAGAGAAAGCTCAAACACAACAAGGACATGTTTTTTAAGTGCACAGAGATGAAAGAAAGTTAAGGGCACAAAAACAGAAAGAACAAAGGATGGGAAGCAGGAGCTGGGAGGGATGGAGCAATTTCATAAGAAGATAAGATATGGAAGATGAGATTCACAAGAGCCCCAATTTCACAGTGGTGTGAGTGCCGCGGGTTTGTGCTGTTACGGCATTACAAGGAGCGCTTCACTTGATTGCGCATTAGTCCTATTGTGGAGGGAGCCCTGCACATGTTTTATTTAGCAGGTTCACTGCGGCTTGTCGAGGTCCTTGGCTGGAGCAGGACGGACGTTTGTTTGTTCTCCAGCACCGCTGCGTGCTCGGGGTCGCGGATGCAGGGCCACGTCTCCTTACTGCTAATGGACGGAGCAGCATTAGTCAAGTGTGTCAGTTTCTGCCCCGCTTCCTCAACTACTGGCACCGGCGTTATTATCACCCGTCAAAGAGGGATATTTCTCGATTTCACAGAAGCGTTAGGCTACATGTTATTTCGAAACGGGAGGTTTCTGCATTCCTGCCCTTCTCCTGTTTTTGAGCGTTAAATGAGGAGCGCAGCGTGGGTTGTATATGAACCGGCTGCTATATGCGACGCTTAGAAGGTCAAACTGAATTAAGCTGTCTCCTCTCGTCTCGCTCTGACCTCGTCCTTCCAGTCTCTGCTCATCCACGATTCACCCACCAGTTCTGTGGTGAAGCTCTCGGTCTCTTGACCTGCAGACTGCAGGCGGTTTCCAGCAGCTTGCCCTCGACACCTCGGGGGCCAGATAAGTGAGAAACACTTTGCTTCAGAAAGCGTTTTGTTCCGTAAAGCTGCGATGTCCATCTGTCCTGCGGTTCAGAATTAGAATCACTTGATCTGCCAGTGAAAACAATAGAAATATGGAGGATGCACTGAATGGAAAAAATCCAAAACCCCAATTATCTTGCACAAATCAAAGTGCCTCTTTCACAAAGACACACTTGTATTGTCTTGGTATTCTCAGTACCGATGACCACCTTTTGCTGCTTTTCTGCCTCTTTAAAAGTCTTTCACTGTACCTGCCGTCTCTGTCTCTGTCTTATATGAGAGCTGTTGTTGTCTGAGGGGCATCCACCCTGTTTGTACAGTAACCAGGATCTATGTATGATAGCCATGTTGCTGCTGCTCTCACAGCTCTGTACTCCTGGGAGTCTGAAACAACACACAACAAAAGAGAAGATGAAGGATTCTAAAAGGCTGGATGTTGGGATTCAGTAATAAACTGAGGGGCCAGATTTACTAAAGCTTTTGTGTTTTTCAGGCGCAGATGTAACGCATTCGGCCCCAAACACATGCAATGTATTTATCCGACACATCAGGCTGGAGTCAAAGTCTAATCAAATCAAAGACTATCAGTTTTGCCTCTGAAAAGTTTAAAGGGTGCTGACGGGATTTACACGAGCCAAAAGGACGGTTGTTTTATGAGTAATATTCTTAGTAATAGTAAGTTGAACTGCAGCCTAATTATAAATGTTTTGTAATGAAGATAATCACGATATTGTTTCTTTTCTGAATTTAGTGATCTCGTAGAAATCCTGCTGCCGCTAATGAGCTCCTCCTCCCTCGCAGTGTGTGTCTTGGACGGCTGTCCGAAGCACCGTCCAGAAGCTGACTGTGTAATGAGCTACTGTCTTAATAATTAAGACGCTTGAATACACAAGCAAACACATTAAAAACCATTTTCTTAGTAATTCTGACTGATTTGGCAGTATACAACTTGCTAATGTTTTGATTAAAATTTCCTTAATCTGTGCCAAATAAAATATAGCCAGTTGCAAGAATGTTTAAATATGGAAGCATAAGTACATGTCCAAGTTGATTTAAATCTTACTCAGGCTATCAGAGAATTTACATGTAGCTTAAACACAGCTGACTTTTCACAAAGCTTTGGTCTTTCTGGCAACACAACTTCATATTTGTGCATCAGCCTTTTCTGAAAAGTACATAACGGGGCGGTTGTGGCTGAAGAGGTAGACCAGGTTGTCCAGCAGGTTTGGTGTTCTGTTCCCAGCTCCTCTTGGCTCTCGATGGCCAGGCTTGTGTGGTAGCTTCCCACTGTTTGCTGTGTGACTGTGTGTGTGAATGGGCAAATGAGAGGCAAATTGCAAAGCGCTTTAGATAAGAGTGTTATATAAATGCAGTCTGTTTACAAAAATCTATTTAATTAATGATAAAGGGGCCATGTTATACCCCTTTTCCACAAGTTAACACAGTTCCCTGGGGTCTTAATAAAATGTATCTGACATGCTTTGGTCAAAATACCACAAGGATCAAGCACCACAGCAGCCTTCTCATCCTGTCTAAACAGTCCTGTTCAGAACGGCCTGTTTGAGTGCCTGTCCCGCCCACCTCACCCACCTCTTCTGTGGGGATGCGGTGCTACCATGGCAACTGTTGAGCATGAACCCCGGAGAAACATGGCTGCTGGAGAAAACATAGCAGTGTCCATGAGCGGTGCAGCAAAAACACCAAACCTCACGCGTTACTCTGCATGAGTTCAGATTGATCAGAGCTACGCTAACATCGTAGCTGCTCCATTCACTATCAAAATAACGTCATCTAAACGCATAAATTAAATACAGCAGCGACATTATTGTTTATACACATAGATATACTGTGTAACGACTGGCATTTAAGATGTTTATTAATGATGAGCTGGCGTGTGGCTCCGGCTACGTTGAGAATTGAGTTGGAAGATAAATCCACTTAATCCCAAAAGTTAAAAAAAAAAAAAAAAAACTCCTCCCGCTGGTAAACCGCTCCGGATCAGAGCAGAATCATGTGTTTATTCTTCCAGAAGATGAGAAAGCAGCAGCAGCAACACAGGGCTCTCCGGCTCTGCTCCCCAGCTCTCTCCTCCAGAGCTGGCCAGCGCTCAGCAGCCGCCTGTTGGCAACCAGCGGCTTAGTTTACGCTTAGCTTAGCTTAGTTTAGCCGAGTCCCGGCTTGCGCTTGCGAGAAGAACATACGGACCTCAGGAAATTTAGTGGATGGAGACTCAGATAGAGGTATGGATGGGGGGCAGTACAATTTCAATGAAGCCCCAATTGACATAAGGGGCATCAAATCTGAATGGCTTGTTGAATCACAAAAGTACAGAGCAAGCCGGCCCACACCAACCTGACTGGGTTGTCTTATTTTAGTTTGTGTGTTAGAAGGCACATCAGAGACCCAAATATATACACACAAGCACTGAAAAAGTGAATTTTTCATAATTTGGCCCCTTTAATAATTTATATCTTAGAGCAGTTTTAAAATGTCAACGCATGAAACATGGCCAACAGTAGTTACAGCAAAACCATAACTTTGATGTACTGTTGTCTGCGTGCTGCTTGGTTGAACATTCAGCCCAGTTTTGGGGAAATTCTCCTCGATGTGGAGATGAAGCCACTGGCCTGTGTGTGTGTGTGTGTGTGTGTGTGTGTGTGTGTGTGTGTGTGTCTCAGTGGACCTCCTCACTAAACTGGCTCATTATCTCACACACTGTGATCATTAGACATCTCAGGAGACACACATACACTCAGGTGAAAACCCAGGGGAGGCAGACATCGGGGAATGGGACGGTGCGGCACACACACACACACACATACACACACACCAGTAAACAGTTTTATAATATCATCTGATACTCTTTCAGCAGCAGCTCCACTCATATGTAGCTCAATATTTCTGAAGTTTTCTACATGACACACACACACACACACACACACACACACACCCACACAGAGCATTGCTGACGGTTGCTCTTGTGGTAACAATTTGCCTCAGCTAAGAGTTTTTTTTACCCCCTTAAGTTGGATTTCTGTTACCTGTCACATTGATAGGCTCTTAATAATGAAACATACACAGGGTGTGTGGGCGAATAAGGGAGAGAGAGAGAGAGAGAGAGAGAGATAGGTGGGGGTGGGGGGTGATTCAGAGAGAGGAGGGGGCATCCACAGATGTTCCTGACTCTAGAAAATTGGGCAGACAGCTGGTCTGTAATAACAAAACTAACTGAGCAACACTCCCCAGCAGCTGCGTGTGTGTGTGTGTGTGTGTGTTTGTCATCTTTCTGCCATTGTTCCCGTTTTTGTGTGTGTGTCTCCTTGGATTCTTCCCTCACTGTGGATCTTTCAGTATTTTTTTTAAGTATGTATATATTTTCACTCTGTGCGTGTGTGTGTGTGTGTGTGTGTGTGTGTGTGCATGCATGTGTGTACAGTAGTTTTCTAGGCTATTAGGCTGCTGACTGAGGTATACAGTACAGCGCTATTGGCGGGCCAAAGATAAGCTCGGGGATTGCTGTGCCGCTGGGCCCTTTGCAGGAGCCATGATAATGCTCTTCTGTCAGCTTCTCTCTGTGTGTGTGTGTGTGTGTCTGTGTGTGTGTGTGTCTGTGTGAGCGCATGTGTACTTACAACTTTCTATACGTGCACGTGGTCTAGATATTCCTCATGTTGTGGGGACATAAATCTGTTTACATAGTCGTGTTTAGTCTGTTTGTGTGTGTGTGTGTGTAACTTTTTTTGCTGTGCCAGTAAATGTAGGTTGCAGCATTACAGAACTTTGACATTTTGGTTTGAGTTCTGTGTATTTCTGTGCATGTATATATGTGTGGGTGTTTGTGGTTTTGTTCCACAGTGTGGTGTAAATTAGTGCAAAAACAATTAGTCCATTAAAGGGGACCTATTATGCTCTTTTCCAGCTCTATATTTATATTCTGGGACTCCACTAGAGTAGCTTTGCTTGATTCACCTAATTTATCTTATACTGGCCCTTTATGCAGCCCCTCAGTTCAGCCTCTGTCTCTAACAGACAGTCTTAGGTCCGTGTTAAGTTACTGCTGATGAAAACCCAACATTTCCTGCTTCTGCTGCTTCATATTAAAAGCTTTTAAATGACTAAATAACGGGAGATTTTTATTGTGAAGAATTTATAGGAAATGAAACGTGTTCCTCACTGAATTAGCAGAGCGTCATTAGCGGCGGCTATTTTTCAATAAAAACAGTTCTACACAACAACATATGGAGATATTTGGAGCTCTTTGTTCAGCGGATCAGTTAGAAATAATGCAGGGAGGAATAGTACAAACAGAAACAGCCACAGTGATGATGATGTTTGATGAAGAGCTGCAGATGACCAGCACACCTCTAACAGGTAAACAACTTATTTTACTTTGCCGTGCTGTGTAATGGAAAAATACTCACAGCGTGCCAGCTTGACTCGAGTCATGGCACGACGTGACTGCTCCCAAAACAATGTTAAAACACCATAATGTGAGCGGAGCAGTGAACTCGCTCGCTGTGTGTGGAGCAGATGACCATAAAAAAAGAAACCTGTCACGAGTTGACGTCAGCTCGGGCCGAAAGTAGAAAAAACTGTTGGAATCAGGGCGTTCAGAGCAGTCTGAAGCCGCTGCTTTTTGCTCACAGAGATGACTTCTACATATGTTTACCTCATTATGTGACACTTTGGCCACGTTTAATATGAACATCTAACATTGTAACATTATATATATGACTGAAAATAAGGTGAAGCTCAATAGGTCCCCTTTAATTAATTAGTTGATTACAGTTTTGATATTCAGTTAAGTCAAAAGTGAGGAGTTGCAGCTTTTCTTTACCTCATGTCATTATAAACTGAATCCTATGAAGTAAGTAATAATAACAAAGATGATCAGCAGCCTTAGCTTACAATGGATCGTCAGTCATGAGGCAGCGGCGTCCTGGTGGTCACAGAAGTGGTTTTGTTCATAAAATGTTACCATTATGAAATTCAGAATGACTCTTAACACTAGGGACTAGATGTATAAACAGTGTGTACACACAAAAACCATGCAGACATCATTTCCCACACATAGACTGGTATTTATAAAAAAAAGGATGTCCGTACCTCACACACACACACACACACACACACATAGACCAGACGTGATATAATAAGGTTGAGATGGAAAAATAATGATGAGATGGCATCTAAATCTTAAAACATTTTGTTTTGATTGTAAGCCAGCAGTGACTGTGATTTTTTTTATTTTTTGCCTTCTACATAGTGATTTATAAAATGTCAATGAATGATAAATTTTATATTTCTTTTATTAAAAGGGATCATTTTATTTCCCTGTTTATGTTCTTTCCATGTTATCTATGTGAAGTACTTTGTAAAGTCTGTTTTGTGCTGTAAACAAATTATCTTTCTAACGTTTATTATGAAATAATAATGATGATTAAGGTATCGGTGCTGATAGTGGTTTACAAGTACATGATGAATTAATGATGCGTGCGCCATGAATAGCCACAGCTGCATGTAATGACAGCTGCTCTGGCATTGTTGGAGAATCGTGTCGATGGCACAACCGGTAAAGTTGCGCTTCTTCTTCTTGGCTGTTCTTTCATTGTCAGGTCCAGTGAGTGGTAGAACAGGCAGAAGCATTGATACACATATTATTAGTTATTAAGGGAGAAGTATGCATATATGCAAATTTTATGCATCTGGGCCCTGTAATGGTAAAATGAATTTGAAACAGTAAAAAAAGTCAATGTTGATTAAGCAGCTTTCTAATTGAGTATCTGATCCAGCAGCACTTATCAGTGGCGGCTATCATAAGAGCTTATCAACTCTTCTAAATATGAAGAAAACATTCTTTCTTGTTTATTTTCTTTATGCACAAAGGACCGTCCTTCATGAAAGGACAAATAGTCAGTTTCAAAGAGTTGATGTGAATTCTGACAAACCTCTTAGTTAATGTTTGTCTTTTCCAAACTCCAAACTGATTTCTCCTTCAAATCTTTCTTCACCCTCTTGATGATTTCCATCAAGCTCACTGGAAAGTGATTTGTAAAGGTTAAAGCACATGATTCTTTACTGTAATTGCACCCAGTCCCCCTCTCGATCTCTAAACAAGTTCTGGTAAGTTTTCCTTGAGCGGGGCCACCTAGTTCCAAAGGGTGAAAAAGAAAAAACTACCAGTAGTCGACTGGGCAGACTTTATCCATCAGTGCTTTTATTTGTGTACCTGTACCTGCTTGTTATTCTTAGCAGCTTTTTCCCCTACGGTCCCATCTATTTGGAATTACAATGAGCCGGCTGCCTTCATCAATACCTGCCTCACTCTGTCTAGACATTCAGACACTTGCTGGGGGTTCACTCTTTATCCAATCACGGTCCAGCTGTATATTTTAGATCCTCCCCGAAGAGCCATCACCACAAGTTTATTTGAGCTCTGTGGAGCCTTTGGACATGCTGAATTTCTGTCTCTGTACTTTATTTACCCTTTCTCTCTCTGCTCATATCTCTGTCCCTGTCTCTCCTTTCTAGCCTCAGTGTGTTTGTCTAGGTGTTAGCTGTGCGCGGCGGCGGTGAAATAACGGTGCTAATTTGCTTTTTGCGGAGGTGAAAACACAATCTGTCTCCCATCCACCCCTCTGCGAAGACACAGAGCTCCGACTTCTGCTAAGTTCTGCTGTTCTTCACTGAGGGAACCCGATTAGTTGATATTTATGGGCTCAGAAGAGACGCTTTAGGCTCCGCTGTGATGACTTCAGCCGGTTAGCGAGCTAGAGTAGTGCAAAAAAAGCCAAACAATAAGCTCTGCCTGAACAGAAAGAGTTGAACAGGCGATGGTGAGAGAGGGGAAGTTTATCATTTTGACAGAACAGTAAGAACTTTTCTTAGAGAGGAGAAAATGTGTGTATGTGTGCTTACAATATTTTATAGTGTATTCATGAACTAGAGTATTTGTGTGCTTATGCATCTTTCTGTGGGTGTGTGTTTGTATGCATTTCCCTGTGTGATTGTATGTTCTTTGTAATGTGCATGACTCATATCTACTTCGGTGTGTGACATTAATTAAATAAAATGGGGATTCATGGCTCTTACTGGGCTGGTAATGTGTATATTATATATATCTGCTGCTCCCTGTGTATTGTTCTCTGGTTGCTAAAACAAAAGCAACCAACCAATCACAGTTGTCACAACTCGCTGCAGAAGATGACGCAAGGTGCATAATTGGCAGAAACTCACAGTTTATAATTGGGTGTGAAACGACTTTTTCCTTGCTTCTGACATGTTACAGAATCCGTACATCTGTGTAAATGTAGCTGCGCTGTCTCTCTTTCTTTCTCTCTCGCAGCTCTGTCAGTGTTACGGTCGAGTGAAGACCAGGTCCCTGCCCCTCAGAGTAAGTGCATGGGTGACATCGAGGAACTGGCCGCCAGCTACGAACGCAAGCTCATAGAGGTGAGAGATGTGTCCGGTCATTCTGTACTACTGTATACTCGTGAAGAAAGTGGCACAGTTCTGTGGTCCAGATGTTGATTTTTCCTGCTGGGTAACAAACTATTGTAAATTGCAGAGTTACATTTTTAAACATATGTAAACAACATCTACAGCATATGCTTATTTGCTTTCTTGCCCATATCTTGTTAGATAAGAAGATTTATATCACTCTCATGTCTGTTTGCTAAATATGACGCTGGAGCAGCAGGCGATTGGCTTGGCATAAAGGCAAAAAGTAAAGTCAAATTTATTTATAGGGCACATTTAAAAACAACAGGAGTTGACCAAAGTGTTGTACAGTTAAAAAAAATAAGATAGAGTAATTAAAGCAAAACAAAAATAAAAAGATAAATAACTGTAACAAAGTTAAAGCTATTTTATCCTGATATTAAAAATGAAGGGGAATCAAAGGTGATTTGGACTGACTGGAGGCAGGTGGAAAGAGCTAGCCCTGAGTCTCCGCTGGTTGACGGGCAACCTGACAATAATGACAAGACTCCAGGAAGTCACTGGCTAGCACCTGTAAAACCACAACTTGTTATTTTTGCATTTTGGTTTTTATACAGATTAAACAAACAAGATATAATGAAATGAGTTTTAAAGGTGCTGGTAGGTGTTTTTGTTTACCTTTAGAAGGAGCCAGGCTAGCTGTTTCCCCCCGTTTCCTGTCTTTATGCTAAGCTAAGCTAATTGCCTGCTGGCTGTAGCTTCAAATTTAGGGTACATAAGAGAGAGTGGTATCAATTTTCTAATTGAGTAAAGCGAATACGTGTTTTTCCAAAAATATAAACTATTCCTCTAAACCTCAATATTTCTTTGTGAAATGATGTCACCTTCATATAATTACTATAGCTGAATAAACCATGGTTTAGACTACTTGTAGCTTGTTTCTTAAAATTACAGCCACATAAACCCTGACCGCCTTTTGTTCCAAGTAGGAAGTTGATTTTTCAGTCTGAGGTTTATCCTGTTTGTTTTACTGAGGAGCACAAACACGATTTTTACTTCTGCACTTCACTCTTTGTATCATCTGCCAGTGCCAGAACCTCAGACAGCTTTAGCTGTGTTTGCTTGAGCAGAATAGGGCAATTCACTAGATTTCTGCCAAAGTCCCAGCTGCTGCCACACAATGAAGTAAAAAATAGCGCCGGTGCCAATAATCTTTTTTGTTGACAGTAATTTAATTTCTGTGTGGTTATGATTTATTGATGTTACAGAGGCACTTGGAGCTTTGCATAGAGAAATACCTGAATAGGTACATTAGCAAGCAAAGTTAAAGAAAGTCTGATAGAACATTTTATCAAGATTTTTGGTCTATTGAGAGCTGTGCAGGGGAATAGAAAATTCTCACCAAGCTAAATAAAGCAGAACTGTACTTTCTGCAGTTGCACTGATTCAAAACTACATCAAGAGCTATTCCCTGAGCAGGTTCCCCACAAATATATTGATTACAGTGCATGTGGAAGATCTCTAGTAATTGGACATCGGGCATAATGTTGTGTGTGAGTGATGATGGGGGGTGTGTCCAGTTTGCTGTTAGACTGACCAATGAGGTAACAGCTCCAGTAAGAGTGACATCAGCAGAGGAAAGTAAAGGCAACGTTTAGTGAGGTTTGTGGGGGAGGAAGAGGGGGTTCTACATGAATAATTAATATTTTATATTTCTTTAATAAGAAATAATTCTGCCTGTGTTTGGCCAAACTATGTTTTCACTTATTCATGCACACGTATGTGTGATACATTTTTAATGGTATTTACTTATTTATTTGTTCATTTGTTTGACTGTCAGTCTCAATCGAGCTTTCACAGCGAGGCTGGAGGACTGTTTTGAGACGACACAGGCTCTCCTGGTCCCAGGCCAGCCAGGCCTTGGTGGCTTTGTTTGAATGAGCCTGTCATGCAGAATGCAGGTGTTTTCTTTGTTCCTGATATGTAACAAGTTGTCTAGCAGAAATATTGTAAAATGTTACAAAGTGGCTGCAGCGGCAACGCTAGTGCTGGCTCTTCAGCTGACGATATCAGCAAGTGTCATAACCACAAAGCAGAGGGAACAAGAAAGATGTGCAGCACAAAGGAGATACAGGATGTTCTCATTATTGTTCACCGACCGCCAATGTTTATTGGGAGTTGACATAATATTCAAAGAGGCAGTGAAAAAGTGTCCTAATATTTGTATGAAATAGGTAAGAAAGAAGAAGATAGAGGAATGTTTGGCCTCGTCTGTGTTTCTCTTCATTCAGGGTCAGCAGCACTACTGCCGGCCCTGATGTGAGGATTCAGAAACTGTGTGATTTACATGAGTAGCTGTCAACACTCCTGATTCAGCTGTCTTGCTTCACCGACTGAGACAAAATCTCACTGACCAAGTTATTGATTTTTGAAAATGTCACATCGAGCCTTGTTGGATACATAAAGACCTGCCAGACACAAATAAATATTGGACAAGGCTCAGCCTTCATTAACCTGGGAAACACGCCCGTGTTTGTGACCTGGTTCAGCTTTTAATTTAATGATGGTAATGTATTGTATTGACACTGACTTTGTTTATATTTGAGCCAAATCTCAAGATGCTCTATGCTCTTTTCCTGCTGTGTTCTCATCTGTTCATTTGTCCTGCCAGGCTGTGAACTGTGCCCAGGGCAAGAAAACGTCTCAAAATAAATGATCTAAATGAAAGGCATATAAAAGTAGGGTTAGGCAATAGGGCAAACTTTTCCTGTTGGTCACCGTCACCACTTTAACAGACAACGGCCAATGAATCTGGTACAGTAAACACAACATCCGCCTGTGTGATGTCTTGATGTCAGGTGAGTTCTGTGCTTTGTAGGACATTGTTCAGGTACAGGTTATCACTGAGTGAAGCCTCATAGAGCCGGTTCCTTTTGACAGTATTCATTGCAGCATTCAAGGAATCAAATGTGAAGCCTTCAATGCTGATAAAGCATAAATATAAAAGCACTTATTTTACTAATGTAAATTGGCAAATAATCCATTGGCCGTAGTTTTGCCTATCACCTGTAATATATATATATAATTTTATAAACACCCAGTCTATTATGTAAGTATCCTACTATAAGTAAACTTTTTAGATTTTAGACTTTAATTAGATGTCTGTTAAAGGTACATAATTCAATTTTTGTGGCTACTTGAGGGAAGTTAAACAATCTGAAAACACAACATTAAAGTTGTTATGACAAACTGATTCGGAAACAATCGCTATTTTAACACCCAGCAGACACGGAGTAACATTCATTTGGAGTCGTGTTTCTGTCTTCCTGATGGAGTCCAGTATTCACTCTCTTTACCAGCTCTGTTTCGGTTCCCACTAACTCCTGAGGCAAATCAGCCATCAGCTGCTAAATGTTCCGCTATGTTCACCAGCTAGTCGCTAACTTTGCCCGTCTGCTGTTTGGTGTATGGCAGGTAGTGCACAGAGGGTTTATTGCCTCTGCTGTTGCTGGAAACAAGAGTGATGAAGAGTTTGTAGACTGGAAAACCAAAACAATGAGTTCAAAAGATACTAAGGGTACTTTCACACCTGCCTTGTTTAGTTGGGTTGAATCAAACTCTGGTTTGTTTTTCCCTCTTCGTGTGGTTTGTTTGGGCAGGTGTGAACACAGCAATTGCATTTGGGTGTAGACCAAAACAACTGGACCGTGACCTAAATGAAGTGGTGGTCTCAGTCTGGTTACAAATGAACTCTGGTACGGTTCGTTTGTGGTATGAACATGATCCGACCCAACCGCAGGAAGCATCGTTCACTCATTTTTTGGATTAAACCAGCTCCCGTAGCAAGCTGCGCTGCACGTTATGCTCTCTTCTCCTCTTCAGCTGACTGAAGGCAGCACATCTTTGTGTAACATGAAGCAATACATTGTTCTCTAGACGTCGCCTTGAAGTGCGTTGAAATTTGCCATTCTGTTTGCGTATTTTGGCTTGGTACATGGCCCAAACAACCAGGCTGGATTATCCATATATCGAGCGCCCGGGGGCACCAGACAATTTGTCGTGCTGGGGGGCACCAATGTGAAAAAAAAGGTCTGAAACAGCACATACACCATTTATAAAGCACTTGATTTATCTTTTATTTATCATTATTCATATTAATAAGAACATGAATAATAAGAATAAGAAAACAGTTGAAAAGAAGCCGCTGCTGTGCGTCTTTCAGCACCACAGAGGCGAGAAGAGAGAGATGCTGTTTATTTCAGTAGTAACAGTAACACACGTTATTGCTGATAGACAATATGTTCAAAGACCATTTTACTAATCCACCCTCGTGTGTGTTATAAGTACACCTTCGTATCCTGAGTGCTACAGTTCATACATTAGTTTTAGTAGTTGGAAAATCAGGTCCTTTATAAATGTTGTAGCCTATCTGCTGTTTCTGAAAAACTCTCCTTTCTCCACCCGCCAACCCCACGAGATTTCTGACCAATGAACGCAGTGACAGCTCCCACATGACTTTTGTTGATACGTTTTGGTTCGCTTGAAATTTTACTGTGTGAAACCAAACCGAACCAAAGGGAAAGTAGCAACTCACCCGCTGATTCGGACCAAAGCAAACGAACTATTGGTGTAAAAACGCCCTAAATCATGCTGTAGAGCTGCAGCGGACGACAGAGTTTGGTGATAATCATCTTTGCCCTTTTCACATTACACATCGAGCTTGGCAGTTCCATTACTCCTGGTCTATTTGCAAATTACTACAGCACATGATTAGTGGTATAATGTTCTTTCTCTCTAATGTATTAAACACAGTTGAGCCTCAGGTCAAATTTCTGAATTTTCACAGGTTAACTTGCACTTACAGATTAAGAAACTTTGCAAACTATGTTAGAAGTGGGGCTCAGTAGTCGCCACTGTCACCTTAAGGAAAGAAAGTCTTTGGTTTAACCAGCAGAGCCAACTTTGTGGTGTCTTTATGTTCTCCTAATGTTTTTCTTATGGTTTCCTGCAGACACATGTAGGTCAGGTGATTTGGAAAATTGGATAAATAGGTGTGAATGTGAGTGTGACTGTGTTTGATGGACTCGTATCTGTCCACTAATATACACTTCAGTACAGGAAGGGTGCATTTTTAACAATGAATTATTCCAAGATCTTCTCTTGCTGCCATTTTCCTCACTTCTTCCTGCTTCTTCTGCTCTCTCACTCCTTGTTTCACATCCCTTCCTTCACTCCTCGGCTGTGACAGTGAGAAAGTGATATTAGGTGTGTTCACGTAAGCGTGCATGCGTTCACCATGTGCGATGTGCAAATTCCCAATCCGGATGAGTGGGATTTCTCACATGAAAACTTGATAGTTTAAAAAACTATCAAGAGTGGGAGGTCACTTTAACATATCCCAATGGAGCGGTGCCTGTCTGAAATGAAAGACAGTGGTGAAAAAAGAAAGTGAGCGAAAGACAAATGAATGCATAGAAAGAAAAAAGTAAGAAAGGAAGAATGTGAGACTACAGTATAGGAAACTCGTGGGGATGGAGGCATAATGGTCGCATTCTGTCGTTCCTTTGTGGAGAGAATTTTTAATGTTCAGCTTTATTGCGTGGTACTCTTCACTGTCTGTGAGTAATAAAAACAAATTACATAATGCAGTGAACATGTCCGCTGAGATTTTCTGGGACACAGCAAAACTGCGTGACATTGATCTGTGAGTCTCCAGTGATAAGGGAAAGGGTAGGCACTTAGTGATGTAACGCATCCTCTTATCAGTGCACACAGGCTGTTGGTGTCATGCTGCAGGTATACAGTACAGACCCACCTCTCTGAACTTATGGGCCTGCAAATCATTCACACTCACCGGGATATGACTGTTGATTTTTCATTACACTTTTAATCAATTGTAAAACAGAAATAATAGCCGCATGGATTTGGCATTTTGTTATTATTATTGTACAGTATGTTGTGCCCTTTGTACAGGGGAAGTTTTAGAGAAGGAGGCTTTCTCAGTTGTGGAATAACCGCCTCTCCTCAGGCGCTCCAGATGTTCAAAATCATCTGGAACCTTTTGAGCCACTTGTGGCAGTTGTGAAAGTGATGTTCAAGAACTCCTTTTGAGTGAAGTCAGGGTATATTAAACAAATTTAAACCTTTTTAAGAACGTGCTAATATTACCTACAACTGGGTTGAATGCTAAGTGAAAAAAAGCACTAAATGAAATCAATCAAAATAATGGCAAGGACAGACTACTAAATGTCTAATTAAACATTTTAAATACTTAATCACATATACGACCATCTGTTATCATGTGTCCAAAGTTCCATATTTAATTCAGAGGATGACAGCTGAACCAACTCCATGACAACTGAGCAAACTCTTGCTGAAAAAGACTCTGAGATGCAGCTACATCTCCCTATAAAATGGGTGGAATGAGAAGAATAAGAGAAAAATAATTCTTTGGTTTTAACAATGCAAAAAAGACTAAAACAGATTAATTTACATGCATGTGTATAAAACTTAATGGAAGTGCAGGTGCCTCTCATGACATAAAATTGCCTGAAAAGCCTTAAAGATGGATGAAGTGATTTGTATGACTTATCAATCTCTGTCTGAACAGCAGGTCTACGATATAGTTTACTGTAGCCTCCGGAAAAAACAGACAGATTTTGAGAATAAAATGGGTTAATCGGCTAATTAGAGCAGAGATCCAACAGAATTGTCTGAAGAGATAACATCACTGTCCAAACTAATACTCGTAATTTGTCCATTTGGCTTGTGAACAAAATGTGTTGCGATGCTTGACAGTGGATGGAAAAGGCGGAAATCTCAGCAGCATGTGTTAAATAACCCTCTCAAGCCCATGCAGTCGCAGTATGTTATGCCCAGTTTTTGCTATGGAATAATCTTACTCAAAGTACCTTCATACAAATCATAAGAAGCTGCCTTGATAATTAAGGTAATTTAGATTTAGAGGAGAGTCGTTTGTGCTTCAAATTGAGGCCTCATTACATCATATAGTAGTGCTGTAAACTGACTCGTCTGTAGCTCAAAGGCTGGATCATCCTAACCCAAATTCTCCAGCAGACGTCTGACTCATATCCAATAAGCTAACAGGCTCTAACTACATTAGGAGTCTTGTGACCATGGGCGCCTGAGCAACGGAGCAAGTGGAGCAAATGCAATCCCCAAAGTTGTGGTTTTGCTACCCCACTTTTTGTCTTCTAAGCAGCGTATATCAATGATCTTTTTTACTATTTTTAACTGACAAAAACAAGTAATTAAAAAAATCACACATTTTTGGACCCCCCTTGGAGTTGGTTCAGTCAAACCTGTTGCTGATCGATGGGAGCAGACTGACACTGCAGTGAGAGACAGACAGGCAGAGCAGAGCTTTTCCTGTCTGAATTAACAAACAGTCATATGTTCAGTGGTGGAAAGTGACTTATTCACACTTCTACAGACTACTTTGCTTTAGTTTTAGTCAGACTTTGGATGGAATTATTTTTAAATACGAGGACGCATCGCTCCGTGTAATGATCTCTCATCCAGCCGCTCTGCGCTGTGCTTTCATTATTATGATTATTCTCTCATTTTTTTCATACAGGGTGAATGAGAGGCACCAGTTCACTCTAATGATCTTGAGGAGCAAAAGTCACCTTCTGAGTTGTGCATTAAAATAGTCCTTGATTTGAGATAATGTAGGTTAAAACCATCAGCTTGAAGTGATGATTATTCATTCCTATATAACATTACAACTACATCAGCTAGTGCTGCTATTCAGAATAGCTCCCACTAGAACCTGTGTGTAAAATAAACAGGTAGGATTGGAATTAGATTGTGAAAACTGCTTGTGACTATGCAGTTACAGTTACAGCAGATATATATTTTTGTTTTGTTTTCCCGTGGTGTATTTTTATATCTGCTGTGTTGTATTGATAAGTCGAGGGAGGCTGCTGTTGGAGGATAGAGAAGAGATATGGGTCGAAACTTCCAGTGGGATCAGGGATTCTCTCTTTGATCCGCAAGCTCATTAATTAACCATAAACAACATCAAGAACAAGAACAACAATTACAAGCCACCGACTCAGAATCTCCGCTGTTCAGAGCGGAGATGCAGTAATAACCGGGAGAACATGAACCCATATGCCTGGAAAATGCCTTTTGTCTTTGCTGTGTAATGCAAGTGAATGTGACCCATGCAAAGCCAAAATACTGCATAATGCATGCTATTCTTCTCAGAATAATGCAGGTGAAGCTTCTTTGAAGTGTTCACACATGTTCGGGGTACAAAAGCCTTCCTGGGCTTTATTACATTTGCTTTTACTTGAATTATTTTTGTGTTTAATGAGAATCCGTATGAGGCTCTCTACTGTACGTCCAGATTCTCTCTAATGTCTTTGGATACAACAGCACAATGCAATTCTGTGTTTCAGTTACAATTCATGGGTATTTTATTCCTATTGTGTATGAATGTTTAAATACCTACAGTACAGTACAACCATCACACCAGTATTAAATCTTAATGTTCCTGCTATGGAGGTGGATGATGGGCATCTATGTTAAAGTCATACATCTCATCTCTGCTGCTTTTACTACTGAGCTCAATGAGGCAATGACTGCTGAAGTCATTCATAATGCTTTTAAAGCCACGCAGTAGAAGTGTCATCACACTACTTCTGCAAGTCTGTTAAACAATTCTTACTTGTTTAACGGACTTCTTTTTCCAGCCTTGTAATCTGTACTGTTGCTACGCCTGTCTAGCTTTCCGTTTTCCGTGCGTCACATATACAGTTTACAATAATACCAGTGGCAGATTTACCACTTGAAATTCTTAGCAATTTTTGCTAACAATGGGTCCTTAATTTCCGACAGAAGTAGACAAAAGCTGTTTTGTTCTAACATAACCTTGTTTGGCTGCTTAGCTTACATACTTGTTTCGTTAGTGATTTCACACAGTAGGTTATTGATGTTAAGGTGACAAGAGAAAAGGCATATATGAGGAGTAATCTATGAGTTTGGCTAACGTAACACTATCCAGGACCAGCTTCCACACAGTGAGGAAATATTAAAGTGGATGTGTTAGTCGTGAATGGGTCTTTTTTTTTTTAAAACACAACCTGTAACAAACTAATGTAGTTACACAGTTATATACTTCTTGGCCTTAGAAGTAACTTGCGTTACAGTAAGCTAGTTAGCCGGACATGTTGCAGCGTACGTTAGAGCAGGTAAACTCACTGTTTAATCCACAACCACTTCGGAGAAATCCAAAGTTTGACCGACCTGCTGTGTCTACTCACAGTTGCTAAGCTATGATTGAACAATCTCTGTTCAGGGTAGGGGTTTTAGTAAAGTAAATTATCATAGAGATGCATTAGCTGCTAGTCCACAACAAAACAATCATAAATCAGAGGTCATTTAGTCTCATGGAAGCACAGACTCGTGCATAAATAAATGAAAACATGGCCATGTGCTGCGATAATCCATAACTACTGTACCAGATGACTGTCAATTGATTCCCTGTCTTCATACTGGCAGTTCTGTCGCTGTATATTAAAATTTTGGCTCTTACTAGTGGAAAGTGACAACTTCTTGAATGTAAACCTAATCTTAATCTGTCCCAATACTTCTGGGATGCGTAGACCGGGAGAACATGCACTAAGTCAGGGCTTTAGTTCCCTTAATGTTCATCCGGTTTTGATGAAAACACCCCAAAATTAAAGCTGACAGACTGTACTTTAACATTGTCATGACTGCGGCGTTTCAAAGTAATAATGCTACATAACCAAAAAATGTGTGATCCAAGTGCTCATGGAGCTCGCTGTGTGATGCGGCAGTGACAAAGAGTCTACGTCTGTACCACGGGCCAGATTTAGCCTTTTTCTATAAACTCCCATTTCTGTCTTTTCTATTGGTCCATCTGCCGCTCTCATGCGCTCGCACTTCTTAACTCATCTCTCTCACTCGTCGTATCTTTTTTTCCACCTCAGTTCAGAGTGGACAGCACAGCTTGTGATGTCTATATTGGTCCTCTCTCACACTCCTTTTCTTCCCTTTTTCCCCCCCTGTCTCTCAGCCATGTCTCTTCCTGTTTAGGAGCAGCTGTGCTGAAGTGACTCAGAGTTAGATAGAGACCCAGGCTGCGTTTACATAGTAACCCCCCGAATTGGCGATATTCTGGTTGAGGCCTCACCCAGTTTAAGTGTTAAGTGATGTTTAAATGAACCTTTGATACCCTGCGACTGGGTCTCCCTTCTGCTGTGAATAAAAAAAGATGAAAGAATTTTTCTTCTCAAGCCGTGCTGTCCTGCTCACTGTCCCAGTCGTAATATGAACACTAAGAACTGCCAGCCATTAGGTTTTATTTAACATCACAGTACATGATATTACTGCATATCCTGAAGATGTGATTATTTAAGTTTTTAATAAATGTTTCTATTGAATTGGAAAGGAGACAGTGCCCAGGATTTAACTTGAGGAAATATTAAGTTCAAATAAGTTTTTACATCAGAAGGAATTAAAATAGACTTTTGGAGTGTATTTGGAGGCACACCGTTTCCAGCCTGGATGAGGATCTTTGTTTTACGGTACGTCCACTTTCAAGTATGTTTCGTGCTGTTTTCAACTCTCAGATAAAAGCAAAAACAGTTAAAAAAAAAAAACATGGCAACTAATTGATTAATTGACTAGTTGTGATTACAGACAGCCTCTTACCGATACAGGCCTCCACTCCACCAGAAGCCAACTAAAAATCAAGAATATAAAGAATGGAGGTGTGTGGGTGTATTTAATCACAACATCCCCGGTACAGAGGGCATAGCACCCTGATGAGGGAAAGATAGCACAAAAACGTTTGGGGAATAAAGCATGGTGCACTGGATTAGAGTTGTGCGAGGTGTTTTAATTTTGATGACCCCAAGTGAGTTGAGTACTTAGGTTGAGAAGAGTTTTTACTGTGCATGTAAATGTTGCAGCTGTATGACCCTGCATGCATCAGCTCTCTCTCTTTGTCCTTTTCCTGCCCCTTGTCTGTCTGTCTGAACATTTTCTATGTTTCATATTCTCTCCCTCGTCTCGACCTCATATCCTTTCACCCCATTCACTGTATGTGTTCCGTCTAATTATTAAGGTTATTAGTTTTTGGGTCAGGTATACCACTGCTTCTCTTGCTCTAGTTCTCTCTCTGTCTCTTTTTCGGAAGGGGTGTGCTCAGCCAGGGCTTTCTTAGCCGCCTTTTCATTCAGGCCAGCTCTGCGGGAGAAGGAGAGGAAGAGTCACACAGAGATTCTGTAAAGATGGGAGAGCAGAGGAGAGGAGGAGGATAAGGCGTTGTGTGAAGGAGGAGATTGAGTGTGTGTGGGTGTGTATGGTCTGTCATAGGCTACTTTCAGGGACAAATTTCAGACTAAAGACCTGTTAATTAGGGATGGCTTGTCCAATTGGGGACAAAAGCCACATTCCCAATTGGGGAAAAAGCTGATTTTCGGGTCAGTGGTTAAGGTTAGGGTTAGGCAAGTAGTGGTTATGGTAAGGGTTAGGGTAAGTCTCCAGGAAATTAATGTAAGTCTATGTAATGTCCCCAAAAGTGACCTAGGACAACTTGTGTGTGTGTGTGTGCGTGCTTTTGAACAGTGTGAGTGTGTTTATGCGAGAGAAGCGTTCGGTCAGCATCACTTGGGTGGCAGTTAGTTGTGATGACTCCAGCAGTGCAGACAGTTACATCATACCAAGCAACCCTGCAGGCCAAACAAAATGTCTAATAGCAAACAGCAATTTGCATCACAGCTCTGATTTGGCCCCATTTTCAGCCATAGTAGGTCATAAAACCTTACCACACATCAGATACATTAACTCTGAATGTATGCAACCGATTACATAATAATCACTATTCACAAATGTAAGCCAGTAAAAGCTAAACTGAGCCTGTTTCTTACACTTTTTGTGTGTGTGTGTTGCCCAGTATTGGTTTTCCAATCATGTATAAAACATGAATGATTGTTTTAGAAGTACAGTAGGCACTGAAGCTGCTGTTATGTGGAGTGAAATTTGAAAACGTTTAAATATTTAATTTGTTCTGTTGATCCTTACAGACTCTTTGAGTGTTTTACAGTTCGACAAAAGTAAAAATGTCTTTGTACTGTATTTTGGGCCTTTTACTGTAAATTGTACGGTCCCACTTCGGATTGAATAAGTGATGATGAACCAATTGTCTGTGTTACATAGAGAATAACCAATGTAGATGGTATTGTTAACTGCAGAGAATACAGTATATAATACATTTGTCAGTATTAATCACATGTGCTGTGAAGAGGGTCAGTTCAGAGTTATGTTTTCCTTTCATAGTCCGGTTTCTGCCCTCTTACTCTCACTTAATTAAACTTTGTACACTGTGAATAGTACAAATTATATCAAGTCCATAGAAAATTAATTTTATGAAGAGAAACGGCTTAAGTCGTGGAAAACCATAGTCCAGTTTAAATATGTACTTTACTTGCTTTGTTATATTACAAAATTACCTTTTTTTAAGAAAATGTATACCCAGAGGAAGTATACTGTATGTTGTCTGAGTTTTTGCAAGTTTTTTTTGTTTTAAATTTCCACAGTCCTCATAAATGCAATGACTAATGCCCCCGTGTATGCCTACATAAGAAAACTAATTGATTACAAAGTAACTTAATTCCTGCAAAATAAGTTTAAACAAGTTTTTTTTTAAACAAAGTCATGTCTATATTCAATGTTTATCACCAAAACACAACCTACAAACATGTTGAATACTTTTCCTTCCTCATAAAACTTAAATTTTAAAACCTGTATCTGTGTTTGCTAACTCTCAGTCTTCTTCTTCCCTGCCTCTCCTGGGGATTTGCTATGTTTGTTGGCACATTACTGCCACCAACAGTTAATCAGTGAAATAGCATGAAACTAGCTGCAGAAAAGTGCATCATGTTGCCCAAATGCTTGAGCTACAAACAAACATACTAGCAAAGCAGAGAGCCACTGATTAAAACAGTGCTTTATAGCCTTGCTAGATGGTTAAAAACTCCTTAGGGTACCTTTAAACCTTCCATATGTTTCTTGAATTGATTGGTTAGACGTACGTGCTTTAACGTGACGTTTCCAGGCTAAACCCATAACAAGAACAATGTGCTTCTGAACGGTGATGGAAGTATTTCCCTGTTTAGTAATTAGCTACATGAAACTGGTGTACATGCACTGATGTTTTTCCAGGTACTGAACTGTGAAATTTCAGTATTTCCCAGCTCAGAAGGGTTGTAAACATGTTGCTGATTTTGCTTGTCCCAGCTCCTCAGGCAGGACATTGCATCACCTTCTGGTCACTTTTGCTCCTGATCTTTGATTGTTAGATGGCCTTGGGGGCTCCTTGCCTGAGCCGCACAGCTGTGGCTTCAAGGCTCCAGATAGACTGTAGCCTAAAGCAGACAAGAGCAGCCTGACAGGACTCTACTTTGCTGACTTGTTGAGCTGTCAGGTTTATTGTGATGTTTTTATGGTTTCACACTGAAAGCTTTTCAACTCCAAACCGCACCGGCTTGAAGGAAACTGTAAGCTAGGCCATCACCTTCAACACTAACAAGTTCCTGTTCAGGTTGTGAGTGTCAGGGGAGAAAAGCTTAATGAAAGTAGACACACATACAGTACCATACTTGAACATACATACACACCCATCCCAGCACACACA
The DNA here is from genome assembly GCA_038419695.1 of Scomberomorus guttatus. Taxonomy (NCBI): domain Eukaryota; kingdom Metazoa; phylum Chordata; class Actinopteri; order Scombriformes; family Scombridae; genus Scomberomorus; species Scomberomorus guttatus. Next base: position 17,435,160 of record CM076465.1, on the reverse strand, counting down.
ACTCTTCACTGTAATATAATTTTTCTAGCTTGTGATCCAATTTATGTCATTGTTTGTTGTTATTTTGTATTTCTCGTCTTTGTTGTTTAATCATTTGTGCAATTAAATTAATCTCTAAACCTAACTCGTTCTAATGTCGCCCTTTTAGCTCTTGAAATGTCTCCACAGCCACTTTGTGCTGTACAGATTTCTATTTTTCACATTTATTTTGCTATGTTCATGAGATTTCTGCAGCCACTAATTAGCTCTTGTCCTGCAGATATTTATTGGCTGATGCAAGCCTGAAGCGAGCCTTTGGGTGGCCTTGACTAGAGAAAGGTCAGCTCGGGAGTGGGATAATACAACATTGCATATAAGGTCCAGGCGTGAGTGAGTGAACACTGAAAGCTGCTGGCTGTGCATCCTAATGGCCCTGCCTTAATAACAGGAGAGAAGATGAACTTGCCTGTTTAAACAAATTGGCAATGCTAGCACGTAGCCACACAGCCACTGCTTAATATAGACCACCGTAGAATAAGCACACTCAAACACAGACTCACACAAGCCAACACACATGTGCACTCAAACACACATACCATACTGTACATGCCGACGCACGCACGCATGCACGGCCAGAGAATGACAAACTGATTAGCTCCCTCTCACTGAGAATTAATTGGGTTTCTTCACGCTTAAAATTAATTCCCTCTTTTATAATGTCCTATTTAAGAGTTGTGGCGCCTAAATAAATAGAGGTGATGAATGGCTGGCGTGTCGAGGACAGTCGGGAGTGATTTTAGGGCTTCGAGGGCTTGATTCATGGCTGTGCATTTCCTGTCCCCTGATTTGAAAATGACAAGAGGTGACACGCACCTGTTGGATCTGTGCGCTGACTAGATGAATGTGATTCAAAGTGTGTTTGCGTCTCCTTTTCCTGTCATTCATCACACCATTTTGCCTACTCTAATTTCAGGTTTCTGAAACGAACAGCAGGGCTCGCTCAGGATACAAACAGAAACAACGAGGTGTCAGTTTTGGGGATGAATTTTTTGAGCCGGAGACAGTCATGTTTTATGTTCAAAGATTACCATCAGCTGTGTTTTATTGCTTTGCGGCCCTATCTGATCCTAAGATTTCTAATGTCTTTGTTGTTTAGAGACGTACAGATATTGACTGAGCCCATAGGTATGCTTCTTTTATTCAGCTGGAATAAAAAAGTGGCAAGGCTGGGGATCAATAGAGCCCAAATGGTTCTTGATGTGAATTTCCCACGGTCTTAGTTTAACACTACCCAGATTTTCGATATGAAATACCTCTTATTATTTTTCATTATTTCTCAGATACTTTTTTTTTTCTCAAAAAGTATAGAAATCATTATTGCTTAAAGGGATTGAAGGCCTTGTTGCAACTTGTTTATTTCATACTTAGATTACTGCCTAAGAGCTGAGGTTGTATTTGACAGCAGAGAGATTTAACAGCCTGCCCGAGGACACACATTGTTATTCACTTCATAACTTCTGAGTTGGCAGTTAAACAGTAATACCAACAAACAAAGAGAGACAGACCCACAAATCAAAGCGGAGTCTCCTAGGTAAAACTTTTTTCATTACAGCAATCATGTTGATGATAGGAATTGTTAAGAGCATTGATTTACAGGAGCGTCCGCTTATTGTTATTTGTGGTATCATCACTGTTATTTAGCAGATGCAGTTGTGATGTCTGATGCCTTGCATCGAGTGAAGTATTTATGCAGTTCTTCAGATTCTGCCTGGTTTGTCCAATTTGTTTAACATTCTCACTCTGTCCCCTCAAGCTCAACACCTTCCACTTATGAGTAAATTATAGACATTAACAGTGCAGCGACAAGTAACTGGTGCAGTGCTATTTGGAGAGATCACACAAGCCAATTTTTAGCATCTTGTGTGGAAGGGATTTTAGGATTTTCAAATTCATTTTAATTCCTGCTGCTCGTGTCTCCCAAACACACAGCAGACCTCTTGATTCAGAGTGTGATAGGAGCTCCTGTGGCCTTGCTGTATGGTGATGAATACTGCAGTCAAAAAAATGAAGACTAAATGTGATTTCACTTTTGCAATTAGGGCTTCTAAAATACTGAATAGTGGGGAGTTTAAGCTAGTTCATTTTTATATTGCTCCTTGTAGGTGCAACAGCTTAAAAGACTATCGATAATAAATAATCAATGTTTATATTACTGTAAATAATAGAATTTAACTTGCATTACATTGACCTCGGTGCACCACCCTTCGAAAAGGGAAAATTGATAGGCAATTAATTAATTTAGTCTCATCAAATATACTAAACTATCAATTTGGAACTTTGATTAATAATTAAATTAATAACTACAACCAAAATGACCATATCAATAACTAGTAAAGGTTGAAAGGTTTTGGAGTTCTGAATAGTAGAAGTTAGCTGCATTCACTCTTGTACAACATTAAATAGACCAGCAAAGCATTTAGGGGGAGACAAAAGAAAAATGGCAGGCTTAGACCCAAAATGGCGGCTTGGACGAAAAATGGGGGGTGGGGGGCGGGGGGGTTGAGACCGTGCATGTGGGATAACGGTACCAGGTTAGGAAAGAGATTAGTTTGCATGTAAGACATAATAGTTACTGGATGTAACTCCAGTTCTATGAGTAGGTGCGTGAAGCATGACTAACATTAACTTAGCGGTGTGGCTACCCAATAACAACAATAAAGCTCAGTGAATAACGGTAAACCAAATCAATACACGTGCACTGACAAAAGTTAACAGTCCTGTGCTTAGCCGTGTACACCGTTATGCTATGCTATGCCCAGTTAACGTTAGCATAAAGGGAGAGGGCTCCTTGGTATTCTTTGTTAGCTGTGGTGCTTTGCTAGCTAGCTGTTCTGTTGGTTGTGGATGAGCCAGGCTGGGAAAATTTGTGGTTTCCAATGTCACATGCAGTCTTTGGGGGTTAGGGTTAGGGATGAAAGCGGTCGCTCCTTTGTTCTCCTTGCAGAGTTAGCAGCTCGGCGCTGAGTTGCTTTGTTGCTCCTGTTGCTTGTAAATTAAAGTTAGCTGGCAGACTTTGTGTCGTAGCTGCTGGCTAAATAAACTTGTCTACTATCGGTTAGCGGAGCGTACTTAGCTAACCAGGAATCTATCTTAGGCAGACTCTTGCATCGTTGCTGTAAAGAAAGAGTTTGGTGCGTCTGAGACTACACGGTGGAGATCAGAGAGCCATCAGAGGAGAGGAGCGTAAGAGAGAAGAGGGTAAAAGAAGAGAGAGAACAAAGGGGGAGCCGTGGTTTTGTTGATAAGATGACGTCATTGGTCATAGGCCACAATGACCAATGATGAACGTAGGTGGAGGGTCCATGGGCAGAGTTCAGGTATAGGTGTAAACCTGGAGGATTGTGGGAAACTGAGGCCCTACATCCTTATGTATCAACTTTTGCTGTCAGTTTTTATTTCTGTATTAATTTCTGTTCTTAGACTTCACTGTTTGACTCAACAGAGGGCAAGAAGAGACATATTTGTTAATATTTGGCCCTGAGGCAGTCTGCTCCAAAGGTGGGAACTACACATGTATTAGAGTATTGCTTTCTGTGTTTTTGAAATCCGGTTGTCATGGCAACTGAAGATTTCAGACTACTTTGTTACCATTGCAGAAGACTCAGTACTGAATTTTATACAATTTTGAAACATTCACCAAAGATAAAAAAAAAAAACAACCCTGAAATTCAACTGCTGCATCACCTCTAGAGGGCATCAGTGTGTGTCTGGGTCATACAGTGAAGGATTGATGGGCGAAGCTGCAGTCTAGCTCCTGACTGTGACTGAAGTCCACCTTAACTGGGTGAATAAACTGGAGCCAGGAGGAAAAAAAATATAGAGCTATTTTTCTCACAGAGCCAAAAAGGATTGATTCCCAGCCAACTTCAAAATCCCTGCGCAAGAGTTGGTGCTCAGTGACCAGCAGTCCCAGCCTCAATGAACTGCAGGCTGCCTGTTATCATGCAGACAGGTGACATTAAGAATTAAATAGATGGTCTCCCATCATGTTAGCATAGGTCACAACAACTAGTATCATCAATTACTGATACTCAGCACATACATTATTTATTTAACCTTTATTTTTCAGATAACAATGATTTTTTTTTATGAGGGAGAAGGAGAAGATGTCATTTTAAGGATTTTAACAAGATAATTTATCTTTTTTTGTGGGAAAAAAACACATTAGACACAAATTATTATTCAAAGTGGAGTATTTTATCTACATCTTAAAACATGTCTGGAGGGGATCTTTAAATTCACATAGATAAAACAAGTTCTGCATACTTACACTGAAGCAAAAACTGGCTCATAACAGAGTCGAAAATGTATGATTTCTGTTTTAGTTATTCATATTAAAGCTCTGCTTATATTAATATTGATTGTGTTTGAAATATGCTACTGTATAATACCTGTTCTGTTCTGGTCAAGGATATTATTTCCATGTGGTATTGTTGTAATACTACATTTTAGATGTAATCTGGTATCAAAGAGAACTTGATACTAAACTCTTAGTTTTATAAATCGAGTTCATTATGGTAATCATCATTGTTGTTACATAAGAAGCCTCTCCTCCTCCTTTATGGGCATGTGTGGGCTCCTAAATGGGATGTGAATAAGTTAATGTATAAAGGTCGTTGTAGGAGCGACAGCGGCGCAGCGGCCCGGCTCACCTATCAGCCAGCGACGACGCTCTGCCGAAGCGGCTGTGATAGCAGGTGTCCTCCATACAGCAGAGTGTGTGTCACAGCTGTCAGTCTCCTGACAGAGACCTGTCCACACTGTCCAGCCTGGTTAGGCAGACTGGCCGGGGGAACACATACACACACACACACACACACACAGAATAGCACGGCCATATTTGCATGAGCACATACACATGCACACAGATGTGAATAACACCGTGTCAAGGTTAGTTAGAGCTGAAGACAATTGATTAGCAGGCTGGCAGGAGTCTGACTGTTTAGGACATGAACTGCTTTCACCCCCTCACTCTTTCTCTCTCACTCATCCCTCTCTCCCTCCATCCCTCTCATCTCTGTCAGGGGTTTGACTGTTTCCCAGAATCTGTCCTGCTGTCAACATTCATTACATCTCACCTGGAGCGCCTTTTGTACGTTAAACAGAAACTGAGAATTGTAGTTTTGAATGGACTCGCTCTATATATAACGTGTTTACATGGTTTTCTGTCGTCCAGTTTTTTGACATACTTGTGTGATGTTGTACAGCATGATTGATTTAAGTGCCTTTTTTGTGTTTTGTTCCTCTGTGTGTGTGTGTGTGTGCGTGCGCGCTGCAGGTGGCCGAGATGCACGGTGAGTTGATAGAGTTTAATGAGCGCCTGTACCGTTCCCTCATGGCCAAAGACCACCTCATTGTCCAGATGAGACAGGAACTCATTGACCTGAGAGGACCGGTGAGTAACTGAAAACACACACACACACACACACTGATGTTTCCCCTCATCTAATTTCTCTGCAGGTTTCCTCCTTCCTCCCCTCTCTCTCTCTCACCCTGCCATTTTCTTGACTCTCCCTCTAGTGATTTTGTTTGACTTTTTATCTCCACTTCCCCTGTTTGTTTTTGCAGTTTTACTCTACGGTCAGTGGCTGCCAATAACGTTTAACTGCACTTCCCTGTGTTTTCATTTTTGGTCAGCGCTAGTGCACTGCATTTCCCAGAGATAATCAATCAAACACTTTGTTTAGTACTTACATATTTATACTCTGTTGATGAAATTTGACTCTTTTCTCTTTTGCTAATGCTAATTATCCACTTCTTCTGTTGAAGAGCTATTCAAACAAACTACTTTTGCCTCATACTTTCAAAGTTGTCCTCTACAATAATGACAAACACACACAGAATGCCAACATCTGGTCATGCTCAGGGAGGCTCGAAGCATTCTGGACACACATACACGCACACACATCATCCATGGTGTGAGTTCATGCAGCAGCAGTGATGGGAGCCCCAGGCGGACGACAGGACCTCTTATCCCTCAGCTTCAGCCCTGCTCTGCTGGACCGCTCACTCTCTGTGCGTGTGTGTGTGTGTGTGTGTGTGTGTGTGTGTCCATCCATCTCTGGCTCCTGATTGCTACATGCTTCCAGCCCCCACGAGCTGCTGCAGATGACCAAACCCTGGTCACTTTCCCTCCACCTCTGTACCTCTGTGTCTCTCTCTCCACCTCTCACACTTCTATTACTTTCGTGGTGCGTGTGTCTTTGTGTGTGTGTGTGTGTGTGTGTGTGTGTGTGTGTGTATGTGTGTCACACTTGGAGTGTTTGATCATAGCCTGGAGGCTGGAGACCCCACTGGGCTGTGGTGACAGTGTTTTGCCCAGGTTTAGATAGTCTGTCAGGAAGAGCTGAGAAGCTGAAAGGCCATCTCTGGATGAGTCAGACACACACACACATAGTCACACACACACACAGTCACACACACACACACACAGTCACACACATACTCATCCAGATGACCAAAATCTGGACCCAGTCATGTGGTTCCTCAAGGGACCTAGAAGCATGGAAGGAGTGAAACAAATCATAGGCTTGATGAACTCACATCAACACACAGATACAATAGCTTGAGAGTGTCACATCTGGATAACCACTACTACCCGACAGCAGTGAGTGTGACACTAATAGTGTCACACACAACACATATGCGCATGTAGAAGAATTCCAGATGTGTATTCCAGCTGAATAAACAGTTTACTGCAGTGCTTTATACTAGATGATCTGTGTGTATGTGTGTGTGTGTGTGTGTGTGTGTGTGTGTGTGTGTGTGCTATATTTGTGTATGAGTTTGTAATGTACGTGTAATGAATCTCTCACTTAACTAATGAGCTCTCCTTTTTCCAGGTTCCAGGTGATTTAAGCCAGACTTCAGATGACCCCAGCCTCTCAGATTTTGAGACGTAAGAATTTTTCTCTTTATTTTCTCCCTTACACTCGTTCCCCACCCCTGTCTCCAAGAACTTACGTTTATAGACCATTAATTTGCAACAGCAAATATGTTTTGAAAGAACCATAAATTACATTTTTTTATCAATGTAATGAGGAAACATTTTTAATGAATGTATTGCCCTTGTTTTCCCTACAATGTCAGCTCTTGCAGTACAATATTTTTCAGTATGTTTAGGCACTTGCAGCACTAGGTTAAAGGCAAAGTTTGACATTTTTGGAAATATGTTTGGAGTTAGATGAGGAGATTGACACCACTCTCATGTCTATACAGTAAATATTTATATTTATGCAGCAGGTTAGCTGTAGCTACTGTAAATATGAAGCTACTGCCAGCAGGTGGTTAGCATAGCTAAGCACAAATACTGGAAACACGGGAAAACAGTTAGCCTGTCTCTGTTAAAAGGTAACAACATCCACCCAGCAGCACCTCTCAAGATCACTAACACGTTTTGTCTTGTTTGTTTAATCTGTACAAAAACAGAAGTGTAAAAAATGACACAGTCTTTGTGCTAAGCAAAGCTAACCTGCTGCATAAATATGAATATTTACCGTACAGACATGAGTGGGAACATTTAACTTTCAGCAAGCATTGTTTCCTAAAACTTCCTTTTTATTTAAGGTTTGGAAAACATTTAAATAAAAAAAATAAAAAAATGTAAAATATGTCAAATCTATTCTAAGTGACAAGAGCTGCTACATGTTTAAATTTTAAATGGAAGAGAATGAAATGAAAGGAAATTGAAAGGGATTCAGCTCCACCCCTAGTAAACAGTATATGCAGTGTGCAATTAATAATAATAATAATAATACAAGTTGTGCTAATGTAACATGCCATATTACTGCACTCCCTTCACTCGAACAAATGTTGTCACTGAACATAATCAAGGCAATTATGCTTTTTTTTGTGTAAATGTATGCAGTAAAACAAATTGGTTGCATATAAGCATCTTCTCACTGTCCTTCTCACTCTGGCTTAATCAGTCCGTACATCCTAATAAAATCTGCTCTCTCAGCATAAGTTATTCTTTCTCAAGTTTACTAAGTGAGCAAAGCTTAAACACTATTTGATTTCATATATTCATTCATTCGTTCCACTCTTAGTTCATGACCAAATTAGATTTCGAGGTGTTTTACCAGAGTGAGCTGTAATTTGCTGTAGCTCTCCAAGCGTAGTGCTGACACACTGTTGATGTTGCTGCTGCCAGTGATAATGATAATGATGATGATAATGGCGACGGCAGTGAGGATGGTTGTTGTTTGTGTCACTCAGGGCTCATCGCGCTCTCATCAACGTGTGGATCCCCTCTGTGTTCCTGCAGGGCAGAGCTGCCAACGCCTACCACGTCTATCAGGTAAACTTTGTACTAGCAAGTAGAGTCTTCTCATAAATCTGTTTTTACTACTACTAAGTATAGCCGTAAACAAAACAAAAGAGGGATAGGGTTACAAGTTCATTAAGCCATGGAGCGAGCCCTGAAATAATCATACATTAACCAAAGTTTGTATTAATGCCTTCTGAGCAGCAGCATTCATTAGCATTGTTGCTCTCAGGGCTTTTTTCCCTTCAGCTGTGCTCATGAGCTCACACAGAACATTAGCCTTAGATCGGGATAGGCAGTGACAAACTATGGGACTTTTTTCCTATCTTTATTCAAGAGCGTGGTCTTTCAGTTTGAGAGCACGATTTATCGATTTCACGTTCAGATTTTGTACTTCTTTCCCTTAAACCCTGCCCTCACACTCAAATAGTAGCTTCTGCTTCTGCTCAAATTGTATGCTTGCACTCAGATATATTGTTGCTTGCACAGCTTCAGCCCTTCTCCTCGCACTCAGGCTGCTTCTGTGCGCTCGTGACATGTCTGCTCTCAGATTTCTGCTCTGCTCCCGGATTGTTTGTGCAACAACCCTGTCAAAATCCCCCAACCAATAGAATGCCAGGTGCAGTGTTGACCAATGAAACGATCCCTGCCCTCTTGTGGGCGTGTTCACTTTATTCCTGACTTTTTTTTACTGGCACCATCATCAGGTCAAAAGTTTTCATTTTTTCAATACATCAACTGTAGCTGATACACAAATGTTAGCATGCTAACACGCTAAGCTAAGATTAAACGACGCTAAATGTTGGCTTTTTCATTACGAGCAAGTAAGCATGCTGACGTTAGCATTTAGCTCAAAGCACTGCAGAGGACTGTTATACTTGGGAAAAGTTGTCTAATATGAATGTTTCCAGCGTTTTTGGCTCGGGACCCCTTAAAAAACAGCTTGCTTGCATCCTCAAGTCACAATTTGTTTACCAGCTGTGACCAGTTCAACAAAAGAGTGACCTTTTTCTTTCTTCTCCTTACATAAAATGACTTAGTAATTTGCAGAAAAAAGCAACCCCTCAGATTTGTCCCATTTAGGGGGTCCCGACTCCCAGGTTGGGAACCACTGGTCTAGAACATAATGTCATGTCAGCGTGCCAAGACAGGAAAATGATAAAAGAAAATATAGTTATAGCCTCTTTCTCACTGATCTTTTCCATCATAGAGGAACAACTCAAAGGCCAAAGCTTTTCCAGACCTAAATGAATCCCAAAATAAGGACTGCACTTCATCTGAGCTACATCTGAGTTTATAATCAAGACTTATCACAACATCTGACATTTACACCAATGAGTTTGACGCAACTTAACTAAAATGCTGGTCCCTGAGCCCTGTGCTAGGTACTTATCTAAGTGAGGTGTGTTGGGAACTGGACTCGAGAGCGGCTTAACAAACCAAACTGCTGCTGCCTCTTGTACCTGTCACGTTATCGAGCAAAGTAGACAACGGTGGCTCATTCCCTCGGTGACTGTTTTACTGTGTCTGTCACATTAAAAAGGTGTTACACCTCAGCTCTCACACCGCAGCTGTCCCCCGGTTTCCCCCCTTGTGCGACAGAAACACACACACACACATGCGCACGCACTCAGATTTTCAGTCCCATGGTTCAGCTTCTTGAGACGGACAGAGACACACACACACACACACAGACAGATTGTTGCACTGACACACATGGATAAACACACGTGTATAGAAGTGCAGACACAAATATAGTGCACAGTGGATGGAATACACACACACATACACACACAGATACCAGAAAACACACAGACACATACCTACTTATTACAGAAAATGATAAAAATGCAGGTTCACATAGACACACATACAGATACACATCAGAAACACATGCAAGCGCAGGTACAGTAGACACATTTCTTCACGCTGTCCAGAACCACTTGTCAGACAGAAACACACACTCACACTCACACACACACACACACACACACACACACACACACACAGTGCTTTTATCTGCTCTGTAGCCAGGAGGTACAGCTGTAACGTTAGTCAGGGGAAACCATATGGGACGGAGGAGACAGGTGACACATCCTCAGCTCTAGCTGATAGTCAGGACCGGCTGACTCCTGAGCTCAGCCCGGCTCAACTTATACATAATAGATGTAAATTCACAACTCGGGGCTGGTGCTGAGAGCTGTCTGACACCTTTTTGTGTGAAATTATCTCCGTTTTAGCGACAGGACAGAAGCATGACGATGGCAAATGAGATGCATTGTTGTAATTTCTCATGTTCCCATCACTCGCACAGATTCGTGGGTCAGTGTTCTTCCTTTGTGGACACAGTGGCAAATATATCTGGGTATTTCTCACCAAATGTGATGAAAATGATTTAGAATTAGCATTTTCTGCATTGGTGGCAGTAAAAAGCTCTGTGGAAAGTGGCTCGCATTTAAATTCCAGCACAGTGTAGGGAAAGTGACTTGTTCCCTGCAATTTAGCAGCTTATTTATTCAGCAGTACTTACAGGTGGGTGCATCATGATGGTGCTGTCATAAAAGCACAGATTCAGAGAATTCGTTGCAGACTGGTGTTGCACCAACCCTGTATAAACCTAATATGAGGATGCCCATTTCCTATAAACAGATAAAAGAAATCCATTTCTTCTTGACGGTTGGATATTTTTTTATAGAGGATAATGGGATTTAAAAGTATGTGGAACACCTTGGAGTATGTAGATATCATGATTGCTTTGGGCAATCATCAGTGCCCACCTGCAGTTATCAGATTCATGGATTGACTCCAGCATCAAACCTGAACATTTTCATGTGTTGCACTGATTGAGCTTAATTTCCCCTTCTCAATAACAGTCTCTGTGAGACTGCTGTCCAGCCCTGGAGCTGGTATAAAGCGCAGCCCATCTGGTGTATTGGATACTTCCCTTCTCAGAGCTATATTCGTCTAATGGCTCCCTATGGAAACAGCTTTTGTTCTTAGACAGGCTAATGGATAGCCAAGGTTACTGGAGTCATTGTTGTTAAGGTGAGGTGGTTGTGGTGATTGAACGCCGGGCCAGCAGCTTTAAAGACCGGAGAGTATCATGAGGAGAAGGCAGGGGTCTCTTTAAAATACCTTCAAGCGGGTGCATTGGCTTTTTTTTTCCTCAGTCTTTTTCACATTCTTGCACACACATATGCTTGCAAAATTGAACCAATGATGAGAGAAATGAGCCATAACCGAAGCTAGAGAGGGTTTTGGGAGGCTTGGAGAGTGAATGGGATTTTAGAAGCCGGAGCCTAAGTTAGGTCACAGCAACCTTGTGGTTGAAAATAAGCACGCCAACAGCCCTGTGCCGCTGCTAAGCTCACCCAGAGAGGAGGAAACACCCCCTCTCATGTTGTGTGTCCCTAAATGTCTGCTTCTGGCTCTCCTCTCTTCTTCCCTTCTTTTTCAGCCTTCCCATCCGTCTCCCTCCCTTAACCAGATTGCATGGCATTATGGGGAGGGTGTAACTGCTTGTACTCCATTTTCCCTCTTTGAATTTTTTTTTTTCAGAGCCACTTTTCTCTCCAAGCTTTCTGAAATGACTTCCATCTAAAGCTCAGCAAGGCTTGTGGATGGATGACGAGAGACAGACAGAGATGGAGAGTGAGAGACTGATAGATTTGCTCCATTATCAGCCGGGTTTTTGCTCTTTGTGGCGCGCCGTGCCTCTGGGCCCTCATCCCTCTGTTGCTCCATCCCTCCCTGTGACTCTTTTCGCCTTCTGAACTCATAATGAGAGAATTATACCAGCCGCGGCAAATCAGTGTCTCCCTCCCACCCAAAACCAACAATATAGGCTATTACGACAGGAGGGAAGGAAGCATCGTTTGCACGCCGTCAACGAACACAAGGAGTCATTTGGTGTGTGTAGGAGTGTCTGTGTTTTCATTACCTGTGTATTTTAGGCTGGTATTGTGTTATGAAAAGAGCATCAGTCAGAAGCTGATGAGGAACTCTTTTCTCAAGAAATGAGATGATGGCCAGCCCGCATGTTGTCAGGGTCTGTGGTGTGGAGTTGTGTGTGCAATAAGGCAGTTAGCTAGAACTCATATACGGACCAAATGTGTTGTTTGGGAAAGAAAGTGACGAACTAAAGGAGGTATTTGGCTCTAGGGATGGCAATGGGTCAGACGGTCATTTGACAACTTTGGTCCAGACTGAAATAGCTCAACAACTACTGGATGGATTTCCACATCTAACTGCCAGAATACGAATAACCGTTTTTTCCCAAAATGTAAGCTGTATCTTTAAGCTGTATCTTTTGGGGTGTGGTACCTACCTACCATGCTACTTAAATTTTGGTATCCACATCTTTGAGTTAAAAAGTTTTCATGCCTTTTGGTTTTTACTTCCGTTTACTGCAAAGGGCAACACAAGCCCTTGATGCATGTCATTGTTTTCAATGCTCTTAGACATATGGGTGTATTGACACGCGCATCATCGTGGATTGACTTGTCAGGATATGTAGGTAGCTGCTGCAAAAGAACAGCAATTAAATGGCATTCCTTTACTGGACTGGACTGACATCCCAACTACAGTACTTTGAATTATTCTGTCTGGTGCATTTTGCGAGTGTTGTGGGCAGCAACGTGACGCTACACAATGCGACAGGTGTGTGTTGCCTTCTCCAAAGATTACTTTCTTCCTCCAACAAAGTTTTCTTCCACGTCTTCGTCATATCTCAGAGAAGCAGAGTGTGACAAAGCTTGAAGTCAGGGCTTGTCACTCACCTCATGTTAGTATGCAATACAATATGAACGCCTTAAACTATGAATAATGCGATTTGGCTCAAGGTATTTTACATTTCAGCTCTCCTGCTGAGAAACTGGCTGCTACTATGCGGCTGTCTTACGGGAGCTTTCAGGTCGTTGATTACATGGTGTCGTACCTGTGGGGTCAGAGCAGTAGGAGGCATATACTTTTTGTATGGCAACTGAGACTGTTCAGCTGCAATGAAGTTTTCCTCGCTAACAAAGAGGCGATAATTGTGATCACTTTCCAACTTAGTCGTACATTCTGACGGGGCTTTTGGAGAGTAATTTCACAAGTTGCTTGTGGTGTGAATTCCTGATAAATACAGTTTCCTCGGCAGTTTTGGGCAAACATCTTCACACCTCTTCCTGTCAGTTTACACCAGAAGAGGGAAAAACAAGCTTTTGGAGGCCCGATTAGTCACTACTTAACCCTCCTTCAAACACACATACAGTACCGACACACTAACATGCCATTAATGTTAGGGCAGCATGTGGAAAAGTTTCAGCTTCTGCAACTTTTAATCACTTGTAGAAAAACCCGAAAACCAATATAGAATCACAGATAAGTCTCTTTCATCTATTTCTTCTTAATGCTTCAGCTGACAATGGAGCTGGATTTTATTTAAGAGTTTTGGCCCAACAAAAACCTCACTGTGTTTACTGCCCCTATCATGGATTTAGCCCCTCATCATCATCCATCTCTCAACCTCTCTCCCCCTCCCACTTTTCTCTGGTTTCTTTCATTATCTCATTCTGGTTCCTATTTATCCATCTTTCCCTTCTCTCCTCTTTTCTCCCCTCACCTCTCTCCCTCTCCCAGTTTACCCTCTCTTTCTTCATTGACCTCTTCTCGCTCTTTTGTCAATCTTCTCCCAATCATTTTCCATGCACAGTGATTAGATAGGTTCGGAGGGTGGCGTTGCTCCTGATGATGAGTTCCAAGGCAAAACGAGCGAGACCCTCCCACCTCCACAGCGGTTTGACAACAACAATGAATCACGGATTTAACCTTGTGCCGCTTCCCAGATGAGACAAAGATGAACACTTGTTAGATTTATTTTATCCACAGAGGTGAAAATGATGGACTGTTCACTAGAAAAACAATTTTGTTCAAATCAGCATGGCATGGTACAAATGGGATGCAGTGGGAATGGAGTGTATATACATTACAGTATATAAAAATGTTGAACTAGCACCCCTGATCCACAACTCACTGGCTGCTTTACATATATATACATTTAATAGATATACTGTATGTGCATATATTCCAAATGAGCAATTCTCTTTGATCAGCAAAAAGCTGCGCCTATGTCCACACAAAGTCAGGGACTCACTGCAAACTTCTCACTGTTTTAATTATGCTAATGAGACTGGATAATGTCTACTGTAACTTTTCTCTTCCCTCTTTCTGTCCTTCACACTTTTTTTCCTCTCTCTATAGAACTGCACTAGATTTAAGATGTATCGTACTGTAGGTAAAAAGCATATGCGCACTTGTGTCTGCTGCATTTTTCAAAGGTACCTTTGTATTATCTTTTCACGCTTGTCTTCATACATATATATAATACAGTACCTTTAACTGTAGCCGTTTGTGTTGCGTTTGAGAAAGAGAGTGAGAGATCCCAATTAATAGCAGTTACATAAACCATCTTTGGCTTCCCCATGCCTCCCGAAGCCTTTAATATGCACCATATGAAACCACATAAATCAGCCACTCAATGAATAATTGAGACGTCCTCGCTGACACTCTTTCAGATGTGTGCCCCGCTGCCTGCAATGGACTGCCGTCCCCAGAGAAACACAATGTGGGAAATGTATTAATACCTGTAATTTCTATATTAGCCATTGGGTTTAGCTGGTTTAGCTTTGGAGACTTGTGGCTGCTGAGGCGGTAAACTTTACATCCAGACCTGCTCAGTGTGAGTCGCGCTGATTAGCCAGAGGCTCAGACCGCATGGTGATGGGCTGCTTTAGCTATGCAGATGAGATAATACATCCATATGTATTAATGTGAACTTTGAGCATGTATGTGTGCGAGTGCATGCGTTACATTCAAAGACAGATGGATATTCTGTTTTTAAATACGGGTAATGTTGATGATCTTGTGTTTTTTTTTTTCTGTGTATGCACGCTGTCATGTACATACAAGAATCTGTGTGTGTGTCTGGACGTGCATGTGAGTGATTATGGTTATGATAATGGCTGGTGGTGACAGAGGGAGATAACTATTGTGTTGATGATGGTAATGATAAATGTTTTACAATGATGATGATGATAATTATAATCGTTGTCTTGGTCTTACATCCATCAGTCATAGATTTAACACCCTCATGAAGGCAAGGAGGCTGCTTTTACTGCTGCACACTGCAGCACGGGCCCCACATCAACTTCAACATCAGCATCATTTACATTATATTTCCATATTAGGCACATAAGTCAGTGCCAGAGCGATTAACAATGGGAATGTTGAGGTTCAATGTCTTGTTCAATTGCGCTTAAATAAGATGCATAACTGTTGATGGACATGCACTGTGACTTTTTGACTGTTATGGCCAGTCTATCAACTACAGGGCAGGACACAATGTATAATATTATGCAAACCAATTCAGCAGCCCTGCAATAAACACTGCGTCATCGATAGTGACCAACAAATACTGGATTTTTGAGGCAGATACACATATCAATACTGTACAACAATCTGATAACACAGCTGAAAAGATTAGTTTTTTCATAGATTTGTTGATAAACAGAAAAAAACATGGTAAACTATTTTGATAATTAATTAATTGCTGATGATGTTATTTTTCAAGCAAAGATGACAAATATTTCCTCGTTCTAGCTTCACAATTGTAAATGGCTTCTTCTCTTTTTCTTATGTGATAGTAAGATTGAGCTGTCAGTAGGGGAATAGAAGCAATTTAATAATATCACCTTGGGCATTAGGAAATTATTCTGAGCATTTCTCACTATATTCTGACATTTTATAGACTTAAAAACTAATCAATTAATTGGGAAAATAATCTGCACATTATGAATTAACCAACAATGAATATAATTAGTTGCAGCCCTAACAATATGTCAGTGAATGTCCTTTTATTGTGCTTAAACACATAACATAAATAAACAATGTAACGTCTGAGTAAAGATATTTTATATTTAAAAGCCAAAATTTTATATCAAAGGTAACAGTAAATATGAGATTACAGCTAATCTTGAAAAATAAATGTCATTGAAATTTAAATCTTTTAAATTAAAAAACAAACAAACAAAAAAACCCCCCAGAAAAGATGGCATCTAAGATGACAATAGAATGAAACTCATTTCTGACACAATGACAAGAAAACTTTAACATTATAATTCTCACAAAGGTATTGCAGGGCTTTGTTATTGGAATCTATGACATTGTACAGGTGCTGATTTCATTATGTACATTATACTATAACCGTAAAGCCACACTGCTTTGATTTGTAAGCTCTAAATCTCTGAACAGCCTATAATTTGGGATAATGGTATTTGGTTCAGTGGATTTTCCGTTTTACTGCACCATACCTCTAATTTGTATATTGAGTTGAGGCGTCATTTTGCTGGTAAGTGCTGCAGTCTTTTTCATTGAATAGCGTCTTTATCTCTACATCATCTGGCTTTTAACCCTGCTAAACATTGCAAAGCAACACTGAGCTTTACAGGCTCTTCAAGGGCGCCTGGCAGTCAGAGCTGAGGTTAAGTCCTGCTGCGGCACTTCATCAGCGAGCCATCCTCCAATGAAAACTTCAAAGGTGTATCGTTAGCAGCTGGATATGGGATGTGAGAGGTGGGATGGGAACTTGGCTTGGCCCCTCTCTCCCTATGGGGATAGGGCGGCAAAATCAGGATTTGGCTGGTTACGGTGGTGTGCCTTTGAGGGAGTCAGGAGGGAGTGTGATGATCTCTGCTTTAGCCTCAAGACATCTGATTAGATCTTGGGATGGAACATAATTTGTCAGTCTGCCTAACCTCCCCTCTCTGTTCTGCTCTCTATGATCCCTCTCCCTTGTTACTCTCAATTTTTAGTTACCCATTTTGTTTATTGTGTTTGTGTCTCTAATTGTCTGCCTCTCCCTCTCATGCTTCATTTTTCTCATCGCTCAGCTCTCACCTCCCCTCTTTCTTTCTGTCTCATTCAGCTCTGCTTTGCTCTACATCCTCCACTCCCCGCCCTTACTCTCAATCATTTGGTCACTGGCTTCCTTACTACGCTCAAAGCCAATTCTCAGGACTTGTCAGTGACTCATTCATTCACATGAAAGAGGGAAGAGAGAACGAGTCTCCTATCGTGACTGAGTTTTTAGTCAAGTGTTCAAGGAGGGACACACAAAGAGGAGGAGTGGGAGGGAGGGAGTTGACAGGAGAAGGGGGTGGGAGATGAAGAGAACAGAATAAGAGAAGCAATTGTGATAAAAGACGAAGATAAGAGCTGCGGCATGTCCTCCCACTGGGGCGTCACAGTTTTTCCAAGGTAGCCTCCAACTTAGACGTTGAGCGCTCATATCTGGTTACCACCCGCCGGTCTTAAAGAACTTGTGCTGAGTCCTCAAGTGATAAAAAGCTTACAGTGTCTGGTGTATTGATGGCTGTTCTGTTTGAGGAAGAGAGAGGAAGCCTAGAAAATAGAAAGAGCTGGGTTTTTTTCCATCCGGGCCTAGTCATATTTTTACAATGAGGGGGATTCGATGAGCAGTTAATGCCCTGACGTTCTGTTCCTGAGTGTGTTCTTGCCACTTGCTTTCGGACTTTTCAGAGCAGCAAAATGCTGATATCAGCATGCTAACATACTCACAATGATGACGTTAACATGTAAACTTGTTGGCAAGTAATGTTTACCATGTTCACCATTTGAGTTTAGCACGTTAGCATGCTAACCGTCTAAGTTTTTGAGCAAAAATTGAAAACATTCACAGGTTACAGGTTCCCAAATGTGAATATTTTCTAATTTATGATAATAAACTGATTACTTTGGGTTTTGGGCCATGGTCGGACAAAACAAAGCCTTCTGAAGAGTAGCCATGGGCTCTGGGAACTTGGGACGGACCTTTTTTTTTCGTTAGTTGCAGCCCTAGTGCAAAGTGGTAGTCTTGGGTGCTCAGACTGTGTGGACATCTTCAAGTCTATCCATCTATCCATCCATCCATCCATTTTCCGCCGCTTATCCAGGACTGGGTCGTGGTGGCATCAGACTGAGTAAGGACACCCAGACATCCTTCACCCCGGCAATGCCCTCCAGCTCCTCCTAAGGGATCCCAAGATGTTCCCAGGCCAGGAGAAATATGTAGTCTCTCCAGCGAGTTCTGGGTCTGCCCCAGGGTCTCCTACCAGTTGGATGTGCCTGGAACACCTCCAGAGGGAAGCATTCAGGAGGCATCCTAACCAGGTGCCCCCCCCCCCCCCCCCCCGGATGTCCAAACTCCTCACCCTATCTCTAAGGCTGAGCCCAGTTTCCCCCTCCAGGGAAAACTCATTTCGACCGCTTGTATCCACAATCTCATTTTTTCAGTCACTACCCAAAGCTCATGATCATAGGTGAGGGTTGGGGCGTAGACTGGTTTGGGGACCTCAGCATTGCTTCTCCGCTTTTTGCAGATGATGTGGTTCTGTTGGCTTCAACACACCGTGACCTTCAACAGGCACTGAGGTGGGTTGCAGCCGAATGTGAAACGGTCAGGATGAGAGTCAGCACCTCCAAATCTGAGGCCATAGTGCTCTGCCGGAAAGAGGTGGACTGCTCCCTCTGGGTTGGGAGTGAGTTGCTGCCCCAAGTGAAGGAGTTCAAGTATCTCTGGGTCTTGTTCATGAGTGAGGGTAAGATGAAGCATGAGGTCATCAGGTTCATCGGTGCAGCATCAGTAGTGACACGGGCGTTGTACCGGACTGTTGTGTTGAAGAAAGAGCTGAGTCAGAAGGCAAAGCTCTGAATTTACCAGTCGGTCTGCGTCCCAACCCTCACCTATGGCCACAGTGTAGTGTGACCATAGATGACAATAGTGTGCCTTCTATTTTGGTTCATATATGCACAGCAGCAAAAAGTGCAAAAGGGCTAGGTGAAGTGGAATATAGATCACATGTTGTAGGAATTAATAGATACACCTCAGCTGAGCCAATCACAGAAGCATGACAACAACAGCTCAACAAATAAATCGGCTGCTACCGGAAATTATATTGGAGGCATGACATGAACACACAGCACCACAAATCTGCAGCCAAAGGCAGAAAATATCAAAATGTCGGAGCACTGCACTGGTTGTTGCACCGCCACAAAAATAGGGCCCTGAGGCTTCAGCTACTGGAAATCATGAATGTCTGTACGTAATTTGATACCAATCTATCCAATAATTAATAGAGATATTTCAGCATGGACCACAGTGGTGGACCGACTGCCATTGACAATTCATCCCTAGAGCTAGCTTGGCCAGACCTCTTTTATAGCAAAGAAATGCGACAAATTCTGCATTCAATCAAACATGATCGACCTTCATAGCAGTGTTTGTAAGTGTCATTAAATTACCTCTGAGTTGAAGTCCTTTTCCACAACTACGTTATTTTGACTATCCGCTGTTTGTATTTTGTAAAGACACCTCTTTGCATTCTGATTATGCTGCAAATGTACATGCAGTCTGCTCACCAGTGCTCATGTTTATTTCCACAAATTGTCTCTTTCAAAAGCACCAAAATGCACTTAGGGATTGGTAGCAGGGAGAGTGTTGTTTGCTGATATTTGTAGAGTGATGTGACATCTTCTTCAATGCAGTAAAATAGAATATTTGACAGGGATGTAGGAGAGGCTTGTTAAGTCAGTAAAATGTGTGAAAAAAACCCTCTTTTTTTTAGTTGCAGTTATTACATTCTAATGAGATGGATCCTTGAACACCAGATGCTTCCCTTTTCAAAACAAATGTGATGTACTGATGTGCCACATTCAGTATTCCCAGTTGTAGGAATATTTTCACAATAGACAGTATGTGGATGGTTTAATAAAGTATAATGAATGTAATTTTAAGTAAGTATGTAAGTATATGCATGAAACTGTAGAGCTCTTCCTGTTAAATGACTCACTGTAGGAGAAGTCAAGGGTAAGGTAATTGGTGAGGCAGATTCGAGAGGAGGTCTTTTTCCCCTCTGTGGTTTAAGGGCTCACCTCTACCTCATAAACCTCCAGCAACCTCCCTCGAGGAGAGATGGAGGGTGTAGGAAACACTAAAGGTGAATGCCTTTATTTTGTCTGACAAAATAAATATCTCCGCTTTTATCTGTTGACAGGGAGTAGTTAGCCAATGAAGGGGTATGGTTCAGCATGTATAAAGTCTTTGTATTCCCCTGCAGGAACTGCAACACCACCAAATCTATGAATGCAGCTACTCAAAAGTGTACATAGTAGTCTGTTGGTGTTTTTCCTTTCCTTGCCCTTCCACCTATTTTTCTTGTTTTCTCTTAGAGGTTCAACTGTAGTCGCTCCTTCTCTTGAATGTCTTTAGTCCCTCTTCTTCCCCCTCCTCTTCACTCTTCCAAACAACATTATTCCTCCTCCCTCCTCCCCTCCTTCTTGTCTCTCCACTGGCTCCTCTCCACACAGTGTCTAATTCTGTAGGATGTCAAGAGCAGCAGCATCGGGGTGGGCTGAGCAAAACTTGGGAGAGACTCAGCAGCTGTTTCTCCGTTATCTGTTTAGGAGAGGCTGATCTTGCCACTAAATGAGAATAGATAGTCCGCCTTAAAGTTCAATCCACCTTAAGTGAGCTTGAGAGTGGCCCAACGTCTGAAGGAGCTTTGAAATAATCAAACCTTTAATATGGCTTTATGAAAGCAATACAGTTAAAGTTACGTGAATAAATATTTACAAAAGACTGTGAACATTTTATTTAAAATATTTAAACATTCAAAAAATTCTATTTAACAGCAATGTCTCCTCTATTCAAGCAACGGCTCCCTTTTAAAAGTCTGTATGTCTGTGCTTGGTGCGACAATATCACAGCATCATGTTCTGTTTAACAGTATTACCTTATCTTTAATATCACAATTCAAATCATATCCATAAAGTTAACTACTCTTATCGAGCACAGAGCAAAGTTTTGGTGAGCAGGCATATGGAGAATGGAGATGTGGGATGTCAGATCCATGGAAAAGAGACAGCAAACTAGTTTGTGATTAAGGATTTAAAATTCACTCGTCACTCTGCTGATCAACAGGGGTCAGCAGGTGGCTCCACCAGAAACATCTCTATATGCGCAAGTAGTAGCACTTCTTCACTGACAAATAGCCTAAACTGTACACACATTGCACTGCTATGTTCACAGCTATGCAGCTAACTTCATAGTCTCTGCTCACCAGCCTCTCCGCACACTTGCTATGCACACCATGCCTTGGGGAGGACCGGGAGAAATCCTGTGCACCAGACCCCCCCCGTTGATCATCCCTTCATTCACCGATATACAATCCGATTGCCAATAGGCACAAGCCTAGTTTGCACACAGTTTTTGCCACAGTGGGAACTCCTACAGTTAGCCTGCCTGTCAGATCTGGGAACAACAGACCAGGGTCTTCTTAGAGAGATACAGCAGGGAGAGAGACATCATTATCAGCTGCACTTTCTGCAGTTCTCAGCTGTGGCTCACGAATGCTTCTAGTTCCACTCGCATGTTGGAATACCTTCAGGCTAAAGATCCAGTTAAATGTCAAGCAAAGAAAAAGCTGCAATTATCCGTTCACAGACTTAATGTTTCAGATCTTTGCTTCTGAAGTTATTTCACGGTATGCAAGTGCTCTTTTTCTCAGGAAGGTGCTGTGCTGTGTCTGTGGCCACAGAGATGTTGCTTTGGTGGGTTTTGTTCCATTTATGTGTGCGGTTTGCATGATCTCTTCAACTTTAGTGGGTTTCCACCAGGCGCTGGGATTTTCTCCCACATTTCACACATGCAATTGTTGTAGATGTGTATGTAGATATGAGACCAGCTTGAAGTCACTGAGGTGTCAGCTAATGGGGATCTTAATAAATTAATTAAAGCACAAGCTAGCCCTTTTACGTCTAAGCAGGCTGAGGAAACATAGAGAACAGCTTTTATTATAGTGTCACTATCCAGGTGTAGTTAATGTGATTTGATAACTGTCATCTAACATTGATTGATCACTCACTGGAAAGACATGTACCAAAAGTAGCACATAAAAACACTCACAAAAGGGGGAACTAATTAATTCGCTCTTTGGTGACTGTTATATTTCCTCTGTCTTTTCTACCACTTTTTATTATTGTGCCTCCGCTAAAAGTGAGGATCCTGTTCTCGCTCAATAACATTGTGTATGTATGCAATGTAACCACTGATCTATAGGAATTGGTCTAATTCATTGAAATGAGCATCTAAAAAAAAAGCTCTTCGTTAATCTTTCAAGGTACAACAGAGAACAAACAACAACCATTTATATGGGAGATATGTTTTTGTGATGGATGATAGTATTTTTTTAAATACTACAAAGAAGAAATGCTGACACTTGACTTCAGAAGTGCTTAAAACGTGCATAAAGGAATAGTTGAAAATTGACAAGTAGATTTATAGTTTTCAGTCTCCAGATCCAGTCTCTGCCAGTTACCTGGCAATCTCACAGCGAGACCCCATGAATCCACTGTGCCCACCCAAGAAATAGTTTGGTTTGGTTTGTTTTTATACTTGATTTTGTAAAAATGAAACAAGCAAGATATAACTTGTCAGTTAGTGATCTTTGGAGGGGCTGGTAGGCGGATTTAGTGACCTTTGGACAGAGCAGGCTAACGGGTTTCCATTGTTTCCAGTCTGCATGTTAAGCTAAGCTAACTGGCTGCTGGCTGTAGTTTCATATTTAACATACGGACAAGAGAATCTTATTGATCTTCTCAACTCACTCTGAAATGAAATATTCCTGTAAATTATAACATTTTGTTGAAAATTTAGCATTTAGGGAAAAAATGCCAATCATGACCTTGTAAAGTCTTTAATTGAGCTGTTACAGCTAGTCTACGCATTTTAAATGTTAAACCTTTTTGATGATGCACCCTGCATTTCCGAGCCTGTTTTATCTAATCCCTGTGGATAACAGGTCAAATATATTTATCTAACCATACTTCCATTGGTAGATAAGACAGTTTGATTGGTGAATGTCACCTGAAATATCTGCAATAAACCGACAGTGTAGACATCCTCAGACTGAAGTCAGTGAGTGCTTCTTTACTCCTCTTCGTGCTTGAATGTTACGCATCAAGTGAGAAATCCACCGTGCAAGAGGTAGAGACAACTTTCTGCCCCCACATTACTCTCAAGAGGCCAAATTGAAAAACAGAGTAGTAGTAGGTGAGTCAATTTTGTGAGAAACATCAATATACCAAAAAAGTAAATTGAAGATCTTCACCACTGGAAAAAAAAAACCCCTTTCCTAACATCATAAATTGCTGATACTAAAGGTGGATTTTTCCTCTTATGTTGACTCATTGAGGTCATATTTTCATCAAACATATTATTATGCTTTCTCAGATATTCTCATAAGCCATTTAAATACCGACAAAAGGACTGTGTCCATCACAGTCGAGCTTTCAACAACAGCCAAAACCCATCAACCTTTTTCCATGAGGTCCCTCTGAAGCATGATTAGAGGCCTTTCCGCCGTTTGAAGACGGCTTTCATTGGAGATATCAAAGCGCCGGTGCTCAAATATTCGCGGATGCTGCAGTTTGGATGTCACCAAGATTTTTGTCAGAGATAATAAAAGACTATTTGTGATTAGTCAGGAGGAGGGAGCTGGTAGCTGTGTGCAGAGGCTAATGTGTTGCCATAAATAAGTACGCCAATGAGACGGTGTAAAGTGGATTAAGCTTGCTGTGCTAATACTGCCATATGTGAGGAGCCATTTGATGTCTGAGAAACTATAGACACTATGGGACTGATTCTATCGTCAAATCTTTGCTAATGCAGCCATTAGTGGTTAGTATATAGACTCAAGAGACAAATGTGCTTGTATGCAGCTATATAACATGTAGAATCAGTCAGTGGATGATTTTTTTCCAGATCATTTTGCCATACGCTCCCTCTTAAGTGTGATGTTTTGTTTGTTCTGTTATGTAACCTGTGCGATTATGGTGAAGACAGTTTGATTCTCTTTGGCTCAAGATACATATTACTCTATGAAATCCCACAAACACTCACTGAGAGGTACCTTTAAGGCTTGTGAAGTGGCCTTTTGGAAAGACCAAAAGCAATTAATACGCTGTATTAATACACGTTTGGTGCATGAGTGAGTAATTATGGCAGCAGGAGGGAGTATAACGGATTAACTCAGAATTCCTCTAGCGCCACCAGCGGTTTAAACTTTCCACATATGCAGTGAAATATCTCCCCATCTACAACATTTTGTACTGACAGTCATGGTTCACAGTAGCTGAATCCTAAAGACTTTGGTGATCCCCTGACCTTTCCTCTAGCTCCACCATGAGGTTCACAATTGTTATTTGAGTGATATATCTTGACAACAATTAGATGGAATATGATGCAGGCAGTCACGTCTCACTCATCACTTTGTAATAACTCCCCTGACTTTTCATCTAGCTTCATCATCAAGTCAAAATTTCCATTTATTCAGTACTTTGTTTTATGATGAAATACCTGCAAAACTAATGGTGTTCCTGTTGGGCTTAGCTGTACTTAATTAGCTAATGTTGGGATGTTTACATGCTAAACAAAGGCATGGTATTTCAGCAAGTCTATATGGAATATTTAATTAAACAAACCTTGCTTTCCTCAGTTCAGCAGTAATGTATGGAATAAATTACAAAATGTCTGGCCCTCAACTTGCTACAGTAATTGCTCAGCGTGGCCTTCACTTGGACTTTGACATGCCTGTTTTTACAATGATGGAGTAATTGAGGCAGGCATGCTGATATGGGTTTGTGGAAAACCAGGTGATGGAAACTTCAGCGTGCTTATTTATTAACATGTTCTTGCACCCATATTCAACACTTGTGACAAGTCCAGCCCGAAGTTGTGAATTATGAAATATTGATCTCAATTCTTTGTGAAAAATTCGTCTACCTGCACAGTAGCCAAACTGCCTTGGTGACATTGATTGATTTGTAATTTTCTGTGATCTGTCAAAAGCTGACAATGTCCATGGTGGGAATGTCAGAATTTTTATTTGCGTTTTTATCAAACATTTATGACACATGAGATAATGACACACACACACACACACACACACACACACACACACACACACACACACACACAGACAGTTGTGTTTCCATCACTTAGGACATTACATTGAGTTACATTCATATCCTGGAGACTTACCTTTAACCTTAACCTTGACCTTAAGCCGAGTCTTCACCCTAAAATGTAATGATTTACGTTATGGAAACTTACTCTTTGTCCCCAAAAGGGAGGTGATTCCCCACATGTGACTGTGTAAACACATTTAAGTCCCTACAACAGGAGGAATACCTGGTATACATGCACACACACACACACACACACACACACACATATATACAGTATATCAAGTCAGTGTTTCTGCTAACTTGCAAAAAAGAAGTTGGTTAAAACTTAGATGTGCTTCTGTAGGTCAAACGTAAAGTGCAGAGATGACAAGTATTCAGTCCATTAGTCGCTGTGTCTGCTCTCATCTTGTCAGCCACCACCGTCATTCAGTGGATTCTGGTCTTTCCTTAGTGCAGCTGCTCTTAGTACAACAAGATATATCAACCAAACCGTCACACCGGTCAAACCAAATCCCTGGTCATGCCCATAAATTACAGCCATCTGTATTAGATGTCCTTCATCAGAAGGCAGTTTCCATACAGGATACTATACTCACTATACCACTGTATAAAAGTCATATCACCCTTGAGCAGACTATTCTACTAATTCATGATTGTCCTTTAGATCAGTGATTCTCAAACCTTTTCACACCAGGGACCCCTAAACTTAAACAAATTAGACCACAGACCCCCATTTGATAATATTTTGTCCCAGGTTCCCCATCTGATAAGATTTTTGCTTTTAGATGTTTTAAAAATAAGTTATTCCCCTTTTTTCTGGGGACCCCTGGAGCCCCATCAAGGACCCCTGGGGGTCCCCAAACCCCACTTTGAGAACCACTGCTTTAGATAAAATGAGCGTTAATTGATAAAGTAGAGTCAGAGAAGCAGACATAGGGTTAGAAAAAAACATCTTGGTATTCTTTCTCACCTCCCACTCATTCAGTAGCTGTCTGTTTGAATAATGGTGCATGATTTCAGATCATTTATTCAACCATATGTGAAGTATCGTTTTGACTACTATTTTTTCTTAACATTAACAGTGTCTAGACGTGTCACCGATGCTGTAATATTAAGAACGAGACATTTAGGACAGCTAACAAAGCTCCAGCTGTCAGTCTCCTCTTAATGGCTGTCCAAAATGTCACATTTTATATTTTTGCCATTTAAGCAAGGCTGTAGAGGAGCATGTATGCTGACAAAAGATCACTGGGTAAAGGAACACTCGCCTCAAAACAAAACAAAAACGGTGTCATTATCTACTTGCTCCCGTGTCAGTCAAAACTTCTTCGAGGTCGACAGCTTGAACACGAAATTTACTGAGAGTCCTGTAGCTCTGACAGTTTGGACAAGAGCATGAAATTACATCAGATGTATTTAGAACTGTAATTTAAGTCTTCTAGCCAAAGTGTGTGAGGCCTACATTAATCTCAAGCCAATCATGGTATAGAGGAAACAGTAATTGTATTATGGCGAACAAAACAAGAAGACTAGTTGATTCTTTTACATCACAGTGTGTCTGATGGTCATACAAACTTCAGTGGAGTTTCATGTTGTAGTGAACGGAATAAGGAATGAATGCAGCTCTTTTCAGACATGGGATACGTAACATTACTGGCTTCATCTCTGCTAAAATGATGGCTTTTTGTTATTCAGACAGATACGGGTGGTTTTTTTTAATGTAAATGTTCGTTACAGCTTCATTCAAACATGACAGGACATTTACAGAAAGAGCCGCGATGCGTGCGTGATATTTGGTAGCTGGTGCGCAAGAGAAAGTAGTTCAAAGAGTTCAAAATGAATAAGAAGGAATAAATTTGTTTTCTGTTCTCTCACAGGCTTCGTCATCAGTGGATTTCAAAACGTATTTTTTAGTTGGAGCTGTAATTAGACATTAAATTAAATTAAACACTTGTCAGCGCAAAAAATTATTTTTGTAATTTATCTGACATGAGAAAAACCCCTCAAACCCCGCCTAAAAAGTGTCTCATTTACAGTGTTTTGCAGTTTATTAAACTGGTTTTAATTTGTTTGTGCATCAGAGATGATAATTAGGTGATACATTTATCACAGTGTTCTTAATAAGATGGGACCAGATGTGTATTAAATTTCTGCCTGAGTACTTAACATTGTGCTGCTGCCGCTTTTACATTAATATACAAGAATGTTATCAGCTCCGCCATAGTTAGATCGCCGTCATGATTTATACGTGCATGTCTGAAAGAGGTTTAAGGCTCTCCATGTCCACAGCTGCTACTGTTGTAGTGTGTTAGGGCGAAACATTTCCGTCCCAGCTGCTCCAGTGGATCGGCCCAGCAGTCTACTACACTGCAGTTGTACTGGGCAGCTCGGAGGGAATGTGTGTTTCACAGTACGAGTGTGAAGCTCAGCACTCCTAAGTACACAGTATTTATGCTCAGTCAACTTCATCTGACCCTAAGCCTACAGTACGTGAAGGCTTAAAGACTAAAAAGTTCCCCCAAGGAAAGATAACTACGGCCGCGTTCAGATAAAAAAAAGACCTCTAAAAAGCTGCATGAAATCCATCATGGACACTGTCAGGACTATGTGGGATTTGAAAGGGAACATGTTTTGACATTCTTTCATTTTGCTAACTTTATTTTTTGATTTGCCCAGTAGGGGGGATGTATGCTTACGTACTTCTGGTCGATTTTTAAATCGATTTCTGTTTTTATGTACCTGAATCAAGTCTGTATGTTTTTGTGGTCAGGCATTTTGAAATTGAATTCTCAAAAGCTGCTCTGCTCTCCCTCCCTCTCTCTCTCTCTCTCTGTATTGCCTGTTTTCTACGGTGAAAATGGAGCCCATCTCCTGCTCTCTTTCGTTCTCTCTTCCTCGTAATAGGCTCATCTTTCCTCCTCTCTCTGCTCCCTCTATCTTTCGTGAGTCTGAATAAAGCAGCTAATGGTGCATGGAAATGGTGGCAGCACAGTCGCGTCTATAGATAGACTCTTTCTCTGTTATGTGTTGCAGTATGTAAGTGAAAATACACATTTACAAGGATGAGAGGAAGTCATTCTTTCACTCATCTCATTCATTTATTGTAAGGCACTGCGAGAGCTTAATGACATGTGAGGTGCAAAAAAGCATTGTGATATTGTTGTATTTCTCATTTTTCCCTTTAAAAAAATCTTATATATGATAACAGAATTCAGTCAGTATTAACTACAGAAACACTGTCTCTTGTATTATATTTGATTGCTGATGCGAGAACTTCACAAATTTGGTGAAATCAGGACCTGCTGCTATTGATGATGATGGTTGCATTGATTGATGATGATGTTTTTTTTTTTCCTCAGGTTTACATCCGCATCCTGGACAACGAGTGGAACGTGTACAGGCGTTACACTGAGTTCAGGGAGCTCCACAACCACCTGAGGTCCCAGTTTCCACAGGTGGACACCTTCAACTTCCCACCCAAGAAAGCCATAGGGAACAAGGTGAGCTCACTGACACCAGTTTGACTGACCGACTGTTGGCCTTTTTCTCTGTGACGGTGTCGCTCTGTTAACCCCCTTCTGTAGAGCAGGTGAATAAAGAATAATGTTTGACCTCCTGTCCCCTTAGTTACTGTTGCTTCCGTTCTCACAGTTGACAATAACAGTTGCAGATTTACCATTTAACATATCTCAGTAATCTTCTAAAGAACGGGTCCTTGATTTCAGACAGAGTTAGACAAAAGCAGCTTCTCGTTTCTCACCGTTGACCATTGATTTTGACGACTGTAGCTGGCAGATTTTATCGGCTGTAACATTAGCTAGCTAGCCAATTAAGCTAATGTTAGCTCCATGAGTAAAAACGCTGTCTCCAGCTCACTGTCTATAGCTAACTTATTATTAAAGTAAGAATGCAACTGTAAAAGGGGTCTTAAATATACATTTGATAGCTACGCACATTAAATTGTGCTAAAAGAAAAACTAAAAGAGAAAAAACTCTGCATCCCTACCAGTTGATGATCCTGCTTTTCTTACATACTTAGTAAGACAGAGGTTAGGTTTATGCTTTATTGTTAGTATTTCCACTCTATTTTTCCCTTTCCCTTGTGTTTGTTGAATGAAACGCTATCATAAACGTTCCTAAAATCAATACAGAGCAGGACAAAGCCGCTAACACTAACGTGTATCTGTATTTTTCTGTTTTGATGACACACACACACACACACCCAACCTCACTCTTCATTACAGGGGGCTGTCGTTACCCCAGAAAGAGCTAGGAGAGTCCCCATCCTTCTCTCTCTCCTCCTCACCCATTTCCTCCCTCCCTCCTTTTCATCCTGTTCTCCTCGTCCTCCCTCCAACCTTTTGGAGATAATTTGGTTCTGACCCCGATTCTCTGGCTGGTTGGATTTGATGCCGCCACAGCCAAAAGCTGACTCCCCACCTTCAAAGACACTGCAGTTTCACAGCTGGAAACTGGACTGAACGCTGAGTTGCAGGTGCTACGTATGTGAGGAGAGGTCGAGTCTGTATTGTATATTCCTGTGTGTGTGTGTGTGTGTGTGTGTGGGTCTGGATAACCGCGTGGGATTATGTGGAAGTGCAAGTGTCTATCAAAGGCCTAGACAGCTGGTGTCATTGTGTCCTAGAAAGCTCTCTGAAAGCCCCATTACACCGCAGGTTTGTGTGAATTATTGGTTTTCACCGTCTCCAGGAAGTCAGCCATCACTGCAGAGGAAGCAGCAGCCTGGCTTTGTTACTCTCTGACCACATTTCAAAGCAGGAACACCACACGCTGCTGGAGAGGCGAACACACACTGAACCCTGTAAACTCTAACGGATGCATCAGATCCACTTAACACCTGAAAATCTTTTTTTTCCCCCTGATGTCCAGTGGTTAATGTTTTCACCTTGCTGCAGTGTGGTCAGAGGTGCAACAGACCTGAAACTTTAGGTCAGAAAATTTCAGTGAAACAAAGATTTTCAGGGCTTAATATATGTTACAAAGCCAAGTAATTATTTTCATCTCATAATATGTCGTACTCTTTTTATAGATTTCTTTATCTTTTGTGCTGTTCTCCTGTTTGTTGAGTTTTCACGACATTTTCTTTCCATGCCCAAATTACCTTCCTCTTTGTTTGCCGTCGTGTTTTAATTTTTTTTTTTTATTATTATTTTGAAGCGAGCCGTTTTTATAAGCCTCTTGAGGTCTCTTTTCCTCACCCACACAGTTTGTATTTGCTCTCGCTTTTTTAACAGTTTTTATTACTTTACAAATATGCTGTGCCCACAGTAATGATGTTTGAGTCACGTAGCACTGTGGACACCAGATTTGAACATCCTTCAGCCAATTTGATACTAAAGAGCCTAAAGTTATATAGACAGAACTTCTCTCTCCATCACAAAAAAGCTGAAAATCTTAGTTAGAAAACATCAGGTCACATCCCTTTTGCATCCACAATACATGTCTGTCGCTTTGTGCTGGAGGACTTGGGGCAGCTCTGGGGATGGCAGCATTGCACAGTAGTCCCATAATTGAAAGCTGACAAGATTATGCCTCCACACACAGCCTGTGCTTGTCCTTTGGCAGTCATGTACTGTATCTTGTCATAGTGTCTGTAAAAAGGTTGCTCCTCTCCCTTTTCACTGAAAGCCTTTCACTAGGCCCTGGATCCCTCCGTTGGATGTTTTTGCGTGTCAAATCATAAATCGCAGTCCAGTGTTTCAGTTAATCTGTTAATTTATCAGTCGTGTTACACAAATAACACAATATAAGTTTCAGTTGAGTGATTTTGTCTCACAAGGTTACGTTTTGTTGAAGGGCTTCTGCCCTGCTGTGATCGTCTGCTTAATCAGTGATGGTGACAACAGGTGTGCATTTTTTTGTCAAGGTGAGGTAGGAAGGTTAAAACTGTTCTGTAAAAAATGACATTCAAATTTGGTGGAGTCATGGCTGTGTGTGTGTGTGCCCATAGTTAAATTATGATTGTCAGCAGTAATAGAGAGATCCTATATTAATATTTGTCTGTTGTTCTACATGCTTTGAAAGCTTTGTATCAGTCTAGCTCACCCTATAGTAACCTGAGTAGATGGTAGGTTCCAGTTCGGTGAGGCTGGGAAGGTAAAAGACCAGTCACTGGTCTACAGTACTGTAAGAGGAGGGAGATTAGGTTGCAGCTTGCTGTGAGGCTGCAGGTTTTAGCTGATGTTTTTTTTTCTTTCCTACAATTTTAGGTTATTTTTGTTTCAATCCCAGGGTTTCATTTTGCCTCTTTCATTAATATTTATGTTGATAAATTTTCATTTTTTGCATGTACTCTGGCCTAAACATAAGGCAAGACATAAAAGGGAGAATAACCCAAAAATAAAAAATTAACTAAATATCAAAACAGATATAAACTAATTGATGAGCGCAACATAAATTGCATACTATATGGAATGTAGCGACAAAATGGCATTATAGTAAAGAAAAGAGCTGCACAGGAGTTACAGGTGCAGCTTTAATAAAGTGATTAGCTGAATGTTTTGGTTTTCTTCTTATTGAAACTGCCTTTCCATGGACAAAAACTCCTAAACATTTACTCAAATTGGGGTATAAAGTACTAGTCAAGTCTGGACACACCTACTCATTCAAGGATTTTTCTTTATTTATGCTATTTTCTACATTGTAGAACAATACTGAAGACATCAAAACTATAAAATAACACATATGGAATCATGTAGTACATAAAACATGTTAAACAAACCAAAATCTCTTTCATATTTTAGATTCCTTAAAGTAGCCACCTTTTGCTTTGATGACAGCTTTGCACACTATTGGCATTTTTTTTGCACCAGCTTCATGTGAGAGTCATCTGGAATGTTTTTCCAACAGTCTTGAAGGAGTTCAGTGCAGTATGTTCAGTGACACAGCATTGGTTGACTGCTTCTCAGGAGGATGAATCCAGTCTCACACTAGCTGAGGCTGCGTAGTAGACACACACACACAGCAGAGAGATGTCTCAGTCTCAGTGCATTCAGTGGCTGGCTGCAGAGTTGGTGCATGGAGCTCTAAACTAATCAGAACAGTCCTTTGAAAAGTCTTAAAACAAAGTTTAACTACACAATAAAAATAGGAGATTACAAAAATAATTTATTTTTTATTTAAATGTCAAATGGCCTGGCTTGTGGTTTAGGCATATTTGCAGTCCTTTGCTTCTTAGTTGAGTCTCTTTCTGGAGCTCTCAGCCGTCTCCAGTCGTTAAAGGAAAAAAAAAACCGCAGAGGAATGCAAAAGAAGCAGCAGCAGTCAGCAAGGCAAAAAGCAGAAGAGGAGCAACAGCCGCCTGACAAAGATTTGTAAAAGTTTTTAAAGTCTAGGAGGCCTGTTTTGAAAGAAATAGGATCCTTGGTGCTCTTTTTAGCGAATGCATTGATTACTAATTAATTCCTTTGTGTAGAGAGAAAACTGGACTCTAACTTTAAAGGGGAATAATTTTATTCCTATCAGATATCTGAAAAGGATGCAAATTGCAAATTGAATTCTCACTCATTCTGTCATCAGTGTTCTTCATGAAACAATGAGAACACTTAGAAATTGTAATATTGATTAACCACATAAAATACAGAATAAAATCAATAAAGGCCATTTGCAGATACCCCCGAAAAATCTCCCTCTTTTTCACAGCCTAATGTTGGCAGGTGTGAGATGTGTCTGCTGCTTGAACTCTGGGAAGCACTGATGTGAGCTCTAATCTCAGGTGCAGTTAATTGGCGATTTCTGAGGCTGGTAACTCTAATGAACTTCTCCTCTGCAGCAGAGGAAACTCTTGGTCTTCCTTTCCTGGGACGCTCCTCGTGAGAGCCAGTTTCATTATAGCGTTTGATGGTTTTGCAACTGCACTTGAAACTTTCAGAGTTCTACAATGTAGAAAATAGTAAGAATAAAGAAAAACCCTTGAATGAGTAGGTGTGTCCGGTCTTTTGACTGGTACTATACTTCTAAATGTGATGCTGTAGCGACCATCTTAAGATCAGCATTATGAAACCTTTGTAATGACAACCGTCTGGGAGACGAGTCTCATATTTCGTTTGAATCTAAGAATGAGTCAAAATACATGAAATGAAATGACAATGATTTAAACATCAGCCCTACATGCTACAACTTTCAAAAGTATGGACTCAGTTGAAGAGAATCTCTCATACATTACAAGCTAGTGGATATTTTTGAAGTCCTTCAATCTGCAAAATTAATTAAATTTTAGTAATTTGTTCAAATTTCCAAACAGAGCTACTCCCAGAACAGAAGTTTTGGAGAAACTTTCCATTAAAAAAACAGAGCTCAAGGCCTTAGTGCCAGACTGAAATGAAATGAGGGAGCAGGTGGAGGGGCTTTATAGCTTTAAGATTTGATAAGTACCAGATTGGTGAAGTTTGTGAGTGTGTGTGTGTACATGCAAAACCATGAATTTATTTTTTTTAAAGCTAAAGCTGCACAGCAGAAAAGAGCAATTGTAGTCTGTATGTGATTTGTGTGTGTGTGTGTGTGGTGTGAGGGGCTGTATTTGTTGTGTGTACATCCCTGTGTGTGCGACGACGAGGGGATAAGTGTGTATGTGTGTAAAACATTGCTGTTGTCAATGTGTGTGTCTGTCAACTGCGTGTGCACACACGCACACAATGTGTGTGCGTGCGGTTGTCTTAGTAATCAGCAGGCCTGCCACAATGAGTTTCTCTGTTATTTAAATCCAGTCAGTGTTTGTTTCTGGCTCTCCAGAAGCACTTTATAGTGTCGCCAATAGTCTCGTTGAGGTGAAGTGGAGAGCAGTGCTGCTGTGGGAAGCTGTAGCGAAGCTAACCAAGAGATTTTACTCCCAAAAACAATACTGACGTTTTAAATGGAGCTAAAAATACTGGTATAAACATAAATTTAAGTGAAAGAAAGAAGCAGGGGTTTAGATTATACTCGTACTGTAGTAGGAATTTAAAAAGCAAAAACTTTACAGAAGAATTGAACCTAATTTGTTGCTTTTCATTGGTATATACTGTAGATAATGATACATGTTGTAAAAAACTGAATTTATTTAATTGTATCTTGCATAAAATGCCACTCAGGCTATGACCAACAGACATAAAAACATGGTTTCTTCCCTGGTGATGTATGCAATGCAGCTATCCTCACTTAATGCTTGTTTCGGAGGCTTTTTGTCTTCAGTCTGGTCGCACAGGACCCACTCCCCAAACATTACTCCAAATAGTGCTACTAGTGGTCAATGTATCAGTCAAAACACAACAAAAAGCAGGGTTTGTGTCATCT
This sequence comes from Scomberomorus guttatus, assembly GCA_038419695.1. Classification (NCBI taxonomy): domain Eukaryota; kingdom Metazoa; phylum Chordata; class Actinopteri; order Scombriformes; family Scombridae; genus Scomberomorus; species Scomberomorus guttatus. Next base: position 17,400,500 of record CM076465.1, on the reverse strand, counting down.
AAAAGAGACAAAGTAAACAGAAAATGCTCAATTTATGATGTTGTGATGAATTTATTTACCTCCAATTTGGATTGAATGCTTTTCAAAACATTTATTTCAGGGCTATGACTGTGTTGATAAAAGATGTTGCGGCGTTGCATCTCGTCTCTTTGTCCATCTGTTTCTGTTATTGTCGCCCTCTCTGTTTGTGTATTTGTTTAGCTTTCACATCTCTGTCTCTGTTTCTGCTGCCATCTTCCTCTCAGCCTCTTACATCCATTACAAAGGGACACTTTAACTACAGAGTTTTGCAAAATCCAAAGCCGACTTTGACACACACACACGCACACGGTGTCTCATTATTATGTGTGGCTAATGATGGAGAAATGTTAATGGAATTGCACCATGAATGCTGGAGCAAGGATGAAACACGTCAGTGAACTGTCAATGGAGATCAGGTAGCAGCAATGAAACACACCCACTGCAAACTGTAGTACATGTGAAGGATTCTCTCATCATGCCTGTTAACACGCTCACACACACACACACACTCTTCTCTAAACGACTGACAGCACAGAGACACAGCTAAAGTTTTCAAAGAGCGTCGGCTATGGTATGGATTAAAGTTATTAGAAATCCTATGGAAAAAATGTCATACCTAGCACATGTAACAGCTAACCTTCACACGCTTGTTGTAAGATTATCTATGCTAACACTTGACTGACTTCTCAGGCAGCTTGCCTGCCGGTGCCCTGTGATTCGACTGTTTAGCTAATCTCCTGCCTTGTGTGGTGTCAGGACTCATCACGAGTGTAACACAGGAACTCGTTGGGAAGGTGAATCACAGAGGACGTGGGCTTTAAACTCCAGCACTCACATGAATCACATGTTACATCTGATAAGACAGGAATTTGAACTAATATGAAGTAGATATACGTGCCGGTCCCTGTATTGTTTTTACCGTTTTTTTAAGTACACGGTTTTCAACCTTTTTCCAGTCACCTTTGGACCTGAATGAACCGTTTCCTTGAACTTCTCAATGTTTATCCTGCAGCTGTTTGAGTTTACATTAACACCTTATTTTAGCTCATTTGGAATCAGCCAAATATCACAAAATGGAGTTTTTTCCCCCCACAAATTTGGATCTACTTGTCTCCCCTTCCCTTCTAAGTTGTGTATTGGATGTTCCTCTCTGAGCATACATAAATATAATCACAAGGTCACTAAAGAGATGCTCTTATGGTTTACTCCTACACTCCTGTAATTCCCAGAAATGTAATAAATACGGGCCCAGGTCCATATTACAACATTATTGCTCTGCTTTAATGGGGCCAGAGTGATACACTGGTTTCAAGATTGATGTTACCTCAATTTCACCTTGAATGGTGAAGCAAAATAATGTGAAAAGTGAATAATAGGTAGACTCTGAATATACTTTTCAGAAGAGAAGCTTCCTCATTAAATGTTAAAATGTACAACTCCAGCTCCAGGTCAAATCATTTGGTAAGTGAGGTTTGAAATGGTGTTGTTGACAGTTGACAGACATTACACTCAATTATTTATCTTCAGGATTAATGCAGGATAGATAACTAAAACATGGAGCATTACCTACTTTTTTTTTTTTTTTTCTTTTACATTGCTGACTGTGGCGCATGGAAACCAGACACCTTAAGCTATCACTATATAATTAACAACCATGTAAACACGGTTGAGGGAATCATCATTTGGATTCACTTCATTTGGGGAAAAGAATTGGCTCATGTCACAACAGCCCGTGGCAGAGTCGACCCCTGACAGTGGTAGCTGTGGCCCCTGCGAGGCCTCGTCGCCATCAAGACTTTGCCTTTTTGACTCATTTGTGCATCTGTGTCTCTCTGGTATTGTTAATGAGCTAATGAGACTCTCCCTCTCTGCGTCTCCAAGTGCTTTGGGCAAGACTGTCCAGCTGCGTAACCTAACAATACAGATGATGTTACACACACAGATGCTGTGATAGCTCTTAACCAGCTGATTTGTCAGGGGCCTGGCCAGTCATACAGGCTAAATGTTCCAGAGTCGCGCCTGTCAAATCCCTGCTGATGTTAACACTGAGACAGAAAAGGGCCAGAATGATGAAATCAAAGCCACGTTGTTGTCAGACCCCAGAGTCTAGCTGTCAGGTTTTCTCACTGGCCGCATCTCATCCAGATTTTTTGTCCAAAGGCGGTTAGCCATTTTTTTTTCTCCTCCCCTCAATATCAATTTCTCTCACTTGCCCACTTGTATCACTGTCTGCCCTCCTGCTCGCTCAAGTCACTCGACCGCCTCTGGCTTTGATCAAATCACTTCATTTTTGGTGCGGCTTTTACCTTTCTCTTTTTCCGTCCAAGGCCGCAAATGGATGATTTTCTTTCCCCAGGAGCTACAGATTAAAAGAGAAACACAGTGTAAACTAATTTCTAAGTGAATGCTGCACTGTGTCTTCCACTCTCAATTAGCATCTTCATGTTCAGTAAGCAGCGATATCAGACTGTTTTAGTGGATGTGTTTCTATAAGCCTTGACATCTACAATTGCAGACAAATCTTATTTGCAGGTGTATTATCTGCTTGCCAATGCAGCCCCCTGCCTCTGATCGCCTTGAATAAATTCACAAACTTGAAACTTGCAACCAGAGAGGTCAGTTACACACTGTTTCAGCATGATGTTACTCTTTTACAGCACTAACAAACACTAAAGCAGTTGACAGTTGCTCATGCTTCTTAGAATCAGACCCAAAGATATTTATCACATCACATTTGCTATGTACATAATCCTGCCCATTTCATTGAAGGCAGAAGTGATCATTAACATCAGCCAATCATGTGCTCCGCCCATTAACAATAATACAATATTTAAATCTGCACAGAAATGCTGATTTAAACAGAATGACAGTTACACTGGGGGATAGAAGCAGGATGAAAACAAAGATTAAAACTAGTAATTGACTTCTTAAATACCAGATCTTTAAATGAAAATCAAAGAAATGGAGTGGGACTCCATGGCTTTTGATCATTTTGATTACAGTAACATTATATAAGATTCCCAAAAGGTAATGATACCAGAAAAATGGCACTTACACAACCATCATTTGCCCTCGGTAGTCGCCCCCTTCGTATATGTGAAGAGAGAGAGAGAGGAAGGAGTGCCAAGGTTGCCCTGATTAATTAATCAGAAACTACAAAGTGAATTATTAACCAGTCTTAGTATGTTGTGTTCACATATTATGCAATATACATGTTTTACGCTTTTAATTATGACAAGGAGACATTGTGGAGGTCTGGCATGAGCATTCCTGAATTGCCTGTGATGTTTTATGCATGGCGCGGACCCGTGGCTTGGTGAGTGTTTAAACGCGGCATTGAGAGAACAGCCTGTTCAGCCCCGCTGTGGTCCAGTGTGGGCTGACTTGGTGGAAAGTGTTGACCTTGTTTTTTGTTGCCAGCGTGTACCAACGCTGTCCACTCTCGTTTAATTCAAGTGTACTGCAGGCTCAAATCAGCGCTCAGGTTGATGTTCTTGTTTGAAGTGGTGATCTGGGAGATTCTCTTTCAAATGTAAAGTTGAGAAACTTTTAATTTTCTGGGAAATACCTATCAGGCTAATTTAGATACAGCGAGCAAGCATTTCTGTCTTCTTGTATTGCCAAGACAGCAGCTGGTTTGGCCTGGGACCACCGTCACATGGCATCCCTACATGCATCTTTTTCACTGTAGACAAATGAAACAAAAAAGCCACAACAGGAATAAATATCTCTGTAAACACACAGTAATTCCACAATTTCAGGCAGGATCGAAGTCTTGGTCCAGCACATTGATTTTCTGTTGGGGGTTAAAAAAAAAAAAAAAAGTGGTTGATACTGTAGGGTGTAGTTACTTTTCACTTCTGAAAGTGTTTTTGTTGCCAGGCACATTTAGTTCTTTAGACATCCTATTTTTTTTTTTTCATCCCCCAGAGTTGAATGCTGTAAAGCTGGCAGCAAATACACTGAGCAGTTGTGGAGACCCCGACGCATATGTGACTATTTTACGCTTCTCTTCCATTGACAGCTCCCCTCTCCTGCTTATCCGTCCTCTCTAGGAAGTGACATTTAGCTGTGGCGTGTGTATGTGCATGTGCATATACACCCTATTTCTCTTTCTGCCTTTACATGACCATTTCATGATCCCATATCATGGTACATTTCATGCACATAACCACATGAGTCAACATACGCCGCTCAAAAGCATATAGGAATGTGTTATCTTGCAGCCAGAATCTGTGACATTTATGACATATAGAGGTGAAGGGAGCAAGAATCTACACAAGATGAACTATCTATAGCTTCCTATGTCTTCTCTCATGCCGTATTGGTCGTACCGGATGTGTGTTGCTTCTGTAGAAGACAGAAATAGGCCAGGAGATGCTTAAATAAAGCCTTTCTCACCTTTATGCCAGTACGAAATGTACTTTCCTGCATGGATAATAATAATAGGCTGATTTAGGCTCTATGTCATATCAGTATAGCACTGTGTAGGGGAGGGGAGGAACCACGGAGGGAGCAGTGTTTAGATAGATGGATGTAAGCAGACAGATGGAGAGAGGACAGGATCAGCGTTGTACCTGCATCAGTATGCCACAGTAGTTTCTGCTCTGCCTTTCTGCAAACAAGAGACAGCACCTGGCCTCTTCAGCCCTCCTCTCTGTCTCCACAAGAGGATGAATCTGTCATGATGTCCATTAGTGTTATTACTGCTCTGACATCCATGAAAGCAGTCAGGGTGTCCCTTACTGTGTTGACATAGCATGAAACTGGCACTGGCATGCACAGCCTAATCTGACACATCAGATTTACCCGCTCCTACCCCATCTATTCTACCCGGCACGCAGCAGAGTCGAGGAGTTATCCACTCCTACTCTCCTAAACTTACATACTTATCCACTACTTGCAGCGACTGTGAACCTCTTATGTACTCCCCCGTTTTTAAAAGTTCTTTCTGGCTGCTGTGGTGCTTGACATCTACCTACTTTTTGGTGGCAAAGTGTGAATTTACTGTACAGCACAACAAATATTCAGCTCATGTGTCTGTGTAAATTGAGTCGACATTTGCGAAGGTTCTTTATATTCTCCACCTGTTGTGATGCAGGGCTTTGCTTGGAAATGAGTGACGTTATTTAGCTCATTGCCTTACATTTTTGTGTGATGAATAAGGTTGCATGAAATTGTATTTGGTTCACTATGACGTGCTACAGCTGCCAAAATTTTGAATGACCAGTAGTCTCCTTACATGATTATTCAGGAAGAGTTGATTTTTTTTTTTCTAAAAGCATATCTTGTTTCTTGACTCACATTGATCAAATTTAAAATATTTATTTTGATACTTAAAAATTAAGTGCTCCTGGGCACAAGAGTGGAGTATAACTTTTGCTCACCACTGCAGAGACCAGGGCTCAATTTCAGCAGTGTCTCTGGTTATTGACTGTTCAGAAATGGGAAGCCAGTGAGGGATCGTGTCCTTGTCGCTCCACTAGGGAATAGGGAGAATCTTCTCATGCATTACACCCTGTGTTCCTTTTCCCCATTTGTATGTAAAGTGTTTCAAGGCTAATTAAATTCCAATATGTTTCTCTAACAATCCCTGCACCACTACCTACAAAAGCAGACTGTATAGTATTGTGTAGGTAACAAACCGGACAGTGGCCACAATTCACACCACACTGCTGTATAAATGGGATTATGTATGTATGATATTCATTATGGACTGTTCTTGTTATCCATTAAAGGAAAGAAAGTGAGTCGTCTCCAAGTGGCAACTACCACGGCTTGAGGCTGAAGCCAAAGTGGAAGTACTTTAAACCGCAATGCCACTGGTGGCCACTAGATGCTGGCTCCGAAAAATCCCTGGCTCCAATTAACTCTCATTCAAAAAGAATCAACTTCTCTCTAGAAATACTAAGTCGATAATTTTTTTCAACAAGTCGTTTGTCTCGAACACTAAGTTTGGGCCCCTTCATAAGTATGCTGGTGGTCATTTTGGAAATGATTGCTCTGCTAATAAGATGTAAAGACTTATAGTAGCTTTGATGCTCCACATGGAAAAGATGGCACCGACCATAAGCTGCTTTTTTAAAATAAAAACTGAAAATGAGAGAAAAATGTGGAGAAAAAGCAATGAGCTGATGATTATGCACCACAGTCCCCCAAAGTAATTAAATAAACAAGAAAGGGTAAAATACAGAGTAGTTGATTAGCAAATTATTGTTTGATTTGTTATTGTTTGTTTTATTTTCAATAAAACTAAAAGCAATTGACTCTAAATGTACTATTGCTCTGTATTCTATCTTTAAGATTGTGTTGTATGTCTTGCTGTAAACCAATTTTCTAATTAGGGCCAGTGGAGTCTTGAATTTCATTGTATTTATTTCAAAAGCATTGCTAGTAGTATAAGTGTGGAGGTCACTGTTTTGGGGAGAAAAGCAGGTAACAGCCCCACGGGCCTCCGTTTTTAAGTATAAACTTGTAGTAATTACATGGCACTTGTTGGTTAATGAATGTGAACTTACCTCAGTTCAGAGCTTTAATTTGTGAATTGATATTTGACACTGTGTTATTAAATGCAGAATGTCTTTTAATGAAGTGTCCCTTTATTTTCCCTTTGGTTTCCCATGGATGCATGTTCCACAGCCATTCAGTCCTGGTACTGCAAAGTGTGTATTTTGAGGCAAAGACAATGAAATTCACTCAGGACTTGGATTTTAGATCAAAAGAAGAGCAGTAGTTTCAATGGAGGAAAATGTTGGCCTCCCGCAATGGCTGTTTGTTCCAGTCCCAAGCACCAGACAGTAAAACGGAGCATTGCCCAGGCTTTGTTCTCAGCCTTGCTGGACACCGATTAGCCATGCTAGCAGCGGCCATGTGGCTCCATGCCTCTGCAGAGTCTCACAGTGAGGGAGGTCTGAATGCTCAAATGTGCCTGTTTTTTCTTCAACATCAGCAACCAAATGACAAAATAAACACAAATACTAAATGTATTTTTAGTGTTTTTTTATTGAGTATGGGCCATGGGCAATATTGGATTTGAAAGCCTGGTCATTGGCAGTGTTATGGACAATTTAGCTGGTTTTAACTGTAATCCCATAGTTCACATGGACACAAATGCAGGATTTTACATGGGATTCAACAAACTCTCTTAACTCCCTGAACTTGTCGTAAATCGCTCGTTTCAGCCTGATGAATGCCACCTGTTCACAAGGAGTTGCATGTTTGTGAGATGTGATCATTAGCATAATCCACGCCCCTAAAATGCCAAATAACGCTCCATGTTCCTCTCTGTTTGTAGGCGAGAATGTTCTTAAAGAGTAAAAACACTGTGCAACTTCAAGTCCTGCTTTCAGAAATCAGAAGGCAAACACATAACAAATTTAGGAGTGACATTAGGAGACCTGAAACAATTAGACAATATGAATCCAGCTAACATGTCATCAGAGCAGCTCTCTCGCTGTGACAGAAATAAAGAGGGAGTGCTTTGACGTGAAGCTAGATGCTAAAAAAAACATCTTTCTTAAGCAAAGCGCTCCGTGATGGGAGGCGGCCATGTGACAGTCACAGAGATATTAGAGAATATTATAGTCTACAGGTGATGTTACACTGTCAGCTGCAACACAGGATGATACTGCACAGACCTGCAGAGAGACACAGAGGCAGCTGTCAGAGCAACTACTGAAATGTAGAAGTTGCTGCGCCATAATATGCCAATGATGATGAAAATATGGTTAACAGATTATAATTTTACATTAAGCTTGTTTTACTTATAGCCTATATTTAATTTTTTTTCATTTCGGTATCATATTTAAATTTAAAATTCAGATTAGGACATTATGATGTAAGTCAAACAAGTGTTTCTCTCCAGTGAAGAAAGGCAGAGATGATCTGTTTATGACACGTATGACACGTCTGGACCACTTGTAAATTTAGTTTGTACCTAAGAGAAAATTCTAAGTACAAGAAAATTGAAACTGACAGTGAACACGACCAAACTGTAATTAAAAATCAATCAAAAAGTAAAGAGGACTTATCCTTAAAAATATCCCATTGATTTATTATTTTAATGTGATAGAAGAAGTTGCGTGTTGCAGCTTTAACCTCAGCTTTCAAAGCACCGTTCAAAAAAAAACAAACAACAAAACTAACTGGCTCTTGTCTCTCTTTGCCTTCTGTGTTTGTGTTTCTCCCTGTCTGCAGGATGCCAAGTTTGTGGAGGAGAGGAGGAAGCAGCTGCAGGGCTACCTTCGCATGGTGATGAACAAACTGATCCAGACGCTGCCAGAGTTCACAGCCCGCCCCACCAAAGAGACCCTGCTGTCTCTGCTGCCTTTCTGTCTGTAAGTGGACACACACAGGCGTGTTCGATACGGCACCTAAGCTTTTATGTGAGCATGTGTAGTTGTGTGTGAGAGAGATTGAGGGATGGATGCCAGTACATGTGTGCAGGTGCGGGGCTCCTGTCTGTGAAAGACTGCTGGCATTTTCAGCGGGAACAATCAGAAAATGTGATAAAAAGAAAGAAAGTCAGAGAGGATTCAAAAGTGCGAATCCTGATTTTACTATTGCAGACATCCTATTCTATACTCACACAACCTCTAAAAAGGAGAAGCTGTCACTTTTTGGCAATAGTTTCATATCAATTCAATGAACAACATTTTCGAAAGAATTAGCTGCCACAGCTGTTGTGATAGTAGCAGTTAGAGGATACACAGCGGCAGGATTAATGTCACTGAAAATGCCAAATCGCTTGTAAAAAAAAACAACTTCTGTTTCCCTACATTTTACACTCATACACATATTCACACATGCAGCGTATATGTTCTCTCACGCACACATATTCACACACACTCAGACTAACAAGTGTGAAAGTGCATGATGCCTCGGCTACCCACCTACCTACCAGGCTACATCTGAAAATTAGATGTTCCAGTCATTTCCTGTCAATATTCACATCGTTTTCCACTCACTGCGATCAGTCAGCGTGCGTGACCTGTCACACCGTCTGACTGGAATGTCATTTCCTCTCTGGAGACATCTGAGTCATGAGGCCAAAACAACAACAACAACATAGAGTAATTTACATAGACGTAAACTCCTCGCTCTGTGGGCTTGTTTAAAGCCTATAGAAATTTTGTTTATATCCTCTTTTTGTTGCTAGCAAAGTGATATAATTTAATAAGCCTTATATTACAATATTATAATTAATATTCTATATTGTACATGAGTAGAGTTACATTCAAAATGAGAGGTAATTGTCCAAAAGAAGTAGACTTGAAGGCCTGTATAAACCTCCAAAGCACAGACAGCTCATCAGTCTGTAGTCTGTAGTTAGTCTGCAGCGAGAGGCTTAATAATCATATCTCTTTCTCATATCTGCAAGCTGAAATGGGAACCTTTCTATTTCATAAATGGCATGAAATATTAGTGTCAAGCGAGCTGAGTCTGCTTGCGACGTCATGAGACTACTTTCTGCTGTTCCTCTCACATTACAGTGTTGTTTTTCAGGGTTAAATCTATCTTCATTCATACAGTATATAGGTCTGTCTTACACGGTTACTGCATGTGTTTTTGTACCAGTTGCTATGAATGGTATCCAAGCAACACAGCAGGTTAACCATTAGTGAAGAAAGGTTGAACTACAAATTAGAAGATGCTGGTCAAACTCTGGTCTACTTGGTGGTGTAAAAAGCCTAAATGATTTAATCCTTGTTATTGGTCAAAACTCTTTAGCTGTTTTAATAAAACATTAACGATAAAGTTCAGATGATGCAACAAAGAAACGACAACAGCAAGAATGCATAACGACATCTTGAGCATCATGTCATCTAACATGTTGCACACAGGCTACAAACATGTCTGTGTTTGATGAAATTAAACAGTGACAGCTGACAGAGAGTTGATAGTTCAGGACTTTCACTTGCATATGCAGCTCTGTCATGGCCTGTTGTGATCTGTGTTGACACTGGAATCCTCACTGCTGTGACTCCACAGAGTTGGAGCTGACATTTGGTCAACCCAGATCAACCATTATAGTCCTGGTTCATGTGTATGTGAAGCACTACAGTTTCTTGCCACAGAGTCCCTTTGTAATGATGTTACTCTGAGGCCTGCCAGTGTCATGATACTTGATTTTACTAATGATGATGTTACTGTCTTATCTGTTCAGTTGGTGTGATCAAACCTGTGCTGGTCTTACATTGAGGGATGAAAGCCTGATTAGTGTGGTCATTAGCGGCCATAAATGACCTGGAAATCATACACTGCTATATTGTAAAAAAAAAACAAAACAAAAAAAAAAACAACTTTAATATCTAAACAATTTGTCAAATATGCTATACACTGCTTTAACACTTATAAATATCACAAAGGGGTAAACATCAAATCGACTTTTCTTTAAAGCAATAGTTTGACATTTTGGGAAATATGCTTATTTGCTATCTTGCTGAGAGTTACGATGAGATCGATGCCACTCTCACCTCTGTACTGTAAATATGAAGCTACCGCCAGCAGCCAGTTAGCTTAGTACCTTAGCTTAGCAAGACTGGAGACAGGGGGAAATGGCTAGCCTGGCTCAGTTTAAAGGTTAAATAATCTACCTAATCTGCCTCTCTTAAACTCACTAATTCTCACATTATACTGTATCTTGTTTGTTTAATCCATATAAAAAACCAAGGCATAAAACAGCATGTTGCGGTGTTGGGGAGATTATGTGCCGGACTGGAGCAGCAACTTCCTGGAGTCTTAAGCTAAGTTAGCTAGCTGCTGGCTGTAGCTTCATATTTAACGGACAAACATTATAGTGATATCGATCTACTTATCTAACTCTCAGCAAGACAGTGAATAAGTGCATTTCCCAAAATGTTGAACTATTCCTTTAAAAATGACTGAATGAATTTGTGCCCACTACTGTAAACAGCAATATTTCTTGAGTGTCTCTATTTCTTGATTGGCTGTTATTTGTTCGCCATTATCTGTTTACAGCCAATTATCCTCTGGACCTCCACAATACGACCAGATGTTGTTGCTGGCAGATTTGTGACACAATGGCAAAGCCTATATAAGGGTGGAGAGATTAAAACATGAGATGGCAGATGTTCGGGTGCGTTTAGAGAATTAAAAGCCAGTGGAGACAGAAAATGACAGGAAGCAGTTTAGTGAGAAAGATGAAGGGAAGAGGACAGCGGACGGCGGAGGGAAAGAAAGCTGGGAGGGTTCAGATGGGAAAATCTGAGGAGGAGACAGAGGAAAAGGGAACAGATAAGGAGGGAAAAGACAGATTGGACTTCAGCACTCAAGTTCTCCTTCTGAGGCACTCATTGCTCAAAGGCCAGATGGATCTCAAAACTCCTTAATGATGCTGCAGTGACCTGAACACCTCATAAAACTAAGGGGTAGTAACTGGCAATGAAGTGAATTATTATGTTATTTTCAGTGCCACAAAGCCAAAGATAAGTCACTACTTTGTCACCTCCTTGAAATATTAGATTGAAGTTAAGTCATTCAAAAACTTTATCCCACGCCAATCCTCTGGTTGAGTTTTGTCATAATTAGTCATTCAGACTGATGAGAGTTGACAGAAAAACGTACTTGGAAGGGTTCCCACTGCTTTAATTAAACTAAGCAGCAGTTTTGATGAAAGCACTGACATCAGACCATGCTATTTGGTTACACTTAGCTTCACAGATGGTATATGAAGGTAAGAGTGGCATCTTGTGTTTTCAGAGGATCAAATAATTTCTCCTAAGAGAAATAAAGCGGGATGTACTGGAAGTCAATAGACCTGGTGTACAGAATCTTTTCACTTGCATTATACAGTTAACTGTATTCTTTGTTGATATATGTATTTTTATGTTGCAAAAATTCTAATAAGTGCCTGCAACTATATTGTTTTAGAGAATCAAAGTTCATTCTGAACCTTGGATATAGTAGTTTCAAAGAATGTCAAGAATCAACTTTGATGCTTAACTTAACTAACATTAGCATTAGCATTAGCTCAAAGCATCACCAGTACCGCTTCACAAAGCTGCTAGCGTGACTGTAGACTCTTAGTCTTGTTTAGAAGTTTCTTGCCCATGTTGGCTTAAAAGTTGAAAAGGCAAAAAACTGTTGAAAACCCTGGAAAAAGCTGGTACTGTAAGTGGACCTTGAGATGGGGTTACTGCTTTGTCAAACCACATTGTTTTTGTGTATTTTGGTAATTGTATTTCCAATGATGATCACCAACTGAAGGTGATCATTAACTTTTTAGTTAGACACTACCACTGATATGTAATTTATTTTTAAGTAACAGGTCCGGCAGCACTAAATGTTTATTTGTGCTTGAGAGCCAACACTGTAATGTGTACAGATCTCTTTGTGCCTCTCCACAACTCACTTCTTTTGACTAGCATGCTGCAATTTTCCTCACTTGTCTGGAACAGCGTCGTGGTCACACCTCTCTGTGGATTTGCCACCACTTAGTATGCAGCTTGGCCTCAACACATTTATGCTTTACTCAGAACACAAAGTACACACGCTCAGTGTGGGTTCTTGCCTTATTGACCTACTGCCTCGGAAAAAATGTTGTGGACCTTTGTTTGACTGTCAAGAGCAGTTTGACTTCAGAATGAAGATGTAACCTTTTATTATGCCGGCTTAAATTTTTGGCATGTTGGCTTTACGTGAGAGGTGTACTGTCTGTGTGTATGTGAAAGGAAATACAGGGGGAATAGTTTATTATCCAGCCTGTACTCTTCACAGCACCCCACCTCTTGATTTTAGACAATCAATTTGATGCATGCTTTTGTTTGTGTACCGGTTTACTGTAATTATGCTCCTCTGCAGTCAAATTATTAATATTCCAGCAGTGCCTGGAAAAGTTATTATCCTGCACAAGTCAATATCATGTCCAAATAGGGGGGACAAGCACATGCTGAGAGTCAGAAAAAAAAATATAAGCCTAATTAATTTAGCACATTTAGCTACTTTGCCCAGTTTGATATGAATAAATGAGATGGCTTGCAGTTTCAACTCCACATGCTGCCCCCAATTTAGTATGATTTTTGCTGATATAATTCCCCGTCGCATCACTTTTTGGTCAACCTTGGTCATATTCAAATTGTGTGACTGCACTTGATTGAACTCGCCTGGTGCCGTGGAGATACAGGAATAAGTGGCACTTGAATGTACATTTTTTACCCAGAGGAAAAGGAATAATGTTCACTATATTAACAAAGTTCAGGCCGCTCTAAGATTGGCTGGTCACGCCCCCCCCCCCCCAAAGCAGTTTGATCTTGATGGTTATGGGTATGGCACAGTCACTTTGCAACCATACATTTTTCGACTTGTTCGACTTGTGCTTACAGGGCAGCGCTGCTTCCACGTATCTGCCTTTTTTCTACACGACACAGCCTCGGCTCTTAAGGCCAAAACACACCGTCAAACAGCAGCCGCTATTATTTTCTATGTGCAACCCCCCACACACAGCGTCACTGCCACTGAAAAAACAAAGCATTTTTTTCCGGAGAAAAATCTGTTTTGTACTACACTATTGGCCCAACTACAAACGTTATTTATTAGTTTATTGCTTGCTTTTCACTGTACATTTAACTATTTCACTTGTGCCTGTATCTATAAGACAAAAATGAATCCATTGTTGGTTTATCTGCATAATCTCACTGCTCAGCTTATTATTATTTCAAGTTATTAATCAAAACTACAACAGGCAACTCACCCATGGCATTTCTTTATCCCACACTGTACTACCAGTTGTAGAACTGGAGTTACTTCCAGGTAACTATTGTATTGACGCGCTGCAGCATGGCGCTTCCTATTGGTGCTAGGGGTGGCAATTGACGCTTGTCATATGATGCGCCGCGGTGGAGCTTTACTTTGATGCTTTTTCAGCCCCTGCTGCCTCCCATACAAGCATATGGCTTGTGGTGACACTTTAAGCCAAAGCACCTCACCATGAGTGCATTTATTTTTAGCACGTGTTGTCCGAGTGGGAATCAAACTCCTAACACAGGACCACCCAGATGTCCCAGATAACCTTAATCACAGCTGTACCAGCTGGGACGCATCATTAAAGAGGCCAGCACTGTTGCTCTGGGCATCAACACAGAAGCCCTCTTTCTCTTAACTGTTTTTAATATTTATTGAAAATCCCTTTGTCAAAGAAGCACTTGAACTCCCCACTCCTATTACAGAATCATTGCTTCATCACAAGCAGCAGGTGAAAGGTGTCTTGGGGATGAAATGCTTCAGAGGCAGAGCAGGGGACCACAAGGTGCTTCAGACAACAAGAAAGCATTTAACTCCAGGCATTCAGTCTCCCCGCTTTTCTTTTCCATCCTTTTGACAAGTGCCTCTCATTCATCCTCATCGTTATCAGATAAGACTCAGGGATCAGGGGTTCACATGTTGTGAAGATGGTAGTCACGGTAACCAGGATGATGATGTCATCAAGTGGCCAAGATTATTTCCTCCTGAGGAATGGGAAGTCTGAACATCATCACAAGATCTGAGATTAATGCGATTTGATATAATGTGTGTCACAAATAATTCCTTCCTGTGGTGAAGGCAGGTATAATGAGGTTTGTAGATGTTGATAATATTAAAAAGTATTAAAAAGTATGTCTGGAAAGCTGCCCAACTAGGTGCTGCAATGAAGACAACATATACCAATAGTTTTTTATGTAGTCATCAGAATTAATTGAGATGTTCTCTCTCTCATAGCTAAGCATGGCAGGCCTGTCTCTCAATGTTGGGGAGACATTTTTGGTTTTGGAAAGGCATCTAAAAGAAGAAAGAAACCACCCTCCAAACTCTTTAAGTCTTTAAGTTAAAGACAAAAACAAAACGAACAAAAGTGTAAAGAATAGATTAAGCAGTATGTTTATCTGCTTTAATGTAAGCTACAAACGTTAGCATGTCCAGCTAATTAGTTTACTTCCTACGGTAGTAACCTAGCATTATTTCCAAGGTCAGGAGTTAGCATATCATTACTAACAACATTAGTTTGTAAGGTTAGAGGCTCTGTTTTTAAAAAAGCCCTGTCACAACTAGTACATGCTCTGTGTAGTATTTCTCTACTGTGTGAAAGCCGTTCGTTAATGCTATCAGTTTAGCAACTCAGTTTAGAGTTACGTTAGCATCTCTGACCTACTCTTTATTGGATTTGAGGACATAACATTACCCAAGATAATGTTAGTTTGCCAAACACATCAGTTAGTTCTCATCCTAAAAGCTATTTGTCTTGATAAAAGTGACATAGTGACATAATGTTTAAAAATACAAACATGAGTAGGCTATGTAAGCTAGCAAAATGTGGTTGCCTGGGACATGCGGCTTTAGCTATAGTTTTGTAGCACAATATCATGTATGTAGCCATCAAGTGCATCTCTTGTTTTAAAACAATTCAGATGGAAATATTAAAAAATCAGCCGGAGACAGTGTTTTCAACCAACTCATGGAGTTAACGTTAGCTTAATTACCTAACTAGTTACAGCTCATATAATCTGTTAGCGACAGGTGTCATTTCAGCTGGCAAAATCAACGGTTGCCTGTTAGAAATAAGAAGTCTGCTTTTGTCTACTTCTGTCTGAAATCAAGGGCCCATTGTTTCAAAAATTACCAAGAATTATAAGTGATAAATCTGCCACTCTTATCATTCTAAACTGCATCTGGGCCGTGAGAGACCGGAAAGCTTGACAGGCTTAGCAACAGTATCTAAAAGGGATAGGGTTCAGCAAACAGTCAATTTAATAAGTTTCTATTTTACTACTCTCTTTTACCAATTATTGTATGATAATTATGATTCAGCTCTAGGTTCATGAAAGCGCCTCCATTTGCTGTTTTGACTAATGCCTAGTTTTCCAGAAAAAGTCCTCTGGCAGAAGGGAAATGATGCATTAAAGTCTCCAGATGCAGCATCAGTGTTTTGTTTGAATAATAAACTTGGTAATAAACTTAACCAAATGTTCTTTTTAAAGCCTGTCGCTCCATTCTTCTCCTTCCCACTGTCCTCTCTCATCCAGAGACACTCCCCAAACCAATGACGGGGGGGCCAAGACGCCCCGGTCCAAAACGTCATCCCGCTTCCCCAGACTGGGTCGCAGCCGCAACCAGGAAACCAGACCTGAACCCCAGAGTGGCGACCTCTAACCCCAGAGCCTTTGAACTAATAATCTCTAGACTGAGGATAACAACGCTCCTGGGTCCACCCTGGACTGTGACATACAGACTCACAGTGTGTGAGGACATTAAAGGCGTCTAACGGACCTTCAAAGCCTTACAGATAAAAAGCCTCAGCCAAGGTGGGGAGATGGATGCATTCACATCACAGGACTGTCTATGAGAATATGTAAATGTTTTTGTGTGCAGCCTGGCTGAGTAAAGGATAAATGACTCCCCAGAGGCTGCCTATCGATGGACCCAATCATATAGCACCTCTTACCTCACTGAGAAAAAAAAAGACACTCTATAAACTGCACATGGACTGACCTGGACTGCTCTCTCTTATCTCATACACCATGAGATGATGGGGAGGTGTTTTATTTCTTATTATGCTCAGTTTTGTAGTCAAAGTGTATCATGGTCACAGTGCCTACAGTGTTTTGTAGCTGCTTTCCTGCTCTGGGAATGGAGTGAAGGGTACAAAGAAAGGTGAAGAGGGGGGTACATTAAAGTATTCTCTTGGGGAATGAACTTTATTTTTCAGCTAATGTGTCAGCATTATGGTGCCATTAAATTTTAGACAACGATGATTCACAATCGCTGGCATGGACCACCAAGCAATGGGCATTCCTTTTCCTACTTCTGTTATTTATATTATTATGGCTATTATAGATAATAATCTGCAGAAAGTGTAACATATCTTAATGTCACCAGGGAAGCAGTAATAATCAAGAATAACTTTTAAACTCCACATGATTATCATATTAAAGGATTAGGGTTAAACACCACTGATTACACAAAAATAGTTTTTTGGGAAATTTCACAAATAAGCATAAATTCTTGCTGTTTCATCTTAAAAATATCTTTTCTCACATGCTCATGTCTTAGATTAGTTTCAAGTACCTTCTGTGATGTACAGGATAAATTCATGTCATAAAAAGTCACGAGTTTAAAGGAAGGGAAACCTATTCAACAATCCAAAAAAAAGGAGTAGGTTTACCTCACACTATTGTACATCGCATAAATAAGGGTCTTCATCAAAGGTGGACTGGCTATGATTAAAAAAAAAAAAAGGTTTTAAACTAATGTGTCTTAGCAGGATTTAATGCGGTATTACAGTGCAAATGAATGTTTTAACGATGACTAAACACTTGAAGAAAAGCTGCTTGTTAGAGTGCAAGGAAAAGGCTGCTGAGCGTCAAGTGTGCGTAAAACAGAAGCTCATGCCATATGTATAGATTAACCAAGAGTAGTCAGCGACTATGTTCAAACGTGGAGTGCTTGTGAGGAGTGATTCGAAGGGT
This sequence comes from Scomberomorus guttatus, assembly GCA_038419695.1. Taxonomy (NCBI): domain Eukaryota; kingdom Metazoa; phylum Chordata; class Actinopteri; order Scombriformes; family Scombridae; genus Scomberomorus; species Scomberomorus guttatus. The sequence goes on along the minus strand of CM076465.1, from coordinate 17,383,020 downwards.
TTCCGCAAAACTTGAATCAAAGGATCGGCTCACAAAATGGTAGATACTGTTCACCGTCTGTGAGGGGAAGTGAACAAGCAAGGCCTGTGGGTTTTCAATTAAGCTGTTATTCTATCATAAAAATGACCCTCACAAGTATCCGACTACTGGTAAACACTGCGGTGTTGTCAGGAAATTCACACAGGGATCTTTTCTTTTTTTTTTGATTTTTAATTTTTTTTTTTATCAGACTTCCCTGAGACACAGAGCTGCCGAATAAAACAACATGGGAAAGAAACGAAGGCATAGCAACAAAACTTTAAAATGTTGCTTTTTAAGAAATTATTTCACACATTCTTATTTTTCTCAGTCTGACAAATGGCGCTGTTGCATCCTATTTAGACGACATGTAATGTTACTTAAACATGGATTTCTATTAGTCTTCTTATTAAAGACTAGACTCTGCTGTGATACAGTGAAACAGGTGATATTTTTTGGTGTAGCACTGCCTTAGATCTGCACTAGATCCCACAGCATCGGACTATATTCTGTAATGCTGATAACATTGTCATATAGTCTCTCCATTCTAACAATTAACAAGTAGCCTTGTCATAGACATCTTTTACAGTGTAGTTGTAATGCACAGGATGACATCGATCTCTGAAAGCTGTGTTGAAGAGACCCTGCAGGACAAATCTGGTGCTAATTTATCTCATCTTTCTCTTATTGTTGGCAAATCCCATGAAAAGACCAAAAGAAACAATAAATGTAACCTACTAACAAGTATTGTCTATAGCTAGGTTTCCACCCACATTTAGTGCAGAATTAATATGCGTTTCCATCCACTGCAGTTTTGTGAATATTTGGAGTTGGGTTATCAAGATAAGTTGCCATCAGACAGCCCTTTCCTTTGGCACTACCTTTTCTCAACCGTAGAACTTCGTATTCGTAAGTATGCTGCACACTGTATTATGCTGCAGATCAACTGTTTGGGTCAGAAAGTGCTGCTGTGGCGTAATACTGTACGCGGCATGTGTAGGAATACGGAAATTCTACGGTAGAGAAAATGTAGTGCCAAAGGAAACGGCTGTCTGACGGCGAGGTAAAGTGGTGAAGACTTACTAATATATATATTATATCAATATATATTATTTCTTATTATTATGTATATTCATATATAAATATAGTGTACACTTAAACTGATTTTGACTTTTTTAGGTGGCTAAAATACGTTTGCTGCTGGCCCCGTCCATAGCAGTACAGTGCTTAGTTTCCGTGCCGATAATCCTGCCTGCTTCTCCAAACTGGGAGCGTGTCGACCCAAATCTACTGCAGGTAATACACTGACTATGGATAACTACCTCATGCAACCCCACTTCAAAAATCAGACCTATCCCTTTAAACCATTTCAGAAAAAGCGGCCGCAACGAGATGACGTAATTAAAAGAGCACCTGATGTAGAAAACCTGATGGAAATATGACATTTCTGTGTGTTTCATGTGTTAATCTGAGAAGCGTTACAGTCTCTGTCAGCGTTTTTCGTCTCTTCAGTAGGGCGGGAACGTATGTGGTAGTTTAAGTCTCATACTTCATGTACGTCATCATTTATTCGCTAAATCTGTATCAATTGCACTTTGCTTTTATCGATCTGCCAACTTTTCCATCTCAGCTAAGTGTAACTTTTTTTTCAATATTTCAAGATTTTTTCAATTTTTCTGTTTCCACTCTGGTTTTTTATGCGCAAGTTAAAAATACGAATAAAAACGGGTGGATGGAAACACAACTAGAGTAGCCAAAGCCTGATAAAGCTCATCCCTCTGTGCCAAAGACCTTCCATGATATCAACAACACATTAATGAAGATGTTGCACTGGTTGACATGTCCCTGAAATTAGCTCCAACAAATGCACAATTTACTCCTGTAGGAGTATGGCCTGCTAAAAACTACAGCACCCAGCTGTTTCAGGAAATGATTGAGCCATTTTTTTTTACAAATTCACAAATATATTTGTGATTTGTTTTAAAGATCTACGTCTTCAGGAGGAATTAATGTAGCTCACGGCTGAGAGCAACAGACAAGCTGGGGAAATCAAAGTATTGAGAGACAGGCAAAAGCACAGTTTGGTTTTGGTCTTTTCATGAGTTTTGTTGATGATATCAAAAATATAGATATATATATCACCAGCCTTATCCTTTCAACCAGGAACTTCCCTTTATTTTTTTCCAGATATCTGAAAGATCAATGGTCTCTTTTGTGTTGCAGTTCCTGAGCGCCGAAACTAGTTTTAATCAGGACTCTATTTCTCAAAGTCAAAATATTGTTTCTCCTACGGCTCGATGATCTAAAATACTAAATATATCTCAGGTGCTGTTGAAAATGCACAAACACAAGCCTTTCATTGACAATACCAAGAAAAAAAGAAGAGTTTGTTGTTGTTCAGAGAGGTTCCTGGTGGACATGCAGGTTAACTCTATCTTGAGGTATAAATGTTGCCATGATATGATCACAAGCATCAATATTCTTTCAAACAGCTCCATCTCCTTCCCTCAGCATCCTCTGGACGCTGGACGAAGGAAATCTCTCTGTACTGTACCTTGAGGCTGGTGATCAGAGCGACGACGAGCAAAGGAAGCGGGGTTAGCTTATTGAGATGCAGCCAAAGTGTTCTCTTGCAGTATGCCATGTCTGTTCTTGTGTACATTTCTGTCCTTGCCTTAGTCAGCAGTCAAGCCTTATCTATCAGTGTCACAGCGAAGAGGGGCTGAACAATAAAGTACAGTGTACAGTACATACATTACCAAAGCCTGTGTCAGTGTTGTGATTGTTAACCTTGTTGCCTGTTTTTAGACGGCAAAAGGTAATTTGGCAGTTCTGCTGTATGAATAAGCTTTTGTGTGTGAATGCATGTTTATGCACAATGACATCAGTGCATTCATGCATGTGTAGGTACATACAGTAGGGATGCGTAGTGAATTTAAATACAGACAGGTGTGTAACCAAAGCGTGCATGTGTTTATGTAGAGAAATGAACGCGTCAACGCTCGCATTGTATTCTGCATATGTACTGTATGCATAAATGGTTGGATAGATACTGAGAAATCCTTCGGAGCATCTGTGGCCCTCCGGGTATCTGTTTTGTTTGTCCGGTGTTTTTTTAACCTTCACTGCTTCACTAAGCAGTCTCTGAGCTTTTATTCAAACCACCCAGCCATTTTTTGGAAAAGACTGCTTTTTTTTTTTTTTCTGCTCTGGGTTTGCTGTAGCAGGTCGGTAGAGAGAGAAATGGCAAGGGTGTACAAAATGCTCGTTGTCCATTGACCAGAAAATTGGTTACAAGCCCGTTTAGGATCTGGATGGCTGCTTTTGGCAGTGTTAGACATCATACACATACACGTACACACACACACACACACACACAAACAACTGGCTGCATGAAAGCCAAGTACACAAAGCACTGACACAAACATCTACTGCAATGTTTCTGGTTTTTTTTTATTAGAAAAGAACAAAATACAGTAGAAAAGCAAACAGGTGCCTGGCTTAGCTTTGGTTTACATCAGTTAAAAACTGTTTAAAAGTGTGAATAACTTTAATAAATGTTTCAAAATATATACAGGCCGACTTTAGGATGGGAACTGACATCACACATCAGGGGCAGATCTAACTTTTTAATAACCACTGATGAAGCACACCTGGTGGACACCAGGACGGTAACTGTGTGGATGATTGATTTGTTGTTTTGTACTGTGTAACAATTTGGATCTTTTTATACACCTTTAAAATAAAACCAGAACTGCCTGCATCAAAAGAAGAGCGGAATGACCAAAAGCGGATCTGCTACAGTCACCACCAGCCTCACAGGAAGGCGTTGCATCACATGGATGATACAGAGTCCAGTTCTGCAGCTGCACATGAGGCCAACTTATTCTCCTCTTAAGCTGGAGAAACAGAATGCACACATGGGGGCAAGTGGGAGCATCTTTATGTAAGACTTGCAGCATACAGGGCCAGGCTCTCAGGCTGTGAGCACGCTAAGTGAAAGGTAGGCCATATTTTTTAAATTTTGCATGAATATAGGTCATTACAACCTATGTTTTTGTGCTTTTACATTACATTTTATTTACTACAAATAAAGCAGTGAATGTGCAGCAAGTGATTTGAGCACCTGGTGCCCCAAGTGAGCCTCTCAGGGCGGCGCTTCCTCACAGACTGTGATGTACCAATCAAATGCTTTAGCATGCACAGTAGATGGTTAAGGTTAAGAGATGGAGTTAATGACAAGCACACATGTAAATCCTGTCTATGTCTTCATACTCCTTGATCTATTGTATGTGTGTGAATATTTTTGCCCCACAACTGTAGCAAAAAAACGTGAGTATTTGAGTGTGTGTCATATTTGTAATTTGAAGTAAAGGTGCTGTATTTTTAGACTATTAAAAAAGAAATGTTGGACTAAAGTGGAAGCAAAACTCCTTGACTTTTACTCCAGAGACTAAAAGCTATTTATCACGTTTCTTACAACTTCAAAATGCTCTTTAATTTAACAGAGCTGCAGAGGTCTCTGAAGTTGCTTAAGAGTAGATCTGAGGTGAGCACACAACTTTTGAGTGACAGAAGCAGTACAGTGTATGTATAATTTAGAATTAGGTAGTTTAATAGATGTTACATCACTTTTTTTTTTTGCATTTATCAGGGGTGCAATCAAGAACAAAGAGACAAACAAAATCCTCACATTTACCTTTTCTTTGTACTTTAACTGAAACAGCTGTGAAAGGTGTGCTGTGTCTCCTTTTTCTATCTGACTGGAAGCTTCATCCGCTACAGAGAGCTGCTCTTGAGCCAAGACTGTCCTTGTGGCAACGTCCACCAGTCAAAATATGAATAAATTTGCCTTGTCGCACCTCCATTTTTTTCTTTGTCCCACACTCTTGCCTCTCCTTGAGGACATGGAGGTCCTTCTTGGCTCGTTTTACAGAGCTGCATGTAATTACCAAGCTCTTACCTTTATGTGAGGAACATCAAGGAGACGGAGACCCTGGTTTAAACAAGGTCACTGTATAAGCAGTCCTCCTATCTCTACAACACACAATACCGGCTTGGCATCGGGACGCGTGTTCATTATAATGATAAGGAACAGACTGACGTCTCAAGCACCCTATAGACAACAGGCCCTTCAGGAAGGAGCTTCCTAATAGAAACCAAGATTAGCATGTGCTTTATATTTACGCTTGCTAGGCGGGGAGGAGCAGATGTTCCTCAGAGACTGTCGAGTCTCCATCAGCTTTACTGAGCTGCATCGATCTGAAGCGCTCGTGTCAGTAATTACAGTAACTTTGAGCTTGCTGAGGCATTTTGATCGCTCATAGAGGACACTTTTCAATACTGTGATAAAAAGTGGTGTGGTCTGCCATGTGAAGAGCAAAACCAAAATGACTTCTCCAGTAGTTTTATTTTAAAATAATAGTTTGATTATAAATACCACAGTGTACAGTATGTGATTGATAACACATGGTTAAAACAACCATTAATGGGAAAATCCTTTATAATGTTTGACATTTTACACATTGTGTTAAACATGCAATATATATAAATATATATATAAAGGCATGAATTTACATAAATATTTTTGATTTAAGCTTCTTTATACACGGGAGAAGGGTCAGAAAAAAGTGGGATTTGTAACACCTAAGATGTTCAAAATAGTCAAAACCAAGTATCAGAATTTTAGAGAAAAATTTAAAAAAAGTTTGATTAGTTAGTTCATTGCCAAGTCTCACAGCCTGGCTTTTAGAGTGTGACAACAACCAGAGACATACAGGATACTGAATACTAAACTGAATTTATTTACAGCAATTTGGTAGAAACTTCATTCATTTGCAACAAAGTGGTAAAAAAAAAACATTTATTTACAACAAATCAGTAAAAAAACTAATATGTTGGTTAAGTCTGTAATATCATCAATGTGTAGGGAGAAAAGAAGCCACAACTGCTTAACTGTTGTCCTCGCCATCACTGGAAAACAGGGTGGAAGGCGGTTGTAATCCTCCTGAAGAGGCGTCAGCCGTCCTGCTTGGCGTTGTCTTCAGGCTGGACGTCGGCCTCTTTCAGATCATTCTCCTCCAACGTGGCACACTCATGTTCTGTCACTGCAGTGAGAGTTGAGAACCTGCGCTGTTGAAGAATGTTCCCTGGTCCTGCCGTCTGACGTGTGGAAGGCTGCTGGCTCACTTCAGGCTCAGTCTCCTCAGTGTCTGTTGTAATGCAGATGTCTGGACGGGAGCTCTGAGGGAGGCTGTGATTAAAAAGAGGATGCTGCAGAACCTCCAGGGGTTTAATACGCAGGTCTGCATGCAGCTGCAGCATCGTCTTGACCAGGTCTACAAAAAGACGCTGGTCGCTCTGGTGTCCCCTCTCCATGGCCATGATCTGCTCCAGATCATCAAGAGACTTCAGTCTGATGTATCTTGTCTCTTCAGCGTAGAATCCTATTTCATTCATAGTCTTGAATCTCCACAGCCGCTGACTGTTTTGCTGTTTGTGGAAATAATTATCTGTGCCCAATCCACGATCCAGCACGTAGTCAGCTGGCTGACCCTGAGTCTCCATGATGAAGGTCAACATGTTGTAATCTGTTTCCCCAGGATAGAGAGGGCAACCTGTTGCCAGCTCCACTGCTACAAGTCCCAAAGACCACATGTCGATGGCCTCGTTGAAAGGGATCTGTAGCATGATTTTTGGAGCCCTGTACCATGTTGTTTGTACACAGACACCAGCCTCAGCAGCTGACACAGGACAAGGAAGTCCAAAGTCAATCAGTTTGACCTTTAGTGGCTGCTGCTTTCGGTCCACAATCATCACATTGTCTGACTTGAGGTCCGCGTGCACGATTCAAATAGGACAGAGCTGTGGCCAGCTGATACATGACTGGACTCAGCTCTCTGATGGAAAGACCCTGGTAATTCCTGTCTTCCATGTAAGCATGCAGGCTTTGGTCCAGAAGTTTGAAGTTCAGACAAATATGGTCCTTATCAAAGAAGAAGCCATCCCACCTGACGATGTTACACATGTCTGGATCCAGACACTGCAGGCTCTTCAGAATGGCAATTTCTAGTCTTGCCTGGCGAACTGTCTCGGGGTGATTCTTGTTCACTTTAACAGCCACCGCCCTGCCAGTTTCAGTGTTGCAGCATTTGGTCACGAAACCAGAGCCGCCCTCGCCGAGAAAAGCCTCCACTGTGTAGCACCTGCCGAGTGTGCTCCCTTTAAAAATCTGCAACTTGTCTGTATGGAGGGAGAACAGAAAGAGGGGACATCAAGTCACACTTGTCTGATAGAGTTTAACAGTCACAGTACAACATAACATCCACATAACTAAGAAACACAAACATTGTTACACCGTCAATACTAATTGATCTATTAGTATCAATCTAATTCAAAATCAACTTTTTTCCTGCTTTTGTTGTGTTCCTGAATATATCCATACAAATGTTAAAGTTACATGAAATAGTTTGAGAAAAAAAAACAAGTAATTCAATAATATGTATTAAAATGGTCTAATTGTACACACTTGGGTTCATATGTTAATGAGGACACAGATAGATAAAGTATTGGATGGAAGTAAATCAACAAAATAATTCAACTCAAAATTTACTATATTGTTGGAAGTGCATTCATCATGTTAGTGCATTCAGCAATTAATACAAATTAATGTTGTATAAATATATTTCCATCTATTCCCTTCAGAAAGGGACCTGAAATAAAGTCAAACTATCTCAGAAGTTTAATGTAAACTTTTAGTTTTTATACAATTTCTTCAACAAACATCAATGTAAACAGTGTTTGATTCAATACTTTTATGGCACCTTTTCAAACATCAATTTAATGTAGCTTTTGCATTAAAATATATTGTTAAAAAAAGGAAAAAAAAGAAAAATACATAAAAAACTGGAAATAGAAAATCATAAAGATCCTCTTAGTCTTCAGCTGTACAGCTGTGCTTTTTTCCATTAATAATTAATCCGTTAATAAATTAATCTGTTAATAAAAAAATATTGATCAGTGCCGCTTTGATTAAATTTAGGAATGTCTTCTGACATTAGAGTTCAACCTCAAACCCTGTCTTCCTGTCATGTTTCTGCCATAAGATTCTTGCATGTTTTGCATGTGGTGCAAATAAGAACTTCCAATAATGTGACTAAAACTGGAATATTTAGGTGTTGATTTGATTATGATTCCTGTGATCATGCACATTTTATGGAGAGTGACTGCCTTTCTATTGTTTGCCTAAATGTTTGTACAACTATTTACAGATTAACATAAAGTTCATATTAAATTTCAACATTATTAAGCTTCAGATACTATTCTTACTATTTGCATTGGTAAAAGAAGTACACAGATCTTGTACTTAATTAGTAAAAGTAGCAACGGGATAATATAAAAATAAGTAAAAGTACTTACTACGCAGCAGAATAGCCCTTATCAGACTTATATTATTTTCTCTTTATTAAATTATTATTATTACTGATGCGTTTCAGCAGCAATTTAATGCAATGTAATGTATATGTGACTCCTTCAGAAGTCTCTGCTGTCGTTGACAGTTCTGTTGTTCGCTCCGCGCAGGTACATCTCACCTCCGCTCACCTCCTGCTGCGGTGTAAGCAGCGCTCCGTGGTGTTCGCATCAAGCTTCTGGGTTGATCAAAAGAGCGCTGCAGGCTATTGTGAAAGCCTGTGATAGCTTTGAGAGGCAGGCAGAGCGCACTTCAGGATCCGATTGCATTGTGAAGGGTACGCAGCCTGCAGGTAAAAGGAAACAAAGTCAAATGAGAGGACAAGAAACAAAGCAGGGCCTGGTGAGATCCAGCAAAACGCTGGTTTTCAGCAAGAGCTGATGAAGTCCATCCTACCTGTCTACCTATAACATCTTGATATTAATATGCTTACTTGCTTTATATTGCTCTGTTCTTATCTGGGCTCCAACATGCGCGTCCGTTATCTAATTAAGTCGATGTTAACAGTGATGTATGTTGCCTTAATGCTGAAGAAGTTTATAAACAGCTTAGGGATAAAGCACACAGTTTATTTCCCATGTTCCCAGACTGATAGCATATTAATTAACATAATCCATTACAGCTTAATTTGGGATTTCATTCAGATAAGATACAACAGAAATGTATCCTCTGTTCGGAGCCTTAGGTGATCCATTTTCATGATCCACCCTTCTGCTCCCTGTAACTACAGGTCATGTGAACATTGACATAAAAGGCAGGAGTCGGCACTTTATACAGAATAAATTGAAACAGATTAAAAGGGGGGGAAAAAAACTGTGCTGTGTTTTAAGATTCAGCGACAGGCGGCAGAGGGAGAGCTGGAGGAAAATCCTCCGAAGGGCGGTGCTGTCCGTCTCTCCTGTCTCATCGCTGAACAGGTAATAAACAGAGGCAGCCAATGAAGGCCCGAGTAAATACAATGTGCCAAGCTGGCTGGAGTCTCAGAGGGAGAGAGAGTGAGGAAGCAGTGAACGGCTGGAGGAGAGCAAGATGAAGGAGGGAACAGAGAGAAGAGGTTTAAGAGAAGAAGAGAAATAAGGAAAACAGAGAAAAATATAGGAAGAGATGACAGAGAAGAAAGGAAGGGACACAAAAGAGGAAAAAGCGGGTGAGAGAGAGCTCGAGAAGGTTGTATTGTGTGTTGAAAGTACAGAGCAGGAGTGCACCTTCATTTCATCCTCTGCCAGATGGAGAACAGGAGCCTCTGAATACGACAAAAAGTTGCCCATGCTCATATGCGTGTTTTCTGACAAATACTTCAAAAGCTGAAAAAATTAATAAAACAAACAGCTGGGCTGAAAAACAGGCTGCTGGAAACCAGACGGAGATGGAATCACAAATGGCATAAATTCAAGAGCTACGACTGTATAGAAGGCACATATTCTAGTTTTATATTTTTGAGCTCTATAACCCAACAATAAAACACACATGTCCATAATACAGACACTGAAAAGTGACCCGAATGTAAAATAATGAAAAATATATAATCAAATATCTTTCTACTACAATGCA